>LR990301.1:14512718-15717980 GCA_905147355.2 Apotomis turbidana | reverse complement strand
CGAGTACATTACATCAATTCCGGCGCGCATTAGCCGGGCAACACGCGATAGGAAGATTTCCACCCGTCACAGGAAAATAACAAATGGCTATGGGGAAAAAAATTGGCCGCTTTTTTGCGGAGCTTTACTGGAAGTGACCTGATTGAAAAATAATGAGATTCACATAAACAAAGGATAAACCTTAATTTAGCAATGTCCAATATACCGGCCAAAACCCTATGACCCTCTTTTTGTATTTTTTGTGAACCGCAATCGTTTGAACGGGGTTCGATAGTTCATGACGCTGGAATTATGGAACTTTAGTGTTCTTTTCCATATTAGTTTCCAAGTGTAGCAAATCTCTACCAAGCTGGGCGTGCATCATGATGCATGCATAAAAGCGATTACCGTCGCCCACTTGCAACACCAGAGGAGTCACAAGTGCGTTGCTGGCCTTCCATGTTGGAGTACGCTCTTTTCTTGAAGGTTTCGGGGTATAATAAATAAATATCAGACGACCTCACACAAATCAACCTAGTCCCAAATTAAGCTCAAGAAGGCTTGTGTTATGGGTACCTACTAGGCGACGATAAACATAACATATCGATAAATAAATACTTAAATACATAGAACATCCATGACCCAGGCACAAATATTCGTGTTCATCACACAAATATTTGCCTTTGCCGGGATTCGAACCCGGGACCGTCGGCTCAAGTAGGCAGTTGCTTAACCACTGCGCCAACCGCGTCGTCAAACCATACATTCTACAATGCAGGAACGTTCTAGAAAACGCACAGTTGTGGACTGCCAACTATCTAAAAGGTGAGGATGAAAGGATACGTGAGTTTAAACCGTTTTTTTAAGAGCCCACCCATGCAAAATTCTTCAGGTGAATAATCCTAGATCTCAACATCCATTGTGATTAAAAATCTGTCCCTTGGAAATAAGAAACTTAAACAGTTCATCTTCAATCTTGTCATCGTGAAAAAACGATTGGTAATAATTTTCTCGATACTTTTATCTCTCAAACATAACCCTTTTTTTTAGATATTTTCGGTTGGTTCCTCAAAACCCTTATTTTTTTAACAATGTATTTTAGCTTAATAGATGCACAATTATAAGTTCTCAAAAACTGTAAAACTATTTTCAATATAAAATGCACACGTTTATGACACAACTCAAAAAACATGATGACCGCGCTTCCGAGCGCGCACTTCTATCTCGCTCACGTTTAGGTACGCTCAGTGAGAGAGAGAGCTAGCCAACGCGTTGGCTCCCTCTTAATATAATAATAATAATAATAATAGGGCAGCTTGTGGCGAGCTGTTGGAGAGTGACGACCCCACGGACCCGAGATCTCCAGAGAGTCGGTCAGGGTCCTCGTCTCCGGTGTGCCTTCATCGGCCGGAGTGGAAACCCAAGAGGACCCGTAGGACTCTTAGCTCTGGCTCGCCTTCATTGGCCGTCCAGAGAGGAGCGTTAGAGCTATATGCTCCAGGGGTGGAAGTGTTAAAGGCATCACGCCGCGAGTAACTTCGGAGAAAGCGCAGCACACCTCTCGACACCCCTGAGCCCTCACGCTCGTGTTGCTTCCGGCCGTCTTTACGACGGCATTACGGGGCCCACCTAGTGAGGGGCGAGTCACCACCCGCCAGAGGTAACAGTCGTACTGATGGTTACGGCGGGTGACATTTTACTATTGCAATAGCCCAAATAAAGAGTCCACCCATACTCCATTTTAATAGCCCGGTTTTTTCTTTTCCATATCAATGCAATAGTTCAATCACCTGCTGGGACCTGTTCATGGATGTATCATCCTATTGATATGATCAGGAACGGGTCCCAGCAGGGCTACAGCCACAGCAAATTTCTCCAAGGGGCCTCTACGTGTTGGATCCATATCCCCACGCAAGCCTTTCAAAAGACCGGGACGTATGAGCCCGAGAATATGAGCCGAGAAACAAATAATAATAATAATAATCGTTTTATTGCAGGCATAAAAAATCCCATATAAGTCTTACAGCTAGCTTAAATAATTTAAATAGTAAAATACATCAATACAAGTCATGGTATACCTACTCGCTATTTCCTGTTTTCGTTGTGATGCACAGCCAGCCAATGCCTAAAAATATGACTGTCTGGGTTGTCATGAATGGTCTTTAAAATTTCATTTTTTGAATTTCTGATGTTATCCCAAAAGGACGCTACTTAATGATTAATAAAGATGTCTCACGATAATTTTAACAATAATTATTATAACTTACAGTTACGTATTTGCCGTTAATCAATGTCTCTTCCAGTTACAGAACATCTTCGTTATATTTTTTGCAACCGTCGGGAAGAAAGAATTTTAGTATTACATATTGCGAAGCATTATACCGTACAACAAAGCCTGAGGATTAGTGAAATTCTGTTTAAGGAAAAAGGGAAAAAACTAAGTAAATAAGCACTTTACTCCTGACCCCGCCGACGTATTTGCAGCATTTATTATAAGCAAGAAAAACCTTATTGGGGGGCTCATTTTGGGGTTTTTAGGGTTCCGTAGCGAAATTCCGTCTGTCACGAGGCTGTATATATATCATGAACCGTGATAGTTAGACAGTTGAAATTTTCACTTTAGGGAAGGCGGTTCAAAAGGCGAGACACTGACAGTAAAGGATTTTGGCATAAAACTTGTTCGGTGATTCGGGATGGAAAGAGATATATTGCCCGAAGAGTGAAATTGATGGTTAAGAGTCCTTTAATATTATCTCTACTATTATAAAATTCCAGATTTGTACCTATTAAAAATCAGTTTTCTATGGAGAGGGGACATGATTTCAGGAAGAATCTTAATAGCGTGATGCAGGATCGTCATTTGTTTTGTATGGGCGCGCGGCGCCATGCCAGTCTGGTTCCATATTTATTGCATAATTTCCATCGTCCTCTCATCACACCGAAACGGCTAGACAAATAACCAATTGTGGTACAGGGATAGCTTAACATCCACAGATGATTATAGAATTCTTGTTACGCATCTACGGTAAAGAAAAAAATACGTAGATGAAGTAGCGGGCACCTAGTATTAATTATAATGATACCTCGATATTCATACATCTACCTACTAATTAAATCAAAGTACCCAACACAAAACAACGAAATTTTCCGCATTAAAATAAGCCAGATACTTCACCCTTAGAAACACCCTAATTTCATGCTCCGAAATAATACATTTCATCAAATTTAATTTCAAAATTTACCAAATTAAACACATGTGTGTTTTGTCAGCTAATTACAACGAAACCTCTGGATACAAAGGTCCTTTAAGGGCTCTTCAACGACAAAATCTAATATAAACCTTGCTTCAAAATATTTGGGTGGCATCTAGAATGTTCGTTATGTGAGGTGCGAGTAGGGTTGTCTACCATCCCGTTTCTAGACCCCTAGAGTATACGTCGTTAAATTTGTCGTTCAAGTTCTTTTTTATATTTGCATGTAATCTGTCAATTATAATTTCACAGACAAACTCACAACAATGCACTTTTGAAACCTGTACTAAAATTCTATACTCTGTGGCACCTACTACTGAACTATAATTAAGTATTGCAAAATAATTCTGCCGTGCAGAACTTAAAGTACAGTAAGTGCAATGAGAGACGTATTGCACTTACTGTACTTTAAGTTCTGCACGGCAGAATTGCCAACTAGTGCTCTCATATAATGAGCACTGGCAGCACCCGTTGTCAGTAGGGAGAAGTCAGAAACTATAAGAGATAAGGAAATCTGCCCTTAGGAACCATGAAGTCGATTTTACATTGAATAAAAACTTCATTTTTTTTAATGTCATTCATCATTACAACCATAACCCGGTCAAAACCGCTGTAAAAAATGTTGCAATACGACTTGCGATTACTTACAGAATTTTAACCAGGTTCAATTCACGGTTATGTAAAAGATTTATAAAAAAATGCAGTTTCTATTTAATCTAAAATCGACGCAATAGTTCCGAAGAACAGATTTCCCTATCTTTTATAGTTTCTGACTTCTCCCTACTAACCCATTTGGATTGATCACCTGTATACTGTATACCTTCCTACCGAGTTAGGCCGTGTGAAGAAGTCTCGAATCTGAATCGCAAATCTGGGCACTAGATTGGCAACCCTGCCAAGATTTGTATTCGGTTGGAGATAATTCTAACGAGGCAGATGGCAAGTGGTTTCTAATCCTGATAAGTACGCCTAAGGACAAGTTGTGAGTTTAATGACGTGCGTTTTGTCTGACTGTACTGTCTGAGATGTGAGAAAGACTTAGATTTGGTTTCGTATTTTGTCCTGGCGCCCTTGATAGCAAAAGGATACCTTATTTTTCAAATTATGATTCTTGTGTTGAGACATAGACACCTGCCGGCTGTCCCAAATCAAAGCCTAGTAAGTGCATTTAGGAAATTTACAGGAGAGGCAAATAAAGACTTTGTTGAAGAAAAACAGGCACCTTTTGCACAAAATACTTGTTACCATTTAGAGAAGTATACCTTGCTTTACAAGACGAATTAGTCAAACTAAATTTATGTGTAATTTTACAAGTTTTATGTGCCTTACTAACGGCTGACTATAAAAATAAAATTAAAAATTTAAAAAACCCCCGACATAACCTGTAAAAAGAAAGAAATAAAATGTACGAAATGTGCCTTTACAATGAACAGTAGAAAAAGAATCCAAGCTTCGTTGCGTTCGGGGGACCGCTAAGTACCTAACCTAAGTGAAATGAAATATATTTTTCAACGCAAAATTGTAAGTATGAATTTATTTGGGGCTTCCCAATTTACGATTTTAAAAGTACATTGCATTTCATTTACCTGATTTACCTACTTAGCGGTCCCCCGACGCAACGAAGCTTGGATTCTTTTTCTACTGTTCATTGTAAAGGCACATTTCGTACATTTTATTTCTTTCTTTTTACAGGTTATGTCGGGGGTTTTTTAAATTTTTAATTTTATTTTTATATCATATTTTTTAAACAAACGGAAGTTTTTTTCCGGAATTTTCTACATTTAACACTTTTTTGGTTTTACACCGTTTAAGGTCCATAGTTTCCAGTCTTTCCTCGAGCTTGATCCTTAACTATGTGTACGACAACAGGATCCCAAGCCTGTGGTAACGAAAGCCGTCTTCTCTAAGATTGAAATTTGCCTTTAGCAACATTCTGGGAAAAAATCGTTAAAGTCAAATTAGTTAATGCTTATAATGACAAAATGGCTAAGTTATTAGCCAAAACAATCAAAATATATACTTTAAATGCACTGGATGAGTTGAAAGAACCTGCTATTTCTGGCCTAAAACAGAACCAGGTTTCCATTCTACAGGATCCAAATAGGTGGCTTACTTAGCTCCATAAAAATTGTAGTTGATGCTAGGTAACTTGAATTAGTTTTGAAAGACCTAATCATCGATAACCCACACCAAGGGATAAACTGTTAAAAAAAATTACATCCCCACTTTTTTACGTGTAGGGCAGGTACACAAATAATAGTTTTAAAAAAATTATTCTTCCACTATGTCTCTGCTAAGCCGTAGACAGACGGACGGACGGACATGGTGAAACTATAAGGGTTCCTTGTTGACTACAGAATCCTAAAAAGCTGTTATTCACTTAGGCGAGTACTTTTGCTAAAGCTTACGTGTCCTTTAGTCACGTTAAAATCTTGCAAGTTGTTGCTATTTGTGACCTCAATCAAAGGAACCTGTTCAATAGTCCTAATGACAATTCAGCTTTAGCAGAATTGCAAAACTTAGAAACAGTGGCCCAGTATTGTGACAGAAATTAAAAAAGTTTTTCTGAGACTCGGTTTAATATCGACTGTACTTTCTTACACAAACGTTAATTGCCCATCAAGAACAATCAGACAAGCCCAAACACCATGGGTTTATTCTGTGCTGTTAAGGAGTTCCTACGGCCATCTTCAGCTGCATGGTACCTAATTATTGTACTGTCAAAATTTTATTAAATTGTTGATTGCTTTAATAAAACTTAACATTTAACCAACATTTGAAATTCTTGGCTTAGATCCTCTCACAACTAGATGGCAGGGCCGTATTTACCCCTAGGCCCACAAGGTCCGGGCCTAGGGGCCCAGCTAGTCTAGGGACCCAGTCCCAGATGCAGGACTTGTACCATAATAATGTTCTCCTTATAGGCCCACGCTTAGTCACGCCCTGCTAGATGATTATCATGAGATCTTCACTTAGTGAGTGATAAGGAAAATGCTGATAAAACAACATTTATCCAGCGTTTGGAATTATTCGCTTCAATATTGGCTGAGATCCATTAACAACTACCTGGTCATCATGAGACCTTCATTTAGTAAGTGATATAGAAAATGCTAATAATACTTAACATTTAACCAAAATTTGGAATCCTTAGGATCAATATTGGCTGAGATCCATTAACAACTAACTGATCATCATGAGACCTTAATTTAGTAAGTGATATGGAAAACGCTAATAATACTTATCATTTAACCAAAATTTGAAATCCTTGGCTTCAATATTGGCTGAGATCCATTAACAACTACCTGGTCATCATGAGATCCTCATTTAGTGAGTGATATAGAAAATGCTAATAATACTTAACATTTAACCAAAATTTGGAATCCTTGGCTTCAATATTGGCTGAGATCTTGTCACTTGTTCCAATTAAAGCTGAATATCTTGGAAACTAATGGTCCTACTTCCACCAAACATAGCTAAGAACCATCTCGACGGAAAAGTCTTTCGATTAAAAAAAACCGCACTTAAATTGGTCCATCCGCTTGGGCGCTACGATGCCACAGACAGATACACAGATACACAGATACACAGATACACAGATACACAGATACACAGATACACAGATACACATGTTAAACTTATAACACCCCTCTTTTTTTCGTCGGGGGTTAAAAACTAGACAGAAGTGTTATGTCAATTCCCATATAAAAAGCTAGCAAGTGGTCCTACTAAGTTTTTGAATTGATTCTTTTTGAGGATTAATTTCAGATCCGTAACATAAAACCTGGCTAACAAAAGTATAGT
Source organism: Apotomis turbidana (assembly GCA_905147355.2). Taxonomy (NCBI): domain Eukaryota; kingdom Metazoa; phylum Arthropoda; class Insecta; order Lepidoptera; family Tortricidae; genus Apotomis; species Apotomis turbidana. The sequence goes on along the minus strand of LR990301.1, from coordinate 15,710,949 downwards.
TAGGAAATTGGATTAGGATTTTTATTTGTTTTAACGCAAAACTTGTATAAATGTATGAAACTTGTAATATAATTTTTTTTTTAATGTACACACCACAATTTTTATTTAAACCATTGACACGAAGATCAAAGCTTAAAGAAAAATAAAAAATGAGTTAGTTGGTGGAGGTCGCTAAGGTGTAATAAACAATGGAATCATTGACACACAAAGCATAAGGAAAAAATCGATAGGTTGCTTGGGAGTTAGGGTAGCGAAGTGGTTAACGCAATCCAGAAGTACCGGGTTCAATTCCCGGTCTCTTTCAACAGCTTGTAGTATTGCAATCTAGTAGGTATACATTAATCAGGAATTACTGAATACCAGCTTTTGCCCGTGACTTTGCCGCGTACACTTGCGTTGAAAGCAGCTGCGTCAGCTTGGGCACGTGCAAAGGAAGAGAACTATCTCATTTGCCACATGTCGTATAACTCTTTTGAGTGACATTGCTGACGCTAAGCGACCCATTGGATGACCTATAATAACGCACTCAAATCCAAACCAAATAAACAAGAGAAAAGCACACTTAATAAAAATTAAAAAAAGTTACATGCATCACAAATCATCGTGTTCGAAATTCAAATAACTTTTCCGCGAGGTTTTCCGAGCGAGTGACGTGAAAAATAAATGCCTTGTCCAATATTAGAAGTTTCATGTACTTCTTATCTATTCTACGCATGAAATTTGTGACGCGTAAAGTTTTGGTACATCATTATGAGAAATTTAACGTATAGTTAATTTGCTAACGGCTTGTAGGCACAGAACTTGTGTTTTAACTTTTGCTGCCTATTAACTGCAAAAGTTTACGAATATTTCATTTTAATTATGGTTTGGAACTAATGAAAATACGAGTGAAATTTTGGTATTAATTTTGGAGCATGACTTTGTTAAGAAGTCTGTAATGTAATGTGTTACTGAGAAAATACGCAGTAATGTAAACACTCTCAATCGAATGCTTTTAACACAGTTGGAATGGGATTTATAATGAATTTTGGCATAAAGGTTGTTAAATACGAAAAAAATCGAGCGTTTTTAGCGCGTAGGAATGTTGCACTTTGACGGTAATTTCTGACTTTTAGAGCAGTCTAAGCGTAGTTAGTCTTAAATAGATATTTGATTCCAATAAAAAATAGAATCGATTGACATGTTCCATAGCCAGCTGGCAACGCACTTGTGACTCCTCTGGTGTTGCAGGTGTCTATGGGCGACGGTAATCGCTTTCCATCAGGCGATCCGTTTGCTCGTTTGCACACTATGATATAAAAAAACCTCAAAAAGAAATTGGCTACACTTCTAGGACGTGTGCTCATGCGAAATCCACCAGTATCCACTTCTCCAGTAAGTTAGCGACGAGAAATGAATGGATTTTATTTTACAACGATTTCTAAAAATAGTAAATACAATGCATGCCGTTTAACAAGCTTATTAAAACACATAAGAAACGGGCTTACTCACGTCGTAGATGTCGAATATCGCTCGACATTTTCCGAATCGGTTCGCGATACGTCATCAGGAGAGCCGATCAGGGGCGGCGTTCAATCGACGTTTACAAGCTATCTTACTAGTATTTTAACTGCCAAGACAAAATCTAGCCTACCTATTCCAACTATCCTTAACTCAAAGCACCTTAAGACACTGAATTAACTAAATTCCTGTCTCTTGGCTTCTCTGGATTACAGCATTTCATAGCTGAATGAGTTACCTACTTGGCACAATTATCTTACATTTAAATAAAACAATTTAAACGGATTATATCGCGTATGCCGTAAACAGGGTTACATAAGGAAAATTTGGGGCTACTTTGATAGATTTAAAATGGTTATAAAACGCTTCGGTACCTTTACGGATACCGTTGTCAACCTCAAAAGGTCAAAGGTTGCTGTCAAAGGTCAGGGAGGCTCAAATAATTAATGTACGCGATATAATCCGTTTAAATGGTTTTACGAGTATTTAAATGTGTGACAGTCGCGGAAACCGAAGAAAATACAATTATCTTACTCTCTCTATTTTCTAAAACCTTTATTTAATTAAACCATTTTAAGTTGAATTATATATATACAACTTTAATTAGAATTATAGTGGCTGTATAATTAAGCTCTTATACAGCGTATTTGCTACCTGGGAAGATAACAAAGGTTGTAGATATAGCTCAGACAGTCGTTAAACTTAGGTGACAGTGGGTGGGGCACATTGCTCGTAGAATCTATGGTCGTTGGGGCAGAAAAGTTCTTGAGTGGCGACCGCGGACAGGAAGGCGTAGCGTGGGAAGGCCTAATAAGGTCGACCTGGTTAGGATCGCAGGCGGAAATTGGATGAAGGCGGAGCAAGACCGATCGTTGTGGAATGTGGAGAGGCCTTTGTTCAGCCAGTGGACGTCTATCGGCTGATATTGATAGTAATGATGATGATGATAGAATAGTTACCATGGACAGGGGTTTCTTTGATCCACGGGGCAACATTGATCATCTGTTTTTACGCATGAATACGTCTAGAAATAAAAGCATAAATAATGTATTTCTGTCGAGGAAGCCTACTCTAACCAAGAAGTTTTATAAGCGCATTCAACAACAAGCTTCTTATAGTTAAAAAAAAACTAGTGACTAATGTTACCCCGCGGATCAAAGTAACCCCTAACCACGGTACTCTTTTTCTAAACCAATCCAGTCCCAAAACCGCAAATATCCGGTTCTTGCATACAAAATTAGAACTGGGACTTTGTTATTCCGTAGCTTTTACCTTTAATTTATCGTAATAAAATAATTACTTAGCTAGCATCACTACCTACTCATTTTCCATTAACAATTTACGAACGATGTCTATTTTCATCACGTTGAAACCCAATTCTAAACGTTTTTTTTTTCAATAGCAACTAATCAAAAGCGAAATTCTAATCTTCCACACCTTAATTATAACTTTGGCAGTCAGAGAACTAATTACACTGAATTAATTTGACTTAAAAGTTTAATATACCTGTGTTACAGTTAAACCTCTGAAATTGGACTTTTTTTTATAAGTCCACACACTGTTTGAATTGATTCATTTGAATTTCAGACCCTGAATAGTGTTTGATACGAACTTTTACATGATGGTTAGTGAGTCTTTACAAATTTACTATTTGATTTTTGTTACCACGTGACCTTAATATGGCCGAGGTCCTTATAATATATCAATGTCGCTTTGGTACTTGTCAATGACAAACCGTTGAAATTTTGACACACTTTAGTGTCACACCATTCAAATTCTGACACATGTCAGGTCAGTTGTCAAACCCTTGCAATTTTGGCATTGACAAAATATCAACCATCGACTAGTTTTTTTTAATTAATTTTGAAGGCAAATATCCCTTCAGCCGCTATTATTGAGAACTGTCTAATTGACAATAATATGAATGATGTAGGAACAGCAAGAACGTCATATCGAAAATAAAAAAACATATACATCCAAAAATTGTACCAAGCTTATTGTACCTTACTATAATCGTAATGAATTGCAAAAATCCCGACGATTTCAAATTAAACGTGATTCGAATTCTAGAAGCAACTTTAATATAATATTTTGTCTAACTTGGTAAATTAAGACGTTTGTTGTGTCTCACAGAAATCGGCTTAATTTGCCAAGTTTGTTAGACAGGTAGGGTTGCAGCACTGGGGATGAATGCGAGCGGAGGTGAATGTTTGCTTTGTCAAGATGAATATAATTAACAAAGCAAAGTTGAGTAAAAGGCGTAGTTAGCCATATGAAATGAGATAAAAGCGATTGGAAAAAGTTAGGCGATAAAAATTAACGATACAATAAGGAACTTTAAGGTACGTTTTAGATGGTTAATAAAATTGTAGCCACACAATGGAGACTTTGATATACATTGTATGAGAACTGCAGTCATAGCTCTTTGACGTCTGTTTTAAACTTAAGCTCGCAAATGTTTTTCTGGAGGTAATCATAATTATTGAAACTATTTAAAGAAATAAAGCAGTGCTCCGGAAAGTACTCCGGTCCGGTGTTTCGGTTTTTATCTTTGACTTTAAAATATGTATACGAAAACCGTAGGGTATAACGCACTGACTTTGCATATTTAAGCGGGTTTCTTCTGGATCGTGGATCTTAACATAAGTAGAATGAATATTATTAAACAATACTTGGCCATCGTGCAGCCGATAAAAAAAAATGGACAGTTTCACTTGAAAAATCGATGGAAAACTAGAAAAACACTTGGAATTGATCTCTTCTCGTACGCTCTCATACATTATTGAATAGTGTAGAAATCTCCGGCCTCAAAGTTTCTCCATTTTCTTCACAACGATGTCACATTTTCTCGGTGTTCTGCCTTTTTGCAGAATTATTTTTCTTCGAATGTTTCATTTCGCCGAATTTTCACTTCGCAGAATTTCTATTCCTCTGTAGGTAGTTATACATTTTTCATAATTATCCTATTGATTAGGCTAGGATAGGTTTGTTTTATTACAATCCCATTAGAAAAGTGTTCTCTAAGAAATTACACTTCTGCGAATTGAAAAGAATTAAGACAAAAAAATATTCGGCGTAATGCAGAGAACGCATTTTCTCTTCAATTGACAACATATCAAATTTTCAAACAGTGTTAAGTTAGAACCCAAACTATTATTCTAATTTAGTTTTACGGACTATTTTTCAAAATAAAAAAAAAAGTAAAAGCAGCATCGTCCAAGAATTTGCAATCAAACGACGTCACCTTGTGTAAAAATTACAGTCGCAAACTACAAAAAGAACCAGTGGTACAATTTCCATTCTAAATCCGTCTTAGTAATAGTCCGACTGTAAGATTTTCTGCGCTGCGACCAATTACTTGTCGCCTACTCTCTTTTAGAATGAGGTACTTTTCAAATGGATTTTTTAATCATAAATGAGGATATATTCGAAAATATAAAAATGTGGTAATATTTTATTTCTTATCCTTTATTTGATTATACCGGGAAAAGGCCTGGTTAAAAAAAATGTTAATTGTATATTCCTTCTCTACCCGTCTCTGCCCCGTGGCTGTGCCTATTACAGATAATTCTCAGAGACGTCAAAAGTTTCGTTTGCGACGATATTTCGCGCAGGTGTCCGCTTCCTGAGATTTATGTCGCTGGAACACTTTAGACTTTTAGTGAAAGAACTGTTAGCACTTTTATTTTCTTAATTGGGTTAGTTTTTATAGTGATGTAAATGTATTTTCATTTTTAAACCTGCGCAAAGAACAAGGGCTCTCAATTTGTGGAATATTTATATTTATAGTCCATTACTGCAGACGCCGGGAAAGGAGGGCTTGCCGGGTGAGTAGGTATAGACGGATTAGTGATTAGAAGCCGGTAAGCCCTTTTCACGGCTAAGGCATGTATAGTGCTTTTCTCAAACATATGCAATGAAATAAAAAAAAATACAACACTCAAAATAATATAATTCAGCTGTTTAGCCTGCTCATCCACACAGACGCCATGTTTAAAAATATTTACTTCCCGGCCTAAGCCTTCAATTTCGTATGACATTCCGTTACAGTTCTCTGAAGTTGTTCCGCCCAAAACATGATACTTTGAAGCCTGTTATAATTATAACCCACGTTATGAAGACATTTCATTGTATGTTTAACAAAGGTCATGTAACTGTATTTCCACTTTTTAACCCATGGAAAGGTTCTCAATTCGCGGAGCATTAAAATATGTTTATAAATATAGACACAAAAGGTAAATTATGACAGAAAAATGTAATGTGACCCACTGCACATTATACCTATTAAGTTTCCCGCCTGTTGTTAACCTGTAATTGTAATTTCTTGCATTGTATTTTCTCCTGTATGTTTTTTGAGCTGTGCAATAAAGAGTACCTACTTGTATTGTATTGTAATGAAATGAAATGAAATAATTTATTCAGTAAGTAGGCCACAGAGGCACTTTTACAAGTCAGATTGTGAATCTACCGGCATTTCGCAAGAGGAGACCGCTGTTGAGAAGAAAGTGTAAGTTTCCCCAACCATGTCGTGATCTTGCACCGGGCACATCTAGACTCCAGCGGCCTTTATTAGACCCAGCCCACTTTTAGGTTGAAGCCAGACGAGCGTATTTTGTGTCGCGTAATTTCGGTCGCGCCATATATCATGCCCTAAACCTTTCCTTATTTTCCTATTTCCTCTCCTTATTTCCCTATACGCAGATCATCAGCAGGGCATTGTGGAAGGCCGAGGTGACATACTCTCATAATTATCACCAGACACTGCATCCGAATTTTCTTCTGATCGTAGCGGTTGACCGTCCCATCAGAGAAAAGAGAAGTAGGACGAGAGAGTGTATGTATGTATGTAAACTCTTTATTGTACATTAAAATATAATTATAAGGACATTAAACTAATGATATGTACAAAGGCGAACTTATCCCTGTAAGGGATTTCTTCCAGTTAACCTTTGAGCAAATGAGAGAGAACAGAGAAGATCCAAGAAGATAGGCAAAACTATTAAAAATGCACAGAGACACTAAAGGCTTACGCGAAAAAAAAAAGACAAAATCTTAAATATACCTACATAAACTTACACATTATGAATATAAATATGATAATATAAAACAAACTAATAAATATATAATAATAAAAATAATAAGTATTCAATTTTAACAATAAATACAGCACTCGACGAAATTAGGGGTCTAGAAGCCATAACCCCTTCAACTTTTCCTTAAATGATGCCACGGATTGCGATTGCCTGACAGGCACCGGTAATGAGTTCCACAATTTTACGGAGTGAACTGTAAAAGATTTACTGTAAGAGCGTGACTTATTGGACGGGAAGGCGAGAGCGAGATTTGCGCTCGAACGCAAGCGGTGACCACTGCCAGCCGCCATATAGGAGAATCTTTTGGAGAGATACAGAGGTGAGGAAGGATTGAACAAGACATTGTAGAGCAGTGACAAGACATGCACATCCCTACGACGGCGTATCGGAAGCCAACCGAGTTGCGAACGGTGTTGCGAGATATGATCATATTTTTTAAGACCGAAAATGTACCTAATGCAAACGTTCTGCAGGCGCTCAAGCTTGTCAAGCAAGTCTTCCTTAAGGTCGAGGAATACAATGTCACCATAATCAAGTAGAGGAAGTAAAAGAGAACTAGCGAGAGATATTTTTGTATGAATGGGAAGAAAATTCTGCATACGCCTCAAAGAATGAAGTGATGCAAATAGTTTCCTGCTGACCTCAGCTATGTGCGCTGACCATGAGAGTGTTTGGTCCATGGTGATGTCCAGATTTTTTACAGTAGAGGAGAGGGGAATTATAGTTCCATCAAAAATGATATCTGGCACCACCAGGTCTGCGAATTTGGTAATAAAATGTGGACTTCCAATGACTATTGCTTGCGATTTCTTAGCATTAATCTTTAACCCAAATTTAGAGGCCCAAAGTTGGATGGAATCTAAGTCTCTATTGATTTTATTAACTAGCAAAGCAAAATCCTCCAGGCTGGCCTCAGCATAAATTTGTAAATCATCTGCATATAGATGGTAGCTAGACTTTAACGACCTAGTTATGCCGTCAATAAAAATGGAGAACAGAAGTGGCGAGAGAATACCTCCCTGTGGGACACCAGCGGTTAGTTCGCTCCACTGGGAAACCTTGTCGTCCACTCTGACCCGCTGGCGCCTTCCAAAAAGGTACTCTCTGAACCACGCTAAAGCAGTGCAAGAGATGTTCAGAGTGTGGAGTATCCCTAAGAGGATGTCATAGTCCACGGTATTGAAGGCACTACTGAAGTCCAATAGGACAAGAAGAGTGAGCTTTTTATTCTCAATGTTAAGACGAATGTCATCGGTGACTTTAACCAGGGCAGTGACTGTGCTATGCCCGGGCCGAAAACCAGACTGCAACGGATTGAACATATTGTGCCTGTTGAGATGAGAAAGGAGGCGACGATTGACAATATGTTCAATTATTTTGGACAACACAGGGAGAATCGAAATAGGACGGTACTGTGAAAAATTAATAGGATTAGAGGTTTTGGGAAGTGGGATAACTTGTGCGTATTTCCAGATAGCGGGAAAGGTACCAGAGGAAAAGAAAATTCAGAATGTTTGAGAGGATGGGAGCGATAAAATCTACCACGAGCACGAGCATGTCTAAACTAAGGTTATCGTCACCAATGGCCTTCGTCTTAATTTTCTTGAAAATGGCCAGAACTTCTTGCGGGGAAATGACACCAAACTCAAAGGTGGAGAGTGCACCTGTGTTTGCGCGTATGCTTGTGCATTTCCTCATTACTGAGGGTCGTTATTCCCCCGTAGCTGGGCCATTATGCTCCGGACCGTGTTTCGCCACCCATTCTGTAGCTTGGTGTCCAATGATGAGCGGATTTGGTCAGAACACCTCATCGGTGACCGGCCCCTTGGACGCTGCCATCGACCTCGACCTTTCCAGTCACCACGTCACACTACGTGATCACGTCACACTAATTATGGCGCGACCGAAATTACGCGACTCAAATTACGCTCGTACGCTACCCGGCGCGTGGTCGGCCAGTAGTCAAGAATTCGCGCGTTACGTACTGTAGCCAGTATGGAAGCATTCGTTCAATCTTCGACACGGACAGTCGGAATAGTTCTGCGTTAGTGCGGGGCTAGTGCGGCAGCCCAATTAGCCCGACTTGACGTCTGTCCGGGAGATTGTAATGAATTGGGTGCGGCATATGAAATAGAGTTCTACAGACTGTAGAATGAGAATTATCTATGTTTGTGCCAGTTTATGGCCGCAGTTTATAATGCACACAATACCTATTGGGTTGCATTGTGTGATAAGTCAAAACAAAGTGAATTCGGGCCCAAACAATAATTCGTACTAATATATTTGGTAATAATAATTTATTGCCGATTCTTCATTGATGTTTACAAAGTTCTCCTCGTTCATGAAAGAAAATAAACTAGAGAAGATTATGTCGTCTAAACTGTCGAAAGTCACCTGAGAAACTTTATTTTATTCACTGTTTGTGTAAAATGCGATGCATTATTGGTCGTGAGGACGGATGCTTGTGTACCGCCATGACGCAACGAATGCGCATCGGTTTTGTCTGAAATAAAGAGGGAGAGAGGGAATTTTGCCCTTGTGCACTAAGAAAGACAGGGAGAAGTTGGAGGCGTTTGAGATGTGGTGCTGGAGGAGGATGGAAGGCATAAACTGGACGGAAAAAAAATCAAATCAAGAGGAAGACCTCTACAATATTCAAGAATATATTCAAGATTCAAGAGAATAGGATAGGAGAGGAAAGGACACTACTGACACTAATAAGAAATAGAAGAGGAAATATGATAGGGCATGTGCTAAGATATGACTTTTTCTTCAAAAATATCGTAGAAGGAAAAATCGACGGAAAGAGAGATACCTAAAAATAGGTTAACGCCATGTCCTACCAAAGAGTGAAGGAGAAAGCTCAAGAAAGAAACGGCTGGCGATTGCTACACCGACAAGATCGCAGGTATTAAATGGAAGAATTTCAAATTTAATTTTAATCAAGACATTAAATTTTTACTTACATCCAGGTTCTTCATTAAGCGTTGGATGCGAGTTGATACCGCCTCCAACTAGTTTCATCCTGTCTGTACCAGACCCGGTTAGATTTGTCAACAATAAATTGGTCGCGGTTCCGTTCGCTAGATCGAACAGGCTGACGGGTGAAATTTTAACTACTTAAACGGATGGGAAAATAGCACATTTTACACCTAGGGTGGTAAAGTTCTTTTACATACTAATTTTTCGTAGCGCAAGGAATGTGCCTTTTTTTATTAACTGACGTAGTATCAATGTTACATTGAAGCAAACAAAAATGGTTCAGGCTACGTTCGATGGTCTTTCGGGTTGACCCGGAATTGGAAACGTGAGTTCGAACCCCGGCTGAACCATTATTATTTTTTTTACGCTAGCAGACGTTACTGTTTTAATAAAAATTGACGTTTTATCCAATATTTCATTATCAAAATATCTTTTACCCGAAATCGTATCGTTATAAAACTTCTATGAGATAATTTTCATAAATCATGAAAGCGTAGTCGATCTGTAGCGTTGCGTACGTCGACGGAATATTCCACGTCATCGTAAAGATCCACGTCACGATAAGGGGACGTAAATTGTGTGTTGATCCTTCCCAAAGCTGGATACTTAATCTTTTTACATATGTAGTTCTATTTAAATTTATATAGATTGTCACTTGGAGGCATAAGCTCGTAAGAAGTAAGGTGGGGTATAAACTAACAGTTAATTATTGGACTGTGGCAGTCTATCCACAGTGATAGTCTTACTATATTGTCAGAGTAGAGGCGCCGAGGAATAAGCGCACCACGGATTAATCTGGTAATACACGGAGCTGAATGAAACAGCAAATCCAGCCAATGTTTGTTTATAAGTATATTAAATCATTAATATGAACAGAACATCTTCAGTCAATATTTACCTACTTAAAATATCACGGATGCATTTAGATTAGCGAAAATTAAGTTAAGCCATATTTGAAGCTATGGGAGATTTTGACAGGACAGTGACCACAGAGTCGAAAAATGTCATCAACACTTTACTTTACCTTATGCGATTTTTCATTACACCAGCAATAAATTTTAAATTGCATAGTAAATTTTGTTTGAGTTCCATTAAAGAGTGTATCGTTGTCACACATTATGATGCATGAGATCGCACGAAAGTTGTTTTTATGAGAAAATGAGCTTAACGCTTTGGTGGCACGAATTGGCAATTTTTCCATAATTTGCGTGTAATAAAAGAGTACTTTAAGAGACTAAAGCCCCCTTTAGGAGGGCTCTGTCTACTTAAGAATTTATTGATCGTAAAATAATGACGTGGTGTGGAATTTATAATATATGTTTCTAGAAAATAAATAAATAAAATAAATATAAAGGGACAACTTTACACAAAACAACCTAGTCCCAAATTAAACAAAGCTTGTACTATGGGTACTAGATGACGATATACCTACATAATATAGATAACATCCACAACCTAGGAACAAATGTTTCATCACACAAATATTTGCCCCAGCCGGGATTCGAACCCAGGACCGCCGGCTTAGTGGTGCACTACAAACTGCGCCAACTACGTCGTCACAAAATTTTGATTGAAACATTTTATATCGATTTTTGTTTTTTGGTTTCGTATTCGAACCCAGGACCGTCGCCTCAGTAGGCAGGTGCACTACACTGCGCCAACCGTGTCGTCAAATTCGACGGTTCTAAGCGATGCGCTCTATTTTACCTTAGAATGACAATGTTAATGTCACTTAGTGTTTCAATAAGTGACATAGCCGGCCGATATTTGGTGAAATTGACAATGAAAATTTCTCCCGATTGGTTTCCTTTAAATGGTGACTTGGTAGTTGATTGGAATCAAAAACATTCATTTTGCTGTTTCGAGACTATCAGCTATACTTAATTATATTACAAAAGAAAACTACTACTTACATTTATATTTACATAAGGACGTTCATTATCATTTTGATCGTCGAAGAGGATCAAAGACGTTTTGGAAGACAGCATAAACAAACGTACAACTGACTGCCAGTCATTCCACTCATCACGCGAAAAATTATTATTTTTATGTACAGCAAGTCTTTGATCCTCAGTTACGCGTTTTTTGAAAAAGCTTTAGTTTCCGATTTGGCCTTATTGCACTTAGGACAATTCGTGCTACGGTAGCCAGACAAACCGCATTTAAAGCACACTAGAGAGCGTGGCTCTTTGCACATGCGTAAACTGTGACCGTTCACTCTACAGCGAACACAAAATTGTTTACTAGAACTAACTATATTTACAGATTTGCTATTTATAGGTTTATATACAAAATCATCAGTTAACGAAGATGGACTGTATGTAGGAGGTTCTTTGAAATTCCTTGAGCGGTCAAGGCACACTTCATACTTTCGACACACGGATTTTAAACTTTCAATAGAATTAACATCAGCCTGTGCTACCATAACATCGTATTCGGGACGAATATTCCTACGCAAGATTTGTAGTTTATCCATCTCAGACATAGTGTAGCTTAATTTCGAAAATAACCCACACATAAGAGCAAAATATGCTACTATCGACTCTTCCTTGCCTTGAGTGCGGTCTTGTATTTCACGAAGTAGTTTATAATCGTAATCAACGATATCAAAATCATCAAAGAGTTTTTGTTTCAAGCAATCCCACGAGCTAAAATCGACTTTATAGGCACGAAACCAGTTAAGTGCTGCGTCCGTAAACAACTCATAGGAATGAGTGAGCAAGGTGCTTGCAGGCAAGTTTCTAGATAGCGCGAACTTCTCCACCTTTTGCACAAAGCTACGCGGGCAACCCTTTCCCGCGTAAGTTAATTTGCGTAGCTCATTGGTCACGGAGCGGTCACAATGTACAATGACTTTATTTTGCGTACAAATATCAGAGTTCGCAGTTATGAACGAAGATGCGGAATTACTAACGGACCCGTTATTTTTACAATCAAAACGCATCTTCAATGCGCTAAATTTAGAAAGAAGATCTTTGTACGGCTCACGGTGCTCGTCATCGTCCGAGACATTTATCCGCTGAAGGCGCAAATATATATGTACAAGAAATGATTTTATTATATCTACAAGTTTCGGATTAGAGGAAATTTCATACAACACAATTTTATCCTAGCTACAAAAGAGATCGACTTTTCAGTGCCGGCCAAGTCATCGGCCACTGAAAAGCTAGTTGGTAATTCCTCAGCCACATATTTACTCAGCAAGTCTCTCAACTGTTGTCGGAGCTCCACAACCGTATCACGAGGCTTTTCATGCCTAATACTTACTTCGTAAGTAAGCTCATTTTTATTTAACATATTTACATTCACGCATGAAAACTCCATATTCGCTGAGATTTGTACAATACAAAAAAATAAACTTTATGTAAATAGACTATTTACAAAACATACATACAAACAAACATATTTATACACATATCAAAGAAAAATGACGTAAAGTGAAATCGGCAGCTTGCAACCTATCAAGTAAAACAGATCTAACCTAACTTTTACCTATACCTACACAAGAAAAAATAACACAATAAAACCAAAATAACAGAAAATTTAACAACCTTAGCTATGTACAAACACGTATAATATTTACAAGTATGTACATTACCCAATCCAAGTCTAAAAAACCCACGTACTGACTGAATAAACCCTTGGGCGCCAATGTAGCCCGGCTAGTCGTCGGGAATAAAAGACGAGCCGTGGTAGTGTAAAAATATATAATAAAGAATAAAAACTATATACAATATAAAGAAAAACGGTATTCAGTCAGTACGCGGCACTAACGGGAAACACTGGCCTTAATGGAGCTGGGCAGGATGGTGGGAAAGGCTGGGTTTCAAGCGTCTGCGTGGTTCCAGCTTCCACGCACATCAGGCAGGAACAACCGCCGGTAGAGGTGCGTTTACCACAGCACGCAATCTTCAGCCAAGTAAAAAGGGCTGGAACAATATCTCACTTAGTTGGTGACACCAAACCAATCCATGCCTTATTTCGTATTTGTCAAGACCAGTGAGAACGAAATAAGACTTGGATTGAGTTTAACAATTAAAAGAAAAGAGAGAAAAATAAGTTTATATACAAATATTACTTGCAAAGCGGCAGCCCTTACAAGTATTTGAGTATTATATACAGTTTATTATACAGCGTCGTATATACAATATTATGTACACTTGCGGTTGACTCGTAACACCACATAAGAAATAGTATATTGTGTCATAAGGGTAGTAAGTAAGGGATTACTAACGAAGGTCTATTAGAAGCCCGACGCCGAAGGCGGAGGGCTTTTAATGTCCTGAGTTTGTAATCCCCTTACTTCCCGCCATACACACAATATTTTTCATCACATTTGGGAGTAAATAACAAATACATAAGACAAAAATAAACATTAAACTAATTAAACGATAACGATTGACAGCTAATTTTTTCTGCATATATTTTTTTAATTTACTATAAGCACTGGCAAAACGGCCATCAGCTTAAAACAGAAAACAAATATACACAGAATCTTACCATCTATCATTAAACAAATAACAATTAACAATATTATGCAGGAATAATTAACACCGTAATATATTATAAAACTTAAATACGAACAGTAATTTTGTTACAAAACTAAATAGTACCTAACCAATAATTTCATAACTTTTTTCTGTTTTTGTGTCGTCTACCACAGATAATGCTAAGAACTGCGTTTAGTTTAGAAACATGACAAGCCATACTGCCAGATTGTAACGATAATTCAAAAATAATTTTAATAAAATTATTGCAAATTACACTTAAATAATTGTAAAACACAAATATTAATGCAGTACATGTACCGTATTAATTCAATACACAATAAAATTTGCTGGTTGGCAAGTTTTGTTCGTACAACAAAAAACCTTGGCTGGATTGAAACCTCCTTAGTCTGAAGTAAACTGCGAGTGCGTACTATATTTTTAAAACTAAAACCATAACTCCCTCGGGAGTTATAACAATTTATAACTCCCGCGGGAACAATATAGGCCTTAGTCCTTCAGTACACCTACATGTAATACCATCTTTTACGAGCAAATGTGATGAAAAAGCAATATTACATTTAATCTTTAAATGTACAAGTAATACATAGCTATCTTCAGACCCCGGTTCATTCAACACAAGTCCGAGCGTGTCTGAGAAAAAAGACAAAAGCCGAGCGTGGAACGTCTGTCTTTTTTAATGGCGTTTGTAAGCGGCCAGTGCTGCACCATGGAGGTTTGCCGCGTTACAGTTTCTTCTACCGAAATTGCCATTTCGCGCATCCCAGCTTAAATCACATGACAATCAGACCCAAGTAATTCCCGACATCATTTAATCCCCTAATTAGTACACAATATCTTTGTAAAAAACAGCTTAAGCGCCTTTGGTAATACGAAGATACTAATCCGTTTTCACTTGGAAGAACAGATCCCATTAACTAACTGGCGAAGTCGGTAGGATCGCGATGATTAAGAGTTGTATGAAGTTAGTGTCAAGTTAAGTGAGTTACTGTCCAAATGTTCTTAACAAGACTGGGGCTTAACTAATAGTTTGTGTAATTGTTTTTTTGCGACTTAGTTGGGCTAACTAAACTAAGTTATGCCGGTAAATTAACAGATAAAGCTTCTGTGTATATTCGAGACAGTTAATCGAATTGTGTTGTATCTGAAGTATAATTAGGAAAGACATTAATTTTGACGTTTTCACATTCGAATATTCTTTAAATGAACGTCTTCATAACTACATTCTGTCTGACAAAACGGCTGGTATGAGACGGCAAGGTACCTTGACAATAGAAAAAACAAAATTGGTATTACTTTTGAAAAATAGAAGATGCTTGTTCTATACCTACATATACCTATACAACACTGTAGAAAATGGGAATTACTTTTGAGGAAAAGAAAAAGACTAGTGTTGCCTTCTCGTTCTGACTGTGCGAGCAAAGCGTCTCTGTTTCGATGTTTGATTGTTAGGATTTCTGAATGGATTCTCATGAAATTTGATGAGTAGGTTGAATAAGTAATATTTTATGGTCGAGTCAGTTTTTCGAAACTTTTCAAAATGGCGGGATCTTAATGGGAGTTCTTAAGTCTGTTATTTTTAAAAGCGCCCGGGTTCGATTCCCGAGTTTCTTGTTATTAAAATCGACGACATGGTTCCTAAGAGCAGATCTTCGTATGTCTTGTACATAGTTTCAGACTTTCCCTTACAAACAGACCGATCTAAAGGGCCATCCTGTATAATATAACATTGTATACCTACATCCAGCTAAACAGCGCAGTAATGAAATCGATATAAATCAAGTAGTTGGAAACAATTCGGCGCTCTCGTGTAATTAACGAACAACTTGGGACTTCCCAACTCGATAACGTTTATCGGAGATTTACGGTGTCATCTTTTAAACCCTGTTTAAGCAAGCTAGAGTAATCACAAGTTATACCATGTGGGTCCTGTGTAACAGGAGCAAAAAATAAAATATAGATTATACCTACTCGTCAAACTGAACAACATCTGTTCAGAAACTTTTTTTTTTTAATACTGTTTTCATATGCTCATTATTTCAAACAAAGTAAATAGCATTTTCAATGTACACCGTCCTACATTGACATCGCCTTAGCATTGACATAGCTGTCGCTTTACTAAATTTCAAATGTTTCGCAATAGAGTTTCCGAGTGAGGTAACTCAGTGGAATATTTATAATGCATATTATTTGAGAGGAAATACTTGCACATTTAATAAAATAATTAGCAGTGTTCCTGACCAACATGATGTAAGTGCATGATGTAATTATGAACCTTACAGAAGAAAACTATGGACCGTCAAAGAAATTAACACTTTCGACACCAACAACCTGGAGGCCGGGCGCTCGTAAACTTTGTTCAGATGCCGGCCAACCCGGTAGCCGGGGTTGATGCTATAAAAGTCGGCTCGGCCGGTCTCTGGGATATGTCTTACTTTTTTGTCTGGTTGCGAAAGTGTTAATAAAGTGCTCTGCTAAGGTAACATATGTAAGTGTAGTAAGTATGTATTTTACGTGGTGACAACCAAAACACACTCAAATTTCTGTTACTGCTCTTCAAAACCTTGTGTATTGAATTTTCTTTGAATAAACTTAATTTTACAGGTTCACATTATAAATGAGTTATTTTTAAAAGTTATTTAATAAATGTTGTTCAGTTTGAGGGGTAGAATCTATGTTTTAACTTATTGCTCGTGTTACAGGGCCCACCTGGTATAATATGAATAAGAGGTCTTAAAACAAGCATCTCTGTCACTTACACTTGCATCTTGTCAAAACGTGACGGATGCTTTGTCACTTATTTATCGCATGATAAAGGCAACCATCATAGCTCCCAGTAGTGTGGTTTTATGAAACGAACCTAAGGTGAGTTTTATAATAGGATCAGACTTGTGTCTTAAAGCTTAATTATGTAGTTGCATCCAAAACTTTATCTATACATGTGTTTATCATCATATCATAGATTTTCTTTTAGATAATGAAGTAAGTACCACCAGTACCTCCCGGGGTGAGTGAGAGATTGCTAAAACATTATCATAATATCGTAGGTTAAAGTATAATCTTGTACCCGATTCCGTTGAAGACAAAAAGGACTATACTTTATTATTTTTAACAGCACACGAGTACATGGTATATTCAAGTGTTCAGTATGAACCAATGTTTTATGCTTAATAATAATATAAGACACTCTTAACTTCAGTCAATTTCAAAAAAGATTGATTTAGGTACAAACACAAATTATTTGACAACTCATCATATTATCACAAATCAGCACTTGACAAACTATTAATTTCACAAACACTTCAATTGGCAAATCAACGTATGGCAAAGAAATGTCTGTGCCAGATACAATAAAATAAGTACTCTTCATTGCACACCTCATAAAACATACAGGAGAAATACAATGCAAAATAATTACAAACACCTAGAGGTAAACAACAGGCGGTCTTATCGCTAAAGGGTCTCTTCCAGACCATCTTTGGTAGATGGATAACTTTAAAAAATATTTTGTTATTAGGCGGTGCAAAAATCAGAAATAAATACAAATAAATTTAATAAATAATGAATAAATATACGTATACATTTAGCCTAAATATAATAGGAACATAGGGGAAGGGGGGGTGAAATCGGATAGCGGGTAAAACGAGATAGCAGTTTATTTCACATTTTAGCTATACCCGTCTCGTTTTTGCACGCTAGAAACTTTCCGTAGATAGCGCTCAGTCCGCGTGCAAATGGCGTCCAGTGTTGTGTAGTGTTTAGCGTCGGCGTTGAAAAAAAATAAAAACAAATGTAGGTAATTGATATAATATTTTGGCATATATTTTAACACGAATCAAACCAGTAACTGTTTAAGAATTTTTTGCTATTGATTTGTATCGGAACTATGTGTATTTGAGCCACTATTTTAGTCTTTTTTCCCGTGTTGATCGATAAATCAATACGAAATTTTGTGATTTGTACAAACATGGCCGTAGGGTGCTGCCAGATGGGGTGAAATCGGATATTATTTTTTCTTAGATTAACTATTGATTCATATTTTCTTTCACAGATATGTTCAAAAATGCCGCGAAATTATATGAAACATTGTAATAGACTGCAATGGTCCGATTTCTTTTAGCAAATAATGCCGTTATAGCAGGAAGAATGGGATATTTGCGAGCCGCAGATACATATATATAGCACATATTCTACAGATAGCTGGATACAATGCACGGTTTGTTTAAAATGGACCCACGAAGGCTGCACCGGGTGTATTCCACAAGAATTGTTATTTTATATTTGTGATGGATGCAAATAATTGGTATCCGCTTTGACCCCACCTTTGAAAATGCGGTATCCGGTTTTACCCACATACAAGGGGTGAAATCGGGTTGTACAATTTATAATAATTGTTGATATATTTCATAAGTAATAACTTGATCTCTTTAATTACGAGCCAAAACTTGACAAATAAGTTGTTGATTTTGATGTTAATTTGTTTTTAAATATATCTCTGGTCAATAATTCTGTGGCTCTAGTGAAAAGGGGTTAAACTCGAAAAACACTACTTTACAGGAGACGCAAAAAACCGTTGCGGCTTAAAATTATTCAGACTTTTGATCACTGTACTTCAACCACTATACTTACAAATAAACTTTAAATGCAGTTTAAATATTTAAAAAATCCTCTTTCACTGGGTAATATTCTTACTTCTCCAAAGTTAACGGTTAAAAAAAATGTGACTTATATCCGTGCCAAAACGTGTTCTTAAGGACATAACTGACTTTATACCCCTTTTCACCCATAAAACTTACACTACCCGGGAATATAACTGAACTTATACCAATTTTCACCATTATTTTAGAAAGTGTAAATGGACTTGCTGTTCGGTTTATTTAAAGTTATCTCCTTTTATAAAGGAAAAATACATGAACACCCTAAATAAGAAATACCTAACTAAACGAAACCTATCATTTAAGAGCTTTATTTCAGAGATAATCCTAAGAAAACAAACTTTTACCCTTTTGCACTCAATTAATTTAGGTGTACTGTAATATAAACACACTTTTACCAATGGTTTTTTAGAAGTTAATATCATTTTTTGCGGTGCAGTGGTAATAAAAAATCTTCATTTTATTTATTCTTTATTACAAAAATAACAGAAAAAGTCAACATTAGCGTATAAAGTTATTCTCATCGTTTTTAACTTTTGGACTTTCATCAAAAAGAATAAAATATTAAGTAAGTAATCAACTTTCTTAAGCGATACAAGATAATAAGTACCTAATACGAGATAAGTATAAAATTTAGTTTTTCCAGTTGACTTACAATTACGAATAACTTTTAGTATGAGACCTTATACTAAAATTTTATCGCAATTGTGAATATTTAGACACGGAAAATAACATGTATCACGTTTTGAGGGTCAGCTTGTAAAATTTCAATTCTTGTATAAAATCAATTCTTGCCTGTGCTCTGTTGGCGCCAAAGGATAGGAATCTACCACATCTTCAGAACATAACAATTTTTCGTAAAAGATCTTACACTCGGGTTTATCAAATTTAACAAAAAACCGTTTTTTTACCGATATCCGTATTGGACCGCTGTAAATCTTTCATATACAGGAAATAATGAAATATGTTGCTCGACGGCTTTCAATCTACTTTTACTTATTTTTGTGGTACTCAGCATTATCCATCACGCTGAATCTAGGACAAGTTATATTTACTGATTTTAAGTTTTTCAGTTACTCCTGGAACAAACTTTGATGTTTCGTCAAATGGTTATCGCATTACCAGCCTTTGCAAATGCGATAACAATCTCGTCTTTATTTTTAAATAATTGGCAAACTGTCTATTCTTTGTTGTTGCGTCTACTTTTGTGTTTTTAAACTCTAATTCAATTAAATTAGCAATGAACTGAACCCTTTTGTTATATATTCTCCTGAAGCCCTATTAACTCATTACGGAATTAATTATGGCATTAAGTCCGCCATTTGTACTTTTACTTATGTATTTTCTGCAATAAGATTTAAATAAATAAATAACTCTCAAATATATTTTTTGAGTTCTTCTTGCATATTTATTGCGCATTTTATTTTAAAATTTTCCTAGCATCTAAACTCTCCCCTTTATTTTTTTTGCTTTCATTCTATTTGTTTCATACTATTTACCAAAATGTCTCTTCTTTTTCCTTTTCTCCCTATATTTATTTTCTCACTTTTTTTAGGTTGTCGTTTTCGTCCTTGACCGACTCTGTCCCAAAACGAAAGTTGCTCTGCTTCTCCTGCCGTTCCGGTTTCTTCCGTTTCTCGTAAATTTTCTGAGTCAGAATCAGTGAACACTAGGTTCTGCCTATTTCAGGAGTGCTAATAGAGTCGACACAATTATTGTCACCTTTCTCCTCAACAAGTTTGAGCATTCGATTGATTCGAGATCGGCCTGCCATTCTGTATAACAAACTAAAAAATATTTTTAATCCTAGGGCTACCTTCCGGGCACCAGACCAGTCCCATGGTACCATATTATTATATTGTCATATTTAAGTAGGAAGAAGGTACCTTGGGCAAAATTTCAGCTCAATCAGTTGCAGATATTCTGCTTCAAAATTGAATTGCAATATCCCGAACAAACATAGTAACATACATTGCAAGTTAAACAACTTAAAAAAAAATGCCTACATCACTATTGTAGGTCAGTCTAACTGGTGAGCCAAATTTTATAATGGGATGATTTATTTGATTCAAGTGTACTTAAAATACACGACAGCGAAGAGACTTTATGATACAAGTAATCGTCGTGGTGTAAAATGATACATCTCACTTGTATAAGTCTATATACACCCATAAATGCTAAATATTTATTCGTGAATATGGATTAATTTCGATTTATTTTTATAAATTATGGGTAAATTGCTGGTGCAAATCGGTACAAGTAAACATTGATCATTAAGTACCAGATTTCATAAGAGATACAATTCGACTTATACCATTAATGTTTAACATTAAGTAGTGAATACAGATTAAAGTCGATTTAAATTCTTTAAGGTTTGTAATCTTGTTTTGTAAAAAGGTATAAGTAAACATTGATCCTTTAACACAGGATGCCTCAAAAGAGACAAATGAACTTAAATCGTTCTCCACATGCAAAATACCAAATTATTCAATGTTATCTTTAGTTGCACCATATTGCACGACATAATTCACCAGATATACCGTTTGGCACAATCCTAACTTTGTCATTTTAAAAGATAACTTAGCTCCGATTACACCAAAAGATGCGCAATTTTTTTTTTGTGCATTTTGGTGTATATAACGCAAAAAGGTCATAAGTGCACTTTAACCCCTTTTCACTAGAGCCACAGAATTAACAACGACTATTTTTCCTTAACTATCCGGAATAACCCCCCCTTCCTCTATAGCTTGCGCATTGTTTGAAAAAACGTAATATTTCTTAAATATACTTTCCCCCGCTAGAACCGTAATGGTTTCCATCCGATATTCAGGGATTGATATCGAATATTAAGATCACGTATTTTCCTGCATGTTTCTTGAAATTTTAACGATACGTAAAGTGAATTCTTATTTCTGAGAATTGTATTTTGAAAAATGTTACGTTATTGGGGCGTGGCGTCGAGAGCCACGCGTGTACGGCATGCGAATGTTTTTGAACGCGAGTACGCCCACGAACAAAACTAGAAGGCGGAGCGTTATGTGCGCGCTGTTGCGTTGGTTATAATTATAACTCTCGTGGCGTGTAGTGAAATGATAGGTAACTCGCTAATAATAAGCCTTAAGATCTCATGTAAGTGGCAACTGTCTTAAATCAAAATAAAATGTATTTTCTCAAACAGGCTTCGCAGCATCACGTTTCGGGCGGAAAAACTCGAGAACTGTAAAGGATTTTTTTTTAATTGAAGGCCTAATCCGGATTTTTTATAAACATGCCGTCTGTGTTCATGAACAGGCTTAACCGCTGAATTATATATTTTTTTAGTGGTGTATTTTTTTATTTCATTGCATATGTTTTAGAAAGGCACTATAAGTATGCCTTAGCCGTGAAAAGAGCTTGCCGGCTTCGTTTCACTATCGGGCGTCCCTACGGTCAGCCGTCTATAGGTACCTACTCAACCGGCAAGCTCTTTTTTCCCGGCGTCTGCAGTAATGTACTATTAAATCAAAATCGAAGTTGCTCTTCATATTAATTACCGATATACACTAATAGACAAAAATGATGGTTCCGCGTTATTATCGTAGACCTTTTTGTACAAATTATTAGAGATTTTTAAACCATTTTTAATTGTTTCTTTATAGTCATGGATTTTTACTGAACAGCTCAAGACGAAAATCTACACACATTTGAGAAAAAGCGCCCACGAAAATGAGGCGGTTGAAATGCTCAAAAAACGCTCGTCTGCCTTAATACCGCCTCGCGGCCACATCAGTATTCCATCCAGAGAAGCAATTCCGGAACAGTTAGTGCCAGATACCGCGTAATCACTCTTACAGTTTAGCTAACCAGATTGTGTTGATATTTATGGGAAAAAGTCATTATCTTTTTGAACATGAATAGTGTTTGTTAATCTGTTAAATAATATATTAAAATGATAGCATTTCTATAAAAAAAAACATGTACAAAAGCAAGACCTCAATTAAAGTATTCCTATTGTATTACCTGTGTTTTTGTGAAAATAAGCTCATGAAACGGATTTACTCATGTCTTTAAAGTCGAATGTCGGTCGGACATGTATAGAATCGGGTGACGGGTCACGATGAAGGCTTGGCATAAACTACGGCACAAAATAAGTATTAATTTTGATGTTTTATTGGAGGAAAGGCATTTAGAAGTACAATCAATATATAACGCTTTTTTCATTCATACGCATACGCCTGTCAAAAATATCAGCACTGTGTGTTAACTTTAGCAATGTCCATACACTCATGGACTAAAATGATTTTTCCCCGTCATTATTGTGTTAATATCTTTTTGTAAAAGTTATTACAGATTTTTAAGCCAATTTCAATTGTTTCTGAATAGTCACGGATTTCTAATAAACAGCTCAAGACGTAAATCTACACACATTTTGAGAAAAAGTGCCCACGAAACGAACGCTCAAAAAACGCTCGAAACGCTAAAAAAACGCTCGTCCGCCTTAACACCGACTCGCGGCCCCATCAGTATTCCATCCAGAGAAGCAATTCCGGAACAGTTAGTGCCAGATACCGCGTAATTACTCTTACAGTTTAGCTAACAAGATTGTGAATGAGGGCTGTTGATATTTAAGGAGAAAAAATCATTCTCTTTTTGAACATGAATAGCGTTTTGTTTACATAAAAAACTCTCTTGAGCACCACGTGAGGCTCAGAATTAAAATACATAATGATAGCATTTCTATAACAAATATACAAAATTAAGACTTAAATTGATAAATAAATATCGAACAACCAACACAAATCAATCTACTTCCAAAGTAAGCTCTAGTAGGCTTGTGTGGACACTAAACGACGATAAACATGCCTATATAGATAAATACTTACTAAATATGTATAAATACAAATAACATCCACGACCCACGACAAATATTCGAGTTCATCACATAGATATTTGCCCTTGCCGTTTTTTGGTTACCGTCTCTTTATAATACTTAAAATATACAGACTCGTTTTCTTAGTAAGAATATACTACTCCGGATTATTAATATTTCCCAAACATTCCTCGGCTCACTACAGCTGTTTATCATGCCCTTGCAAATTCCGGGCTTAAGTCAAATTACAGGACTCGCAAATTACTATGCGAGTAAATTTTGATTATTCGGATTCTCGAGAATTTTACGATCTGGCAAATTGGACTTGCGAGGCGGCCGCAACTAAACAGCGTCGGTTCACTTGGATCACGAAAATTTTACGATCACAGGCATTTTATATTATCATCATATTTTTAGAATTCCGTACCCTTGGGTAAAATCCGCCAAGAGCATGTCGGGGACACTCAGGGTAGGGTTCCGTAGTTGCCCATCATTCACAAGAGACGGGCTTAAAACAGCGGCTCTAAGCCCGAGGTTTAAATTACGTGAAAGATTTCAACCTCTTCAAAAAGGTCGCAAACGCCAAAGTAACTATCGCTCTTTAGCGATAAGACCGCCTATTTTGACGACGCGTTTGGCTCGTTTTGTAGACACCTGCCTACTAAGCCGGCGGTCCCGGGTTCGAATCCCGGCCGGGGCAAATATTTGTGTGATGAACTCGAATATTTGTGCTTGGGTCATGGTTGTTCTATATATTTAAGTCTATATTTATCTATATAAGTATGTATATCATATTCGTCTAGTACCCATAACACAAGCCTTCTTGAGCTTAATTTGGGACTAGATCGATTTGTGTGAGGTTGTCCGGTATTTATTTATTGTCTACCATTGTTTAATTTAAGATTTCTCATGTAATATTTTTCTTGTTGGTGTGCAATAAAGTATTGTTGTATTGTATTGTAACTGTAATTACTTATTACTTTCTGGAAGTTATCGATTATACGCGCCAGATTGAGCGAATTGTTTTAATACAGTATGGCACTTAACTGATATGTGTAACGTTCGAAGTATAAAGACACCGCGCGGCACTTACGTCATTTTAAAGAAAATAATGTTTTTTTGCGATAACTCAAAAACGGCTCTACCAATTTTATTCAATATAGTTTTCGTTGAAAGTGCTTATAAGGCCTAATTTTTATGATTTTTTCCATAATTTTTTGACACGTGGTTAAAAAGTTAGACGGGGGAACGCTATTTTATGGATTTCCGGAACAAATATTTACAAAACTGCTGACAATAAAAAAATTTTTTTTTTTTGGAGACCCCTATTATTTTTAAAAGACCTATTCTTCGACACCCTACACACTTGTGTTGGAACGAAAATTCACCCCCACTTTAGGTGTACGCGAGGTACCGAAAAAAGTTTTTTTTTTTTTAGTTTTTATTTTACCGTTATGTCGGCGTGATACATTATCTTATGATATGCTCCATGATCATGGAGCTAAGCCGTGGGCGGACGGACAGACGGACATGGCGAAACTGCAAAGGTTCCTAGTTGACAACGGAACCCTAAGCAAGTAGCCTATGTGTTAATCCAGGGTGTCAGCTACCTTCATACCAAAATGTATCAAAATTGGTTCACCCGTTTGAGTGTAAAGAAGTAACAAACACAAACACACTTACAAACTTTCGCCTTTATAATATTAGTATAATTTTTGTTCCTGAAAACATTAATTTGAAATGGAAAAAGTATGAGAAAGCACTGTATTCAACTCGCTGTGGTTGCTAAAGGCAGCTTGCATCGTAAAACTAGGAGCGATTGAAGGGATCCCTTTGTATTAGGATCAGAGGCAGGACGAACGGGATTGTTCTTTAGGGAAAAAGCGGGAGAAAAGAACTACTTTAAACTATCCAATTTAAAACCTAAAATAGGTTTTTCGCTTGGAGGATAAGGATAATTAAAGTATTAAAAGTCTGACTGCTTAAATTCCCTGTAAGTATTACATTTTGGATTTAAGCACAAGTATAAAATAATTTGCATTAATTTAATTTTAATCTTTAAACGTTATGATAAATATTCATTATTGACTTCAGATAAAGTAGATAATTGTTTATTTAATTCTTTTCACAATGTTAGTAAACAAGTGCGCAATTATAAATACACACATTTTATTAGGTAGGTAGGTACATTAGCATTTTTACCTACTCGTATGTTAGTAACTAGGATGACAATATTTCCAATATTTTCTAATAAATTTATTTTCTGGTTATATAGTTATAAAATCGATGCTTTGATAGCATAATTGGCAACACACCCATCTGGCCCGAAAAGCCGTGGGGACGTGGGTTCAAATCCCGCTCAAAGCATAAAATTTTTCGCTACTATAAAAATTATTTCTATTTCTGAAATTATATTTTCTTGTTGTCTATAGTTCTACATTTAACTCATGATCTATGTGTATTTCATCATGTGTTAGAGGTAGGTAGTAGGTACCATACCTCATGGGAACCATAAAATATGAAACAAGAAATATTTTTCTAAAACAAATATTTATTCGATACGACAGTGTCGACATAAATAAACATATGACTATTCCGTCTCCTAAATAAACAGAACTCTCTCTATGCTATCTCAATAACAAAATATTGCACATACTTCACATATTGGACAGTTCAGCATAAAAAGTACTTTAACGCACAAGGCGTTTACGTCATTTACTCCCATGTTCATATGGGTAAAATTTGAATAAAGACATAAACTCTGAGGGAAGAAAAACGCGTTTTCGCCACGGCTGTATTGTTCAATAAAATGTTGTAGCATTTATTGAATTTTTTACGATGTGAAACGTTTTTGCTTAACGGATTGCTTTGAGAGGGTGCAAATATGGTACTTGTATTAAATTTTACCCCTTTACGTGTAAAGCTATTTCTTATAAAATAAAGAAGACATAGTACCAAGATTGATTGTTGTAAAAAACTTAATCATTTGTGACCTTTGTGTGTGCGATTTTTTTCATATAATTATCATTAATATTGTTACGAGCGTGGGGTTCGTATTTGATAGAAAAGCACAAATTAATCCTCTAAATAAAACACTCACTTTATCACCCAAATTACGTACGTACAATCCACACGAACTGTACTTAAGCGCACTAATCACTCAAGAGTCTTTCTCTCCGATTATCCTTGTACTAGCACTCATCGCAGTTAAAATGTAACTAACTCGCGCCGGCCGTCGGCGCCTTATATATCCCGCGGAACCGCTCTGGACGCATTGTCCACACATATCGCGAATATTCTAGTAAGGTCCAGCGTAAGGGCCGAGAACATTCGAGGCCATATATGTCTCTCTAATGGTGCACTCTCTGTCACTCCCTTCTCGAATGTTCCGAGTATAGCTATCTCTTTCTAGTAGTCCCATCCTTGTTACACTCTTCTCGAATGTTTTGAGCATAGCTATCTCTTTCTACTAGTGCTATCTCTGTCACTCCTACTGGAAATTTCGCCATATAATGATTTGTGCTTCAGAGGCCAATAAAGCGTCCTGAAAATGCCTGAAAACGGGTTTCCAGGTTATGGCGTCATCTGATAGAGGGTGCCCTGAAACGGACTGAAAACATGTTTCAGGCGCCTGAAAACGACGGCAACTTGGGTGAAATTTCGATCTCTAGATATGAGATAGAGCAACTTCTGAAACGGCCTGAAATGACTTTTCAGCCTGCTGAAAACGCCTCTAAAGCACTGAAATTGACATTCAAAGTTTTTGACCTAACCTACCGGCGTAACAATATGAATCCAATAGTAGGCATTCCCTTTAAATTAAGTGTTAACACCAACGTTACAACATGTAGGGGAGACCGAAGGCTTTTAAAACAGAGGTGATTTTCAACAACGTCAAACATTTTGCGGATCTACAGCGAAGCAACAACGCACACTGTTGGGCCCGCGGGCGATGGGGCGCGGCTAAACGATGTTGTTTCTGGCTCGTTAACGGATTTAGATACTGAGAAATTGACGTTGTTTCAACTTACCTCTGTTTCTAAACCCCTACATATCGTATCGAAGCTATTCATCAATTATTCGCGATTAATTAGATCAAGCGTTGTTAGAGAGACTTCCAACCTTCACTAATGATCAAACTTTGTAAACCTAATTGGCCACATTTCTACCCGATATTCATCCTAAATCTCCCACTCAACTAATCCAGGGTGCTTTGAGAGGTATAAATTTTGATTGTTCTCATGTATCGTTTGCTTTTGATAATAAATATCTATCGAGTAAATAGGATTACGAGCGGTAAGAGTTGATTTATCACTATTTTTGGTAAAGCCAACGCTATCGGTTGCGTATCGCGGGGAGATAAAGTGACAAATCCTTAGCCATATTTTCTTTGCTTATATTTATAAGGTGCTTTGGGGTAAAGTCGAAAATGGGGATAAGTCGAAAATCACACATATCTACTAAACTGGGAACAAATTCTACGCTTGCAACGCTTGTCAAAACGCCATATTTATCTCCTCCCCCGCTTCAGTTCACTTCGCATCGCTAGTCGTGAGGGCACGGCACGTGTGTTGCAGTCGATTAAATAAAAGCAGTGCGATTTTTGGATCTTTGCGGGGGTAAATTAGAACTAAAAAGAAATATGATCCTTAAACTCATATTGCATAAAATCCAGCTTCGAAATTACCCCACTTACTTTCGAAATTACCCCACTCCTTAAGAAATAGTATTAAAATTTTTTTTTTTTATTCTAATCCGTTTCCAAATTCAAGCAACGTATTGAAACGCTGTGATCACAAAGCGTTGATTAATATATCCAATTTCGTAAAGATCTCATTACTTGGAAGGAATACTTCTTAGGTTCTGACTTACGAGCCCAAACCCTAACATACTCTGCACTCGCCTAAAAATATGTCGAATTTACCCCAAAGCACCTTACTATGAAAGTGAAATGTGTTGCCAGTTTATTGGTAAGTTTAGTCGGGACTGTGGCGTCATAGAAGATATGTGACACTTTACATGATAATATAAAAGAGATATAAATCAATATCAGACAACCACACACAAATCGACCTAGTCCCAAATTAAGCTGAAGAAAGCTTGTGTTATGGGTTCTAGACGACGATATATATACTTATATAGACAAACATATACCTCAATTAAATACATAGAATGTCCATGACCCATGGCACAAACATTCGAGTTCTTCACACAAATATTTGCCCTGGCCGGGATTCGAACCATGGACCGCCGGCTCAGTAGGCAGCTGCGGTATGACGACTTTCTCAGCTACAAATTGAGAGAGTCGTCTTGTCGGGACTGGCATCATAGAAGATAAGTGCCACTTTTCATGATAATAAAAAAGTACAAAATACATTAATAACCGTCCCTGCTTCCGGTTATATGAAATATAAGTAATGTGGATGAGGTAGTGCTTGTTGAGCGAGGTGGCTGCTCTTAAGCAATAAAATGAAATGTAAATTTCGTGCCCCGGATATGAGCAAACTTAGATGATTGAAAAAATAAAATTACAGGACCTATGGATGTGGGAGTTTTAGTCTGATATTCGTAATGGTAATATGAATCGTGCTTTTGAAAAAATCCGCCGTGAGACAAAAACGGGGTCTTTAAAAGACGGTGCAATGCAATATGAGTCAACTAGCCTACATAATTATATTCTCCATTCAAATCGTTTACACAGCAGTCACCAGCGATTAGGGTATATTATAACATAACTGCATGGTATAAGAAAACAAGGTATGGCATTCCGACAAGGCCGCCTTGTGACGTAGACTGATTAGTAGCCGCTTTATGGTAACAAAATAATTATAAGGAAAAGATGTTCAACGCCAGTAGTACAAAAAAATATGTTTGCATTACAATTGTCTTATTCTTTGAATAAATGTTTATTTCTCGTAATAACTGATTATAAACACTGTTGATTTTAAGACATTCATACAGGTACCAAGGGAATCGGGGAGTATTATGATATACTACTGGCAACACAAAAACGGATTGACAGAACCGACCAACCAATCATAGCGCGATGACGACACAAGTCTGGCCTGTCATTCCGGAATGCCATACCTTGTTTTTTATACCATGGGTAACTGTAAACTTATTGTTGGGGTATATCCCTCGGTCAGGAATGAAACCACACGATGCACGCATAACAATTCAATTTGTATCGACTCCCATCAATAAAACTTTTCACAAAAACCAGCATAATACATTAAATACAATAAATCTCATCGTCTATTCCTCACGCCCCGCCAATTCTGACGTTGACGTCTGTCATCGTTCCCGCCATCAGTTCATAGCACGGCACGCATACAGCCTAGACCTGCCAAGAGTATGGCTATTATAAATCATATTTTATATTTTATGACATTATAATGGTCCGAATTATTAAAACAAATACAACAATCAATAGGTTTGACTATCCATACTTAACGGGCCTTACATTATGGTAAGGGTGTAAACAGTGCAAAGGCACTTTGCGGCGCGCACTCAGCTCTGCTCCTGATTTATGTGTCTTATCTACGTCGACACGAGCGACTTAATTATGCGGACCTTTTGAACGTTTTACGGTTTACATTTTTGCATTTAGCGCAATGAAATTGTACTTCCAGATATCGCATTCAGTGATAAAAGTACTAACAGCTTGTAAACCAGCGTGCGGTTGAGTTTATCTTGAGATAGATAAACAACAATGTAGACATCGCTTTCGCTAAGTCGTAGGGAAACCGCATACGGCGGGTTTTTATAGTGAATAGCTATTTGCCGCATTTCGAATGCGTGACAAAAGATACAAAAACAGCATCTAACTGGCTCTTTTGCACGCTGGAAGTGAGAAAAGGAGAGATGTACTGTCGCGGCTACAAGAAGCCGTAGTGTGCGCTAGCTCTAAGTCTGTCCCGAGACACAACTTGCGAAGTTGACTGATAATGGGCGAGGCAAAGTTGGCCGAAGTATGGATTCCGAAGCGAAAAATGATAGTGTAGACTATCATTCGCCCAACGTCAGCCAATTTCGCGAATAGTGTGGAGCCGCAATGTGAGTAAGAGAGTCAAATAAAGGATTCTTTGCCATTTACTTACTTTGCCGAAGCGATATCTCATCATCATATGAGCCGATTAGACGTCTGCTGGACAAAGTTCTCCCCCAAAGTTTTCCACAACAACCGGTCTTGCGCCGCCCTCAACCAATTTCTACCCGCGGTCCTAACCAGGTCACCGGTCCACTCTGTTGAGGGCCTTCCCACGCTGCGTCTTCCGGTCCAGTAATACACTCTAATCTATGTTCCGGTCCACGGTCACTCAATAACCGATAGGTAAGCGATATCAACAATTCAGCATTATCACGGCTACATTAACATTATCGTGATTTTTATCTATCTATCGTGTTTCAGATATTCAATAATGCTTCAGTCTCTCAAAAAGTTCAATTTACACGAAATCCCGAAAAGAACGCAATAAAATCTCTTTCATCCGGCACGCTGAACACAGACAAAAGTACGTTTCCTATTGCTTTTCACTTCACATTGAGAGCTGAGCTACATTCATTCAGCCAACGAAGTAGACTTTAAGGTCCCGTCAGCATATTTCGAATTTTCGACTGACTAGACCAGTGAGTTTGGTATCCTGTCTCATCTCCGAAACATTGTAACATCTGTAACGTTTCACCAAATTGTCAAGTATTTTTTCCTGAAACCGGTATAATATTTTCAAAACTTTATAAACATCGTTTTGAAGAACCCATTAGGTTAGGTTTGTTAATTATTCTGAAAGGTTAAAAGTTTTGGAAAAAGATGTCTTTCGGTCAAATGAAAATTTGGCAAAACGTTACAAATGGGAAACAAAAATAGTTTTTCAGACAGGTAACCGTGAGTTTGTTCCAAAATATTGTATAAAGAAATCTGATTTTTTTTTCGACTTAAAAAAATATAAATTCATAAAAATATGCACACACAAAAAAGTTATGGGGCTTCGAAGGGCAGATTTTGGATAATTTATTATTATAGAAACTAATTAAAAAATCGTACCTCCGTAACTGTAACTCTTAGGACCCAGGTTCCAAGATTGAAGATGTAGCAAATTATTACCCTTCTGACACCCCAAAAAATGTTGACGGTCCATGTGCCGACACCCTGTATAGTAATTTAAAAAAGGTGGTGTTAATATACCCACATTAAGAAATTATTTAGAAAAACATAATGATGTTTCAAAATAAAATATTATGAAGAGGCCTTATTCCTTTTAAAAATTATTTTTCTCAAATTATGACAAATGTACCTATTGATAATTTCAACCACCTTTTTGAAGTGAATAATACTTTTCCCCGAGTTCTAGGTAGTAACACAGCTATTTCATGCTTTCATTGCGTGCAGTCGAAAATAAGTTGAAAAAACGAATTTTCCGCGTGAATTTTGACAATTTCGAGTAGTTTTTGAAACAAAAATTATATATATGACGGGACGGGCGGGCGTTGACCATCAGGTGACAGGTCATTTTCCATTATCAGGGTCCAAAATAATAGTTAAGCTTCTGATTTAAACTCGTATAATCAACGTAAGGTAATATTATAACAATGCACTATAATTAATCACTTTTAATTAACACGATAGCATAACGACAATCTAATGTTACTTATCAGAACGCAGTGAAGTCGGATTAGAGTTGGCAGCACGTCCGTGCCGTTCAACGCTCAAGCCAAGAATGTCCCCTCCCAGTGGCCAGCTGCCCTTTTTATGCAGGTAGACCGGTAACTGGTAAGCTGCACGTGCACGGTGTTGCCAACCCTCGCCGCCGAATACACTCAAATCAGTCTCGATTTGACGTCCTGATTTTTGATCTTCGACACGGCCATCTTGACAAGTCACACGTCCTCGTGTGAAGTTCCTAAAATCAGAAAATAAAACGCAGTATCATCACTAGCTTCGGCCAATCCTGATTAAAGCAAAACTCAGAAGGGCGGGTTCCTTTACATGTGTAATAATAACGGTAATATTACTTTATTTCAATAATTTAAACCAATCTTTAACAGGTAGATACTTAATCCATAAAGTTACTAATTAAATTACTTCGACAATAATTAGTCTGTCGCTACTGTCACCTACTTCGAGTGATAGTAGCTCATGCCAACTTAAGTGACGATACCCTTGCCACCTATATCGAGTGACGATACCCTTGCCACCTATATCGAGTGACGATAGCCTTGCCACCTATATCGAGTGACGATACCCTTGCCACCTATATCGAGTGACGATACCCTTGCCACCTATATCGAGTGACGATACCCTTGCCACCTATATCGAGTGACGATACCCTTGCCACCTATATCGAGTGACGATACCCTTGCCACCTATATCGAGTGACGATACCCTTGCCACCTATATCGAGTGACGATACCCTTGCCACCTATATCGAGTGACGATACCCTTGCCACCTATATCGAGTGACGATACCCTTGCCACCTATATCGAGTGACGATACCCTTGCCACCTATATCGAGTGACGATACCCTTGCCGCCTCTATCGAGCGAATTTAACGGCCGCATACATCCCCAAACCTAACGCACGCCACTCACTACCGTGGCCGCACAGCTACGGGAAATCAAGCCCGAATTTACACTTACGTCTACGAAAGATTGAGGATGTATGCAGTCTGAGCCAATGACACCACCCATCAATCAATAACACATTACACAATACGAGATGAGTATTGTTCGACATTTCTAATCGCAACTAGTAGAAGGTCCATCCCCTTCGATATCATTATGTTCATCGTCATTATTCTCATTGTCACCGTCGTCGGAGCTATCAGTGAAGTCATTACTAGGCATCTTTCTTAAACGGTCGTGTGCGTATTTATAGGTGCGTTTGGAATCTAAGGCTTTAAGTGTGCGATCGTTATCCAAAACTTCGATAACCCTGAAAGGACCTTTGTATTTGGGATCAAGTTTTGTTTGGTTACGTTCTTCATTTTTAGTAATACAAAATCACCAACAGAAAATGGGGTAAAACTAGCCTTTATCTTACCAAATCGCGTTTTATCATACGCTGCGTTTTTCTCCATGTTAATTAGTGCGTTAGATCTAACCCGGTCTAAATCAATACGTTCCTCAGTGTCGTCAACTAACATTATTTGTAATGGTCGGCTAACTCTCCCTATTAACAACTCTAACGGACTTGATTTGGTTACTCGACTAAACGAGCTGTTAAGCGCAAGCTGTATCTCAGGCAGAACATCTTGCCAGGACCTCTCAGATGTTTCAGCGGCTGTGAGAATATTTTTGAGAGTAGACATCACCCGCTCTACCTGCCCATTGGCCCGTGAACTGCCGGTTGCAATTAAATGCAACTGTATGTTAGCTGACTTGCAATAGTCACGAAACTCCTGATTAGCAAAACAACGCCCCTGGTCAGCTATTATAGTCGTTTAGGAGGGCCAAATATTGCACAACTACGTTTGACGGCCCTAATACTGTTAGCAGTGTCGATGTTGCGCGTGTGATGCAAAAGAACGTACTTTGTAAAAGCATCTATCAAGACGAAAACATATTCTTTTGCATCACTCTTTCCACTAAGCTTCCCAGTGACATCTATATGCACTGTGTGCCATGGGACCGGTACCTTTGGGATGGGATGCAGTTTATCGTCAACAACGTCACTTACAAGTTATCTCGGTATCTCGCTGTTGTTCAGCGAGAAACCAGTTTGGCGTAATGTTGGTCACATTAATCTGTCTGGGTTCTACATGGTCATAAGACTTATTGGGTTTCGGGGGTAACGGGTTTCGCGAGAAAAAGTCTGCATGTGACATACGTTTTCCTTCCCTATGTACAATCTCGAATGAAAAGCTTTGTAAAAAGGCCCACCATCGGTGTACTCTAGGAGCAAGATCGAGCTTTTTACTAGCGGATTTCAGGGAGCTGCAGTCGGTGACAACGACAAACTTACGGCCATGAAGATAATGCCGAAAATGCTTCACCGCATTCACGGACTGCTCAGAGCAGATGCCGGCTTCTGCCGGACTAAGGCTACGATTAAGTGACTGGTACGGTCAACCAACCGAACTGAGAACCTCCCTATCAGTCTCACTATCTTGTTCGTCTACTGCAAATGGTACATAGCTCCCGGGCATTTCCCTCAACCTACTGTACAAGTACGCGCATGTTCAGAAGTTAAGTTTATCGCAAAGGGTCTTGCAATTTACAATACTACATGTCAAAATTCATAATAGGCTCGCGTCAGTAAGTCTATTTACTGCACAGTATTAACAATTTTAGCTATTAGACTGATACATGTCATACAGTCACTAAATTATCCAACTGTTTGCCATGGAACTTATTGGAAATAAACTCTTCCATAAGCGATCACTCGGCAACCAAATCACAATAAAATGAGAACTCCTCACCAGATTGTCTCATATGGTGTGGTGACGTCACACGTTAACCCTCTTCCCTGTTGCTTGCCTTCGTGCAGCTCTTTGCGTAATGTCTTGTACCACGGCAGCTGAAGCAGACGACTCATGGCTTCGCTATTAGCTGCTAAGTTTGCGTATTTTTTCCTGAAACAAAAACTCGAAGCACAGTATCACAAAGCTCGGTCATTCTAACCTTAAATCTAACAAAAAAGGAAAATCAAATCAATCTAACAAAGTATACAAGAAAAGATTTAAATTAAAACATTATTTGCACTTTAATAACAAGCTTTATACTTTGTATGATAATTTTTGGAATACCAAGGCTTTACTGATTATGAAACATTAATGATAAAAATCAAACCACAATTTCAAATTCTTTTGTCCTAATATTTTCCTAATCCTATTGGTGCTCCCATTTAAATATTTTAGGCTATAGCGATTACCACAGTTAAAAGTAACATTAGGATCGTTTAAACAAATCTCAAGCTCACCAGTTTTTACGGAATATACGCCAGCTAAAGTACACAGAGTAAGAAAGTATTCAAGATGTCAACAAATTAAATTCTACAGAACGATTGGAAAATCATGAATAGAGGGTAGATTATTAAGCAGCCGCTCCTACTACGAAGCACTGTGTATGATTGTACCCTCACAGCGCAATTTTTAAATGATAAACTTTAATAATGGTAGGTAAACTGCGTAGTGGTCATATTAATCATCACTAAATCTCTGTAGAAACAGTTCGCGTTTGGTCATATTATATCACTACGAAAACAATCGTTATAAAAACGTCCAATAAACTTTCTTTCACATGTTTATTAAGCTAGCACGCTATATTCAACTTTCACTTGGAGTTTACTGGTAATACTTTTTTTGACAAATACCCACTAAACTGAATAAGTGTGACTCAAGTCTACCCTAGCATCTAGCTACACTTTCTTTAAGTGAACACTATATCGGAATCGTAGTGACAAGTTAACGACTGACCTGATGTGTTTTTAAAGTCTGTCGGTGAGGCCATAGTGCCTACGTCCACGCGTCGCTTGTAGTTGACCGTCGCTTCTGGGTCACTGGTGCAACAACTGACGATGTGTCCCGCTGTTGGTTTTGTAGGTGTCCGTGACGGTGTTAGCTTGAGTTTCAATAACGGAAACGCTTGTAGCTCCTGTTCCTTGATTTAGTGATGTCAGGTTCGTTGTATTTCAAAGAGTAACCACAAACTTTTTTTCTTCCGTTTTATTCGCTTAGTGTTCCATCATTCTTCGTGTTCGCTCATGGGCCGTAGATACCATCCCACTTCTGATGACGGGACGGGCGGGCGTTGACCATCAGGTGACAGGTCATTTTCCATTATCAGGGTCCAAAATAATAGTTAAGCTTCTGATTTAAACTCGTATAATCAACGTAAGGTAATATTATTCAAATTCAATTCAAATTCAAATTATTTATTTCGGAAAAGGATCCATATATTTTTAGTAAATACAGCTTAACATAAGGTTAGTACACACACAATGAAATATTGACATAATAAATAATGACTATAATAAACAGCACTACACTTTGCTCACACTAGCTTTTTCTAGATGCACCATTTCTCGACATCTGTTGCTGCCACATGTAGGCTGTTCCAATGCTTTAGCAATGGTGCATCTAGCTTACCAGCCAACGTTCTCAGGATGCCATTGCCACTGTCAGTCATTCTCCGCATGAGCGACGCCGATCTGTTGCGTATAA
The DNA here is from genome assembly GCA_905147355.2 of Apotomis turbidana. Lineage (NCBI taxonomy): Eukaryota > Metazoa > Arthropoda > Insecta > Lepidoptera > Tortricidae > Apotomis > Apotomis turbidana. Next base: position 15,674,201 of record LR990301.1, on the reverse strand, counting down.
TCGCGTAAAAATCGTCCGTGTGCGCCTCCGCAAACATCCCGGACGCACTACAGTGACGTGGCAGTCCCATTAGCATCCTGAAAACGTTGTTGTACTGTATCCGTAGAGCGTTATATGCTCGCTGAGTATAGCTGGTCCACAGGCTGCAGGTATAAAAGGACTGACAAAACGCCTTAAAAAGCGTCTTTTTCACGTCCTTGTTACACCTAGCGAACCTGCGAGCCAGCATATTTCCACGCACAGCCAACGCTCTGCGCTCCCTCTCGATGTCGAGGTCATCCTTGAGGTCCTCAGTGCCCCAGTGTCCATTATAACAATGCACTATAATTAATCACTTTTAATTAACACGATAGCATAACGACAATCTAATGTTACTTATCAGAACGCAGTGAAGTCGGATTAGAGTTGGCAGCACGTCCGTGCCGTTCAACGCTCAAGCCAAGAATGTCCCCTCCCAGTGGCCAGCTGCCCTTTTTATGCAGGTAGACCGGTAACTGGTAAGCTGCACGTGCACGGTGTTGCCAACCCTCGCCGCCGAATACACTCAAATCAGTCTCGATTTGACGTCCTGATTTTTGATCTTCGACATATATTTTATATTATATTTAATAGCCGTTTAGGTGTCCCACTGCTGGGCAAAGGCCAAAGAATGGCAGAACCGCACTGGCAATATGATCGAATGGAGAAACAAAAATTATCAATGAAAAATTCAAACTGTAGGTTTCAAATATATATACCAATAAATCCCAATATCCCTGGTCTAGGTAGTAACATCAATAATATGTTAAGAAACTTGTTTGAACGTAGAAAAAAATGCCAAAACAATCAGCATTTTGAAAGGAATAAAGCCTCTTAAAGTCGGCAACACAGCTATCGCTATACAACAGCAAGCTGAGATACCAAGAAGTAAGAAAACTTAGATTGGGTTTGAACTTCGCGGAGTTGTGCTGTTTCTACAATCATTGCAGGTAAATAATTTTGATTGCAATCCAACGTTGGTAAGCAGAAGCGAAGCCTTTTACTGAGTTTCTTTTCAGGGTAAATAATAATCAAAATGTGAATCAACTAGATATTTATTCACAACTATATTTAGTCGTTCACGACGTGTTTGACGCATTGGTAAAGCAGCTGCCTAGTGCCTACAGAGCCGGCGGTTCTGGGTTCGGCAAGGGAAAATATTTGAAAATGTTTTTGAATGTATACGTAGTTGACGATTGCGGCTTGTTACATAATTTTTTTGGTAGTTTTCTCTTCGCGAGTAGGGACTAAAACATATGCATTACTAGCATTTGCCCGCTGTTCGCTCGCGTTCAAACCTATGTAATATCAAGATGAGAGATAAGAATATGTAAGATTATGAGTTACGCTTTGTTGATGAATGACAAAGTAAATAATTATTCTGAGCCAAGATAATCGTAAGTCAGAATTCTGATATGACTGATTCATTTATTACGGACGCAGGAAGTTTTCCGATGAGTACCTACTCCTCCCGTCCCGCCGCGCCGCGCGCACTGGCCTAGGTACCGATTGACGACGATCGAGGTGGCACCAAATACAAATTTAAACATCTATTAGGATAACGCGGGTCTCAATCCATACCTCAAGAGCAAAAAAAGAACCCTTATAGGATCACTTGTAGCTGTCTGCCAGTCCGTCTGTTACAACCGATTCGCTGCAAAACTACTGGACCGCTTGAATTGCAATTAGGCACAAATGCTTTCAAGAATTTTCATGTCCACAATATTAAATTTTGAAATCGATGCCATTTTCGTAATTATTTTCTCAAAAAACCATAAAAATGACAACCATATTGATATTTAGTCATTTCAACACCATCACACCCCAATATGGGAGATGGTATTTCGATTTTTATTTGTTTTTAATAAAATAGTCTAACTAATCTTGTTTCCCCATACAAAATTTGAACACCCATTTTACCGGGGTGGGGTGAATTTAGAAAAATCTTTTCTAAGTGCACCCTTAGACCTCATAAGAAACCTACTTGCCAAATTTGGACTCTCTAGAACCAGCGGTTTGGGCTGTGCGTTGATATGTCGGTCAGTCATTCAGTCAGTTTCTTATTTTATATAAATTTAAAATAAACCCATTATATCCTCCTCAATTCTGAATAAATTTGGTTTCACTCGCATGCTTGGTTTAGCTGAAATAAAAGTTTAAAAATTATCTTGATTTATTAACATTATTGTGAATAAATCGGAAACAAAAGAAGATCGAAGGCTGCTATTAGGCATACAGTGTTCTTAGGCCCAGCCACAACTCCAGCTAAAAGCATAACCAAATCCCTTGTGGGGGGCAGTTTTATTAGCTTAACCTGCTAGACCCTTTATGAAACATCTTTTAATTGTGGGTACACACCACAATTTTAAAATAAATCATTGATACAAAGATCAAATCTCAAAGAAAAATTGAATTTACTAAGGTGTTAAATAAGCCTTTCAAATAAACAATGCAAAGATCGACACACACAGTATAAGGCAAGATTTGGGAGGTTGCTTGCGTGTTAGGGTGGCGGAAAGGTTAACGCGCTGGACCGGCAATCCAGAGGTACCGGGTTCGATTCCCAGTCTCTTTCCGCTCAGTAACTCATGTTTTATTTATTTTGAGCTTTGATCTTTGTATCAATGGTTTCATATTCCATGTTGCATAACTCATCTGCCAAGCACTTACAAATAACCACAAAAGTTTTCATTCAAAACAGCCCGACTTTGAAGTATTGGAAACATTCTAGAAACGTTTGATGCTGGGAAAGCGCTCGTCCGAACTGTGAAAATATTCCCTCGAAGTTTTGGAGCTTCAACCGTTGAGTTATTGGAAATTGTTACTTTTATGTTATTGTCTATAGTGTTTGTGAGCAATAACGTGTTTGCAAACATACATCTTGTTGCTGTAAAAAAGTGTCTTAAATTAAGGTAACTACTACTACTCCTCTGCTGCAGCGACCCAATGTGAGTCTTGGCCTCCAATACAAGTGCTCGCTCACATCACGGCTCAAGTCACGTTCACGTGCGGTTTCTCGCCAGTGGTTTAACGCTCGGAGGTTTAGGTTAAATTAGGTTATTTATTTGGCTGTATTCTATTGAACTAAAACACAGCTACCTACACCTTGCACCCAGGTGCAAACAAATCCTTTCAGTAAATACCGCGTCTCAAGCATCAAGCCACCATTATATAAAGACGGAGGAAATTTTGTCTGATAGAAGGCTCATCATCAATTTCATTCGCGTATTTTTTTTCTTGCCATAGTTTAATTAAAAGTATTTTATAACCATATTTTATGTCTAACGCTCCCTGCACTTAAATTGACCCGTTCGTCCATCTGGACGCAAAATGCTTTACGCCGTAATTTTTTCTGCAGCAATCTAGCTTTCGAAGTTAATTGAAGGAGTTGTCTCTAACACTAAGAATTATTTGAGAGCTAACTTCAGGTGAAACAGATCACAAGTAGGCTAGTTTCCTAAAAAAATAGAATTAGTCCAGATGGTCTCTCAAATTATTCCTAGTGTTAGAGACAACTCCTTCAATTAACTTCGAAAGCTAGATTGCTGCAGGAAAATTTACGGCGTAATGCATTTTGCGTGCAAGGATTGCTCGAATATGGAGTATGGAGTGACCGCTCGTTGGGCTTGTGCAAATATGAGGCGCTATCATTGTATCGTTACTAAGGTTACTAACGTTCCATTAAGGCTATAAGAGTCGATCAGATTCCCATACAACATAAAGAGGGTATAAAATCCACTTTTAAAGCTTCAATTTCGGTTGAAATATTTTTTATAACATAATTTGATATGTGTTATTGGCGCGAAATTACATTTCGAGACCCAAAAAGCCAAAAAATATATTATTTAAAAATATAGCATTTTAAATACACGCATTTAGTATGCAATGATCTTTCTCAAATTCACCACCATCTGAAAGAGAGAGAGATATTCTTGTCTTTACCGTAGACGGGTAAAAAGTATCCTTATATGACCATCTTTGGATGTCCAGCCATCCTTGTAGCAAAATTGGTTAAAATTTGTCCAGCCGCCTCGGCGTGATGCGAGAGAAAAACAAATTATGACCAACAGAAGGCGCTAAACTGGCATGGCGCCGCGCGCCTATACAAAACAAATGACAATCCTGCATCACGCTATTAAGATCATTCCTGAAATCATGACCTCTCTCCATAGAAAATGAATTTTTAGGGTTCCGTAGCCAAATGGCAAAAAACGGAACCCTTATAGATTCGTCATGTCTGTCTGTCCGTCTGTCCGTCTGTATGTCACAGCCATTTTTTCCGAAACTATAAGAGCTATACTGTTGAAACTTGGTAGGTAGATGTATTCTGTAAACCTGGGTTTTGTAATGCGCATGGCACCTCAATTCACTAGCACAGCTGTACCAATTGTGTTGTATTTTAACGCTTACGTACGTAGCAAGTTAGAGTAAAATTCTTTAATATGGGACCCTGTTGAGGAATCCTATAAACTGTTACTAGAAAGAGTCCAGCGAAAATTTGCCCGTTACCTTTACAAAAAGCAATATGGATACTATCCTTTTCTGTATCCATCGCTTTTTGTCACCGGTATGGTTGGGCTTAAATACTCTAACTTGTAGGCGGAAACTGTATCTCGCTGTCCATTACTGTCTTCTGCTCAGGGGGCAAATCGATAATCCAGTGGCATTGGAAGGCATCAGACTGTTCGTCCCCGAGCAGTACGTGCGCGCGGGGCGCCGCCGTCGCCCGCTGTTCGCTGCGCCGGCGGCGGCGACGGCGACGCACACGCGGCGCGCCGGCAATTACGCGCCCGGTGCGCGTGCGCCCGTACTGCTCAACCAACTCGTCTTGAAACAAGACGCCGACGTGTTTGCCGAGAGCTGGCACACGTTGTTGACTAAAATAAGTGATTTGTGCTTTAAGTTTAATTAGACTGGTATGTTTAATGTTTAGTTTTAAGTTTTGCATTATAAACGCTTTGGTTACATACTCTTAGTTTACAATTGTAGTTTTATAAATAAATAAATTAATTAATTAATAAATAACCGCATTAAGATTTTGATGTAAAAATAAAAAAATAATAATAAATATTGGGGGCTCCCCATACTTAGAACTGAAACACAAAATTTTTTTTTTCATCAAACACATACGTGTGGATAGGTCTTCAAAAATGATATCGAGGTTTCTAAAATATTTTTTTCTAAACCGAATAGTTTGCGTGACAGACGCTTCCAAAGTGGAAAAAAGTTGCCCCCCCCCCCCCCCCCTCTAACTTCTAAAATAAGAAAATGAAAAATCTAAAAAAAGCATATGATGTACATTACTATAAAAACTACCAACGAAAATTGTTTTGAACGAGATCTAGTAAGTAGTTTTTTTTAATACATAACTTTGCACCTAATTTATATGGGGCGCTATACATACCAGGTGCAAACTTAACTTAACCACTTAGGGATGGAAAGTGTTTGTACGGAACCCTCGGTGCGCGAGTCCGACTCGCACTTGGCCGGTTTTTAATAGAAAATCTGAATTTTATAGTAGTAGTGAAGTTAGAATCAATGGATCATTTAGGTAAGTACATTTCTATTCTTCTGGCTCCCGAGAAATAAAACATGCCTGCCGAGACACAAGTAGATTCATTTTATATTTAGAAAAATCTTAAGTAATATGCTGTCTGAGAAAGGTACTTCCGAGGAATTCTTGACTCCTAACTTTCGACTTCGAAATGGCATCGCCTCAATGTTTCCTATAAAGAATCTCAAGTCAAAATGTTGTTATCACCTGATTTTTTGGAAGATAATTCATATTAACTGAAGATAATACAATCCTCCTACACTGGAGCCTAAATGGTCGAGAACTGTGCGGTTCCAGAGGAATTTCCTACCGCGAACGCTCCGCATTTGTGGAGTTAGCTCCCTGCCGAGGTGTCCCCGGGAGCTACGGTATGCGCTTCTTCAAGAAGGGAGTAAATAGCTTCTTAAAAGGTCAACGCGCGTGTGAAGCTCCTGGTATCGCAAGCGCCCATAAGTGGCGGTAACTGCTTAGCATCAGGCGGGCCGCATGCTTGGTTGCCACCGTCATAGTATTCATCATCATCATTTCAGCCATTGGACGTCCACGGCTGGACACAGGCCTCCTCAATTGACTTAATGGGCCGGATAGAAGCGACCCGCATCCAGCGAGTCCCCGCAACCCTGACCTACGCTGCGCTTGCCGGTACGTGGTCTCCACTCGAGAACCTTTCTGCCCCAACGGCCATCGGTTCTTCGAGCTATGTGCCCTGCCCATTGCCACTTCAGTTTGCTAACCCTGTTTGCTATGTCGGTGACGTTAGTTCGTCTACGAAGCTCATCATTTCTGATTCGATCACGTAGAGAGATCCCGAGCATAGCCCTTTCCATAGCTCGCTGAGTGACTCTGAGCTTCCTTAAGATGCCCATAGTTAGAGACCACGTCTCGGCTTCGTAAGTCATCACCGGTAATACGCACTGGTTGAAGACTTTTGTCTTCACGCACTGAGGTATCTTGGACGAGAAGACACTTCGCGGTTTCCCGAACGCTGCCCATCCGAGTTGAATCCGTCGATTGATCTCTTTCTCGAAGTTGGACCTGCCTAATTGGATCGTCTGACCCAGATAGACGTATTCGTCGACAACTTCGAGGACCGAGTTCCCAACCAATACTGGGGTGGTTGCTACATGGACATTCGACATGATCTTCGTCTTGTCCATGTTCATCTTAAGGCCTACCTGTTGGGATACTCGGTTGAGATCATCCAGCATTATACCGAGATCCTCCAGCGTCTCCACCATGACCACGATATCGTCAGCAAACCGAAGTTGCGTGATGTACTCGCCATTTATGTTGATGCCAAGTCCTTGCCATTCCAAGAGCTTGAAGGCGTCATAGTATTAAAAAAATGAAACTAACTACAGAATCTAGATTCCGTAGTAGGGCCCTCTGATTGGCTCTCTCGGGGAATGTGGAGAGGAAAGCCAGATTATTCAATTCCTAGTTGGTGCAAACTTTGTTTCGTTGTTCCAAGCCCGGTCCGAGCTCCATTAAAAGTATTAATTGTGTGGAGCAAAGTTTTATGGATGTTACATTCATAGATAGGGTGATTGATTTGGTAAAGGCTTGTGCACAAGTCACGCCAGGTAAGATAGGGGGTCACGAAAATGATGGGGGTCAGATCACGATGGGGGAAGGAGGGGTGTATTTTTCTAGTGAACGAAGAAAAAATCTACCACATGAGTAGATACTTTTTCTTGGTCTCGTTAAAAATAAATCTTCACTTACCTATTAAATACTTACTTCAAAATAGAGTCTATTTTACGAAATTCTGGCGAAAAAAATATACACGTTGAGGTTGTGAGGGGGAGGCAGGGTTAACAAAGAACCTCACCAAATATCACCAGGGAGGGGGCAAAAAGCAGCCGCAAAAACCTCGCGTGATTTCTGCACAAGCCCTAACTTGGTTTTCGATCTGCTATTCCGTTATTCGGTTATTTGGGTTTGATGATCCGCTAGAAAAACGTAACAGTGAGGCAGGTGTATGGGTGAGCGGTGCCAGCCGTGCAATGCCATGTTGAAAATAATTTCTTTATCCGCTCATCACGCCAAAACGGCTGGACGGATTAAAACCAATTCTGGCACAAGGACACCTGGATATCCAAAGATTAGTTATAGGATACGCGTACGAAGTTGCAGGCACATCTATTGGTATAAAAAGGACTTAAAGCTCCTTATCTGTTCAAAAATGCTGATTGTTTTATACATATTTATCTATGGTTGAATATGTTTCTTAACATATTATTAATGTATCATATTATTAATTTATCTATGGTTGAATATGTTTCTTAACATATTATTAATGTTAATACCGTAAGGTCGGGGAACTTTGACTCTACAAGGTTACTTTGTCCACCCATAGAAAACCATGACTTGATTCGACTAATCTACCATTGTACGGAACCCTCGGTGCGCAAGTTAACTACCACTTGGTTTGGTCGGATTTTTTGTAGGTTCAAAGTACCCCGACCTTACGGTACTTATAGAACGCCATTGTGATTTAGTGGTGTATATTTGAAACCTACAGTTTGAATTTTTCATTGATAATTTTTGTTTCCAAAACTACTCGAAATTAAAAAAATCGCGCAAAAAACTGTTTTTTTGGACTGCACGAAATTAAAGCATGAAATAGCTATGTTACTATCTAGAACTCAGAAAAAAAGTACTTCAAAAAGTTGGTTGAAATTATCAATAAGCTTGTCATATTTTTTTTTTTAAGTAATAAGGCCTCTTAAACTGAGCACTATCATTATTGTCCAGACGTTATTTCCCACCCTTCACCAACCTCTACAACATTGATTTGCTCTCCCATTGATAATAAAATAGGAATGGACTTTTATTTTCGTCCCTTTGACCGACGGTGCGAGAATTTTTAAACCTAAGCTAAACATCAGTCAAGCGTCTCTCTATTGATTTAGGCTGGGCCTAAAAGAATTGTAGTGTGGCTACTACAGTTATGTACCTAATAATTATGAAGTTCTTCAGAAAAGGAGTAGGTATACCATGGTAGGTATAAGAAAATAAGGTATGAATGGTACTCCGGCCAGTGAGACTTTCTACGTCCCTGATTAAGTTGCTGCTTTATGGTAACAAAATAATAAAAGTGTACGGATTTTTAAAGGGTCGGCAACACGTAAGCGAATCCCCGAGAGTTGCAAGCGTCCATAGGCTGCGGTACCTACTTAACCGCTTTCCATCAGGCGGAACGTACGCTTTTTACCAACTCCGTCATAAATATTAAAATCAGCCAAGTGCGAGTCGGACTCGCGCACCGAGGGTTTCGTACAAACACTTATCCCATCTTCACTGGTCGGGTTAATATTAAGTTGCACCCAGTAAGGCGCCTAATACAAATGAGGTGCAAAGTTAACGCAACCGATCACGTTTGTAGTATGGGAGCCCCACAAATATTTATTTTATTCTATTTTCAGTAAGTAAATATTTGTTGTTATAGGGGCAAAGCAAAAATACATCATATATGCGAAAATTTCAACTGTCTACACGGTTCATGAGATACAGCCTGGTGACAGACGGACAGCGGGGGCTTAGTGACAGGGTCCCGTTTGTACCTACCCTTTGGGTACGGAACCCTAAAGAAGAATTTGGCCACTTTAAATGACTTTAAATTTAAAAGACAGCAAAAGTATAAAAAAACTCATCAAAGTCCGTTGCGTAGGTACTTTCAAAGATCTAAGCATTCATATGATAGGGACAGACCGACAGCAGGAAGCGACTTTGTTTTTATACTATGTAGTGATTTATTATTGTAACTTTACATGTTTAATGGTTAATTAGTATATTATTTATTACCGTACCTTACATATGTGTACATTTACAATTTAATTATAACGAGATTTCATTAACATATTTTGTTTAGGCACAGATTAATATAATTGGTTTAGGTTTGGGAAAACTGAATACTAGGTAAGTAAGTACCTCTTTCGGCACAGGTAGCCAATAACTGTAGCAATCGGCCTACAAACCAATATTGAATCATAAAGGAATCTTCTCACACTGAAAAAAATACCCAGTGGAGCCTACTGAAATTACAGTAGGCGTAACCGTTATTACAGTTAGGTTTACTGAAATGTCAGTAGGCCTCACTGTTATTGCAGTAAGTCTTACTGTAATGTCAGTAGGCTCCACTGGATATTTGCATTTTCCTTACAATACCAAGTCAATATTAGCTTTGATTTCTTTGTGAAAGTTTTAGGCTTTTATAGAAAGGGTTTTCTTAAAAGACAAGTGATGGAAGAGAAGAGGTATTTACGGTATTGTTGAGATTGATGCTCTGAATATAGATCAGATAACCGATCCGTTGTAAAAATATCTTTCTTTCATTCTGCAAAATCCTTACTTTTGTAATATTAGGATTAGGGCTAAGTCGTGGTTTTTAGGGTTCCGTACCCAAAGGGTAAAAAGCGGGACCTAATAAGGTACTAAGACTCCGCTGTCCGTCCGTCTGTAACCAGGCTGTATCTCATGAACCGTGTAGACAGTTGAAATCTCTCCCATAAAACAAATGTGATCGGTTGCGTTAACTTTGCACCTAATTTGTATCCGGCGCCATACATGCCAGGTACAAACATAACTTAACCCCGCCAGTTAAGATGGATGGGAAGAAGAAATAAATAGTTACTTACCTATAAAAGACTTTCTTACAATCGTCATGTAACATTATGTCCTAGGTAAGACCACCTTAGTTTTTCTTCAAAACCCGAACAAAATTTCCTAAATTGTAATTAACTTTCGTAGCGCATTATTCAAAGTACTTCATTTTTATGCCAACTTGAGAGAAAAGTTTCTTGAGGCTCTCGGGCGAAAAACAGTTGTTTTCAACTTGTTTTCAAACAAAAATAGCGCCCCCAAGTGCTACAAGCATGTTTTTATTTAAGTTTCCAAGTCACATTCAAGATAATGCATACAATTGGTTAAGTTTGAAGCAGGGGGTCCCAAGCTGAAGAAGTTACTTTTAGTACTGAGAGTGAACAATAGATGGCTCTACCGTTAACATTTGTAAATTAATAAAATATGAATCAGCCAAATTAAGCAGAATTTTCGTGATCAAAATAAACTATAGCATATTTTATAAACAAAACGTAAAATATAAACTGATTTATCATCTTATTTAGAAGAAAACAATAATCATAAATAATCAACCGAGAACACGAAAGTGTTAGCTATGTTTGAGCATCCAAGCATTCGTAGTTGTTTGCAGTGGTAACGCTAGATGGCGTTTTATGTGTATCCCATTGTTGCGCTCACACACAGCCTACGACGGGGTGGCCATACCACTAAAACAATTACAGTTTCCCGGCTTTTTTAACTCCAAACCGTACCTTGAGCGCCCGTTTACAATCGTCGTCTCTTTTAAGACTTTTGCAATGGAGACTCCTCGACCTTATTATGATTGGAGGACTAGTTTATTTTAAGCTATGTACGCTCAAAAAGATGAAAAATAAAGAATATATCGATAAATAAACCAATATTAATAACTTGTACCCAATCCCATAGGTAGTATTCATTTAGATCTTGTTAATTTTTTGGGTTTCATCCGATTTTGTTCAAAACCGTCCCTTTATGGATTAGGTATGCACTTTGCGAAATTTCCGAAAACGTAAATCCGTTCTGGCAACAGTATGAATCTGTCAACTGGGCATTCCATTCCTTCCAGACCGTTCCGATACTTCTGACAGTGCTGCAAACTCTCCTGATTTGTCAGATTATAAATATATTTATATGATTTTTAAGAATCTTTAGAAGAATTACTTTTTGGAATCGAGCAAATCTCCTGATTTTTGATAAGTGGTGTAAATACACCATATTTAATATAAGTGTGCGGTCATTTGGCAACGTTGAAATCCGATAATCGTCAACCGATTTGTGAGTGGAACGAAACGCGACTGATTTTGTCTTTGGATTTTGTTATTTTTAGTTTGAATATTAGTGCTGTCCCGTTTACCCATATACTTCGACAGAAGATCGAGAGGGACGGCACTATACGACGGTCGAATTTTGAACATCGGAGTTAGCCCTACTGGTATTTATGACTGGCTAGTGGCTCCTGATTTTTAGGACCTTCTTGTTTAAGAGATGGGCGATCTCGACTCCGCGTGGTGTTTCGAATCACTAAATCCAAATCCGCTCGCGGAACCAAATCCGCTTAATGACTCTTCAACTCTTTTGAATCTTTTGACTCTTTAAAGCAATCCGCTCTGAATCTGATTGCGTTTCGTTTATCAGTACCGATCTGTTATTGTAACAAGTGACTCTTAGCAACTTTCGGCTCCCTTTGGAAACTAATGAAGACTTCGGTAGTTTAGTTTACCTATTAACTTGTCAATTGATCACATATCTAACATTTTCTATTTATTTGATATATGCCCTATTTGAATTACGATGAAGAATAAGTATTTAATAATAATATTTACATTCTTTGTGGACAAAACATTTTTCGTTTTATGTATTATTTATATATATTTGAGTTACGATTAAGAAATACGTCAACAAACAAAATTTAAAAACTTCAGATAATAACTAAATAAACATTAAACTCTCCGTTTCGTACAAATAAGTCCACACAGCACAGGTATTTGAATTTCGTACTTATTCGTATCAAAACAACGTCACGTCACAAGCCGATATCGCCGGATTCGCCGCGACTTAGTGCGGTGAGCGAGCGAGACGACAAAACCCAACCGACACGACAATATTTTGCCGATTGCCGGCCGCCGCCGCTCGGCCGACTCGATTCGGCTCGGTACTCACTTCACTTCGTTTCGTTCACTATGAACGGCTCGCGGTACCGATTGAGTTAGTCTAGTCGGAGTTAATAACTCCTTGGATTCGATAAGATTTGTGAAGAGTCGATAAGGGATTCGGATCCCCTTGCGGATTCGAATCATTTAAATCTTCAAGTCAGGCAGGATTTACCCATCTCTCTTGTTTATTACATGTCGGAGTTTGCAGCACTGACTTGCGATTCGATTTGTTCTGTTATTGTTTAAGTTGAATGCGATTTTATTTAGCAACCTTGCTTTAAGTTGTTTAAACTGGTCAACGCCATGTAACACGGACTTGAAGCGGATTCTAATAGAGATATGACTTCAAAACCGCTCGTAGACATTGTTTGCATCTGAATACCTACGTCGACTTATCTAGTGAAAACCAACAAACGAAATGTCTAATTGCGGTAAGTTTTTATTTTCTATATATTGTCACACTCAGGTATATGACTTAATGTCCTATGTCCCCTGGATGGGACTCGGGTATATAGGTCCACTTAAGCATATAGGTAGGCGAGTCCACTTAGGTATATTTGTAAGTGTTGTCCTTAAGACGAACTAAACATTTGAAATAAAGAAATTACATTTTTATAGTCAGCCTTTATTCTATATAGAAACAAAGTGAATAATTAATTAGTCCCTAGTCCAAAATTATTGTAATTTGTAAGATAGTAGAACATCATTCAAATAAAACAAATTACAAAGTCACTGAGATAATGTCAAAGTCATAATATTATAACTTAATACTGCCTTATCAATTTGTAAAGAATGAAGTTAAAACTTCATTGTTAGTCTATTGGTGTTTGTATGTGAAATATTTTATCTATAAAATCAAGTACATTGATATTTCTCAGGACCGCGCTACAAAAAAGTTGTGTTCCTAGCAAATTCATTGTTAGGTATTCACATATGTACCTGATTGGAAACCCTTTTTTTTTTGTTTTTCCCAAGTTTATGAATTGTGAATTCTTTTAGAGAAAAAAGTGATCCTAAAGCCTTTAACCATTATAACATATGTTGATTTAGACCTGCTCATATAGAAAAACGAACTGCTAATAATAATTATTATTGTGTTTTATTTATGTTAAGATACTTAATTTTCTGTTTTAGGAAGCATGACCATTTGCACATTTGAGCCATGATGAACTGCGTAACAGATATCAGTGCATCAATCATGTTGAAAATAAAGTGCAAAATGAAGTTGGTAAAGGACCCACATTACAAAGAAGAGGACGCTATGGCTGGAAGCTATCGGACCAATTTGAATTGTGAATCAGATGAAGATAATTTTTTGTCATCGTCAGCCAATGTTTGTGAGCAAAACACACAACCGTCAACTTTATCTTCTGCAGTGTCAGTTGTCATGGTCCATCAACATTGAGTGGAGTACCTTCATATCCTAACACTTCTGAGGCCAAGTCCATAACCTCGTCATAAGACGTAGCTCTGGAAGCTTGTTCGGTTCTGCATTCTGGGCTGGCGGGGCAAAGTGTGATCAGAGAAATTTGATTGGTCTTTAATTATGAACATGTATTTTGCTCAATAATTAAGTTGATTTGGCACTTTTGGCAGATAAAAATATTTTTTTGTTGATTTATAACATTATATTTTTTTTTTGAAACAGTGGCTTACTGATTTTTTGTACAATATTAGTTGATCAAATATTTTAATTATTTTTGGGTATTTTCATTTAGACCTAGTGTCACTTATGGGCTGAAATAATAATAAATAAATAAATCATTTATTTTCAGACAGAGAAGTCCATAGTTTGTTAGGGCTTGTGTTTAAACGCCTACCAAATATGTTAGGTATACATAGTATAAAACAAAGTCGCTTTCTCTGTCCCTATGTCCCTTTGTATGCTTAAATCTTTAAAACTACGCAACGGATTTTGATGCGGTTTTTTTTAATAGATAGAGTGATTCAAGAGGAAGGTTTATATGTATAATTTATCAGCATTGCACCCGTGCGAAGCCGGGGCGGGTCTCTAGTATGTTAATAAATTACTTCCAATAAATTCTTAATACTTGCCAAAACGGATGAATATGCTCACCAAATAGTGTATCACAAACTATTGTATAAATAAAGCTAATATTTATTTTTCTTACATGCTATAAAAATATAATATAATCTATATTATTGTTCAATAGATGTCACCAATATTTTATATTATTACCTACTTCCATTCCATTTTAGTCATTTTTGCTGAGGAAAAAAACTAACTGTTGGCCGTGAATTTTTTTGTTATACCAAACATATTACTACTTGCCCCAAACACAAGTAACGTGTTTATCGCTTTATGTATTCAATTAATATATGATATAGTACTTAAATAAACATTCACTACACTCGGCACATATTTTATGGCCTTATAATCTTTGGTCTATTGTTTTTTATGTCGAAAATTGTTTGGCTGATATTGTTTTACATATATTTTTATGGCCGAAAATTGTTTAGTCTAACTTTTTTATGGAATAACATTGTTTAGTCGAATGTATTTTAGGCATAAAATGTGTATTCCAAATATTGGGGTCACTTATAATCGCATCCAAACTGTCGCATTTATTTAATTAATTCTAACCTAACCTACTGTTCTGGGAGCACCTTATTTTTGTTGGGGACGCAGTTCTTCTAACCTATCCTACTGCTCTGGGAACGTCTCGAGCTTGTGCGTCGCTTGGTGGCGGCGGGGGCGGGTTGCGTGGTAAAGAAATAAAGGGAAGCTGTTGTAATTTTAGATTGACAATAATATATTTTGACTAAAAGTTAGATAATTTCATTACGCTGAAGCAAATTAGACTGCAGTTTTTTGGTATTAATGTTGATGTTTTATGAAAACAATATTTGGTAAGCAAAAAATCCATTTTGGGAAGCAAAAATATATATAGACTGAACGTAAAATTATTCTAATGTCTGTATATTGATTTTGGAATACAAACTTATTTAGTTTAGGGAGCTCTGTATAGAGTGGGTTTATTTTATATGGAGGCAATTAATTTTACTTTGAATTTATTTTTAGTGTAGAAAAGCCATTTTGGTGAGCATTTAAATAGTAGCGGTTTGTTAGTATTTACAACTATATTCTCTGTTAGTAATTATTTATTTATTTATTTATTTATATATTTATTTATTTATTTATTTATTTATTTATTGAAAAACAGGTTACATAACATTACAGTTTACACCAATGCGTCATGAACCGAACAATGTTTATTTCGACGGCGAAACGGCGTGGCCCCGTTGTTCCGACGTCTCGGGTGTTGGATTTGGTAGGTTGCCTCGGAACCGACGAAACACGACACCTTCTTTCGGCCAGAAATCAGCACACGCGATGCTGTCCTGGAGCGGCCGCGGCACGCGCAAATCACGCAAATCGCGTAATATACGCGATATAATCCGTTTTAAGTGTTTTATTTAAACAATATGATATTATTAACATTTCTTTGAATTAAAGAACCCTGTAATACTAGTGCCTCCCTGAGATGTAGATCTGGCGAGTTAGTTTTGGAATTGCTGACATTTGTTTTCTTTTTACGTTTTCAACTCGCATATCCTTTAACTTTTGGAAAACTGACTCAACAAAAATATATATGTATATTTATATTTATCAAACTTACTCCCAAAATTGGTTGAGAATCAATTAAGAAATACGACCTTTAGGGGAGAGCAGCCAGAAAGCATTTTGACATCCAAATATCTTTACATACGAAGTAATTTTAGGCCAAGCTGAAACGGAGACTTCGCTCGCGCGGTCAATTAAGCCAGCGAGATATTTATTTCATTTTTCAATAATTTGTAGAAAAAATCATATTTCGGTTTCGGCAAATAAAATCATATTTCGGTAGAACACAAATGTAAAAACCCTTGATTTACGAGCAAGTATGTTGAGAAGTAATGTACGATTGTACGCGATATAATCATGATCCGTTTTAATTGTGCGACAATCATGTAAACAGAATAAAATACTATTTTTTAGTTAAGTAGTGTAAATATGACATGTGATGATTATTAAGAAATAAATCAGACGATGATCCTGTACCTATTTGTTTTTATTTAATATTATAAGCAGTGGAGGGTCATTCTTATTGTCAAATTTAACTTTATCTTTACCGGTCCCAAACATTATTGTGCATTATAAAGTTTTTACAAGGTCCCTGAAGGTTTAAACATAAACCCGAAAATAAGGCTTAAGATCTTAACAGTTATGGCCCGGTAAGGATAAATTAGAAAAAAGTTACATTTATTGATGATAATGACTCCGACCGAATACCGCAACCCTTCAACTTCCCACATTACTGCACAGAAAAATACAGTCAATTATCTCGCCCGAGAAATAGTAGTTTGTTTGTGACTGCTGTGCTTACGAAAAAAGGTATAGATACTATAATATAGATAGGTACGGCCCGTTTGAAAGAGATGACGATACGATTCAAGGTCAGTGCGCATAAAACATTGCCTACAAACAGCTACAAATCGTTTTCTGCATTGACTTGCGTCCGCGCTTAACAGAAAAAGGCGCCATCTATCGATCATGTGATGTTCTAGTTAGGCTATAGAACACGACAACACGCACATCATGTTCCCATTTCTTCATTAGATGGCGTGACCGGGACGCATAAATCGCAGTCTCACTACTACCATCTGTTGGATAATCGAGGGAAAGAAAATAGCCAGTTGAATAGCCAGAGTTAGGGTCGTTCCATTTCCTTGTACCGCTTCGTCAATCTGTACTAGTATAGTATTATATAATCTGTGGTTTGAAGATACCTGTCTAATGAACTCAAGGTTTCTTTCCTTGCCCGTCAGATAAAAGTTCAGTTGAATTTCCTGTTTTAACACTTTCAACACCAGGAACCCGCTCCGTAGGCGCTGTGCTCGTAACAAGTTTTCGCTACATAGGTACGCATTTCTTCATGTTATCGGCTACCCGCGTAGCGCTACGAAATCCTAGCTTGCGAAAGTGTTACTTAACCGATAAAAAAGAGGACTATAACTAGGGGATATTCTTATACTAGTTAGGTACGTCCCCATATCTCTGCCCTTTTCAAAAATCTAGGTATATGTATAGGTATACTTATCGAATCTACTCACAAAATGTCCTGAGAACGGTTGAGTTGCGCAGTGGAATTGCGACCACTAGGCGAGAAGAGCCGGTAAGCACCTGCTGGACATACGAAAGAATATTGGGCCAAGCTGAAACGGAAAAGCTTCGCTCGGTCAATTACTTATCTAGTTGATTGATTTCATTTAGAGATTAAACCCATCTATGGAAAAATTTTATTTTTTATTTTATTTATTTATTAAAATTAATTACACAGCATAACAGATAACCAAGGCACTGTGAAATTATAAATAATAATAATATAACAATGATATACAAACATTTGAAAAACATACATTAACGAAATCAATTATACATTACAAATTCAAACTGAAGACAGACGGACATCCATCCTCTCACAGAACTTCAAATATTCATCACACAATAATGCCCATCTGCTCACAAATACGTCACACTCCGGGGCTGATGCGAGAAGATTGTTCAAGAGGCGTAAAGCGCGGACTAGCGGAGATTCTCTTCGAGACACCGTGCGCGACGTCGGCACCGCCAGCAAGGGGCGGTCACGAGGTCTGAAACTAAATTTGGTCAACGACGGGACGTGTAGTCGCACTAACTGCCCTACTAATTCTGTGGAATCAGACTCTCCGCGCAAAATTTTGCTGGTAATCGTAAGAAGAGCCAAATTACGTCTGACCTCTAGAGAGTTAAAACCCAAGGCTCCCAGTAAATATTTGGTTGGGTATAAGTATGGGTAGTACCCATACATTTTTTTGTACAAGAACCGCAGGAACACTTTCTGTACTCTCTCCAGAAGTAAGACATAAGTTACTTCGTGGGGATTCCAGATGACAGAAGCCGTCTCTAGCTTACTTCGCACTAAAGCGGTGTATAGGAGTTTTATGGTTCTAACATCTTGGAAGTCCCGAGCATTCCTGACAACAAACCCCAACCTCCTATAGCAATCGCGAGTCAATGCATATATATGCTCGTGGAAATTTAGATGGTTGTCGAGGATGACGCCTAAGTCCCGAATGGAGTCGACACGGGCTATTTCTTCAGAGTCCAAGAGGTACTTATAGTAAAATGGATTCCGAGCTCTACTGAAGGAGATAACCGCACATTTTGCGACATTAAATGCAAGCCTGTTCCGTAGACTCCACTGATTCACTATGTCGATGTCCTTCTGAAGTGATTCGCAGTCAGAAAACTCTTGGACCCCGTAAATCAGTTTCAGGTCATCGGCATAAAGTAGGCACCTAGCAGACCGGAGAACCGAAGCGAGATCGTCAATCATTACTCCAAAGAGCAGCGGACCTATAAAAATAGATTTGTAATGAAGGTAGGTACTGCTGCAAGGTCAGCATATCTTGACGAGACTCAGCATCTCTTGTCCTGCTCGCACAGTATTAAAAGGAAAGAAACAGGTAGTATTTCGGTCGATTGCAAAAAAAATGTACATAGTTAAAGGCTTAGTACGATCGCTTCCTTTGTGTGACGAAAGTTAGTCATACAAAATGTATGGGTAAATTGGGTAACTTTCGTCACACAAAGGAATCAATTAACATTGTTTTAATTAAAGCCCTTAACTATGTAATTTTTTTTTGCAATCGACCCATTTGTCGCCCGAAAAAAAAATCCCATCAAAGTTATGCAAGTCGTACTGTAGTTGGACGGTCGTCCCTGGCATTCTTTATTCTGCAACCTAATTCCATTCCATCATAAAATCAGCTCATGTCATCACTTGCTTTGTCTTTGGCATAAGTAGAACCTTTTATAATTTAACTAGCGACCCGTCCCGGCTTCGCACGGGTGCAATGCTAATTAATTGTGCACATTATTATAATATGTCATACAAGTTGAAAATAACAAATTATTTCTTGTATGATATTATCATATTATATTACGTAGGTATGGTATTAGGCGTGTCATATTATAGGTACTAATGTTCAAAGTTACTTTAAAAATCCATAATTATTTACACAAGAAAACACATAGGTATACATAAAAATAAAATCTTTATTTTAGTCATCATCAAGCGTTTCAACATACATAACTTCCTCTTTACTATCCAAATGTTCCATATCCAAGTGCGGTGAAACTTCTTCATAGTGTTCAATATTAATAGTCGAATCCACTGTCAACCTTCCCATACTTGCATAAAATATGGCATCGGATATTAACTTATTTGCTATTGTTCTCTGTCTTCCCTCCAAACCCATAAGTTGGAGACCTATTGACTTTCCAATGATTTCCCATTCTTTCTCTTTCCTATTGAGTAGTTTGCTAGCTGTATCGATAAATCTCTCCTGCTTTTGCAAGAGTTCGAAGATTCTACGCTTCGGTTGCGGTGGCTGACTGGTTTCTCTGCTTTCCTGTGAAAATACCAACATTTTGTTAACTTCGTCAAAATGCTTACTCTCACTACCCCAAAAGTTGTATCAAGATTGGTCTAAAGATGACCTGTTACTGATTGTTTACGCTTTACATATTGTTTCTTTATTTGGTTGTACAGTCGCCATCAGATATATCGCAGCATATAAGGCGTTCATAAATATCTGAACACGTATCTTATCGACTGGGCGTTCATTCTGGGCGTACATGTTCACATATTTATGAACGCCTTATATGCTGCGATATGTCTGATGGCGGCTGTACCTACCTACTACACATATTTGTGATGTGTGCAATAAAGAAAAAATAAAATATATTAAAAAATTTCTACAAATGTTGAATAATCTCTAATTGTACAGCTGCCGGCAAACTTTTTGAGCATAACCTTGACTGCGCAGTTAGCCGAATTACGTACAAATGTACATGCGCAGACCCGCCATTTTTGTTCATAAAGTTTGCCGGCAACTATACCAAGTTTATTTCAAAGGCGGGCCTATTTAAGACTAGTAGATATGGTACTTTTTTTTATTCATATATATGTATAGTTAGTAGCTTAAATTTCAATAAATAAGTGTCTAAATATTCTGAGTAAATTACATTCCAATTATTATAATTGAAAAGGCACAAAGCATTTCGGTATACTAAATAAATAAAAATTAATAATAATAATAAATAAATAAAGTCCTTAGTCCTTACAAGATAAAATTATCTAAATGTCATAATTATTTATATAAATATTGAAATTTATGTTATAATATAAAAACATAAATAAAATAAAAATGTATGTTATGTAATGTATATTAAGACCCGAAAAAAGACTCAGGGTTAAGTGCCCCGACTGGCCTTATGTTATCACATTCATCACTGGTATACTCATATTAGTGGGAGGTATATAAGTATATCTTTTCTATATATACAAAGAAAAGTGTTTACGTATCAAATTTTCTGAAGACATTTTCATGATAATTATGTTAGACAGGTACTCACATTTACAACCTCTTCATCTGAGTGTTCCGATGGCATAGGTGCTATTCTTATAAATTTCATTGGTGTAGTCTCTCTTTTAGGTGTTTTCAAACTGCTTGTACTCTCATTTCCTTTCAACTCAACTCCACTTTTCCTTTTCAATTCTTTTTTGACGGGTGAATTTTGCTCTAAATATATTTTATTATCAGACCTATTGAAATTAAATGAGTACGGTTCTTTATTTCTCAATAACTCCAGTGTTTCATCAAGGAAACCAAAATGCTCGAAGTACCATAACGATGGGATGTACTTTTCTCCATTTTCTGTGCTTTGGTTTTGCTGAAACAGAAATAAGAAAAATTAATGATGTTAGTTGAATTTTTTAGGCTCTCAACCCGCTGGCAGGAAACTGTTTTTCAGGTACCAGGCAAGAAATAAGACATACTGCAATGTATAGTGACAAAATGATGCCATTACGCTGTCTGAATGGGTTAAAAATAAAATTGATGCAAAAGTTATTGCTGGCTGTGGCTTACATGACAGAACTTTTAACTGTCTGCCACAGCCGACTTTGGTGTTCAAAAATGTATAGTAAATTTGTAATAAGCAGAGATCGGACAAATAGGCGTGTATAATGCACGGTGTTCTGTATTTAATGGACAAACTTCTAACCAACCAAAAACTTTAAGATAAACTGATAATATTAAATAAAGTAGACCACAAGTCTGGATCTATTTTTTCAAAACTTCGATTTGCTTTGAAACTTGTTAATAATTTTAGACAAAAACGGATTTCATTAATTAATCCGTTTAAAAATACTGGGAATCATAAAGTGAAAAAAAAAAAACAGAACTAAAAAGCTCTTCATCGGTGGCTTAGTCATTAGAGTGAAACACGGTCCAATAAAAAAAAATATATTGTTCGATTATCTTAAACACCATGGCTCTTTTTATTACATAAAAAAAGAAGCTTAATTTTTTGTTTTGGTGGTCCAGACCAGGAAATAGGCTTATTTTCTAAGGTGCTCTATCGGTCAGTTCGGATCAGTTAGAAGATTGTCTATTAATTACAGGACACCGTGTATAATGACGCCCATTCGTCCGATCTCTGGTAATAAGCGACAAAGTGGATCCCTTTCGTAGCATGAGTAGCTAAAAATACAACTTTAATATAATATATTTTGAATATCTAAATACTGGATGCCCTGCCCGGAGCAGTAGCCATTGTAGCCTGAAATGTAGCCTGCCTTTCTGATCATCTTTCTACTTTGCTTTTAGATGATGAAGACTAAATGTACTGTGTTTAACTAATCCACACGAGAACTTTTTACAAATTCAAAACAATGTATTAGTGTTGGCAAGTTTGGGTCGAGATGGATATTTCACTTCTAACAGTCTTTAAAATTAGATTATTTATTTATTTCGGCTACATAATGTTGTGGTTACTGTTTACAGTTGAAATCACAATATCCAGCAAGTTAAAAGCGTATTGTTATGTTTGATTCTGCATCCTGTGACCAACTAGTGTGGTAGTTTATCTGGCTGTATATTTAAGTACCTCAAAAGTATGCAAACAGAACTCAAAATTGCAAAAAGAAAAGTGGTTTAGCTTTGTATTTATGAGTACTATCTATAAAAAAAATATGAACTTTCAAATCAACGGTCCATAAAGGAAAGTTTATCCCTGGTTTAGACAAAACCTACCTACTACTACCTACATCCTATTCATAAGATATGGTGATCACAAGAACAATCTTTTTACCCGAATGAAGTCAACAAAACGAACTTACCTTCTTTTTCTCTCTGTTGAATGTGGTTCTCATGTTATCAAGTTTCTTCTTCAATTGAAGCAGCGTACCTTTAGTATCAATCTTTTTATAACTTTGAAGCAAATTCGCATAAGCTGCATTACGCAAAGGCTTATTTGTATAATCCTTATCCTTCGGATTCCATAACAACGGCATTTCCTTATAGCTTTCTATCAATTCTATCCACAACTCTCTTTCGCGATCGTACATTTTGGCGATCAAAATAAACAAATCAAAACAATAACGAACACTAAATCGGATGCCTAAATTGCCCAAGTCGCCCAACTCAAATCAGGCACGATGTAGGAAGATGATTTCCAGTCAAAATGGCGTCGGATCTCCATAGGCGATAACAATACCAACTTGCATGGTTACGCGGTAGAATTTGGAACTAATGCTATATCGTACAAACAAATCAAAGATGCGCGGCAGTAGCGCCACGGCTAAATGCCAGCAATAAGATGGTTGAAATTTCGCTGCTAGCGAAAAGGAAATAGCCATCGTCAGCGCTTAGCGTGAATTCAATGTGAAAGAAAGAGATGACTAAACGTTTCTAAATGTCTTAAAGGATCGATTCAGAAATTGGAACAATTTCTTCGGAAAGACAGAAAGGATAAATTAAATTGGAAGCATATGGAAATAGTTTACTTTTTGAGAACTTCCAATTTATTTTTGTTACTAGCGTTGCATCAAATTGAGTTATGTAACAGTACAGTTTTTGTTCGGTGCATGCAAATAAATCTGATAGTATCTTGGATACCATTTTCTGTCAACGATCTCGTCGATCTTTCCAGATATCTGACAGTTCTCTTTGCGCGGGAATGTTTGAAACAATGTCAACAGTGACTGGTGTCATGTGCTCGATTTGACTACTTATTATACCATACTTTGATTATTATTTTACAAACGACAATTTCAGCTCATATGAGCTGAAATTGCTCAGTTGAGCAAATATGATAGTGTAAGGCACTTCGCTGCGGAAACCCATAGGTACCTTCGGTCAACTTCGCCTCAGCCAACTTCGCGAGTAGTGTAGCTAAGGGTAAGAGGCGCTGTGCTGTAGTCAGTCAGTCGTATAGACTCTTATTATCATCTTATTATAAAATCGTCTGTTGTCAACCAAAACTCATTAAGTAACAATATACCTCGTATCTCAGTATCAATCTACAAGCTAGATACGAGGTTTTGAAGAGTAGTGAAAGAAATAGTGAGGTGTTGTCACCGGGAGAAATTCTAAACTTGTCGTATTGAAAATCCGTTTTCTATGGAGAAGGTTTTAGGAAATAAATCTGTGCCTCTAGTGAAAAGGGGTTAAAGTGCACTTAATATGACCTTTTTGCGATATAGGTATAAGGTCACTGTGGGTAAGTCCGTCTATAAGGTAAGACCGTCAACACGTTATAACTTTTGAATTTGAAAGCGTACGCGGCTTTGGCGTTCGGCATGTAAAGCAGTTCTTCGTTCTAGTTTAACGTACTAAAACAGATATCGCTGTTACTAACAACTTTAGAGCAATTCTCCTAAACAAGTCATTTCGTGTTTTGAACTCGAAGTACTAGTGTGACAGTCCTCAAAAAAAAAATATATAAAAAATAGATTTCGGATAAGTAGCCTAGCAGGAAATAACCACCTAAGAAATATAAGAACCAGCTATCTCTATTCTGTGTTTAAACTAAGCACAACTGGCTTAGTCTTGTAATTACGCGTTCTAAAAGTTATAACATTAAAATTTTGTTGAGTTGGGAAGTCCGTCTACTACGTTACAAGGCAAGTCCTTTTTTACTTTACTATTACCATTATTAAAGTCAATATTAATATAACCTCTCCTTATGTAACAGTAGCATAAATTACTATTAAAAATTATATTAGTTATTATTATAAGTGTAATTTAATTATTTGCCAAAAAGGTTTACCACCCCATTCAGCTAACATATGCCGGTCTTCCCTTAAAATTAGGAAAAAATCGTTCACTCCGAATCTGAACTCTATTTTCACGGAGTTAAAGTGCAATTTGCATTATCGTGAATCATTCTAGTGAAGAATATGTTTCCGAACGTATTAGCAACTAAACTGTGGATAAAATGATTACTGGACGGACTTACCCTAAACTAGACGGGAAGACCGTCTACACGCCGACTTTTAAAAAAGGACTGTTTTTCGCTTATTGTGTGATTAAAACGTTGAGTCACTTTAGCTATACTCGCGTCATTAAAATTCTTAATGTATACGATTACGACCATTAATTTAGGTTAATAATTTATATAGTTAGATCACTCCAAAGTAAAAATGAAATGAAGTATGCCGGTCTTACCAACAGTGACCTTACACCAAAATTCACAAAAAAAAATTGCGCATCTTTTGGTGTAGGTAATCGGAGCTAAGTTATCTTTTAAAATGACAAAGTTAGGATTGTGCCAAATGGCATATCTGGTGAATTATGTCGTGAAATATGGTGCAACTAAAGATTACATTGAACAATTTGGTGTTTTGTTTGTGGAGAACGATTTAAGTTCATTTGTCTCTTTTGACGCATCCTGTGTTAAACGATCAATGTTTACTTATAGTAGAGTTGCTAAGCCGCGAAATTGTGCGCATCGGGTTACAAGCATGAAATTTCTACCACACATAGAGCGTTCCACGGTGATTATTTTCAGATGTGGAGGGAAGTCAGATTCGTCCCCTGTGTGGTGGGAGAGCGGGGTGAAGAGGACCAAGTACTGCTCTTTTTCCTTTTTTTATTACTGATCAGTTAAGGCTACTAAGGCTTGTGCGACATCGTTTTCGTGTAAAATAGATATCAGCTATTAATTTTTCATGTTATTTAAGAATAGTTTGATATAAAAATTTGGGTTTATTGCCGATAAGGTAAAAATCACAACAAGTTTTTTTTATTCAGAACGATAAATTATTTATCTATCCTGAATATTTACAATTTAAAAAAATATTACTAAACAGCAAATTTAATCTTGTTTTTAAAAATGTATACATATTGGGCACCTCTCATACAAAAAGTACCTTGAAAAAAATGTTGATGTTAAGCTTAGCCTGCGTGTTCTAGTACTACATTTTGCTAAGTCGCGAAATTGTGTACATCGGGATACAACCACGAAATTTCTACCACAGATAGAGTATTCTGCGGTGATTATTTTCAGATGTGGAGGGAAGTCAGATTCGTCCCCTGTGCGGCGGGAAAGCGGGGTGAATAGGACAAAGGAGTCCTCTTTTTCTTTTTATATTACTGATCAGATAACGCTACTAGGACTTGTGTGGTGTCGTTTTCGTGTATATTGTTTGTGTGTATATTTTTAGAAACCAGATTAAATGAGCTTTTTGAAATAATAATAATAAGTTGAAAATGTTCACGAAATTTAACTAATTTACCTCACTGAATAAAAAAACTTGTTGTGATTTTAACCTTTTCGGCCATTACACCCGTATTTTTATATAGAACTATACAAAACTAACATAAAAAATTAATTTCTGATATTTGTTTTACACGGAAACGATATCAAACACGTCCTGGTAGACTTAACTGACCAGTAATAAAGAAAGAAAAGAGGGATACTTGGCCGTATTCACTCCGCTCTCCCGCCTCACAGGGGACGAATCTGACTTCCGTCCACATCTGAAAATAATCGCCAAGGAACACTCTATCTGTAGTGAAAATTTCATGCTTGTAACCCGATGCGCACAATTATGTTAGAAAACAGCGGACTAACAACTCTAATACTATTATGCCTTTTTACAAAACAAGATTACATACCTTATAGAATATAAAGAATGTTTGTGTGAGTAATGTACATGCACATTGGCTCTGTGTGGGTGAGCCGGAACTGTTCGCTCACGAGCTCGCACCCACACAGAGCCAATGTGCATGTACATCTACTCACACAAACATAGCTCACCCGCGCTCGTGAGATAAAAGTACTGTACACCTAAATTAAGTGTGTGCAAAAAGGTACAAGAAATAAAGCTCTTAAATGATAGGTTTCGTTTAGTCAGGTATTTCTTACTTAGGGTGTTCATGTATTTTACCTTTATAAAAGGAGATAACTTTAAATAAACCGAACCGCATGTCCATTTTCACTTTCTAAAATTATGGTAAAAATTGGTATAAGTTCAGTTATATTCCCAGGTAGTGTAAGTATTATGGGTGAAAAAGGGTACAAAGTCAGTTATGTCCTTAAGAACACGTTTTGGATCGGATATAATTAAATTTTTTTTAACCGTTAACTTTGGAGAAGTAAGAATATTACCCCGTGAAAGAGGATATTTAAATATTAAACTGCATTTAAAGTTTATTTCTAAGTAAAGTGGTTGAAGTACAGTGATCAAAGGTCTGAATAATTATAAGCCGCAACGGTTTTTTGAGTCTCCTGTAAAGTAGTGTTTTTCGAGTTTAACCCCTTTTCACTAGAGCCACAGAAATTAACAGCGCGATGTAGAATTGGTATTAGGCGTGCGGCAATAGCCGTACAGCTCCATCTTTTGGTAAAAAATATTTAATCCTCTCATCACGCCGAAACGCCTGAACGCATTTTAACCAATTTTGGTACAGGGATAGCTCGACATCCAAAGATGCTTATAGAATACTTTTTACCCGACTACAATAAAGAAAGAAAAAAGTACCTAATATTACGACGCGGAAGAAGAAACACACGGACAGATCTTTAAAACTATGCAACGGATTTTGATGCGGTTTTTAATTGGTAGAGTAATTTTTTCAAGAGGAAGGTTTATATGTAGGGGCAAGTGCTGTACCTGAGGACGGTTTTACCTGTGGACACTACTCATACCAAGAAAACAAATAACCACAGACCAATAGCAATCACTTATTTGAAAAGCATTTTTTTCATATGGCAACACTAGCTAGTCGCCATCTTTAAGGAAGGCAGAAACTGAGTGTTTTGTGGCTATCGAAAGTTTTTGTGACAAAAAGTAAGTTTTTTTCCTTCTTTTTAAGTATTTTTATGCAAAACCTACAAATGTTACGGGTGTCTTTGCAGTGGCATATTAATTTATGTGGTGTAAACGTTATTTCTACAAGATTTCGTTAGTCGTAGGTAGCATTAATAGTGACCGGTATGAATTCAAAATAAAAACCGCCAAAATTGTACCTGTGGACACCTCCATAAATGTACCTGTGGACTGTCCATAGGTACAATTATACTGAATGTACCTGTGGACAGTAAAATTAATATTTTTGTTTTATTTAGTGCCTCGTAGTAAAACTGGGAAAAAAGAAACAAGATATGCCTGGACATTCTGACTTCAGTAAGGAAAGCCATAGAGACGTTTTAAATCCCAAATTCGATAATCTTTAAATACAATAATAATAATATTGGTGAAAAAGGTTTAGAACTTCTCAAAATTGATATCAGGAGGATCTTTAGCAATACTGAGGAGTAACAGCTGTATGATTACTTAAAATTATGTTGTTATTGATTGTTGATTATTTTTCATAAAGAAAATGAGGTTTTCCTTAAGAATGTAAAGTGTCAAACGATAATTGTGATACTGCTGCTGACTATGGAGGCTTTTTAAAGTCCCATAATTATATTTGAGATTCTGCTAAGAATATTACATTTCAAGAAGAAAAAAGAGTAATTATGATATGCAGAACAACTTATAATTACATGTTGATTAATTGTATGTTGTTAATTACGTTATTTTAGAAGTTTATTCTGTTTAAAAGAATATTGTTGATTATTGTCCATAGGTACGTTACCGTCCACAGGTACGTTGTTATAGTGTCCATAGGTACAAACAGTAGATGTACCTACCTATGGACAAAATGAGATTTTTAATGTTTTATCCGCCATCTCCGGATAGCTAGCGTAGAAAACATATGTGGACTTTAAAGATTGTTTAACTGTGATTAAAACAAAATAAATAATTTATTGGTAATACGCGTAGTTTTTGTCTAACAACTGATTAAAGGTCAAATTCTGGAAAGTGTCCACAGGTACAGCACTTGCTCCTAGGGATAATACAATGCATAATTTATCACCATTGCACCCGTGCGAAGCCGGGGCGGGTCGCTAGTTAATATTATAAAGGCGAAAGTTTGTGAGTGTGTTTATGTGTATGTTTGTTACTTCTTCACGCTTTAACGGCAGAACCAATTTTGATAAATTTTGGTATAATAAATAAATAAATAAATAAATATTAAGGGACAATCATACACAAATCGACCTAGTCCCAAACTAAGCAAAGCTTGTACTATGGGTACTAGACGACGATATACATAATATATAAATACATATATAGATAACATCCATGACCCAAGAACAAATATTTGCCCCGGCCGGGATTCGAACCCGGGACCGCCGACTCAGTAGGCAGGTGTCTACCAACCGAGCCAAACGCGTCGTCAATGGTATGAATGGATTATCACTGGATTAACACATAGGCTACTTATTATGCCGAAAGAAAAGTGTTCCCGTGGGATAAGCGGGTAACACCGCGCTGCTCAGCTAGCTTTCAATAACATAGCGAAATATGTTTGTACATATGACAAAACTTCTTTGCAATGCAATGGCATGGATGCATTCTTACAAAACAGTTCTGTCATACAAACGACGAGTAAGTACTTATTTACTTTTAAACGTGCATTTTCTTCTCTGCAAACTGAATAAGTATTCAACGAGCTTAGTTTCCAATAGCCGACAAAGTAAGGCTGCATTCATCGGGTAGCGGAGCGATTTACAATTAACTCAAAATTACTATTGCCTATGTGAGCTGTCAACCTCACGGTTCTGCTTGGAAATAGCTGAAATATGATTTTTTTGTACGTTTTAAGCCCCCTATAGTTCCACCATATTTAAATAAAACGAATGTGTGACAAAAATATCTATGAACCTGCTCACAAATTTCTACGAAAATCAGTTAATATCCGGGAATCCGGAATTAGGCTACGATTTTTGTTTACCAAGCTGAAATGGACACGCCTGTAGGTAGGTACTCATACAATCTATGAATTGGGTACTATTACGGACAAAGCACTCATTTGAGTGCACTGAGTGACATCAATTTGGCATATTTTTTTTGTCCGAATCTAGTTACGCATAACAAGTTTCGCATAATTTATCTACGCCGAATCTTAAACTTGCCGAAACTTTGTTCCGCATAATTATTTTTTGGTCGAATGGTTGTTTCGCCGAATGGTAGTAGCATAATATTAAGATTGCCGAATTTCAATACGCATAACTTGGTTGTGCATATTTAGAATTTAGCAGAATTTGGATACGCCGAAATTATTTTTATACAATTGCCTATTTTACCTTAAGGCAGGTCCGACTTGGCTTTGGTTAGGTACGACGACAAGCGAAGCGAGGAGGAGTGTTAGGTTGAATTACGACCCTAACGAGCGAGCGTAGCGAGCGAGCCGCGCGGGTCTATAACGAGTGGTCGAATAATCCTAACATTACCTATTTCACCTTAAGCCAGCGATGCGCCAGAAGAAGAAGTTTGGTTTATGCGATAGTCAGTTTCTGCGTAACTATTTTATGCGTAAGCAATTTTCTGCCTAAATAGTAGGTATTCGGACGTCGCAAATTATGCGTAAGAAGCATTCGGCTTAGATAGAATATGCGTAGTAAAAATCTGCGAAATCTGCTTATGCGACATTAGTTTATGCCAATCTAGAATTCTGCTTATACTTACTGTTTATGCGAAATGGAATTATGACTTTAAAAAATATGCGTAAGATAGCCGACCCGAGTGCACTCATTTGAATAACCATTTGCCACTTCATTAATCGCTCCGAAAATGTTAATGAGCCTCATCATCCAACGCTTTCCTGCAACTTTCATCTTTTTCGTTAGAGGTCGCCACTTAAGGGCTTAAAATCTTCTCAAACAACATTATTTGTCGCTTTCTTAGATCTAGTTGTCGATGTGGTTAATTCATTTAATGTATGTCGTCGTATGTATTTATGTAGGTATATATATGTATATATTTTGGTATCTATTTTTAATGAATCTATATGTAATGTATATTTCGTTTTTTATGTTTTTGTTTGTCTGTAGATGTATGTGTCAAATTAGTCGTTTTCAAGAATATTGCACTACCAATTTCATAATTATTTTTCGTCTTTCTCACTACCCTGGTTGTCTGGAAGAGATCGCTTTTTAGCGATAAGACCGCCTGTTTGTTACCTACTGTATTGTTTTTTGCAATTTCTTTGTGTAATCTTTATTTATATTTAGTGGTGCACAATAAAGAGTATTATTATTATTAAGGGCGTGGTCGGCTTCCGAGGAAATCGTTAAGAGGATACTATATTATTATTGCTCCCTTTCCTCTGGGATACAATTTTAACGGCAAAACTGATACTCTTATCAGTTTTGCCGTTAAAATTGCATCTAGTAACTATGGCTTCGGATACAAATGAGCTGGTTAGGTTGGTTAGCATTTGGATAATATATGATTTTATCTACACACATCTTGTTAAATTCGTATAACAAGTTCACATATATTATAGGTAAGGACCTACATTACTTGGCAGCGACCAAAATCTGAGATGTAATTTCATAGTGTTAAATAGGAAAACACTGCGAGTCGTGTATTATGCGCTTGCTGACTCACTACTTAGTTATGGACTTATTGTGTATGGGCGAACGTTCGCTACTTATATTAAGGATGTAAAAAATATACAGATAAGACTGATAAAGTTCCTCGTAAGTAAAAATGTTAAAAACAAGTGTAATAGAGAATATGAAAAGTTGTTTCCGTTATGTAAAATTCTACCCGTTGATAAAAAAGTTAAATATCTGATAGGTTTAGAGTATTTTTATCGTGATGAGCACAAAGTAGCTAAGAATAATAGGATTAAGACTAGAAGTGTTACACAGGGAAAACTAATTCAGCCAAGTGTACAAAACTATTATGGTAAAAGGACCTCTAAATATTTAGTACCAAATATTTTTAATAAGATTAATTTACTTAGACAAGACAGTAAAATAAGTAAAACATTGTTAAAATCAAAACTAAAGGACTTCCTTCTCGACGATAAGCCAGTGTCACCGTAAACACGGTGAAGCGCGCTGTCGTCGAGGGCGAAGTACCCGCGTAGTAAATACGATACGTATGCAGATTTTACTAATAACCGTTTATTGTATTTGTACCTATTATTAACATAATTTAATTTAGGCATACTAAGTTGTAATTATATTTATTAAAACTGAGCGCCTCTCGCCATTAAACGTCACAGTTTGGCGAGTAATATTACATTGTTAAATGTTATTGTTTAAAGTTAAATAAAAAATAAATAAAAAAAAAATGAAAAATAACAGTACCGTAGCCACCGCGAGGTCACCATAACAGTATCAATTGTTATCAACATTGATACTGTAATGGTGACCTCCCCCCGCCGCGCGAGTCACCTCATGTGTTCCTCTGCTCCGCGGACTGACTGGCAGGACTGAGTGTTTCATATTTTCATAAAAGAAAATCTATGAAAATTTTATGAATATGTGTGTAGATAAAGTAGTGTATGCAACTGTATACACTCGTGTGATCCTATTATGAAACTCGCCTACGGCTCGTTTCATAAAACCACACCCGTATTTTAAGACCTCTTATTATGTAACAGTTTCATAAACTACTATTTTGTGGCCCATGCTGAACGGAGACATTTTCTTCGCTCGGTCAATAATTATACCTAATAATATTTAGTTAAAGGGCCTTTATGAGATTAAGAAAGCGAAGACGAAGAAACAAAGCGAGAATAGCGAGACGGAACAATGGACCCAGTACAAGTTGATTTGTGGCTGTACAATGGCCACAGCTGGGAGGACAGATGCATCAACTCAAGTGTAAGTTTATAACTTAAAATGAGGTAACTAACCGCTTTCGTCCACTGTACAACAACGAATTTAAATACAACAATTACTACGAATAGGCATAACGAAAAATGTATTTTGAATGTCAATCGATTCTTTTTATAGAGATTAAATGTCTATATGGGACTTACTAACTACCTACACTAAACTGCTCCAAAAGTCAGTAATGACCGTCAAAGTTTAACATTTCTGTGGAGCGTTCTAAACGCTCCATATAGGACCACTTTATCGTGACGTACGTTATGGATACCAATATTTGTATGGAGAAAATAAGTAATTTGCCACAAGTTTTGGTTGTCATACAATTTTATTATTGTTTTGTTAAATTGTAAGAATTCTGAAAACAATTTTCAATATTTCTCTTGGATTGAAAAAATATTAATCAGTGATTCAGCTGTCATCCCGGCTGTACAGCTGAGACTGGTAAATTAAACATTTACTGCTAATTGTCGAAATTTGACGTTGATTCGAAACGTTGTGTAATCGAATTCAGCTTCAATTCCGACTGTAACCATTTCGCAGTTGAATGCTTCGCTGTTATAATGAGCTCATTGTTTTTGATTTGGCTCAATAGGGCCCATAGTGAATTAATTGAAAGGTAAATTTGTGGATTTGGGGTAAGGCAAGGGAAACTGGCAAAGGTTTTGACTGTTGAATGGGCTTTCTTCTCTACAATCACTCATGTTAAATCTCCTCATCTTGATTTCCACAACTTCCTATTCGGTGTTATATTTCTGGCCAATTGTTTAGGACCGTCTCGGCCTGTCACGTTGAATGAAAATAATCACCATATTGTTTTATGGAACCATAATCACAGAGGTCACTAAT
Source organism: Apotomis turbidana (assembly GCA_905147355.2). Taxonomy (NCBI): domain Eukaryota; kingdom Metazoa; phylum Arthropoda; class Insecta; order Lepidoptera; family Tortricidae; genus Apotomis; species Apotomis turbidana. The sequence goes on along the minus strand of LR990301.1, from coordinate 15,640,948 downwards.
CTATATAAAGCCTTTCAAATAAACAATGCGAAGATCAACACATAAAGCATAAGGAAAAAAATTAAGGATCTCCTGGAGTTGGGGTGGTGGAGCTGTTGATACGTTTCACCGATAATCCAGAGGTCAGGTTCGATTCCCGTCCCTTCCGCCAAGTTTCACATTATTGCTGCTTTGTTAAATTACCTATATTGATAAGACTCATTAACTTTTAAAGACATAAAATGGACTAAAAATGTACCTATTCTATTTACTCTTTCAAGCTACATGGCACTCACCGCGAAAAGTCCAATCGACAGAACTATTCCGTCAGATAAATAATTAAACAGATCCGCTTAATTGCGTCACAAACCAATTCCAATTCAAAACATCGTAAGTGCAGTGAATTTCCTACAAACAAACGCCCTTATTGTTTTGTCTCAAAGTGCACTCCAAGGACAAACGGCGTAAGCGCCAAGAATCTCCTATTCATGAATGTCATTCTGTTTTTGAAGTACTGCGACCAGCCTGACGTCACTAACTGGCAGTTAACGGAACTAAAGTTCAATTAAAGGGAAATAATTGCTCGGGGCACTTCTTTTGAGAATATAATGACGGTACAAAGGCAGCCACACAATATAATCAATGGGATTGAACCAATAATTTCATTTACTTACCTTTTGATATTTTTGATGTAATTATATGGAGTAACCTGTCATAGATTATCCCTATTTTAGGGTATCACGCCTCTTTTTTCATAAAAGATTCGTTCTCGTATTTTTCCTCCTTCAAAACTAACCGATATGTATTAAGTTCTGTGTATGTATTAAGTCGCCCCCTGCCTGCTATACGGTCACATCTCAAAAAACCATTTCTTCGAGAAATCGCTTGTTAAAGTTTTGGCAGCGTAGTGCGTGGTAGTAAAACGGGGCTTACTCCAAGAGTTTTCTGTCAATTCATTTTAAATTTAGCTTTTTTTATTCTACATGATATAACGCTTCTCATGAATACGTCTTTTTTTATAAAACGTGTATATTTTCTAAGATACGAGGCCTTTAAGATAGGTACTTGGAGTTGTGGCCGTATTGCAGAAACATTTTGTTGAAATTTTGAGATGCGTCCAAAACCGAACAAGTATTATTTGAAAATGGTAACATAAAAATTATTATGCAAACATTAAAATGATTAAAATACCTTTATTAATCAACTTTTTTTACAGTAACAACATCACTGTAAGCGATAATCAGTGCATGCACAGCTTTAATACCAACTTTCTAGATGCAGATATCGTCATTATTTTGCATATAATTAATGATTATCTGATCTGGTACCTTCTCTTAAAGGCACTTGTGTCTTTAATTATCGTGTTAACATGTACCATATGGTTTAATACCATATATAACATGTACCATGTACAAGGAGGCCCCGTAGTTTTAGGTTTTAGCGTGGACTAGGTTCCCGTTGCGTTTCTTTAGAATATTATCTTTTCATAGTGCAGGATAAGCTTTTCGTTTTCTACTTTTAGGTTTAGCAATACTGAATGAAGACTGGTTCGAATCAAAGTACCAATTTATGTAAGTCGGTATTTACAACGAATTTTTAGAACACCTTGCACCAACATGTAGGACATGGCTCTCACAGTTATATTTAGACATAGTCTCGAATAATATAATTCCACCTAAGTTCAACTGCATACACTGAATTCGGGTAATTCGAGGACAAACTGTTGGACAGGCCAATCTACAATCAAATCAAACCTATAGTTGACAAAATAATTCCTGTGGAGCAGGCTGGATTCCGTAGTGGTCCGAACTGCGTGGATCAGGTTATGTCGCTCACAACACACATAAAGACAGGCTGGGTTTCAAAGGTAAGAGAAAACCGTGGCAGTCTTTATCGACCTTTCAGCTGCATACGATACCGTATGGAGACAGGGGCTTATCTATAAGTTCATGACCGTAGTGCAGATGGTGGGACTAATCAACTCTATGCTCAGCAATAGGAAATTTATCGTCCACCTAGGAAACACCTCAGGCAAAGTCAGGAAGCTGAACAATGGACTACCGCAGGGATTGGTCCTGGTCCCGCTCCTGTTTAACCTAATAATTATATCGTGTGTGTATAGGTCGAACAGGAGTGGGGTCAGGACCGATTCCGAAAACAGAGAATCGGAAATTTATGTATGCTGATGGATGACATCGCCTTCACAAACCAGGATGGCAAATTTAAATCCTCGAAGAAAGCCCTTCCTTGCGATCTGGAATGTTTTGAGTAATACTTAAAAAAAATGGATACTGCCACCCAATGCTAGTAAAACAGAAGTTGCGACATTCCATTTCTGCAAGAAAGAAGCAAATTATGAGCCAAATATCTGCTTCAGAGAGACGGCGCTTAAATTAAATCCTACACCGAAGTACTTGGGTGTCACTCTAAACGGCAATCTTACCTATGTGCCACACATTAGTAAGTTAGGGAAGAAGCTACAGACGCGGAATAACATACTCCACAGATTAAGGGGAACTACTTGGGGAGCACCAGCTGACGTGCTACGCACTACCGGTCTTAGCCTAGTTTACTCCATGGCAGAGAACTGCTTGCCAGTTTGGCTCAACAGCGCACATGTGCATCGGATAGACGTGCTCATCAAATGTACTCCTCTGGTTTGGCTGCCTGTGTTGAGTCATACAGCTCCCGCCCAGCTAAGAAGACAACAGGCACTGGTCCACGAAGCACAAAAATTCGTGAATCGTCCCAATTTGCCCATCCATGTAGAGTTCGCAAACCTGCCGCCTCATCGGTTGAAGTCGAGGCACCCACCGTACAATAGAAGAACTTATAATTGTATAATATGAATGACTGTACCTACATAATATGCCATACGAATAAATAAAATAAATAATAAGTACTATCGGTACCCACTGTTGTGAAACAATCAAAATGACGTTTATTTCGCTCATATTAAAGGGATTCATCGTAATAACACTAAAATTTACGTTATTCTTATAGGACGCAACTCAAAAAAATTATTATAAATAAATAAATAAATAAATAAAATAAATAAATATTATGGGACAAATACACAAATCGACCTAGTCCCAAACTAAGCAAAGCTTGTACTATGGGTACTAGACGACGATATACATAATATATAAATACATATATAGATAACATCCATGACCCAAGAACAAATATTCGAGTTCATCACACAAATATTTGCCCCGGCCGGGATTCGAACCCGGGACCGCCGGCTCAGTAGGCAGGTGTCTGCAAACTGCGCCAACCGCGTCGTCGCTATACAGCCACAACTGGCAAGTGGCTGTCTTGCAGGGAGTCAACTGAGAATTTTTGGTCAGATCCATAAGGCCACTTGTGGAAAAAAGGCTTTTAAGGATACTTTTTCTTATGGCTCTCGAAATAAGGTCATAAATTAAACTATCCTTACTACGAATCTGCAATAATCCAAAAAAAAAATTTTTTTTGAGATGTGGCCGTATAGCAGGCAGGGGGCGAAGTGTTCTGGTAAGTATAGAATCCAGCTGGACCAAGAAACTTTGGAAGTACAGCCAAAAGACAGCTCCGAATCATAACGGGTGTATTTACTGGTCACTTTGGGGTCAAAGGACTACTGGCCAAACTGGGACTGTCTGACAATACAGATTGTAGAATGTGTGGCGAGGAGGCAGAGACAATGAAGCACATACTGTGTGGATGTCATGCCCTCACCAGACTAAGAATGAAGGAATTCGGTATTGGTTACCCAGAACCGAAGGAATTCCAGGCATTACCAACTGGTTCCATCATCGGATATAGGAAGGTGGTGGAACAATCATTTGAGTAGGTGCCCCTTCTTAATAAGATAAGTTCTGTGTCAGACCGTTTCGATCTTTGCGTCTATTATTATAGAATTTGTGTACTAGGCGTCCGTTAACGCCGAAGTTTTTGCTAAAGTCAGACGCCTAGTACTCAAATTCTTTAGCCCTTAGTTCGCCAGAATGAACAAACTCTTTGACCATATTTTTCAATTTTTTTTCGAACGAGAATAGTTTGCTTTATTCAACCTTAACGAGACTTGAACTATCGGTCTTCATTTGTTTTTTCAGTCAATCAAGGGTTACTAAATAATAGACGCAAAGATCTTTCGGTTCGAAATTCTGTAATAATTTAATGCAAAATTGGAAACACTGAAAAAATAACCAGTGAATCCTACTGATATTTCAGTAAATCTAACTATTATTGCAGTTAGGCTTACTGAGATGTCAGAAGGGCTTCCTGTTATTGCAGTTAGGCTTACTGCGATGTCAGTAGGATTCACTTGATATTTTTTTCAGTGAAGGTCCGACACACAACATTTCCTTCTCGTTCTGTTCCTAAAATTTCGTAAAGATTGGTTAAGTTTTGGAGGGGGAAACAGACGAGACCAGATCTGGGTGCTCGCTTCCACCTTTCTTCTGGCTAATTCGGCGCGCATTCGTTGCCAGTTATAATGGCACACACCGGTCGTGCGCCGCCCTCAGCCAAGGGCTTCCCATCCTGACCAAATAACCGGTCCACCTTTTTGGGGACCTTACGTTTTGCCACTCAAGCTCTTTTTTTCCACTTTGTTTATTACGGAAATTTGCCACTTGATTGTATCAGGAAGTGAAAAAGCGCCGGTGTCTTAAGGGACGACGACAGTCGACTTAAGACCTTTCTGGGCGCTTCCCTCTTGAAGCTTAATGGGGACATAATACGGGGTGCTATTAAGAGGCCTTATTCCTTTTAAAATGCTGATTGTTTAGACATTTTTCTCTATGACCAAACATGTTTGTTAACATATTATTGATGTTACTACCTAGAAAAGGGCTATTGGGATTTATTGGTATATCTTTAAAACCTACAGTTTGAATTTTTGATTGATAATTTTGTTCGAAAAACTACTCGAAATTGACAAAATTCACGTGGAAAATTCGTTTTTTCAACTTATTTTCGACTCCACGCAATGAAAGCATGAAATAACTACGTTACTACCTAGAACTCGGGAAAAAGTATTATTCACTTCAAAAAGTTGGTTGAAATTATCAATATAGGTATTCGTCATAATATGAAAAAAAAAATTTTTTTAAAGGAATAAGGCCCCTTAACGTGACAAACAGTGCTCCTTCAAAAAATTATGACTAGAAAAAATATTTTTTTAAAGGAATAAGGCCTCTTAACTTGACAAACAGTGCTACTTCAAAAAATTCACAGATCTCGTGCCTTTCACGACCTTCTGGTACATTGGAAATGCACTTAGATAGGGCAAACTATAATGAAAACAACTCTTTGCGCAAGAGAAACACAAGGGTTAGTAGCAGGTACCGGCGAGTACCGTTATTTTTTTTAACGGACTACGCCCTTTAACAAAGCTCAGCCTTTTTTTCGCCTCTTGCACACACGCTTTCGTCCGCCAGATGTGGAATCATCAGCATTACCCAAGCCACGCCACGCTATTCCTACGTTCGAGAAGACGAAGTATAGAAATAATAATCATAATTTTTTACTTGAAGGAACTTTCTACTTCATGTGTCAAACAATTTATCTTGTAACAAATGAAAAAAACAGTCTATAGGTAAGTTCTCGTTCTCTACGTATAAAATAAGATAAAGGATAGTAGAGTCATAAATCAATAGTAAGTATTATTGTTAAAATAAGTTGAGACCATGAAAAAAATAGGACTTCATTGTTTATAGCCACTCAATTGCTTTTGGTAACTACGGCTACCTGTCAACGCTTTTATTTTATTATATAAATAGAGTTCAACTCAAAATTCGAAGTAAGTGAGTGGATGAGCGTTTTTCAAAAAAAGTGTACATGGCAAAATTTGAATGTCCCACACGTTCAACGTGGTTTTTTTTACTTTACCTTTAGTATACGGGTATATGAGTGGTATCATTTGATTCTGTAGATGTGGGGCATTCATTTTATATTTCTAAAACGATGATATTATATTTATTACTAGATTTATTGCAAAATAAAGATATTAAAAGTGCTAAAATGGGTATGTCCCACGTCGACTCAGTCATGTTCAGAGGCTTGCAGAAACTCGAAATAAATTTGTATGAATATTGAATGTGGTCACACAGATAAAGTAATGAGTCTAGATTTTAGTCGTGTGCTTTATTTATAAACAAATACGGTTTATAATGCCGAAAAACTACTTTTTCCACTGTCCAAAGAAATCGACAGACCGGAACTTCCGGTTATAGTCACAAGCGATTTTAACATACTTGTGCAATCGATATTGCCCAAAAAGCGTTAATTTGTCAATCCTGGCAACATTTTAATGCTATAGGCATCGGATTTCATTGCAAATAAAACGTCAGTTCCGTGAAAACGGTGACGAAAAGTGGACGCTGTGTCAGTGCGCTAAAAATAGGATTTCGAGTTAGTAACAGTTTTTTCGGTAAGTAGATTATAATTAACTTTTTAAACACAATTAGACATAGAAGAAACTATCGTAGTATCCGAAACTAAACCAAAAACACATTGAATTGGTTCAGAACACGTTGAAATTTTGATTTTAAATTGTCGAGGTAGAATTCGTCACGTCCGGTTAGTGACGTGATATACTACCGGAACGATTTTGTGACGAATTGGAACTATAAAGCTTAGTACACAATCGAAATGTGACCGATGTTTTAACCGACTTCTAAAAAAGGAGTTACTTAGTTTGACCCATATGTTTGTTATACATGCATGTTTATCCGCCATTACCTCGCATTTGTCAGAACCGATTTTGATGCGGTTTTCAGAAAAGTATTTGTTATATCCGGAAGAAATTACTAAAAAGCAAAATAACAATTAAAACATCTATAAAAACTGGCTAAGAGCATGTCGGGCCACGCTTACAGTCGAGTTTTTAATTAGGCGAACTAACTTGACAGCTGAAACTGTTGTCAGAAATGAAGAAAAAAAATTGTGATTGGTTTATGTCGATATAACCTTAAGTATACACCCATAAACCTTAACATATTGCATTAAGGTTTATATTCGTTTATTTATAACTATCAAGAAAACAAGAGGCAGACAGCGTTCTAATAAGCGATGTCCTAAAATAAAGTTCGTTCGATGTAAGTATTTTAATTACAACCGTTTTTAGGGTTCCGTACCCAAAGGGTAAAAACGGGACCCTATTACTGAGACTTCGCTGTCCGTCCGTCCGTCTGTCACCAGGCTGTATCTCAAGAACGGTGATAGCTAGGCAGTTGAAATTTTCACATTTCTATTGCCGCTAGAACAACAAATACTAAATATAAAATAAAATAAATATTTAAGGGGGCTCCCATACAACAAACTTGTAGATTATGGTACGGAACCCTTCATGCGCGAGTCGGACTCGCACTTGCCCAATTTTTTATTAATGAGAATTAAGACTGTTATTCTATATTTTGAAATGTTCATGTTGCTATTACTTGTTAAAGGTAATAGTAACATTGTATGTTTTATTTAAAAAAAAATTAATAAAACATTAATAATCTATAAAAATAGATAAATAAAACTAATAAAACTTTCAATATTAAGATTGTCATTTACTCATGAAAGATTTTTATGTAATACATAATAATATACATGGTAAATATTTATTATTACTAGTTTAATACATGTTTTATTATTACATATATAAACTAGTAACAATATATATTATACCTACCATTTTGATTCCGTTGCAATAAATACGATTCATAACATAATATTTTTGTGATTTTATTTCAATATATTCAATCTATGTACACTATTCCTTACATTTTCCAGTTAGTCACATGAGATTCCGTTTAGTTACTGTCCCAAGATTTGGGATGTTGAAAATAATTATTTCTGGCTGCTTCAGTGCAACAATTCACATATTTAAGCGTTAACATTACTAAATGAATATTCCTTAATGTAATAAAAAATATTATTCGTTGATTTGTCGCATTTTAATGCAAAAAAATACATGCTTTAGCAGTCATTTGGTGGTGATTGTGACGAACTGGACCTTTATTTTATCCTCAAAGCTTGCTCGTTCCATTAATTCTTTATATTAAACCCGTTTTAAATAGTTTATTGTCTTTATTTTAAATGTGTAAACTAAAACTGGTCCAAAAAATACTACAATCAATTTATAATGAATTTTATATTTGTGACTATCCGGAACTAGTTTCACCACAATCTGAGTTTAAAATGTCGATATTTTCTATATTTTTTAATATTTTAATGCCATTTTCTCAAATAATACACTATAACTTATGGGGAATTGAATAAGCCAAGAAAATTTAAAATCGGTGTAATAAAAAAAAACGTTTTCCGGTTCGTCACGTGTACACTTTTTTTGAAAAACGCTCGGATAGGGCCGCTTACGAGCAATAATACAAAAAATTGACTATGAAAAGGGTGGTACAGAGCCTGTCGCACGTGTCACAGTAAAAATAAAATAAGTTGAAAATTAATATTTGCTTCATCACGCCACGTAGTAGGCAGAGTAAATTTTGTTTTGTTTAATTTATACGATTCATTTTCAAGGTACTAGAAGGGCACGAGATTGTATGATACATAGGTAGTAGATTGTATAACAAATAGAGAACCAAAGAAATAAAAAAATGACATAAAATTATTTTATTGTATACATTATTTATTTTTTTACTTACATAATTAATTGTACGTTATTACAAACATTTAACTTAACTAACTTAACGCTTAAAGTACTTGTCCAGATCGGATTTATCGTAAGACTTATTGCCGGCACTCGCACTAATTTCATCGTCACTCGAATCCGAATCACCGCCGCCACCGCCGCCACCGACCCATTTTGAATTGAAGGCAAACTTCTTCGGCATCGCGCTTTTCGAAACGACGTTGGGCCGCTGCAATTCTTTAGGAATGTTTGCATAAGCCAAGAATTCCACCTCAGAATCGAGCGATAGCCCCGTGCGAGTAATCTTGAATCCGGATATCGATATCACGGCGAACGCATGAATGAACTTCTGCTCTAAAACGAGACGCTTCCATTTGACTGGATCGCACTGATTCTTGGCAGGATCTTTAAATTCCATCAGCTCAACGTGTATCTTACTCGGCGTCGTCTGGCTGTTCGGCACCTTCACGTTGAACACGCCTGGAATTTTCCCTTCGAGAGTATCCTTGGTCGCCGACAAGAGTTTGTCTCTGAGATTGAACCAGCACCGATGCATCTCTAGCTCAAACTTATTCATAGTGTCAGCAAATGGCTCCGTTGGCATGACGCGCTTTAAGTCGTTCACTAATTTGGATTCGACGAACTCGCGCATCAAGAGCTTACTGCTTTCGTGCCACCAGTGTTCGACCGACGGCAGCAACAAGGAGATTTTATGCTTCGGCTGCAGGTGTGTCATGTCAAATATTTTCTGTCTCTCGCTGAACGCCTCGGCGGTATTAACGAACGCTCCGAACATGTTCGTTACAACGGCCAATCGTACTGGTGTCTTGTAGTTAAACTGCGTAAAATGCACTCGTCGCAGCGGAATCTTACCGAGTTTTGTTTTTAGCGATCTCACATCGCTGGCGCTCCTTAAAATAGGAGGCAGATCCGGACGCTTATCGTTGCTGCTTGCGACGAAATCATCGATGAACGCTTTCAACGCCTCGGAATCTTTGAACATGCCGTTGATTGGTCTCGCCTCGTAGACGCTCGTCATTGTTCTGCCCGACAACACTTGCTCGTCGTCAGAGGAATCCGAAGATACTGCGTTACGATTGATCTTAATTTTTTTAGCAGACGGGAAATCCGTGTCGTCGTTAAGCACGGCCGGAGTTGCTTTAGAAGACGTACCCGCTCTAACTTTTGTCTTCCCCTTCGCTGCGGAAGAGACTTGCTTCGATTTATTCTCACTTGCACTGTCCATGTCGAATAATAATGTTGATGAATACGTAGTAAGTCCAACAAAGTTTTAAATAGTTTCACAATTTTCAAGTTTCTGAACAAGCTTCGTGATCGCCGGCCCAGGACGCACTGTTGCACACGTGCGGTGGGTGCCGAATGTCTATACAATGGATACCGACGCGGCCGCCCCCGCCCGCTGACCATAGTCCTGCGAAGCGCTGATTGCGCACATCTGCGCGACACACTTGTCACTCTCGTAGTCCTTATTGCACCGAAAAAAAATCTACTATGGGTCAGTCGAATGGAATGAAATAGCTTGCATCTGTTTACGGGTTCGATCGACAACGGGTGATGTCAGAAGCGATGTCTTATTTTCAATGCCGGGTCGCTGTTGTTGTTTTTACGCTTCCTGTCGTATTTGGTCGCTATTAACATCCCTCGGTGCGTACTAAAGTAGATAGTATAGTACATGAGTTCGAGCGGAGATTTCTTCATGAACACTGCGTCGATAGCTGTGCCGCTTCGAGTAGTAGCGCCCATATCCTTATTCATATACTCTAGTCTGTGCGTGTTTTTCAAATACTTTAGCACTACGCTGGCCTGAGAGTCACCCGCGAAATTGTAATTGAAGTCCCCGCACACGATCAACGGACACCAATACAGATCTCCACGCCTGCATGATTGCAACTCCATAGCGCCCCGTGTGAAACGCCACATAGACTCGTCGACAAGGTCCATCAGCTTCTGCCCGGTGATATTCGGCTGGCAGTAGAATGCAATCAAGGAGACCATCTGCTCTTGCCCGTACTTGTCTTTATATTTCATAAAAGCGCAGCACACGTCTCCGTATGGCGATTTCACGGTGTTCACATCGACGTGATGGCACGCCGTGAAGTTCGATTTCAAAGATTCGTATATTGCCACGCCACCGCCGCCGGTCTTGTTGGTATCGCGTCTCGTTCTGGTGACGCAGCGGAATCCATCTATGGGGACGGCACCATCGTCAGAAACTCCGTAAGCGTGGTCCGTCAGAAGACACGTCTCATATTGATGGTTAAAAGTGACTCCGTCGCGCACGTGACGCTCCCGCTGGTATCTTTTCAACGCCTCGCAGTCGTTTCTATCGTCTCCGCATCCGATTCCGCCCTCGCCGTGCATCCACGTTTCCGATAGCGCTAATATAGAGGCATTTTTTAGAACGTGGTCCGCCGAAACATCTATGCTGTGCGCGCGAACACTCTGGACGTTGAACGAGGCTATGGCGACTTCGTTATTCTTCGTGGCGTCGCTGATGAAACTGTTACATCTATCGTAGATGGTCATCACTTGTTTCGTCTCCAAGCGTTTGAATTCGTTCTGCAATTCGACTCGGCAATTGTCTTTCATGCAGTGTCGAAACCGATGATCCTTCTTACAGTTGGTGAGAAACAGCCCTTGCAAACTGCGAGCCCGCGACAACGCGACGTAAACCAGCGCAAGTTCATGGCTTCTGTCGTACTCGTAGACAACTGCGTCGAATGAGGCCCCCTGCACCTTATGAATCGTTTGCGCGTTACTCGGTAGCAACGGGAATTGCCTTCGCTTAACTTTGATAATTTTTGACTTCATGTTGATCGGCAACTCTCGCCGCACAAACGGCGTGTATCTACGATCGATCCTGTGCTCGACCATGTGCTGCTGATATTTCAAACGTATCTTGGCGCCGCACGCCGGATCCTCGAATTGTAGCCACACTCTGGATACGTACTCTTCGCCGTTCTTTACAGTCGTCTCGATGTATTTCAATATGCCGATACTGCCATTAACAATGCGATCGCCGGTGTCCAAGTTCTGCGTGACCATGTACGGCGTGCCCAACACGAGACATAGACGCCTCGGAAGATACCCGGTAGCCGTATTCTCCATCTTGTGCAATTTCTGCAACGTACTCGTACGCTGATGATTATTAGCGCAACCGGTGATTATATCCTCCGCCAAGACCTCAGTCATGCCCGCGGTGTCGGCCGCCAAACGTTTATAATTGTAATCGTTGACCTGGGCATTCGTGTGGAACAATCGTATCGCCGGCCTGAGGTCATCGCATGATTCCAAAAATTCAATATCGAAAAACCTCGACTCGATCAATTTTCGCTCGTAATCGTTCAATTTGCGCCCGTCGCCGATCTTGGTCAGTATATCGGAGAATTCCTTGTCCGATTGCCGCATCACGTCAACCAGAGGGTAATAGCCGAGATTGTGCCACAACATTTGATCCTGCAACATGTTGGCCGGACGAGAGTATACTGGCTTAGCGTTCACGGGAGGCAACTGTCGCAAATCACCGCAGAACACGACGTGAAAGCCACCGAATTTATCGTGACAATCGCGACCGCACGCTTTTAATCGGTCGCCCACCCGATTCAAAATGCTGTGACTCATCATGCTCACCTCGTCTATAACAATGGTGCAGACTTCGCTCAGATCGCATCGCATGGTTTGCAATTTGTCAAACGGCATTCTCGCGCCCTCCTTTGCGTTGATTGGGATTTTCAAAGCCGAATGTATTGTAGTTCCGTCCACGTTGACGGCCGCCTTTCCCGTGGTAGCACAAGCCAAATAGGCGCACCTGGACGTGTTGCGTCTGGCCGTAAATCGATTGCTCGCCTCCATCATAGCTTTCAAGAGAAAAGTCTTCCCCGACCCGGCCGGTCCACAGAAGAATATCTGCAATGGCTCCCCTCCGTATATCAATCGAGTCATGTATTCCAACAGCAACCCTCGCTGTCGATAATTCAACATTCTCACCATTGCGCAGAACTCTTCGTGTGACATCGCGCTCTTGACTGTCCTGACGACCGTTTCACGCTGAATAGAATCGATGTCTTTATCGTTCACACGAATTCTGTCACCGCCGTCACGTATAAAATCTTCAAACACGTCGTTAGCGTTCGTATTGTCGCCGTTAGTAGCAGCATTCTCATCTCTCGTTTCGTGAACGATCTCGTTGATGACATCTAAACGTAAGCCACTTTCATATTTCGCCCTTCTCGACCTCAACGTTTGCTCATTATCATTGAAGATAGATATGTATGCGTCGTCGTTCAAAACGTCCAACTCCTCGCTCCTGAACGCCCAAAACAGTGTCACTATCTCCCTTTTATAATTACACTCGTTGCCACTGTCAAAATTCACCCATTTGATGACTTTGCTCTTTTTACGCTTCCTGTATGTTACACGAACGACTTGAGAGTCCGTGATCACGCCGTTTGCATAGTCGGTGTCCTCTTCTTCGTTCACCTCGTCAAATAACTCTTCATCGTCTCGTAAAATATTATCATTCGGTAAGCCACGTCGAGTCTCTATACGTTCATATTCGGCCACAAAATCAGCCAATATAACGCTGTCGAGCTCCGTTGGGCGCTCCTCGTACCGCTCGATTATATTTTTCTTCCAAACGTCGGTCGAGTCAGCGCTAACGGCCTCCTTATCCATCTGTTGGCGTGTTTTCTTGCACTTGAACCTCTCGCTGGGATGCTGCGTGGGTATAAAGAATACTTGGCGAGACGCTTCGCTCATGGGCAAACGCAACAGAAACCACGCCGCCTCCTGCACGCACATCTCTATATTGTTCAGCGCCCTCTTACCCACCTCTTTCATACACTCCTCATAATCCATATCCGGGAACTCGTCGCGTAGGCGTATCAACTCCCTGTGCAGCGACGAGAAGCCTCTATCCGATTTGTTGACATACTCAGCTACGTAAGCCGCGCAAGTGTACTCGTCCACGATGTACTGGATGTCCATATTCGATTGTAATATGGACGAAATAGTCGGATTGAAGGGACTGGTCATTAAGTCGTACATAGAACGTTTATACCTACATGACGGTCGGGCGATGGATACCATGTCGAATTATGTTCAAATATTCATCTTCGCTCTCGATGCTATTGCTCGCCCAGAATTGTTCGATGGTGTTAAATGCCATATCTTCGTCAGCCTCGCTTTGCTCCAACACCTCTCGCAAATCTTTATAACGATCATTTAAAGCTTCAATCCTATCTGCTACGGCGACGGGCAGTAATATTCGTGTCGACTTCATGGGCCAGAACGGAGCGCCGAATCGACAAGTCCTGACATTGCGTTTGTAACATGTATGCGTGTGCCGATGACTCTGGAATTTCCTCTCGCAATCGACGAGGCTGCTGTTCACCGTGCACAAGTCATCAATGAGCTCCAGAGTGTTGGGAACGTGCTCGCCGTTAGCAAACTTCGTCTCGTCGTCGGGCGGCGCATTTTCTAGCCAGAGCAGCATGTGACAATGGGGACTGCCGCGATGTTGGAACTCGACTCGACGAAAATACTCTATCATCTTGTACTTGCCGAAAGGCCCCTTCTTGAGTTTGATTGCGTTCACGATGCAGTCGACGAGACGATCGAAATATAAGCAGCACAACACCGGGTCGCTATTCACGAGATCCGCGCGCTGCACGGCTGTCATTTCGTCGAATACGATGTCATCTATAGGTTCGTCTTCGGGGATGTGATTTTGGAATCGATATATACACTTCATGAGCGGCACCCAGTGTATTTCCGAAGCGCTGAGCGTCATGAACACGGTCGGCTTGCCTAGTTGTCGCATCATCGCGAACAGGTCACTCTTACGCCTTTGCCAATATTGTATGGAATTGGGCAAACACGAGAGGAACGATTCGTTTCGATTCAACGTCTCCCGCAGGAATTCGGCGTTTTCGACGTGTTCGCGAGTTATGGCACTAGTCGAGTCTCTGACGTTTCTAAACATTACGTTGAAGCTGTTGATAACTTTCAATCGCATGATTCTGGCCGCCATGTATAATATGTGATTCGATCTCACTCCGCGCCTGTCTACACGCCTGATCTCACTGGTCGCCATTTGAAAGGGAGTCACCGGCACTTTGAACTCTCGCGGCTGTCCGTAATAAATTGTGGGGAACGAGAGCTCCTCGGCGTCGCCGTCGAAAGCCAAAGCTAACGGCTTCGCGTGCTGTCCCGGCGCCATCTCCAATATGTAATCTTCGCCCCAGAAAAGCGTCTCTTGTATCTGAGACAGCGTTTGTTCACCGGAATCTTTCGCGTGCCAGTCGTCACGAACCACCGTACACTGCCGCCTGATTTCATGTATAAGCTTAAACGGGCTAGTAGTCTGTCGGTCTGCGAGGCCGACTTGCTTATCTCGATACTCCGGATCGATCTGCACATTATGTTTCTTATATAGTGGTGTGTCGACGAGAAATCTGAGCCACTCTTTAATCATACTTTTCGACACACATCCCGACATGTAACTGCTCTTATTCAAGAGATTCTTCTTGATGCGAACGTTGAAAGTATAATCGTCGTCGAGAGCTCGAGGCAAAACTCTCACCATATTGTCCACTTCGACTGGCACGTTTATCACTTGGCCGTGTAATTTCTTGGAACCTTCGAAGAATCTAACGTGCCTGATCGACATAAACGGCAAACGAGGTGACACAAGACGTTCGCCGATCGGACACAACGGTGGTAAATTGGCCTCTTCGGGATGCACAAATCCATTCACAGTGGATAACAGCGGAGTACGTTGGTGTTTTAAATCGTTCATGCAAGTCCCGCACACTTTGAATCCGAACACTTTGGGATCGTAACCCAACTTCACGACACAGCTCCACGACGGCGAATTCTCTTTCAAAGTCCTCAACTTGTTACTCCACCATATCCGCTCGCAAACGTGACAGTAAGTTTGTAACGTGTGCGCGTAGAAGTTATCGTCCATGTATTTCTTAAAATTGTCCGATCGATTCTTCTTCAATGCCCTTTCGCGACACCTTTGTCTCCGACACAATTGACTCTCTTTCATAACTGAACTATTCGCAGTGGTATTAACGCTAGACGCAGACGTAGATGCAATCACTTTGATGTTATTGATATTTGAAAGACGTTCACGAAATCGCTGCACCCCGCGGCGCGCCTTAGCACGACTGTTATGTCTAGCGGTTGGCATGGTACTAGCCGGTTGAATGGCGTCTTCGTTTAAAATCGGTTCACCCGTATGGGCGCTACGATGCCACAGACAGACACACAAATACATTCATCACTGAACTATTCGAAGTGGTATTAACGCTAGACGCAGACGTAGATGCAATCACTTTGATGTTATTGATATTTGAAAGACGTTCACGAAATCGCTGCACCCCGCGGCGCGCCTTAGCGCGACTGTTATGTCTAGCGGTTGGCATGGTACTAGCCGGTTGAATGGCGTCTTCGTTTAAAATCGGTTCACCCGTATGGGCGCTACGATGCCACAGACAGACACACAAATACACAGACACACAAATACACAGATACGCAGATACACAGATACACATGTTAAACTTATAACACACCTATTTTTTCTCCGGGGGTAAAAAATATAATTTTATCATTCATATTTATTTTATTTTTTTTTATTTTATTTTTTATGTAATCTAAAAACATCAAGGTTTACAACTTAACTAAAAAAATATTAAACTTACTAGTACACGAAACTCACTAATATACGCGCGCGCCGCACGCCGCGAAAACTCCGCCACATAAAGGTAAAGCTTTCTCCAACTCCATTACAGATAGCAAAGTTCCGTTTTTTGCAAACTGTAGCCCAACTCAATACCCCGAGTGCTTTTTTTAATTTTTTCGATATCGCTTTTCGTTTTTGAGATATCGTCGATTCAAGTTGAGAAGTCGCAAAATAATCACGTAATTTTTCGACATTTTTGCACTTTTTCGAAAAAGTTTTTGACTTTTTCAATTTTTTTTTACACCATCTTGTAGATCTCGTCAAGACACGTCTTTTGATACCCCATTGACCCGCGTAGCCCCAAAATTGACGACGCCAGAGCGATGTCGCACTTTCGCTGAAAACGGGCCCCTACCAACGCGATCGAAAAAACATTTCCAATGTTAAAATTATGACTTAGAAAATGGTATTCTTAAAAGATATATACAAGTATTATAAAGACTTCTTCCTCTCCAATTTAAGAGCTGTGCTCTTTTTTTTTCTTTTTTTTTATGTCATAGGGGGCAAACGAGCAAACGAATCGCCTGATGGAAAGCGATTACCGTCGCCCATTGACACCTGCAACACCAGAGGAGTCACAAGTACGTTGCCGGCCTTTCAGGTGGGAATACGCTCTTTTCTTGAAGGATTGAAGGTCGTATCGGTCCTGAAATACCGCAAGCACAGTTGTGGACTGCCAACTATATATCTAAGTGGTGAGGATGAAAGGATTGTCGCGTAGAACGATGGCGGAAAGAAGCGGCAGGATTCAATCCGAACAACTCCTCGGAGCACTCCCCGTTATACAAGCGATAAAAGATGCAGAGAGAGGCTACATCTCTAGTAGCGCCAAGGAGTCAAGCCAATCTGAAGTTCGCTGGCAGCCGACGATACGAGTCGCTCTCCGTTGAATACGATCTAGAGGGAAAAGCTGGTACTTGGGCGCCCCAGCCCACAGATGAGAACAGTACTCCATATGTGGGCGAACCTGCGCCCTATAAAGCTGTAGGCGATGGGCCGGAGTGAAGTACTGTTTCGACCTGTTGAGCACGCCGAGCTTCTTGGTCGGCCGAGCTCTTGTCGGTGTAGCGATCGTCCTTGGGCTTTCTTGGTAAGACATGATTTTAACCGTTTTTTTTATTTGCTCAAAGTAATTTCGTCTTGGCCTTCCTCTACCTCGCTATCCCTCGATTTTTCTTTTATATGATATTTTTGAGGAAAAAGTCATGTCCTAGCAAATGAAATATTTCCTCTTTATTTTCTAATATTGTTAGTAGTGTCCGTTTCTCTCCTATCCTATTCAAGACCTCTTCATTAGACATTTTTTCCATGCAGCTTATGTCTTACATCCTCCTCCAGTACCACAACATTCATCCATTATTAAGACTAACCGGACTTAAACTTATCTAACCTTAAGGACCCCGCCCTGCATTATACCTGGCTCAAAGGTCCACATAATACCAGCAGCGTTGCTCCGCTGAATGGCTATGAAGACCTGCTGAACCAGATAGGAGCCAGAGCGGGGATCGCAGCCCCTGTCCCTTAGCGGTACACTACAATACTCCGAAGTTTAATTCTGTCCGCATGCATCATCATTCCGGATTTACATAATTTCGAAAACCATGTTCTGACAAAATAATTCGGTTTTTTTGGGATATCATATAACCCTATCCTGATCCGTGGCGAAAATTATCGTTTCGCGTTATTTCACTTTTGAAAATTCGGAGCATTGATGGTTTCGGATACTTAAATGCAACTTTTGAGTGATCCCGCCCCCTAGGGGTGGTTCTAGTTCCCTTACCAGGGCTTCAAGACTCCATGGACCTTCTGTTTCAACAGCGACTGGCACAAACTCGTGTGCTGACTCTAGGGCGGAGTACTTGGTGTGCTTTAACTTCACAGCATTTTCCGCCGCGAAACCAGTGTGTCGAGAAGTTTGTGTGATAAGTTAACGTGATAAATCAAGCTGGTTTTAGGTTTGACTGAAATAAATTACAAATAGAGCTAGGCTAAGCCTTATAAACGAATGAATAGATTTCTTCTTTTTATGAAATAGACGACTAAACTACTTATAACTACCCTATTTACTAGGGTGTGCAATCCCGCGAAACATGTCTTTTGTTTTGCCGCGAATTTTCCAACCCTACCTTTTCATTACAACTACCGACATTGACAGATTAAAACTATCGAACGACTTTTACTATGACAAAGTACTTGACTGATCGATCACTTATCTTGAAATTTACTGGTACATATTTATATTATTATGATAATCTGAATCTCGGAAATCAAAGGTAAATGAAAATTGCCTTAATTAAGATTTTGCGAAGTTTCCGTGCTCTTTGAACAGAAGTTCGTTTTTAATTAACACTTTTCTAATTGTCGCCGTTTGTTGTCGACATCATTAGGTGTATCGCTAAATGAACAACTTAATAGAACTCTGCAAAGATCGACACACAAAGCATAAGGAAAATTCAAAAGTTATCTGGGCGTTAGACCGGTCATCCAGAGGTGCCAGGTTCGATTCCCGGTATCTTCCACCAGGTTTCGCATTTAAATCTTTCTTTGGGCTTTTATCTTTGTATCAATGGTTTAACTTAGTATACTTACCTACTTGTTTTTATTTTTCAGAAAGTTAATTTATCTTACATAGAAGTGAAATTAAAGCTCCTTAAATAAATAAATAGGTAAATAAATATTAAGGGACAATCTTTACACAAATCGACCTAGTCCCAAACTAAGCAAAGCTTGTACTATGGGTACTAGACGACGATATACATAATATATGAATACATATATAGATAACATCCATGACCCAGGAACAAATATTCGAGTTGATCACACAAATATTTTCCCTGGCCGGGATTCGAACCCGGGACCGCCGGCTCAGTAGGCAAGTGCTTACAAACTGCGCCAAACGTGTCGTCTTTTATTCTAGGACCCAAAGACTGCACTCATCCCGATTCAAAATTAAAACTTAATAAATCGTAAGTGCATTTTGGACCGAAAAATTTTGAACGCCTTCAGAAAAACCTCCCATCGTTAGGTATTTAAAAAATATATCGTTCACTTTTTACTTCTTGGTCTCAAATAGGTTAAGAAATAAAGTAAAAATGCGAACCAATCTTCTTTCTGAGATATAGTTTATATGTCTATATCTTAAAGAATATTTGAATAAACACTATTTGTCACTAAACGCCATTAAAACGCGATGTTTGCTATTCGAATTAAATAATGTGACATTTCAAGTTTCTACCCGATCAATTTAAGTTTTCGCCTGATATTTTTGGCGTCACATATCGAATATAATGGCAAAAGCGTAATAGCACTGCGTCACGCGAGTCTTTGTCTCCCCAAAAATACTACCTGTCACTTTCCTCTCAATACCGTGCGAGCAAGACAGGTGACGTTAAGAGCCCACCCATGCACAATTCTTCAGGTGAATGATCCTAGATCTCAACATCCCTAGTGATTAAAAATCTGTCCCTTGGAAATAAGAAACTTAAACAGTTTTTCTTCAATCTTGTCAACGTGAAAACAGGTAACCTATCTCAAACACTAAAAACCATTGACCGAATTTCATTTGCCCGAAAACTATTCGAATTATTATCGTTTGTCCGATGACAGGATTCGTACATTTTTCTTTTCACCATTTTACATTTAGTAGAAGTATCGTTTGTCCGAAAAACTTTTCCCGTCACATTCACTTGCCCTATGAGTTGTTACGTATTTTTTTTCGTAGCCCATTTTTCATTTACCCCATGATACTTTTGGCACTGCATACATTTGAACAAATTTTCAGTTCACCTTTTAACTTTTCCCGCCCCATTCACTTGCCATCTGAATTGAGACGTCTTTTGTTTAATACCCATTTTTTCATTTAGCCAAATTTTCAGTTCACCTTTTAACTTTTCCCGCCCCATTCACTTGCCATCTGAATTGAGACGTCTTTTGTGTAGTAACCATTTTTTCATTTACCCAATGATATTTTTCGCATTACATAAGAACTGTGACCACAACAACAGCCCGCGAGCTGAACGAGCGAAGCTACCATGCTGCGGCAGCAGCCGACAAACCGCCAAAACCGACCTGGTTGGGTTAGGTTGGGTTAGAACTGTGACAACAACAGCGCACGAGCCGAGCGAGCGAAGCTACCGTGCTGCGGCAGCAGCCGACAAACCGCCAAAACCGACCTGGTTGGGTTAGGTTAGGTTAGAACTGTGACCACAACAGCCCGCGAGCTGAGCGAGCGAAGCTACCGTGCTGCGGCAGCAGCCGACAAACCGCCAAAACCGACCTGGTTGGGTTAGGTTAGGTTAGAACTGTGACCACAACAGCCCGCGAGCTGAGCGAGCGAAGCTACCGTGCTGCGGCAGCAGCCGACAAACCGCCAAAACCGACCTGGTTGGGTTAGGTTAGGTTAGAACTGCGACCACATTATGTTAATTTGACAAATTGTTGAAAAAGGATACAATAATATGACTAAAATTAAAAAGTCCACTTGAGAACAGTCGAGTAGTAGGTAATAAACCGAATCGTTACATCGGACAAATGAAATCAAAGTCATACAAAAAAAGTCGAGTAGTTAATAAACCGAATCGTTACATCGGTCAAATGAAATCAAAGTCATACAAAAAAAGTCGAATAGTTAATAAACCGAAACGTTACATCGGAAAACTGATATTACGGACAAATGAGATTTAGGGAAACGTCTCATTAGTCGAGTGAATAAAAATCCTAAACAATTAATGCCCAATCGTAAATTATCGAATTGAATTTTCGGACAAATGAAAAAAAGTTAAAATGATATTTGTCGAATAGTTTTTGTCGAAATGAAATTCGGACTAACGTTTTTAGTGTTTCAGATAGGTAACCGTGAAAACACGATTGGTAATAATTTTTCTCGATATTTTTATCTCTCAAACATTACCCTTTTTTTAGATATTTTCAGTTGGTTCTTCAAAACCCTTCCGTTTTTAACAATGTTTTTTAGCTTAATAGATGCACAATTATAAGCTCTCAAAAACTGTAAAACTATTTTAATATAAAATGCACACGTTTATGACACAACTCAAAAAACATGATTACCTACCACGCTTCTGAGCACGCACTTCCATCTCGCTCACGCTTACGCTCAGTGAGAGAGAGCTAGCCAACGCGTTGGCGCCCTCTTAAGTCGTGCGACAAGTAAAATCGGGGAAAGATATACTACACTACTCTAGTAATAGGAAATATCACTTTAAGGCAACGGGTAATGCGAAACTAGCGCCACTTTCGATTTTTTTCTTATACCTTCATAATCTGATATTTTTTTAGAAATAGCTGAAGTCTAGGAGCTAGCAAAACACCTTTAATATTTATTAAATCACTATATACAACTTGTTCATTGTAGTTTATCCTACAAAACCTGTTCACGTCAAAAGCGGCCACAATAGTTTTGGGCAACTTTTTAGAGACAACTGAAGAACAAGAAATTGTGTATAATGATTTAATAAACACTAAAGGTGTTTTCCCAGCGCCTAATATCTTGCAATTACTGACTAGCAAAGTAATCCTATAAATAAATATTATAAGTAAATATCTACTATTAACGTTCTTATAAAGGCATTGTTGTAGAGTCTTCTACTTATAATAGCATTTAACAAGCTGTAACATACTCAAGAGCATTCATTTTTATATTTCGGTCTTATAGTGTGCTATAAAACAAGCACCCAGGACGGTAATAGGATACTTATACTAATAGTAACATTTCACAAGCGTAAATACTCTCAAGATCATTCGTTCTTATTGCACAGTCTTCTAGTTGGCTACAAGATTATCTTGAATCACACTTATAAGTATAAGTATCCTATAATTGTATGCAGAGAGATTAAATTGTCTTGAATAATATTTGATCCTACAGTAGTATTTTATAAGAGTACAAGATTTTCTAATACACTAAGCTGAGGTTATTATAAGTTTGTATTCTTAGTAGTCTTCTTCAAGATTCATATAAGTGTAATTTTCCTGGATAAGAGCGTTATTAGATTAAGCAACCTTATAAGCTACTCGAGTAATCACTTTACTAGTAAATACTTGGTATCTGTCATGATCAGCGTTGCCAGATGGTTACATTTGTTAAATTTTTCGTAACTTTTGACCCTCTCATAACATGTAAGTAACTTTTGATTTCTGAGCACATATCGTAACTTTACAATGGTTTTTGTAAAAATTCTGAAGTGAGGACATTAAAGTGTACAAAGATATTTCTGTTATATTTTTTCCTGAGAGTATATATATGCTATTTGGACTCAAAATCTGCGTGTAGTTTATTTTTACATCATATACTTTTCAAGATATAATTATTTTTAAACCTCAATGTGTAGTCCGAAGGCATACAACATTATTTTGGCCTATTTATTAAGTTATATAGTAAGGCAAATTTTTAACTCTACGCACAGCTTTACGTCACACCGCGTGCCGGAACACGCAGCATGGAAAGCCAACCTGGCGGATCGACCTGGTTAGGTTTGCGGGAGCAATTGGATGAGGGCGGCGCATGACTAATCGTTGTGGAGAAATTTGGGGAGGCCTTTGTCCAGCAGTAGACGGCTGATATGATGATGTTGATGACACAGTTTCGTGTGCTAAATATGACTTTATTCGTCTATGGCCATATTTTTAAGAAGTGACGGCTTTTTTCTTGGTGTTACAAACTTATTTTTCATCACATTTGCTCGTAAAAGATGTTATTACATGCAGGTGTACTGAAGGACAAAGGCCTTTATAGTTCCCGCGGGAGTTATGGATTGCTATAACTCCCCATTTGATTCATTACATTATATCAGACTAACAAGGTTTCAATCCAGCCAAGGATTTTGTATTCAGTATTTTATGCTTTCATAGTTTGCTTAACGGTCACCACGATACAGGCCTAGCCTAGTGTGGGATCACTGATTAATTTTACAATCTATATTTCTGTCTTTTCAATAAACGAATTTTATTTATTATTTATTTATAGTTGGTACCTTTGGAACCCTCGGTACGCGAATCTGACTCGCGCCGGCTCTTTTTTTTTATTGAAATCAATATAAACGTAACTTATGACACATGGCTCTGGCAACACTGTCTTTTATTTTTCATTAATATGGCGGCGAGTTGTCTCGATTGAGTCTGCTTTAAGTGCAAATTTGCCTATAACTGTCGTATAACAACTCAATGAAGAGTGATTTAAAAACATGGCGAATGTTCATAATAATTGTTGAAATATTATGTCAACAATATTTATGATATGTGATGCTTTTCAAGGGGCATTGTGAAATTAAACTATTTTTGGTAGACATTTACAATAAAAATGACTTCCCCGGCGAGTTCACACACAATATTTTATAATAAAACCAATATACGAGTTTCGATTACGAAATGGAGTTTCATTAAAAGGAAATAGTAGGAATACTTAAGTGTAGATATTTTTTTATCACAATAAAACAAAACACACCAACCGACCGATACAACGAAGAGATATTTTTTATAAAAAAGTACTTATAACTAATAACTAAGAACATTAGTAGTGTGTTATAAACAATATTACTCTAGTAATATACTTATGTCAGATACTAATAAGATTATTTGTGTTTAAAAATGTGTAGTCTCAGAACATTATAGAAGCAATTGCGCTTCTGCAAGTGTATTATAGGGCTTTCTGACATTCTGTGAGTTGATTATAAGAGCATTATAAGCAAATAATGCTCCTATAACTGCGCCCAAATCCCAGGCTTGTAGCAAACTACAAGTATCTTATAAAGTAGTCTTGAAGAATACAGTAAGTACTGATTTTGCTAGTTGGGTGAAAATTGATCTGGTTCGGAAGATATAATAAAAATTCGTAAGTGGCGCTAGTTTCGCATTAAACGTTCAGAAGTTCGAATCATTCAAAAAATGACATTTAGGGCGATATACCTAAGACATCGCTTATTTGGCAATATATCAAAATACACTCGAATTAGCATTCTTTTCATTTCACTCATTTCAATATAGAATTGTACAGAAAATATGTGGTACTCAAAACATCTGAAATACGTTAAAAGTAGAATTTGAAAACGTATTTACATAGATAGGGATGAGTTCCACATAGGTATAAATAAAAACTGGCTAAATCCTTCTTACATTTGAATAAGGTTCTACTTTTATATGAAGATATGAGAAAAGACATTTTGATGAGCATGCTATTCAGTTTCAACTTTATTATGGGGAATATAAAAGCTTTGATGTGCGAGAACCTTGTCGTATTTAGAAAAAGTATGTAGTACAAACTAGAGATGCGACGGATAGTTGTTTGACCGGATACCGGATACTGGATATTCGGCCTGACCACCGACCTAATATTTGGTAGCCGGCCGCCGAATATTAGGCCGGCGGAACTATACCTACATTTATTTATTTACTCAAATAAGTAACACAGCATTACAGTAATTAAACAAAGGCACTGTGAACTACAAAATTAAATCTAGAATATCAAAATAAAACTTAAATCTAGTTTGATTTTGGCGACGTAACAGAGCGTGGCTCCGTTGCGTTGACTGATCTGGCGCAGGATTCGAATTGCATATAGAGTTTTGCAGATGCGCGTCATGCAGGTTTATTAGACCTGTGTGACCATTTCTAGGTCCGAAACAAGAAACTTCGTTCAATAGTACACGTGCAGATAGTAGTAGTAGTAGTGCAGTAGATCCCATTCGCTACGCCCAATTCAAGCTAGTTTACTATTCGGTATCCAACCAGATAGTACGTTGCTATCCGGAATTCCGCCTATCCGGCTCTTGTTTTAATATCAGGCCGAATACCGGATTAGAACATACTATCCGGCCGAATAGTGGATACCGGGTATTAAAATAAAAGCCGTATATGCCCGATACCGGATTGTAACCGAATATTCGGTGCATCTCTAGTACGAACGTAAGTAAATATAAGACGCGTTCAACGACACGGTTCCAAGTTGTTTCTCTGAGTTTGTTTACTATTCATTTCGTATGCTCGTAATCCTTTTTCTTTAAAAGATAAGGGCTCTTAAGATATATGCGATGGGGCGTTGGAAATTGTATTCAAATTGAAAACGTATTTGAGTTTAAGGCTTATCCGTTCAAAAATGCTGACTGTTTTAGACATTTTTCTCCATGATCGAACATGTTTCTTAAGATTTCATCATTAATACTAGTTAGAACACACACTATTGCGATTAATTGGTATATATTTGAAACATTCAGTTTGAATTTTTCATTAATAATTTTTGTTGAAAAAAATACTCGAAATTGAAAAACTTCACCCAGAAAACTGCTTTTCACCTGCACGCTATGAAAGCAAAAAAGAGAACTAACTCTAGAACTCTGGGCAACGTATTATTTACTTAAAAGTTGGTTGAAATTATCAATATATTTGTAACAATGAAAAAAAAAATACATTTAAAATAAGATGTCTAATATTATCAAGTTTCATGAACCATGTCTAAAAGCTCAAATGGAATTAGAGATCACCCTTGATGTGGGTGATTGATATTATAATCAATCATCAGAAAATCATTCCCAATTTTTTTTTCATGTTTAAGAAATATATCCCTTAACTACCTACGTCCGATTTCTTTAGCACAACCACCTACGAGAGGTCATGGAGACCTCTACTTGAAATGGGTCTAAAATATGTTTAAGTATTTATGTTAGAGGTACATTGATATAATATTTACCGCTTTAACGGTTTTAGGTATTTATTACCAAATATCGATACAACATTAATTAACAATATGTTCTTTAAACTTGACATAATCACATTCCCTTACGTTTTTACGAAAAATTTTTTTTAAAACATTTGGAACATGAGATCACAAAATATTCTGACACAAAATATTATTTTCTTGGTAAATCTTAAAAGTACAATAATTAGTCAAGCAAATCAGCTATAAATTTTATATACAAACTAGTTTTTTTTATAAAATTGCAAGCTATTAAAATAGCCATTTCTTTAACTTAGTCACATTCCCTCAAATGTTTTAACAAACATAAATTTAAATTTTGGAACACGAGATCACAAAATATTCTTAAACTATATATTTTTTTCTTGATAAATCTTAAAGTACAATAATCAGTCAAGCTAATCAGTTATAATTTTTATGTAAAACCAATATTTTTTATAGCTGTATCTCGCGACAGCCAATTGATACACATTTCATACGTTTCGAGCATTGAATGCAGATTGGTTTCTTGCATTCAATTCATACGTACTGCGTCTTCCGCTGCTTTTTGGGGCCACAAGTTGAGCAACATTTTCGAAGTTGCAATATTATATTGTTGATATTGATTATATAGATCCCGTAAAGAACTGTTGCCAGATGTCCAGTGGGCTCGATGTAGAGGTCAATACATCGCGGTAAGCTTGTTTGATACCCTGTGCTTCATTGACTAGGTACATTATGTTGCAAGGTCCTTGATCATAGTGATGGTGGTTCAGATGCCCACCGAAAGCGATTCTTGCAGAAATAGTTCTTCTTTTTAGGTCTTGATCGCAGTTGTAATAATGGCACTTCGTCGTCTGAAGCAAATTAATGTTCGTAATCTTGCTGCATTACCGGTCTAGGTTTCGATCGTCGCTGTAATAATAGCACTTCGTCATCAGAACATGACTATAGCAGAACATGAATAAAGCCGAAGCCGAAATGACATCCATCTAAAGACCCTGGTGGTTCTTTGTTTGATTCTAAATCGCTACCTTCATCATCTGGCAAGTCATCTTCATTGGAGGGCACTTCTCGTAACCATCTTTCAACCGTTACGTCATTAAGAAGCATTTTTAAATAAAACTAAACATGAAATGCGTTCAAGTATTGAAAATTACAACGTCGTAAAAATAATCGCAACCACCTAGGCAAGGTCTCAGAGACCAGCAAGAAATAATACGAAACCACCTAGGCAAGGTCGCTGAGACCACTGACGACAGTTTTATACTCACCAAATTCACAGAGGCACACATTCAAATGCGTTGAACACATGGCTGGCACTGAGACGGCAGCGAGGAAAGGTACAAGGTCACGGAGGTCCGTGCCATGAACATGCGATGAGTTATTCACAAATTTTGTATTTTCTGGTCCTGAGGACCTTGCCTAGGTGGTTAAGGGATATATACCTGCCTCTTTCATTTTAATATGGTACAAGCAAGACGGGTGTTGCAAAGTCAGGCGGCAAGCGAAGTCACCACTTCAGTAACCCGGCAGTTCTGTTAGCGTACCAAAGCAAGTATCTAGTTCATGCATACTTATAGTACACTAGAGACCCGCCCCGGCTTCGCACGGGTGCAATGCTGATAAATTGTGCATGTATTATACATATAAACCTTCCTCTTGAATCACTCTATCTATTAAAAAAAACCGGCCGAGTGCGAGTCGGACTCGCGCACCGAGGGTTCCGTACAAACACTTTCCATCGCTACGTGGTTAAGTTAAGTTTGCACCTGGTATGTATAGCGCCCCATATAAATTAGGTGCAAAGTTAGGTATTAAAAAAAAAAGCTACTTACTAGATCTCGTTCAAAACAATTTTCGTTGGTAGTTTTAATAGTAATGTACATCATATGTTTTTTTTTAGATTTTTCATTTCCTTATTTTAGAAGTTGGAGGGAGGGGGGGGGGGGGGACCAACTTTTTTCCACTTTGGAAGCGTCTGTCACGCAAACTATTAGGTTTAGAAAAAAAACATTTTAGAAACCTCGATATCATTTTTGAAGACCTATCCATAGATACCCCACACGTATGTGTTTGATGAAAACAAAGATTTGAACTTCAGTTCTAAGTATGGGGAGTATTATTATTTTATTTTTGCATCAAAATCTTAATGCGGTTCACAGAATACATCTACCTACCAAGTTTCAACAGTATAGCTCTTATAGTTTCGGAAAAAAATGGCTGTGACATACGGACGGACAGACGGACGGACAGACGGACAGACAGACATGACGAATCTACAAGGGTTCCGTTTTTGCCATTTGGCTACGGAACCCTAAAAACTGCATCAAAATCCGTTGCGTAGTTTTAAAGATTTAAGCATACAAAGGGACATAGGGACAGAGAAAGCGACTTTGTTTTATTTATACTATGTAGTGATTACATACGTAGCACGGTGAATTCATTAATGTCCCAGATCGCAGGTGTCTGTAGCCCGAACCGAAGGTTGGCCTTAAATATGCCATCTAGGGCTTTATTAACAATCGCCCGTGGTTTGTCGTGGGTTGCCCAAGAAGTGAGATTTTATCAAGCAATTTGAATCAGCTCGTAAAATTCAACAGTGATCGTATGAAGAGTAGGATCAACCACGAACCGCATGAAACTGCTCTGTTTGATAAAAGTATATTTGTGATGGCGACTAAAATGTTTAATAAATTACCAATTAGTATTAAAAATTTGTAAGATACTCAAATGATTAAAAAATTATTGTATAAATTCTTAGTCAAAAAGGCGTACTACTCAAGGATATTTTGTTCTATAATAATGTTAATGTTAATGAATATTGAATACTAATGAATTTCGACCATTTATATTTTTTATTATGCATGCTGCTCTTTCTTATTTTGTACTTATACCTTTCGGCAAAACATAGTGATCCAGATTAATTCATAAGACACCTATAATGTACCTACCTATGTCTTACAAAATAAATCATTCTTATTCTTATTATTTCTCCCTGCGTAGAGTGCAATATATCCTTTTTACCTACAGCCTAGTTTGACGTAAAAACCATTACGCCCCTATTCGTAATGACAAAAGACAAAGAAGGTGAGCTATTCGCAATGCACAAAGCACTAAACAAGGATGGAATTCCGCCTAAACATCGCTCGACCAAATCACTATTAGCAGCTTCGATATCCACCGAAATGCCGCTGAAATTCCTCTACTTACTAAAAAGCATAGCTTCGTAGAAAATCATAGTCGCTTACGCTCTTTTTTCCATGGTCTTGTCTTCTAAATCTTCAGTGAAGAAAGACATATGTCAATGAAGCTTCTATGATGTTATGACCTTTTGATTTTGGCGTGAGTGTTCGATGATGTATTCCTGAGCATTTTGAATGGACTGTATTGTGAGAATCAGGACTCGTTGCAGTGAGAAGCTTAAATTTCAATACATTAGCATTATAACACGATTGCGTCAGATTTTACACAAACAACCAATAAAATACAGTTCTCTAAGATGATGAAAAGAGAACTGAAATGCTCCTGGACAAAATGTGAGCTGGCAGAATGGTATTCGAGTTTTATACCTACCTGTCTCGCCCGCTCTTATACTATCAAGATAAGAACCTTAAAACCCTAATCCCAATTGAAGATCTCACCGACTGTAATAGTAGTGTTTATTAAATCAAAACAAAATTATAGGAAATCTAGTCAAGAAAAAATCTATCGACTTTGCTAATACCTAAAACATTTTAAAGAACGCAAGCCGCAAATACTCTTACCTACTTTTCTCGTAAAATAACATCTGAACTACCATGTTATTCAGAAAATTGCCATAGCTAGAAGGCAAGCCTGTTTTGTTGCGGAGATAGACATAACGAAATAACGTATTTTATGTCCAGATGTATTAGGTTTGATTTAGTACTTTACTCCAGAAAACGTAACAGACAGGCAAAGTAATTTTTGACCTAAAATTGCTATGTAATATGGACTGACATACAAGTAGCTATTTGCACAGACAAATGGCCGGAAATCGGTAATTTGCGTTACTTTGTTAGTGTTATATATTAACGCAAATTACCAATAAATTCCGATTTCTGATATTTAAGTTTAATTAAATGACATTGCCAGATTGTCATTTAAAACCTAATAGATCTTTTCTTACAGGGAAGACAAAAGTGTGAGTACTCTCCAGTATAAGATAGAGCAATAAAGTAAAATCGACAAACAGCTACAATGTTAGCGGGGAAATGTTTCCTTGTGGAGCGCAACGCGCAACACTCCCGCAAAAGAGTTCTGTTAGACCCGGAGTTGGCGGTAGCTAAAATGTGATAACGTTTTTGTACACAATGTGTTTCGAACTGTCAAAAGATATATCTCTGATAGAGTAAAATCGCTAAAGTAAAGGGTGATATCTTTAACATAAAACGTTGATTTGGCCTCTGTTTTCTATAGAGAGATAAGGCTACAGTACACTCTAAAAAAAATTTGGTTGGCCCTATCAATATCTTGATAGTCGTAATCAAGCATCATGATTCCATACGAGCCTAACAAGGACTTAGATACATCAAATAAGGTAATACTGATTGTTCTAACTATTGCTATGTAACTGAACCAATTAAGATCTTGTTCAATATTTGCATGAAAAATAATTATTCTAACTAATTGATCCTAGCAAGATCAACTAAACGTTTGATCATCATTATCACGATACGTAACTGTACCAACTAATACGAACAAGTTAGTTCAACTAAGATGTAGATTAATATTAACATGAAAAATTACTGTATTAACTATTTGACCCAAATAAGTTCAACTAAGAACATGATTACATCGACTTATGCACCATATTAAGCTGAACTAAGCTATTGGTCAATTTGACTTTAACTGTTTAATCATTTCAACTAAGATGTAGATCAATATTAACATGAAAAATTACTGTATTAACAATTTGACCCAAATAAGTTAAACTAAGAACATGATTACATCGACTTATGCACCATATTAGGTTGAACTAAGATATTGGTCAGTTTTAATTTAATTGTTTAATCATTTCAACTAAGAAGCTTATCTAAAACAATACCATTCTTGTTCAGGAGTACTATGTCTTACTTTGTCCCAATTACTAAGACATTTCTTTCAGATCTAGTTTTTGGCGATCCACCTAGACTGGTTTTTAGCTTCACAAACTCGGAACGGGCGTGTTTATGAAGTCAAACCAGTTTAGGTCATCCTCAAAAGGATCTGAAATAAATGTAAGAGAAACAGCACTATGAATTATGGCGCGTAAAAAACTAGGACAAAGGAAATTTATCAAAGTTAAACGAATAAGTAGTTAATAAAATATAACAACAATAGTTGTTGCTTAAAGTTTTAGTAAATAAAACAAAAACACTAATAATATAATGTTATTTATTCTTTTAAACATTTAGGCAGTCAACATATTGCAATAAAAATTAAACTTCTGTTACATACCAAGTTATATTATAATCAACATCTAAAAAGCGACGACTGGCTGAGATGACTTTTTCTTTTCAGAAGTTCTTGAAGCTTTATTTTCATTAATAGAACATTAATGAACAAATTGTCCTTGTTAATTCCACGCGCAGCATTGAAGTCTGTGTGTAGCTGGAATGATAAAGCATATACAATAATTAACAAAAAGTAAAGAAAGCTGAGAGAAATACTGAACATTCAGTACAGCATATATTGCACTTGCCAACTGATGCATTGGGATGTAGCAAAAGATAAAATATTATTAATATTTACAGAAACACTAAAGTGTTTACATAAGTGCATGTACATCTGCTAGAAAATAGTGGAATTGCGTTGTCAAGGGCCATGACCAATGTACAATTTGGTTATCCTATAATAATCAATATTATGGAAACAAACGAAAATTATAATTATAAAATAGCTTACGCTGCACGAAGAACTGGACCCTGCAGTATAAGAATGTGCAATCGCAGGGGGCATATTCCTTTGCTGAAGGCAACTTTTCATTTCCCATATCAGCAGCCTGTATGACTTAAGTCCGTACTTATGGAGTACTCTCAAACAAAGGCAAGTCCATCGGAATCTACAAATTAATGATGCAATTAATATCACAGAGTTAAATTCAAACATATTAAAATACAAAATTATATATACAGGGAGATTAATCCGAATAGGTCAGCAGGGAAAACACAGAAAACAAAAACTATAAGAGATATGGATTTAGGAACCATGGAGTGGATTTTAGATTTAATAGAAACTGCAATTTTTTTATTAATCTCATAAATAACCGGGTATTGAATTTGATTAAAATTCTATTAGTAATACGATAAGATGAATAGAATAGATGCTAAGTAAATATATATATTTGATGAATAATTCATATTTCGGTCAGTGTCATGATAGATATAATACCTACCCTAACAAGACACTATGACCTAACAAACAAAAACCAATAATGAGCTATGATGTACTTACTGGTGAATCCAGTTCTCGAACTCCCAAGTCTTCTGTAGTTCTATCACTATCACTTTCTCCATGGCATGGCACATGTACCTACATGTAGGTACTTAAATAAGTTTAGATTTTTCACACGCCACGCCACAAACTTTACAGATGTGAAAAACTTTAAGAAGATGATACTTAAGTTTAAAACGCGTTCGATGCAATAAAATTAACTTAGGTTAATAGATTTCTTTTCAAAAAGGCCCGTCTTGCTGAACGACACAACTGACTGACGCAAGCGTCCTCACATTCACAAGTCGAAAGCGCTGCGAGGGGCGCGGGCGGGGAACAGGCGCTTCCACTACTTTTCTCTTGATTGTTCGGATTAACCGATTATTTAATTTAACTAATATGACAATCGATTTAACATTGAATTCTTAGTAGAATGGAATATTAGTTTCGTGATTAAATACAACAACTCGATCATAATGGGATTGAATGTTTTATCTTCGTTGTTTTAAATATTATATGTATAGTTGATTAAAATACCAAATCTTATGTAAATCAACAAAGACAAAATAATCAAATAAACTACGAAAATGTTCATGACTATTAAGATACTTATCTGTTTTAATGAACTTGTTAAGGATTAAATCAACCTACGTTACGTAATTATGCCAACACGTTTATGGTAGATGCAACGTATACAATTGTTAGGATGAATAATATACCTTCTTTATTAGTTTAATCACAGATACACTTATTGTTTTAAGTGATCAGCTTTCTTTGATTTATATAAGATCGTAATCGTTGTAATTAACTTAGCGTCAACTAAGAGAAAACTCCTCTTAGTTGGCCTTCATTTTTTAGAGTGTAGACGAATAGCGATACCTCAGTCAAAAAAAAACTTTATTTAATAAAAAAACATAGTTACATAATACAAGGGGTTGAGAATATGTCATAATCATCATTCTTATTATTTAAGTGTTTCACTCTTGTCGGTGCAGTTTTCTCCAGTCCGTTCTACTTACGCTAGTTCCTTCACCTCGATACGACGCGATGTCAACTCTTTTCTTTATTACCTATTTAGAAGCGTTAAATTCTGCCCCTGTTCTCTCAAGAAAGACATCGACATACATATCACTATTAGGTAATATATATACAAAAGTGTGAGTACTCGCCAGTATAAGATAGAGCAATAAAGTAAAATCGACAAACAGCTACAATGTAAACGGGGAAATGTTTCCTTGCGGAGTGCAACACTCCCGCAAAAGAGTTTCGTTAGGCCCGGAGCTAGTGGTAAATAAATAAAATGTGATACAAATTTTGTACACAATACGATTGATTTTTTTTTCTTCTTTCCTTTATCAGCAATCGGCTATGAAGCCATAATCTGATGTGATCGTGGTTTGGATGAAAGTGAAATGGCTGATATTCCAGCAAATATCATCCCAATAGTTAGTTTGGATGGCCCAATTCCAATATTTGCCACCTCTTTAGTCGGTTTACATTCCCTGTAGTATCCAGGAGCTTTTGCGCTAGGTAGTTTGTGTGATTTTTAAGTCGGTCTCTGTATGTGAATAATAATGTGATTGGATAAGTTTTATTTACTCAAATATAGTACACGTATGGTCTTAAATACGGAAAAAAAGTTGCACATATTTGGCCGCTGACGCGACGACGTGTGCATTTTGTTAATGCTTACACACTAAACAGTATGACTAGGTGCACCAGATAATCAAATATTATAAAATGTACGTTAAAAATATTGAAACTTTTTACACAATATATTCCGGTTTGTGCTACCTATTCGAGTTAAATAAAAAGTCGTTTTAGGGAAATTAAGATAGCTGAAATATGCACTTAAAGGGTGATATATTTGACATAAGTAAAACCAGTTCTCGAGAGAGACAGTGCTACAATAGATACAAAATTGCGATGCCTTTAACACAATATGTCATTAGAAACCTTCACCTTCAGAAGCAGAAGGGCAGTGATATTTGTGTGATGAACTCGAGTTTATTCCTGGGTTATGAATGTTTTCACCGTAAAACTGTTTCTGCTAAGCCCAATGGTTGACTCGTAGAAAATGCCTTATGGCATTAAGTCTGTCATTACATACACACTTGCATTGAGTTTTGTACACTATATTCTGCAATAAAATATAAATAACTAAGTAAGTACGTATAATCTTCATTTTACAGTAAACGGCGATAAAGAATGCACATCGATCTTTGGAAAGAGGCAATCGGCTAATTTCGACTTCGTATAGCGATATCTGTGTCGCACACACCATGACGTTTGTTTTGTCAGTCATGGTTCAAATGCGAGAGAGTGCAGTCGCATATCCAAGTCAATATATATATATAGAGTTGCTAAAACTTTCACAAAATTAAATTTGTACTATGGCATCTATAGGAAAAAAAGGTAAGCAGTTACTTTG
Organism: Apotomis turbidana; assembly: GCA_905147355.2. Classification (NCBI taxonomy): domain Eukaryota; kingdom Metazoa; phylum Arthropoda; class Insecta; order Lepidoptera; family Tortricidae; genus Apotomis; species Apotomis turbidana. The sequence goes on along the minus strand of LR990301.1, from coordinate 15,606,027 downwards.
CCAGTCACGCGAAATTATCTAAAATTGTTTATAAATATTTTGTAACTGAAGCCGACCAATTTAAAAAACATTAATGTTAATGTAGTTAAGTAATTACACTTTTTGTCGATCTTTAAACCCATATTTAAGTATGCTAGTAGTATAACATCAGTTGCTAATGTTCAGTCAACCCCTTTTAGGTATATGGGCGTGAATATATATATATATATATATGTATGTATATTATTTTTCCCCAACAAGAACATAGCAATAGTTAAATATAATTACATCGAGTTTTACAGCTCTATATATTCCACGTGAAATCAAAACAAAACAACAATAAAGTACATAGTTCCAAATTCAAATTCTGATGAACGATTAATCTAATAAATGATGTACATGGAAATTAGCATTCGTTTGTATTCGGAAATGCGATGATTGCCGATGTGCATTCTTTATCGCCGTTTACTGTAACATAAGAAATAATATTCAAGCTCCTGGTCTAACTCAGAACCTTGGTATTTTATTTTCAAACATTTCAACCAAGATATTCAATTAAGTTAATTCAAAGTTGGATTGTAAACTAAACCAACTCCCGGAGTCCGACCAAACATCTTATTTTACGTCCATCAGTTTAAGTTAATTGTTATTACAGCCCAACAAGGTGTTTTTCAGCTCACATCATATTGCGGATTTTGAGTGGTAGGTACTAATTTATTTCACTGGCGACGACAAATTTTTGTTAACTGACGTTGAAAGTCACTGATGTAAACAAAGAGGAAACAGGACTAAATGTTCCGCAAATTTCAAGTAATTTTTGCATAATAAAGCCAAAACTATTCACAGTGATGAAAGTCTAGTTTTTTTCAATACTTAGGATTCATTATTTATTTCGCAAGAAGAACAAAGGATTGAACAGTCTTCCGGTAAACAATGTTTTGAATTTGGTTTATGACAAATCACTTGGTACGCACATTATTGCCATATGAAAGCTGTTTTTAGTGCCACTATCCCTGGGCCGGACCGACGCTTGCTAGGCTATACTGATTTCCAGAATTACTTTCATCATTATATCAACAGAGAGATTCGGGATAAAGGAATTCTCTTAGGAACTCCACATGTACCCTGATCATCATTATACCAGCCAAAGACAAGGCCTTTGAGCCTTCTTTGAGGCCCATTGTGAGACCACATTTCAGTGCCGTATTTCATCATTAAATATCTATAGAAATAATGACATCTACCTATCTATCAGCCACAGACTTCTACTGCTGAACATGGGCCTCCCCCATGACTCGCCACAAAGTGCGATTCCGTGTAGACCGCATCCATCGATTCCCCGATACCGTCACAAGGTCATCCGCCCATCTAGACGGGGCCAACCCACGCTGCGCTTTCCTATACGTGGTCGCTATAAACAATGACATACGGCACTGAAACGTGGTCGCTCACAATGGGCCTCATAAGAATGCTCAAGGTTACTCAAAGGGCAATGGAGCGAGCTATGCTCGGAGTTTCCTTGCGGGATATTATTTCTACAGATATTCAATGATATTTTAATCTTGAAAATGTTACCCTTTTAGAGACAAGGGTGTAGGCATGAAGTGCCCAAACAGTCTCATGGCAACGCGAACGCGATGTTCGTGATAAGCAAAATTATCCGGGCTAATGAACTTAAGGTGCGTTTTCTACATACCAGCAACATGAAATATAAAAAATAATATCTTCGTATATTTGATGGGATAATATACCTTTATTGAATAAAAGACATAGATCAGGTAACCTACGGAAATTAACATACCTCTCAACATTTATAATACCATCAAGTAATAACAATTACGGTAGAGGAGTGTAGACGCATGCACTGCCGCAAGCTTTGAATAGATTTCCATATGACTCCATGTATTTAATAAATTTAATATAATTAGATTCGATAAAATCTTCAAATCTAAGATTATAGTCTAAGCAGAAGTTTGTAGTAGACTTATAGTGAAATAAACAGAAAAAAAAATCATTTTTTTTTCGCAACTATACGCGATATAATCCATTTCAATTGTTTCTATTAAAAGATTGCTCGCCGAGATTCAAGAGGCCAAACACGATGGTTTTATCTTCTTATATTTTTGAGCTTGTCACAACGTTAAACGGCACGTCGTTCTGTTTGGATCCAAAATAAATAGGGCTCAGAAATTTGGAAACATATTTACCTAAATTTCGACAGCGGCTTGGTTGTGCAGTTGTAGGAATAGGCATCTTTTTAAAAATATGAGTGACATAATAATAGGGGTTTGTCAACTTTAGGTTGAGGACTGAGGAGGTGGAGGTACCTACTTTGTTAAATATCAACCCGAATTTCCGACACCTGAAGATGAAGGGCACTTGCTGAGAAAATGCTCATGAGCAAGCAAGCCTAAGCAAGCATCTTTCATCTTTGGCTCTATCTTAATATTGTCTGGCGACACACGCACGCCTATTTCTCTTAAGACTGCGCCGAGCTAAATGTGAAAATATAGGCAGTTGCCGTTAAGTAGATAACGTCAATACTAGTTGTTTAATCCATTTCTAAACTATATTATTTAACAATTCGAAAAATGTGTTAACAACTTCTCCGTGGTAAAATTATAAGATTATTAATATTTTACCCTAGAAAACTAAGTAAAGTTGGACGAAAATTGTAAAATCGTAAGCAGGCGTTAAGTGTTAAGTTTTTTTATACTTTAACAATGAAAATCTGTTCTGATTTTCAGTTAAAAAAAAAGATGAATGTTTAATACATTACAACTTGTCCGCATCAAATAATTCAATTATTGTTTGGTATTAAAGGTCCAGATTTATCAAAAAGTGCTTTTAATTCCCCATACATTTTTACTATGGCGGCCGCGCGCCGATCTAAATACGCATTCCCTGCTCTCTATAGTTCAGTCGCTAACGCTCGGTGCCCTCTTAAAGAGCATCATTAGGAACAAAATGTTCGAGTTTATCACACAAATATTTACCCCGGCCGGGATTCGAACCCAGGACCGCCGACTCAGTAGGAAGCTGCACAACAAACTGTGCCAAATGCGTCGTCAAAGCTGGCTGAGTCACACGAGATCTTCGGTGTTGAGTGGTTTCCAGATTTAGTGGGTACTATTTAGTACCTTCACTCAAAAAGTACCTCGTTCTCTCCTGACGCTCACAAAAAATGTATCTCCCTCATCATTTGATTCATCAAACTGCAGGGCTAACATATCTTACCGCGATTTCGGCTGTCGCGCGACTAAGCATCGACTGTCCTGCTCGCACGGTATAGGAAAGAAAGTGCAAATGAAAACGACAAAGAGTCGCGTGTCACAGTTATGCTAGACGTATATCTAACAAAAACCTCCATTTTAAAAGCGCTCGACATCACACCTTAACCTCCAAAAGACAGCAACAGTTAATTACCCATGTAACGTAATGAGACGGGTGAAAAATCTTCCCCTTCACCTCTCTTTCTCCCCACCCTCACCCCAGCGGGATAAGCTGTAATTTAATTAATGACCTCGTCAAGTATATTAACTTGTTAAGGACTTTTTTAATTAATATACTTACGTGTTATGGAAATAGCATGTCTTCATGTGACCTCGTTATCGAATAGCAGTAAGCCAGTCTGTGAACATCTGTTATTGGGTTCTAGCTAGTTCTTCGCATTTAAATGTATTTGCAAAGTCTAATACCTGTCTTTGAAATTATCAGTGAGGTCAACTACTGGCCACAAATGGTCTATTACTGGAACAGATACCTGACACCGTGAATCAACCGAATAAAACACACTAATGAACCTTTTTGGGGACATGTGTGATCATAATTCCTTATGAAAACCGCGACCAACTTACAAATGCAGTTGCAAATATTGCTTCTTCGTACAAAATGAGATATTGTAAGTAGGGGTATTATTTTGTCACTAGCAAATCTATTTTGGTAGTTTATTGATATTCAAGCCACGTATGAGCGAGGTGGCAAGATCAACCATATTGAGTTAGTATCAGAGACCTCTGTGTGTGACGAACAAACGTATAACGTATGGCTATAACTAGCAGATACCTCAATGAACGTGTCTCCTTGATATTTATTCGCAATTATAATAGGGTTGTGTTTTTTCTCAGTGACTAGTAAAGCTTCGAATGTTCGACAAAATATAATTATTTTGTTTAAAATTTGTTTAAGGAAAATCTGGCGTAAAATTCTTAGACCAATAAAAAAGAATTATAAGCAGGTTCTGTGCGCCTTAAATATCCCTAACTGGCGGGAAAAGGCGCATAACAGATAAGAATGGCGCTCTTTTGTGACAGAACCCAAGATCCCCTGCCTCGCGCAACTCTCAAGGTAAAAAACGATCAACGACGGCGATATGAAACGGAGGCGAATTTTTTACCTATCTAAGTTTGAAAGAACGTTGAAACCTACAAAGCATAAGATAATTGACGACATTCGAATTTAGGCGGGTTGTACTTCACCCGCCATATTTATCCGCCATGCCATGTTAGATGACGTTTCTCTTTTGTTGTGTAGTCTGGTTCTGTCTAGGTTCTGTGCTCTTTTCAAGTTTCACAAATAATCTAATTATTTGCAATGTTTTTGGTGTAGTGGTCGTCTAGAAGGTACACATGACAATCACAATTGCAAAAATGAGTGGATTCAAAAGGAAAAAGTGCGAAATATGCAGAATGAAAACGTGTCGGATGGACGGTAAAAAAAGACTATTCATGGCAAGATTTCCACCAGACGAAGATCGGCAAGTAAAAAATATAATTTATTCCCGCGTGTTATAACTATGTTAATCATAAGTTTCATTGAAAACTTGGTTTTTCGGGTAAAATAATACATACCCTTATTCGTAGGTAAACAATAGTGCTGTATGTAAGTTTTATCGATAATTTTCATTTTTAAATACCTGGGTAAATACGAAATATAGCTTTTTCAAGCAAAAGCCTATTAGGTATGTGTATAAGTTAAAGCCGCCTCAGATGAGAGGATAATACATTATTATCACTACTTTTTATGCCAGTTTGAGTTGGATTACTTACTTACTACGATGGCTCAGCGACCCGAAGCGAATCTTGGCCTCCAACACGAGATCACGCCACTTTTCTCGATCCTGCGCCAACTCTTTCCAGTCTTGGAGTCTGCGCAGATCCGCCTCGACCATGTCCTTCCAGCGATATCACGGACGCCCAAGCGGTCGTCTTCCTGTTGGGTGCCCCAGGTATGCTCTCTTGACGCCACGACCCTCTTATGAGTTAGATTATGGTCACAGAAATATTTAACGAAAAATCTCCAATGGACTATGAATGCTACGGTTTCATATTGACAAACAGATACATTTTTACTCTGTAATTTTCTGTTTAGCCTGTATTGTTTGTGTTGCAGAACTTCCAACCTGGAGCACAGCCTGGAGTGAGAAAAAAAAAAAAAGAAAGAAAAAATTATAGCGAGATATTTTTACTAATTAAAGATTGTAAATGTAGCATAGATATAGTCATATTAAGCGAAATAAACGTTAAGCAGATGGAGTTGACTTTATATAAAATGGAGGGATTCGAAATGTTTGCGTATACCAGGGAAACAAGAAGAGGAGGAGGATTACTCCTGTACGTTAAGAACGAGTTGAGTGCAGATACTCAAATTGTTCACCGAAGCTCAGCGGAAATACTACAGTGTCAAATAAATATTAAAATCGAAAAATTACATATCATTGCGGTGTATAGACCGCCAAGTAGCAATAAATGTAACTTTATAGAAGACTTAAAAACACTCTTAAATTCAATACCTAGAAAAGAAGACGTTATATTAGTCGGCGATACAAATGTAAATTATTGGAATCCAACAGCATTGTGGATAGTTACAAAAACACCCTGTGTGAACGCGGATTGCAGTGCGTCATCAATGAGTATACCCGAGAGGAGATAGTAGCTGGGGCGTTATCAGCATCGTGTATTGACTATGTGTGGGTGCGCAGTTGTAAGCGCGCTGCGGGACACATACTCACCTGTAAGTTGTCTGACCACTATATGGTAGGCGTTGAGTTGGAGATTGAGAACAATATATCGCAACAAGAAAACTCAAAGTGTGTGCTGAGCAATAAATTGGTTAGACATGAACTTGATAACGTAGACTGGAACAAAATTATGTCATTAGAATGTCCTTTGTCATTATACGAATGTATTTTTATTACTTTTAAAAATATATATAATAGCTGTAAAATTACTGTAACTAACTCTGTAAAACGAACACCGCAACCGTGGATTACTGTAACGTTGAAAAAAATTATAGACCGTAGGGATGAACTGTTCAGAATCTGGAAGGCTAGACCTAAAAATATGATCTTGAGACTTGAGTATACCCGACATAGGAACAGGACTAATAAATTAATTAATACTGCTAGGAATAAGTACCGTAAAAATCAAATATCAGATTGTAATGGGGATCAAAGAAAGACTTGGGCACTTATAAATAGCTGGTTGGGCAATAAGAAAGACGACTTGGATACTGTCATTATGAAGTACTTGGGGAAGACCGACTCTGTGTACAATATATGCACAAACTTTGCTAACATGTTTACTGAGGAAGTCGATAAAGTAAAACACAACTGTAATCGTAATTTTTTAGACCGGTCATTATATGTAAATAATTGTAACGTTACGTTCAGATACCAAAAAGCTTCGCCTCAAGAAATTGAAAAAAACCATAGATAAATTAAGCTGGAGAAAATCTCCAGGTTGGGATGAAATTAGAGTAATAGACCTTCAGTACGTTAAAAAATAAATCAGCCCGATATTAGCTAAGTTTGTCAATATGTGTATCCAGAGGGGGGTTTACCCAGATTCCTTGAAAAAGTCCATTATACGCCCGGTGTACAAACAAGGTAGCCATCTAGACTATTCTAACTACAGACCAATTGCTGTACTGCCTGTAATAAATAAAATAATGGAAAAGGTGATGGTAGGGAAAATTAGTACATTCTTAGAAAATAATAATATTTTATCCAACGTACAGCACGGGTTTAGGAAGTTACGTAGTACCGCGACCGCCCTGGCTCAGTTCGCAGACGATATCAATGACAAATTAAGTAAGAAAATGTGTGTAGCCGTTCTATTTATTGATCTTAAAAAAGCCTTTGACACTTTGGACCATGAATTATTACTCAGAGCCATGCAAGAGTGTGGGATTCGTGGCCCAACGAGTCAATGGTTCCGTAGTTACCTGACAAATCGAACACTATGCACCAAGGTAAACAATTGCACTGGAGTAGAGGCTAATGTAAAATACAGAGTACCAACTGGATCAGTGTATGGCCCAGTCGGGTACATCATGCACGTGAACAGCATCAGCAACGTTATCGAGCACTGCTCCATCTACATGTACGCGGACGACACGCGCCTGGTGTACGCCGGAAGGGACTGTGCACTGATACAGGCTAAAATGCAGGCAGATTATGATAACTTACTTAAATGGTCGCATGACAATGGTATTCTGTTAAACTCAGCCAAAACTAAATGCATGTTAATTAAATCTCCATACATCAAAATGCAATGTGTAAATATACAGATAGTTGGTCATTCATACCAATGTTTACATAACGACATGGTACTATGTCAATGTGATCCTCTCGAGTTTGTCAACAACTACAAATATCTTGGCCTGAACATAGACGGTAATTTTAATTGGAAGCCGCATGTAGATGTGGTATGTAACAAAATGAGATCCATTTTATGTAAATTTAATAATATAAACACTTTGCTGATAAGGCGACATTGCACGCATTGTATCATGCGTTGGCTGACTCAGTGCTGAGTTACGGTTTAATTGTATACAGTGCTACTTTCAAGTCTCAATTAGACAAAATATATAACCTACAAATTAGAATAATCAAAATACTCGTAAGTAAAAAAACTAAAGAAAACTGTAATAAACAATATGAAAAACTTTTTTAAGAAATGTAATATATGTGCATGAAAAATTTAAGTATCTGTTAGCTGTCAATCAATATAATAGGTCAGAGTTCAAAATATGTAAAAAATATGCCCATACCCTACGGGAGTCGTCACAAAAAAAATTCGTTGAGCCGAGTGCTAGCAAGTTGCTAGCATTTTTGCTAGTAGCAACTACTACGGTAAACGGACAAGGTCATATTTGATACCGAGGATCTTCAATAGTATTCCCCCGGAGGATGACTTTACTAGTCTACGATGTTTCCAAGCTAAAATAAAACATTTGTTCTTAGATAATTTTTGTAGTGAAATTTAATAGTAGGTATCAGTGTTGTCTATGCATTTGTAAACGAATGTAAACCTTATTACAACGTGTTAGAACTTCATGGTGTACAGTTAATTGTGCTGCTCAGCTGTTAGTAGTATATTTAAGAGTAAGTAGTTTAGGTAATTAGTGGTTAGTGAGTTACGCAGTGTAACAGGAAAACAAAGTAGAGTGTACATATTCGCCAACAAACTGTTATGCAGTTTGGCGAAATTTAAATGTAATAAAACGCTGTGTATACATTTTATTAATAATAAATGAAAAAAAAAAAACGGCTTTTTTCTTCTATGTTTAAGCAAGCCAAGCAAAGTTTGAAAGAAATAAAATTATTTACAAACACTTTTGTTATTTTTTTTTATTCAGTCAGTAACCTAAAGTAAACCAAATGTTTACATTGAAGCATTTTTTTAATCGATAATTCGATAATTTGTGTGACATGTGACATCCCTATTTTGTTCTCGATGTTGGCATTATGTCATATGTCATGAATGACTGACATTGTTTATGCCCTCATATTGGCAGTATAAATAATTCGCCCGCGTTTCATACTAATACGAGTTCACGCTTTTTGTATGGCACTACCGTCTCTTTAAAACGGAGTGATTACATACTCTTTGATCCCCTTTAGGTCACTGAGCCAGTATATAAAATTCAAAACTTTATTTTATTTATTGAGCCATAGTCGAGAACACGTGGAAATCCGCTCACATATACATTCGAACATGTTCACGTGAAAGTATTTTTGACCAAGCCGAAACTGAGACGTCTCGCTCTCTTCGCACGCTCAGTCAACGAGAATGATTCACGCGTCTACGTCTGTCACGATAACAACCTATCTCTTATGGTGCATTATAGCTTATTACCCAACCTTCCGCTTTTGTTCGACCAATTTGGCGCGAGATCGTATCCGTATATTTTACACTGTGTAGGCTAATTTCAACTTTACCGAAGATCAAAAAAATTATGTATCCTAAAAACTGATGTAGCTGCTGCTATCTGTGGTATTCTCACCCATAGACAGCAATGCTTTGTTTCTGTATGCAGGGCGCAACAAAAGAACTCGCGCTTAGTTAGGCCTCGCTAAATAGAATCAGAGTGCGTTCGCGCGCCGAGTAGGGAGGGGATTAGGGATGGATTCAAACACATCCAGATATATTCAAAAGTCATAATCTAAAAGATGATGTAGCTGCTGTTATCTGTGGTATTTTCGTCATTAGAGAGCGAGAGAGTAAATAGAATCAGAGTACGTTCGCGCGCCGCGTAGGGAGGAAAGCCGGATGGATGCAAACACATCCAGAAAAAAATTACAAATATGGGTGACACAAATCTGTCCACAATCTTAAAACTTCGTTGTAAAATGTTACCATTAAATAATGACTTCTCAATGTTTAAATTTATGGTGTATCTTGTTTGTCGGTTTCACTCTTGGCAGAGTGGTCGTGGTCATCATTTCAAATGTTGGTGGCAAGCTTCACAACACGCCGCCATTCTTCTCTGATAGCCGCCTCCCTAGTGCATTCGTGCAGTGACATTGAGCCATTTATTGCAGTTTTTATTTGATCTGTCCATCTCATAGGCGATCTGCCTCGTGGCCTGGTACCCTCAACCTTTCCCTGGACGACAAGTCGCTCAATAGCCACCTCCCCTCGGCGGCATATGTGACCAAAGAAGCTAAGAATACGGGACTATACTAATTTATGGTGTATGATAGTTTTAACATTTAAATGATTCAACTATTACTACCTAAACCTAATAAGTACTATGTATTATGTCGTACTGTATTTAGAATATTTAATTTAAATAACGTGCTCCTTTCTGAAAACATTCGTAAATCAGTGATGGATGCCCCATCACTCATCCATCTCATCACTACAGCGTGTCCCGTCTCTAATATTTACATTTCCCATTAGCTTTATGAAACAAAAGAACTTTAAGAAGAAAAAATGGACCGTTTTTATTCATGTGTAATATTAATAACAACTATCAAAAAGGATCAAAGGGCTACTGAAAAAGTTACCTTTGTATCCTAAATTTATTCTTGTGAACCGATTTCAAATAACGGCCTAATGGAAGAATAGAATATTGGTAAATTGGTAACATCTAAGATAATATTGATTCCACAAAGTGGCTAGTAAGTCGGTACAGTCAGCATCAAAATCCACTTAAAAATTTTAGTATGCAATTTGATATTTCATCCAATAAAATGAACGCTCCCGGCCGCGATCTAAACGCCGGGTTGGCCCTCGAACTTGCTCGTACATCTATTGCTTACTTTCCAGCCTCTACAACTATGTACTATATGTAACGTTAGATTATGGCTCCATTTATTAACAGCTATGCGTATACGCCTGGCTATCCTAGCACATGCTGAGTCCGCTCCTATTGACACACGGAAGAATTTGAGTAGACCATGTACTGACAATGCTGTTCTTGCTTATTTCATGTATAGGTACCGATTTCATTTCTTGGTGTGGCAATAAATGTTTCTTTCTTAATTTCCTTATGAAACTTTTTTAAAGCAAAGATGTGAACGTGATTTATTGGTTTATTTCACCGTCCCAATCATGCTCTCTTTATTAACGATATAACAAGGTGTTAAGAAGGAGACCAATGGGCGGAGAGGAAAGGCAACTTCAAATTAAATATATTTATTAGACTACTAATATTATTACAGTGATGTCGACCATATCTAGGTATTGCAGGAAGAAAAAGGGGTGACTGCTGCCCCACAGTCGTATATAAGCTCTTTGAAAGAGACATCTAACGGCCATGCCGTGCACAAATTACAATATACATTAACTATGGACTTATAGCTACTTAAATAGGTATATATTTATTTATTTAGATTAGAAGAAAATCGTAACATTACAGGATTACACCCAAGTCATTACAAAATTCTTAAAAATTAAATTATATTATTCCACAGATACATTAAATAAGATTAAATTATTACACATACAATTACTAAATTAAATACATACATCACAGACTAATTGGCAAGCCTCTCGCATAATTTCAGACACTCTCTTTCAACGACCGTCCATCCATCCGCAAACAAATCGCAGGAGAGTTGCACCGCGCTAAGCCCGTTAAGGGCATGTAGAGCGCGGCAGACGGGAGAGTTGCGGCGCGCCACCGTGTGCGCGGGGGCACCGCGAACAGGCGCTGCCGATCTGCGCGAAACCGCGTCCGTCCGTCAGGGACGAATAGTCGACAGGCTTCGCCAACCAGCACTGGGCAATCGAGACGACCTCGCAAAATACGGAGGATAGTGATATTATGCTAGTTATCCGATAGATGGCGCTAGTGATTCCCATAGATCAGTAGAGCCATCTACTCCATTTATCGATACATAATATGTGATATTCTAGTGCAACTAGAAGCGTATATACCTACACAAGATGGCGCTGACTACGGCAATCTTATTTTATACTTAACACAAGGAAAAACCATAAAAAAATGTTTACAAACTGTGATCGGCTGCGATTTCACCAAAATATCCGCAAATGGCATTAGAGTCTTCATTGAAGCCGTCAATAAAGATACCATGGTTGTCACGGCAGTTCGAATGCCCATTTAGCATAGACCAAGTCATATAACGCCGATTGATTCCTTTGAAACGTCTGCCATTTGACTGCCAAATGTGATTATTGTATTAAGCGGTTTACACTCACGTGAAATTGTCAGGAACGGCCCGACATGTTTCGAACTCGTATGGAGCCCTTCATCAGGGACGGCTGCCTGTACACCGTCGCGGCAACCTCGTCACTGAGTGACGTCGAAACATGTCGGGCCGTTCCTGACAATTTCACGTGAGTGTAAACCGCTTAATACAATAATTAAATATGTCTCACGAAAGTTTTAATAAGATTATTGACATCATCTGACCGGGAAACCAGCACCTCTAGAACAACTTTGTCACGCGACTCTGTCTCGCGTGAGATATATTACCTATCTCTTTCTGTATAATATTGTGAGAGAGTAACGGGTGACGCTAAGTCGCGCGACAAGAGTTGCGAAGCATAGCTGATCTAGACAGACAGGACATTCAGTCAAGATTTTCACGATGACAAATTCTTAATCATAAAATACAAAAAAAATTGGTGTTACGACCCACAATAAAAATAATGAGACATTAGGTAGGTAGTTAAGTACCCTTAGTAACTAAATATATTAATATTAGAAATTATGTTAAATCAGGCTAGAATGAAACAACTTTTTCTTTTTATCATATTTTAATAAGCATGACATCCGTTTACGTGATTTTTAGCGTTTTTCTCAAGGATGGATTTTACGACCGTTCCTAATCCACAGTCGACACGGATTTCATTGTTTGATAAGCCTAGAAAACATGGAAGGGTGAACTAGTATAAAACCCCATGTCAGGCAGAGTAAATTCATTCTATCCTGATCTTTTGTAATAGTTAGTCTTAACTTGCAACTAAGTAAGTCTAAGCAAATATTTAATTTAAAATAAATCAGTACTGAAAAGTTCGCTATATTATTGAAGAGTTCCTGCACCAGTGACTGATCTGGCGATCACCACTACCACTCCACCATTTCTAGGTACCATCATGACTACCTACATAGTGTAAAACAAAGGCGCTTCCTTTTGTCTATCCCTATGTATGCTTATTAGACCTTTAAAACTCCGCAATGGATTTTAATGCGTTTTTTTATAGATAGACTAAATCAAGAGGAAGGTGTATATGTATAATACATGCATAATTTAATCAGTATTGCACCCGTGCGAAGCCGGGGCGGGTCGTTGGTGTTTCATGAATTCATAAAATACAAGTTCGCGTGAAATATATTTTCCCGTAGCAAAAATCGTGTTTTTTCCACAGAATATCCTCTGAATTACTTTGTTACAAGAAGCGAAGGTAAATTGCCCAGTAAGTCTCTCGATTAGTCCCAAATCTTGCGTGGGCTAGAATTTTTATTTGAGCCGTTACTTAATGTACTGGAATAAGATAGAACCGACGAGACATAACGAAAGCTGAAGACACAGATTAAACATGATAAAAACTTCTTGAAAAAAAACTGCCACGAGGAAAAAGGCCTAGAGCACAACTCAGTGGTATTGAAATTTAACGGTCTCACCCTCCCACAAACTATGGAGGGTGGGACCATTAAATGCATGAATGCATGCGTATAAAAAAATACGCCAGTAAGTACAACTTATTTTTTTAGTAGATCGATTTGTGTGAGGTTGTCCGATATTTATTTATTTATTATTAAACCAATCCCATCAACTTCCTGCAATACACGAGATTGCGTTGCGAATGACGGCGACAAATAATTTGCGATTTCATAACGAGTCCCACTCTCCCACTGCCCTCCTGTTATATAACTGTATGGGCCTTCGCGAGTGCTATTTGCAGAGGATTCACTTTATTAAACCAATCCCATCAACTTCCTGCAATACATGAGATTGCGTTGCGAATGACAGCGACAAAATAATATGCGAAAAACTTGCACGTTGTTAGGCGTTTTCAGTGCAGAATGCTCTCGCTGCGGCTACGCTGTGACATCACAAGACCCGAGGTCATAACGAGTCCCACTCTCCCGCTGCTCTCCTGTAATATAGCTGTATGGGCCTTCGCGAGTGCTATTTTCAGAGGATTCACTTTATTAAACCAATCCCATCAACTTCCTGCAATACATGAGATTGCGTTGCGAATGACAGCGACAAAATAATATGCGAAAAACTTGCACGTTGTTAGGCGTTTTCAGTGCAGAATGCTCTCGCTGCGGCTACGCTGTGACATCACGATACCCGAGGTCATAACGAGTTTGAAGAGATACCGCTGCTCTCCTGTAATATAGCTGTATGGGGCTTTGCGAGTGCTATTTGCAGAGGATTCACTTTATTAAACGTGAAGCTTATAAGCTCGCTGCTATTTTGTTCATTAAAATTATGATTGTATTGTTTAAATGCATATCATAAGTACTTATTGTTTCTACTCAAGGGATGACTGGTGCTAATAAAAAAATGAAAGAACTACGTTGAAATAATAATCTATTTTCACGCCATGCTATTTCGCATGACTTAATTTCAGATTAATGCATTCGTAAATAACGTGACTGTTTGTTCGTTCGATTGAATTAAGTTACTGCATCAAAAATAATGGTGAGCCAGAATTCAAGGTGGAAAACTAAAAAAAAACTCCCGGATTTAACCCCCTGAGGATGTCTTATAAGTTTAACATGTGTATCTGTGTATTTGTATCTGTGGGGTTAGGGAGCTACGCTGCCACAGACAGACACAAAGATACGTATTTACACAAAAACTCAGATCCACAACCCGTCTTTTTTGTTGGGGGTTAATAAAATTCTTAAAGCCCAAAAACAACAGGAGTCTCTAACCGGTTAATTAGTATGAACGAGTTGAGAGGAGAGGAAGAGAGAAAGACCAAGAACTTACTAATGGACCAAATAAAAGAGAAAGTGAACGTCGTGTCGTACCAGGCTGTCAACGAGAAGCCGCAAGAACAAGATGCATGGAAATTGCTCCACCGACAAGAGCATAGCTCTTAAATAGTTTATGATCAAATGTTAACGATAACTAGCCCTGGGCTAAATAATATGTAATTTATCATAGCGCCATCTGTTCCGTAAGTAATCTGTGGCTTAATCGAGAAATAATGTCCCAGATAAGCTAAATGAAGTTTTTGGTTCCCTACCCTACTAATTCGATACAAACCGTACTGATTATGATACGGAAACGTAATTATTTTACTACCATTTTCTCAAACAGCTGTGAAAAGACATATAGAACGCTTTCTATATGTCTTTTCACTTCTTTCGTTTAGGAGGATATGTCACTTCTCACTTTTTCATACAAATTAAGGGACCTAATTCGAGAATGCCGTTTGAGAGATCGCAAAACGTCAAAACTCTATTAGATAACAGTGATTTCACATTTGAACTGTCATTAAAATGCGACGAGCTTCAAGTGACATTATCTCATCTCAATTTTGGAAATACGAAGGCGATAATGATTGTCGAAAATGCTATTCATGCACATGAATGTCCGTTTTGAACTAAACGTAACTGACTAATTTCACGCACTATACGGTGAAGTTAAAGTACGCGCCTGTTATTTATGCCGTCACATACAAAGGAAAAACAAATTAAGCGCGACCGGATTGACGAAGTTGCGGTGTTCTAGGGATATCGCCACTTGTCAAGTATGGACACGTCTCAAGTGACGGATGGCGATGAAATGGAGAGATCTCTATCATCTCTCTAAAATTGGTAGAATTACCCCCCAGGTTTCATTTCCGAAAATTTTCTCACCCTAAACTTAACCGATCGTAACGAAATTTTGGCAAATGAATGAGAAGGAAATGTTCTGTGTCGGACCGTTTCGATTTATTCGCTTTTTATTATACAATTTGTGTACTCGGTGTCTGGTTTTTGGCCAAAATTTCGCTCCAAACACACACCAAGTTCACAAATTCTATAATAATAAGCGCAGAAATCGAAACAACTCTTGACCAAAAAGTAATTTTCCTAATCGGCTCATTAACATACCTATGCTAACTGATACTAAAATGTTGTAGCAAAATATTTTATCGACAAGAAATACTTATATCGATGTTACTGTCAAGATCTAAAAGTTATTCAACATATTTTTTTTCTCTACATTTTAAAATAAAAACAATAAAACGTCTATTATTCGTCGATTTTAAAATAGTTTTTAAAGTAAGTACAATCAATATTTTTTCCATATTCGTCGGTATAAAACGCCCCCTGCCTGCTATACGGCCACATCTCAAAAAAATTTTTTTTGGATTATTGCAGATTCGTAGTCAGGATAGTTTAATTTATGACCTTATTTCGAGAGCCATAAGAAAATGTGTCCTTAAAAGCCTTTTTTCCACAAGTGGCCTTATGGATCTGACCAAAAATTGTCAGTTGACTCCCTGCAAGACAGCCACTTGCCAGTTGTGGCTGTATAGCATACATTTATAATATTTTTTTGAGTTGCGTCCTATAAGAATAACGTAAATTCTAGTGTTATTACGATGAATCCTTTTAATATAAGCGAAATAAACGTCATTTTGATTGTTTCACAACAGTGGGTACCAATAGTACTTATTATTTATTTATTCGTATGGCATATTATGTAGGTACTACAGTCATTCATATTATACAATTATAAGTTCTTCTATTGTACGGTGGGTGCCTCGACTTCAACCGATGAGGCGGCAGGATTGCGAACTCTACATGGATGGGCAAATTGGGAGGTTTCACGAATTTTTGTGCTTCGTGGACCAGTGCCTGTTGTCTTCTTAGCTGGGCGGGAGCTGTATGACTCAACACAGGCAGCCAAACCAGAGGAGTAGGTACATTTGATGGTTCCCAATATGCATCGCATGGTTTGGTCTAGCACGTCTATCCGATGCACATGTGCGCTGTTGAGCCAAACTGGCAAGCAGTTCTCTGCCATGGAGTAAACTAGGCTAAGACCGATAGTGCGTAGCACGCGTCAGCTGGTTCTCCCCAAGTAGTTCCCCTTAATCTGTGGAGTATGTTATTCCACGTCTGTAGCTTGTTCCCTAACTTACTAATGTGTGGCGCATAGGTAAGATTGCGGTCTAGAGTGACACCCAAGTACTTCGTTGTAGGATTTAATTTAAGCGCCATCTCTCTGAAGCAGATATTTGGCTCATAATTTGCTTCTTTCTTACAGAAATGGAATGTCGCAACTTCTGTTTTACTAGCATTGGGCTGTAGTATTCATTTTTTTAAAGTATTACTCAAAACATTCCAGATCGCAAGGAAGGGCTTTCTTCGATGGTTTAAATTTGCCATCCTGGTTTGTGAAGGCGATGTCATCCATCAGCATACATAAATTTCCGATTCTCTGTTTTCGGAATCAATCCTGACCCCACTCCTGTTCAACCTATACACACACGATATAATTATTAGGTTAAACAGGAGCGGGACCAGGACCAATCCCTGCGGTAGTCCATTGTTCAGCTTCCTGACTTTGCCTGAGGTGTTTCCTAGGTGGACGATAAATTTCCTATTGCTGAGCATAGAGTTGATTAGTCCCACCATCTGCACTACGGTCATGAGCTTATAGATATAGATAAGCCCCTGTCTCCATACGGTATCGAATGCAGATGAAAGGTCGATAAAGATTGCCACGGTTTTCTCTTACATTGAGCCTGTCTTTATGTGTGTTATGAGCGACATATCCACGCAGTTCGGACCACTACGGAATCCAGCCTGCTCCACAGGAATTATTTTGTCAACTATAGGTTTGATTTGATTGTAGATTGGCCTGTCCAAAAGTTTGTAGACGCAACTAAGTAGGTACAGCAATGCATTGCTGTACTTAGTTGCGTCTATCCGTATTCCCCGAACTACCCGAATTCAGTGTATGCAGTTGAACTTAGGTGGAATTATATTATTCGAGACTATGTCTAAATAGAACAGTGAGAGCCATGTCCTACATGTTGGTGCAAGGTGTTCTAAAAATTCTTTGTAAATACCGACTCACATAAATTGGGACTTTGATTCGAACCAGTCTTCATCCAGTATTGCTAAACCTAAAATTAGAAAACGAAAAGCTTATCCTGCACTATGAAAAGGTAATATTGTAAAGAAGTTGAAGAATTCTGGGAAACAGTACACTTATATCAACGGGAACCTAGTCCACGCTAAAACCTAAAACTACGGGGCCTCCTTGTACATGGTACATGTTATATATAGTATTATACCATATGGTACATGTTAACACGATAATTAAAGATACAAGTGCCTTTATTATTTATTTATTTATTTAAGAGAAGGTACCAGATAAACATTAATTATATGCAAAATGATGACGATATCTGCATCTAGAAAGTTGGTATTAAAGCTGCATTCACTGATGATCGCTTACAGTGATGTTGTTACTGTAACAAAAGTTGATTAATAAAGGTATTTTAATCATTTTAATGTTTGCATAATAATTTTTATGTTACCATTTTCCAATAATACTTGTTCGGTTTTGGACGCATCTCAAAATTTCAACAAAATGTTTCTGGAATACGGCCACAACTCCAAGTACCTATCTTAAAGGCCTCGTATCTTAGAAAATATACACGTTTTATAAAAAAAGACGTATTCATGAGAAGCGTTATATCATGTAGAATAAAAAAAGCTAAATTTAAAATGAATTCACCGATTACTCTTGGAGTAGGCCCCGTTTTACTACCACGCACTACGCTGCCAAAACTTTAACAAGCGATTTCTCGAAAAAATGTTTTTTTAAGATGTGGCCGTATAGCAGGCAGGGGGCGAAAAGATTGCCGTCTAAATGAAAATATTCACGTTATCAGACATGATATCGCACTTTTTATAGTAATCGAGAATATACAATGATCACATGTATATAATAAATTTATAAATCGACATCGTTTTTATCGATATCAAATCCCTATCAACCTGCCCCGAGTTAGCGCAAGTATGCTCATAAATAACGAAGTTCTAAAATAAGACACTTCTCCTTTTCAAAGACGGTCGAAAATAAACAAAGACTTGTGAAGACATCCATCTTATATCCAACATTACTGAACCATGGTACAGTCGAGTTCATTTACATCTACACACTTACGAGAACAAAAATATCTGAACACGACCCTATTGTCAGGAGCATAAAATCGTGTTCAGATATTTTTGTTCTCGTAAGTGTGTAGATGTAAATGAACTCGACTGAATAAGAAAATAAGGTATGCCACTCCGTGATGACAGGCAAGACTTTTGATGCCATCACTTTTGATGTGATTGGTTGACTGGTTCTGTGTTGCCACTGGTGTATCATAATACTCCCCGATTCCCTTGTTACCTGTATGAATCTCAGAAAATCTTGAGTGTTTTCAGTAAATTACTGCGACAAAATAAAACTTAGTCAAAGAACATGACAGTACAATACAATGCAACGATACTTTATTGCACACCAATAAAAGTTTACAAAAGGAAACAAGACAAATTCAAGTTGTAAATAACGGAAGACAACAGGCGGTCTTATCGCTAAAAAGTAATCTTTTCCAGACAACGTTTGGGTAGTGAAATTGATGAAAAATTTAATTTAATACAGAGTGCAGCAGAAGGCGAAGGGAGCACATAATAATTAGATACTAACAGAACACAAGTACGCATACGGGTACGCACATACACATACATAAATAGACAATCGTAACGCATATTTGCATAATTATCATTTTCTGTACGGCGGCAAACATGTTTTCCTTATAATTATTTTTACCATAAAGCGACAACTAATCAAGTCTCACTAGCCGAAGTGTCATACTTACCCTACCTCTACACTACACGCGACGTTGGCCGTGGTTGGCCGAATATGATAGTGTGGTGTACTCCGCTGCGGAATCCCATACTTCTGCCAACTTCGCCTCGCCCAACCTCAGCCAAATTTGCGAGTAGTGTAGTACCGCTATTATGCTATGACCCGAACTATCCGTCAGACAATCCTGCCAAACTGCAAGTTATAACCTCCACATGTAAAATTAGACATGAAACCCGACTAAGCTTTTGCCAATACGATGCATTAGAACATTTAGAACTGTGTCTGCAGATTTTGGAAACTTTGTAATGCTGCTGAAATTTTGCATGGGATTCGTTAACAATGGATAGAATTATGACTCGCTTGACGCAGTGGTAGTGCCGCCAGAGAGACAGAGATGACCTGGGTTTGGATCCCGGCAGGGGCAAATATTTGTGTGACGAAATCGAATATTTCTGTAATTTTTTACATGTTCTACCCCCCATATTTCTAGCAAAAATAATTTATAGCAGAGTAACTTTACTCACAAAATTTCATGAGAATCGGTTGAGAAATGCGACCTCTAGGCGAGAACAGCTGAAATGGAGACGCTTCGCTCCCTCAGCCAATAAGTATGTACTTATGAGCTGCAGAATTGCATCGCCCATTTATGAATGAATTCATTCATGCCATGTACTTGTGCAGCCCATAGTACATCATCCATTAATACCCATAACACCCTTCTTGGGCTTAATTTGGGTCCAGGTCGGTTTGTGTGAGGTATTCCAATATTCTATGTATGTTTTCGAATATTATACGCTAAGTTTTTATTTATAGAAAGCGACCGCGTGCCGTAAGACGCAGCGTGGGTAGGCCTCCAACAAGGTGCACTGTCGACTACAAACTAGGATAGCAAGTTTTGGAACCGCTAGCGCCATCTTTTGTTTAGTCAAGCAACTAACTAGCACTTCAGCGTGGAAAAGGCTGTTGTGTTTCAGCGCGTTGTTTTAGCTATGAGTTGTAATTATAACTTCATAGATGGCGCCTGCCAGAAGGTAAAGCTTACACGTTACTTTAGGCTTCAAGTTATGGGACATCTTCAACGGATGTCGTTTATACCCTTTTACATTTATTTGCACGTGTTGTCTGTTCAAATAAATGCTTATATACCAAATACGTATTGGCAATTTTAGCCAAATATTGACCTTTTGTGCTATAAGGGGAATACTTAGGCCATATTTAAATAGTATTGTGAGTTATCAAGCAGTATAACATCAGTGGTTCACTGCCGTTTCATCCCAAAATCCGAATATTAGCACGCCAGTCCGTAGAGTAATTTGTTGTATGTTTGAAAATGTGGCGTAGATTTTTTTTTATTAAAAATAAGAAATAATGAACTTTATTCAGTAAGTTGCAGGCCACACGGCTTCTTTAACATACTTATCTGAGCTGTTATTTTGCATGAGGAGGACACCACTGTTGAGAAGAAATGCCGAAAGAAACTTAACAGTCAGTTATTATTTTCATAAAGGATACTTAACTATTACAGTAATACGAGTATGTAGACATGTACTGTACCTATCTTCAGAATTATCTATTAGTTTGTGTATTTAGAAAAACACCGGCCAAGTGCGAGTCGGACTGGCGCACCGAGGGTACCGTAGAGCTCAATAATTTTTAACTTCTTTGTTTGTTTTCCGTACTTATTTGTGGCAACAAAAATAAGTACTTATCATATGTGAAAATTTCAACTGTCTAGATATCACAGTCCATGAGATACAGCCTGGTGACAGACAGACAGAAATACGGAGAGCGGAGGCTTTAGCAATAGGGTTCTGTTTTTACCTTTTGGATACGGAAGCCTTCGCTCGTTACGTCAATAAATATGGGTCCCAATTATTATCATCGGATTATCGACATCGTAAATCAGTGCCCAAATATTGCAGCTAAAACTTTTCATATGAATTGCACAGTAAAAGCGATAGGTACGTCGCGCGATAAGCTCCTCATTCGCTTGTCCGATAGCGGCGGCGTTGATTTAAATGGACCGGTGCCCTTACCATGATTTTACAGACGTGTCGTTCTCGAGAACGTTGTGATTTGTATGGAAAATAAATAAATAAATAATATAAATAAATATCTACAAAACTTACATCGAGGCCCATCGCACCAATGCATCCATCCTTCAGGAATTGGGAATCACCATGAAACTCTCCAACATCTGCCTCCGTAGAATCCTTGAATTCTTCGGTCATATAGCCAGGAAGAAGAGTGACAACCTGGAAAAGCTCTTAGTGACAGGGAAGATTCAAGGGAGAAGAGCAAGAGGAAGGCGTCCCATGCGCTGGACCGATCAGATTCGGGACACAACGGCCTCCAAGTTTACCGACGCCATGCAGTCTGCAGGAGATCGTGATAAGTGGAGAGCGATCGTCCGAAGAGTGATGAACAGAGGTCACGACCCTCAGCATTGAGGAAAACGGCACAAGAAGAAGATAAATAAATATCATTCACCATCACACAAATCGATCTAGTCCCAAACTAAGCTCAAGAAGGCTTGTGTTATGGGTACTAGACGACGTTATACATACTTATATAGATAAATATATACTTTAATACATAGAACAACCATGACCGAAGCACAAATATTCGAGTTCATCGCACAAATATTTGCCCTGGCCGGGATTCGAACCCGGGACCGCCGGCTCAATAGGTCTCTACAAACTGAGCCAACCGCGTCGGAAAAATGTTTTCGAGAACGTTCTTCCCCCCATACAAATCGAGAAACGTTCATGACAACGGCACATCTCTAGTTTACACCGACTATACTCGCTAGCGACTGCGTAGGTAAATGATTTGTATGGAGAATTGTGGATCTACAAAGTAACCGATAAGGGCGCTGTACAATCGTCAAACAAATCGTTTACGCTGTTGCTAGTCTACATGACAATTTATATGGCGCGAATTGTGTATTAGGGTGGAGCGAATTTTTTTTTTTGGAAATTCATCTCAGAACGTCTCTAAAACGTTGCATTAGGCTGCCAGGTGTACGAGAAAAATATTAATAAAAATATTCAATACTACTTTTAGCCCTCTACTGTCATCTTGAATATTATGATCAAGCCCATATTTTTTTTTATCAAAATCTTGTTTTTTTAAATGAAAGTCAAGTGATTTTTTTCTGAGCACATAATACTCGAAATAAAAGATATTTATTGCATAAAAATATAACAATATTAAAAATATATATTTTTTTTAAATACTGAATTTTAATTTGGGTCACAGGTTCACGTAGTAGTTGCCATAAGTATGAAATAAGCTCAAAACATTTAAAGTTGAAACCCTTCTTTATAAATCTGATACTAATTACGTAAAAAAAAAGTTTTTTTTTACCAATTATGAGTTAAAAAAAAAAATCTAGCTCAAGTAGAGGGCTGAAACATATTTAAAATCAATTACATATATATATATATTCATTAATATCTTATCTAAAGGCAACATATTACAAATGTTCCAGGTCGATCAAACCACTTTTTTTTTTCTCCATACATCTACGCTCCACCCTATTGTGTATGCCATTTTTACACCTTCAACAAAAATGCCAGCTCTATAATCGTCGATAAAAACACTTTGAAAGCCAAACTCAAAGTCTATGATTGATGAGACATCGCCGATCAAAGAGCACAGGAAATGGAACAAATGATAGCAAAAAGGTTTTGCTTAACGTGTATTGGATATTGCGAGAGAAAAAGAGATTCCCTTAGCGTCTTTGAATTATTAAGGTAAATATTTACGTATTTAGCTACTGAAATTGTAATATGGGAGATAACAGATAACATTAAGTATTTGTCTGGATTAGCTGTCTGATTCTTAGAAAATACACCAAAAATATTTCATATGTATATAAACCGGGATCCTCTTCTTTAGAAATGTGATGAATGAAATCTTTCATATTATAAAATGTTCATTTCATAGACAATTACGAGTATATCCTCGGAAATTGTAAATTTTTCAGAAATCTTGTAAATGTCAACCTATAGCGGATAGGTTTGTGTTATAACATTCCAAACTATTTTATGGTTTCAGAAAAAAAAATGCTTTCGATGAAATGTAATTTCTATGAAATTAAAATTCGATGAAATGTTTGTCTATATATATAAAACAAGGGGTAAATCATATAAACCTTAATAAACTTATAACCTCATTAAACCTAACTTGACCTGTTGGGATCTAAACTATAATGTCATATTAAATCCCCTAAATACTCCTCACATGCTCTGCCCTGCATCTGATACGTAATCACTATCCAAATGTGATGACTTTGAAGTTGTTTACAATGAAATGAAAAATTGAAAAAATTAACGGCACTACGATGCCACTCTATGGCAAGCAGAAGCAACTGGTTGAAAAATTCGATGACTCTCACACCAGGTTCGGTGGTCCAATAGGTAGGACGCCCGAGTTGGCCCGGAAAGCCGCAGGAGACGCAGGTTCGAATCCTGCCTGAACCGTTAAAATTTTCAATTTTCGCTTCATTGTAAACATTTGGTTTACGTTAGCAGACGTTACTGCTTTAATAAACATGATTTTAGAGTTGATATTGTAACATACATTACATACTTCAAACTCAGAGGCCCTCTCTTTCGAAAACCACGCTAATAAAGTGGTTCAATACTCATACTCATACTCATTTATTCATAATGCACAAATACATTATATGTCAATTTTACAAAAGGGTACAAATAAAACTTAATAATAAGTTTCAATAAAAACAAGGGTTACTACCAAATGTGCATCAGAGGAGTTTATAATTTACCCGGTTTCAATGAACGGAAACTTACTACCTACCCTCAAAATTTACATTGGTAATAACTCTATGCAAATGGCCTGAAAATTTACATTCGCATAAAGTATCTGTTGTTTCAGTGGATGTGGATAATTTGTGTTGAAACGGAGGAAGGTTGGTTAGTAACGAGTAATTTTATCTGAATTTTTATAATAGCTGCGCCCTACGGTGTACCCGCGGTTTATCAAATAAGAAGTAGCCTATGTGTTAAGCCAGGGTGTCAGCTACCTCCATACCGAATTTTATGAAAATTGAGCCAGCCGTTTGAGCGTGAAGAAGGAACAAACTTAAAAACACACTTGCAAACACAATTAAATATACCTACTTAGTCGAAAAATCAGGCTACAGATTGTACTCACTCATCACTATTACTCACAGACAACCCCCACTAGACGGAGCATGTAAGGCGACCCGCGCGCACCAACGATATGGTACGGCAGAACATTAAAGTATGAACACGGCGGCCACCGTTTAGTTGCGTCCTTGTTTATGATCCATGCGTACGTCAAAGAAAAAAGAAATTAAATAAATAACATGGTAAATTGTAATGTTAAGTGGTGTACAGAGACCTCATAAACATGGACGCAACTAAACGGTGGCCGCCGTGTTGGTACTTTAATGTTTTGCCGTACCATATCGTTGGTGCGCGCGGGTCGCCTTACATGTGCCTTACATGCTCCGTCTAGTGGGGGTGGTCTGTGCTATTACTACATAGTATGAAAGGAAATCGCTTTCTGTATGTCTGCCACTATGTATTCTTAGAGCTTTAAAACTATGCAACGGATTGTGATGCAGTTTTTTTTGTAGATAGAGTGATTCAAGAGGAAGGTTTATATGTATTATTTATCACTTTTATCAGCATTCCACCTGTGCGAAGCCGGGCGGGTCGCTAGTACAAAATAAGTAGAAAAACCGGCCAAGAGCATGTCGGGCCACGCTCAGTGTAGGGTTCCGTAGTTGCTCATCCTTTACAATAGACGAGCGAGGTTTAAGTTACGACTAAGATTTCAAGCTCTATAAAAAGGTCGTAAACGCCAATGTAACTTTCATTACTTATTACCTTCTGGAAGTCAACTTACGTCCTTTTAAAGAAAATTATGAAATTTTGCGATAACTCAAAAACGGCTCAACCGATTTTGTTCAATATAGTTTTCATGGAAAGTACTTATGAGGCCTCATTTTCAAGAATTTTTCCATAATTTTTTGACCCGGGGTTGAAAAGTTAGAGGGGGGGGACAGTATTTTTTTTATTTTCGGAGCGAATATTTACAAAACTGCTGACTGTATCAAAAAATAATGTTTGGAGACCCCTATTATTTTTAAAAGACCTCTTCAACGACACCCCACACACTAGTGTTGGAACGGAAAAAAAATTAACCCCCACTTTAGGTGTTCGAGAGGTACCCGAAAAAAACATTTTTTTTTTGATTTTATTTTACCGTTTGGTCGGCGTAATACAAACACATACTCGTACCAAATTTCAGCTTTCTAGTACTAATGATCACGGAGCTAAGCCGTGGACGGACAGACGGACAGACGGACATGGCGAAACTATAAGGGTTCCTAGTTGACTACGGAACCCTAAAAACCAGTTTTCTGCGTGAATTTTGTCAGTTTCGAGTAGTTTTGAAACAAAAATTATCAATGAAAAATTCAAACTGTAGGTTTTGAATATATACCAATAATTCGCAATAGCCCTCTTAAAAATCATGTTTGATCATAGACAAAAAATTCTGAAACAATCAGCATTCTTGAACGGATAAGAAGTCTTAACATAGCTGTTCAATATACGAGTAGGTGTAAATAGGGAAAGTGCAAGACGAATTTGGTGCCCGCTATTGCTGACAAATTCTTACACTTTGACATTGACAGTGCTCCTATAGTTGCCGGCGAACTTCTTGAGCATGAACCCAGTGGCGCAAATAGCGGATTTACGGTTCAAGTCCCACAAGACAAGGCAAGTTTCCAAATTGTATTGTATTCCATAGTTTAACTTTTATGTATTTATCATCGTGTTTTTAATTTTTTAATTTCATTTTTTATTTAATTAATACCACGAATACGTACTTCAGTAAACTAGCCGTCTACATGAAAATTCTATTGTACGTCTGTAATTGAGTCACAAGCTAGACGTGCTACCTGTGTATTGAAATTTTAATTTTTTGATTGTTTAAGTCTGTGTTTTGTTGGTGTGTCTAATAAAAAAATGAAAATTAATAAACCCCCGACATGACAACCTTTAAAAAGAAAGAAATAAAATCTACGAAATGTGCCTTTATAATGAACAGTAGAAAAAGAAACCAAGCTTGATTGCGTCGGGGGACCGCTTTACATATTTCACTTTATTACTTAGAGCAGGGCTATTGCGATTTATTTGTATAATATATTTGAATTTTTTATTGATAATTCTTGTTTCAAAAACTACTCGACATTGACAAAATTCACGCAGAAAACTGTTTTTTTTCGACTGCACGCAATGAAAGCATAAAATAGCTATGTTGCTCTCTAAATAGAACTCAGGGAAAAGTATTATTCACTTTAAAAAGGTGGTAAAAAAACAATTTAAAAGGAGTAAGGCCTCTTCACCGTGAGATTTTTTCCCGTAGTACCGCCCGTGCTGATTCCGATTTAAATGTGTTTTTAATCTCCCTCGTACAGGGATTATCACCAATCGAGGATCACAATGTATGGATTATTTTCGTTTGGTCTGGGAGAGTTAATGGAAAAATGTGTTATGCAGATTCATATTTATATACAGTTCAATGAATGGGGATTATGTTTGTTTGTTTGTTTGTGTATGTTTTACATGGTAAGAATCGAATTGGCTGGACTGGGCCAGTTTAATGATTGCACAAAATGTCAAAACGTACAATTTATTTGCGCATTAATAAATTATTTGGGCATTAAACCGGCCCAGACTAGCCAAATCGATTGCCATGTAAAAAATTCAACATAACATAAGTCAAAATGAATAGAATAGAATATTCATTATTGCACACCTCAACGGAAAATGGTATTAAACACACACAGATTGCACCTTAAATTCAATAAAGGTAAACAACAGGCGGACAACCTTTGGGAAGCGATTTTAAAACTTAACGGCAGAAATTAATAGGTAATGCAAATGTAATCATGGATATTACTTAAAAACGACTAAAATAATACATAGATAATTTTACATGAAAAACCACAAGAAATAAATATCCTGCGGGCAGGAAATCCCATTTCCTGGCTAAGGCAAAACGGAAAATTTTAGAAAATACCTCGGGCGGTAATTCGTAAATCCTCAGATCGCTTATTTATAGCCCTCTCCTTAGGTGCGGGCCACAGACACCTAAAATCTGGGAAATTCACGAATTTACCGCTCTAGGTGTGCAATGTACTATTAAGGAGGAATTCTAAAATGATCACAAATATCTGAACAGTTAATAAAATGATACCTTTTTTTAGACTTGAACTGTATCAGCCCTCATTACCAGTGAGTCGGACTTTGTGTGGGAGTATAACGCGCTGATTATCTCTACACCACAGGAGTGATAACTTAATGATACCCGATGGTGAATCCACCACAGGTTAGGTTTTTATTTTTTTACACGTACCTATCCTGAGATAAGTAATGGAGTAGATAATTTTCTGATCGATTATTATATAAAATAATTCAAGCCACGTAAACTAATTCGAATCGCGCAAATAAAATCCACACTTGACATCGTTATGCCTCAAACACTACACATTAATTATCATGTATTGTGTTCAGCCATTAATTTTACACCGCGATTTAATCCTCGATTAAACAAAGCTGATTCGACGGAGCATTGAGATATCTGCAATCACACTTCATCACTACATTGTATAAAACAAATTCGCTTCCGTCTCTCTGTCCTTGTATGCTTAGATCTTTAAAACTACGCAACTGATTTTGATGCGGTTTTTAATAGATAGTGATTCAAGAGGAAGGTTTATACATATGTATAATACATGCATAATTTATGAGCCTTTACCCGTGCGAAGCCAGGGCGGGCGCTAGTAATATTATAAAGGACTCTACTCGAAAATTCGACGACGCGGTTGGCGCAGTTTGTAGATACCTGCCTACTGAGTCAGCGGTCCCGGGTTCGAATCCCGGCCAGGGCAAATATTTATGTGATGAACACGAATAATTGTGCTAGGGTGATAGTTGTTCTTTGTATTCAAGTATATATTTATCTATATAAGTATATATATCGTCGTCTAGTACCCATAACACAAGCCTTCTTGAGCTTTATTTGGGACTAGATCGATTTGTGTAAATTTGTCTGATATTTATTATAAAGGCGAAAGTTGTGAGTGTTTGTGTGTATGTTTGTTACTTCTTCACGCTGAAAGTAGCTTGGTATGAAGGTAGCTGACACCCTGGATTAACACATGGGCAACTTTTTGCGGGTCCATATTGGCTTACATAAAATTCTTATTCCTATTTGTCATTAGTCATAATTTTCGTAGTCATAATTATACTTTTCTCTGAAACTAATAACTTTTCAGGATTGGATAATACAAACCTAACCTAACCTAATGGGTTTTACTCCCAAAACTCTTGTAATGTTAATAATTTCAGGGTTATAACGATTTTATAACAAACAATACGACAATCAATCGTTGTGATCGCCTTCATACAAAATGCTAAACAGACTAAACTTACCACCAAACTTGAAATATAATGGAGAGATTTCGGATATATGTTAGTATGAAATATTAAACTGATAACATTTTCCATTTGACGACGCGGTTGGCGCAGTGGTTAAGCAACTGCCTACTGAGCCGACGGTCTCAGGTTCAAATCCCGGCAAGGGCACATATTTGTGTGATGAACACGAATATTTGTGCCTGGGTCACGGATGTTTATTTATTTAATTTATTTAATCTTTATTTCGCAACAGAAAACTTATTGTACAAAAGGCGGACTTAATGCCATGAGGCATTCTCTACCAGTCAACCTTAGGGCAAAGCGGAAAAATTTTAGGCGGTGCAGCTAACTTACACATAAGTAACAAAACATATTTATAATACTTATACATAATTTTGCTATACATGTAAATATATACATACATCTAATATGATATAAACATATTTAATATAAATAAATATATACATAAATATATACAGCGATGAAACATACTAAGCAGATGTTCAATGTATTTAAGTATTTATTTTTTTCTACTCTCGGTATGGAGAAAATTGATATCAGCTAAAGATAAATTGCAATTACCGTAAATACCAAACAGCGTATTTATCTCTAAAGTAGAAATATGATGGTGCGATATCTTAGATATATATTTCATTGTTAGGTAATTATCGAATTGAGGCAAAACGCTTGGGAAACGATTAATTTACAGGAAAGGCTTGTAAATAAAATAATTATGTGCTTTCAGGTTTCTATCTCCCGTAATTTTGGGACCATGTTTAAATAACTGGTTCTAAATTATTATAACAACTGGTTTAAATCATATGGGTCTGCTTTTGAGGTATTTCAGCGAAACGAAACTATTTACGGTTTTGTAAGTATTCCATTTATAAGTAAAAAAACTACCGACGTCGATAAAACGATTTTCTTTTTAAATAATAAAAGGACCAATAAGAAAGTATACTGATAACCATGTCCGTTTTTGACGTAGGTTAAAAAAACGCAATCAGGAATAACAACATTGACATTGCTCTATAAGTAATATACTTTTTTACGTCATCGTACAGCTCAAAGTCACTCAGAGAGCTATGGAAAGAGCTCGGGATTTGTCTACGAGATCGAATCAGAAATGACGAGATTCGTAGACGAACCAAGGTCATCGACATAGCAAACCGGGTAAGCAAGCTGAAGTGGCAATGGGCGGGGCACGTAGCTCGAAGGACCAATGGCCGTTGGGGCAGAAAGGTTCTCGAGTGGAGACCACGTACCGGCAAGCGCAGTGTAGGACGACCACCCGCAAGGTATGTATGTATGTATGTAAACACTTTATTGCACATAAAACAATGATGACAAAAACTCAAAAACAATACATGTGTACAAGGGCGAACTTATCCCTGTAAGGGATTTCTTCCAGTTAACCTTTGAGCAAATGAGACAGAAAACTAGACATTGAAGTGATAGACAAACGAACAAACTAAAACGTGCAAATATACTAAATGTAAATATAACCTTAAGATAAATAAATATACATATAATTACAAACGTATATATTGTATTAAACATAAACTAATAAATATATATAATATAATAATAATAAATATTCAGTCCTATTAGCATTGAACTATAATATTAAAGGTGGTCGGACGACCTGGTTAGAGTTGCGGGGACTCGCTGGATGCGGGTCGCTGCTATCCGGCTCATGTGGAAGTCTATTGAGGAGGCCTGTGTCCAGCAGTGGACGTCCTATGGCTGAAATGATGATGATGACGTCATCCAAGCCAAGGCCATAAGTGGGATTATCGTTTGTATTTCCAAAAAGTATAATTTATGTATCTTCAAGGTAAGAGTGAATAGGCTATTACTGAACCGGCGAGCTACATCCTCGACCCCGTAGTCACTCTCTATCAGGTGATACTGAGGGCAATCGCCGGTCAGTTTGTGAATAAAAAAAAAACTGCCCGCTACGCGTGTAACAAATATCACTTCCTTAACCCAAACAAGGCGTAAAACTTTAGACAAACCACGAGTGGTAATTTTTAAAACCCCATATCTCATATTTATGTCCCTCGCCTTCGGTTCGGGCCACAAACACCTGCGATCTGCATCATTCACGAATTCACCGCCCTAGGCATATAATGTACGTATTACGTATGTAAATTACGTACCTAAGTAGTTTTAGTAGTATTTAAATATGGCATGTATTTAACGCGGCGACAAATTAATCTGATTTAGGGATTTATAAAAAATTAAAGGGGGTAGCAAACATAATAAGTTGGCGACTAATTGCAGAGACTAGTATAAAGTAAAAAGTAGCAGCTAAGTAATCAATTTTCGGCTTTGTTTCAATATAAACTATTAGCATCGAGTTATGGCGACTGAATTAACTAATTAAGCGGAAACATGACAGCGGATAAAAAGTTGAAAATGGCCTACTCTAATTGTTCAATGGAGATTGCATATAAAATAAATCAAGGTCATAAAAAAAATAAAAGGAGCGCTTTTTAGGGATATAAAAAAAAACAACCTAACCTAACCCGGCCGAGTCGGATCTTCTGCTAATATTAGTCGCCAAGTCATTATTTATAGTACCTCGCCTATGATTTCAGTAATCTTGTTTATTATTTCTGCTACCTTAAAGTAGCTGCCATTATTTGAATTTTAAAATATCCTTAGTTTAAAGCTCATTTAATATAAATGATGCCAAAATATTTAATCGCTGACAAGTTATTATTTTAGTTGCAAATAGTTTGCTGCTCTTTAATTTTTCTGTCGCCGCGAAAATAATAAGCCTTTAAATATTGTATCAGTATTAGGTTCACTTCCAAAACGCACAAATTACAGCCAAGAATCAATAACGTTCCTCATTTTTCAGTCCAAATACATCTCAGGTTTTACATTCCTTTACTTAGGCTAATACTGCTTAGCTGCCGAAACGGCGACTTGCCATTGAAACTCCCAAACACTAACGACTTTTTGTTTTTAAAGCGAAATGCTGCGAGCCTCTCTGTTGCGACCTACATTTTCAGAAAACCGTTCTGAAGCAGCTGGCATCTCCGTAAAACACTCTAAAATCAGCCTTATCTCCAATATCTCAAAAGTCATTTTCGAATGATAATGGCTACTGTCGATTTGATTCTCCTCGTGACATTGTCGGTTGGATTTGAACTTTAGTAGCCTGAGTTTTCGTCGGTTTTTCAGCTTTAGGGTGGAAAGTTTTGTTTTCAGTACGGTAAGGGAAGCATGTTCTTTATTTTGCCAGTTAACTTTCAGTAGGTTACGAGGGGTTTAGTTCGGAGTTGAAAAGTTTATGAGTTTAATCAAAATTTTATTTGTGCGTTTTAAAATGCAAGACGCTTGGTATTTTGTCCAAGCAATTATGAAGTTGGAGTGGCACTGGGGTGGCTATTACCGCAGGATGATGTTGTGTAATAGTACATTACTGCTGCGCCGGGAAAGAGGGGCTTGCCGGGTGAGTAGGTATAGACAGCCGAATAGTGAAGCCGTGTATTGTGATTTCCTCAAACATATGCAATGAAAATCAGCAGTTGAGCCTGTTCGTGACAGGGATTGTTAATGGTATTAATTAAAAGCATTCTTTCTAATTTCGCGTTTTTATTAAAATGATAATAGAATTTAGGTATTGATACAGAACTTTGAAATAAGCCGGGTAAAATATGAAAATGTGTAATAATAAGCGACATACCGAAATTGAATACCGGTATTATCTATGGAACTCAATACCGGTACCCGATCCCTGGTTCGTGAACACAGACGCCATGTTTAAAAATAAATGACTTCCCGGCTTAACCCTTCAATTTTGTATGAAATTTCTTTACAGTTCCCTCGAATTGTTCCGCCCGATATGCGATACTTCGAAGCCTGTTATAACGCATGTTATGACGAAATTTCATTGCATGTTTCAGGAAAGGTTTATAAGGAAAGGATTGCCAGAAATTGGCAGACACATACAATGCGCAATCATTTTTGACGACGCGTTTGACTCGGTTTGTAGACACCTGTCTACTGAGCCGGCGGTCCCGCGTTTGAATCCCGGCCAGGGCAAATATTTGTGTGATGAACTCGAATTTTCGTGCTTGAGTCATGAACTTTGGACGGGTCTTTGTCCAGCAGTGGACGTCTACCGGCTGATAATTATCATGATGAACCTATTTGAAATGCAATGTATATTTTTTATTAAAGAAATAAATTAAATGAAACATCATCTAGTGTCGCATAATCCACTGAGACGTAACGAAATGACACTTGTTCGCATTCCTCCGGCGCTTGTTCAGTATTCATGACTATAATCCCATTCGTGTCGTATTCGCTTCGACAACGGGACTAATTCGACGGAGCTTGGTAATATCTTCGGTTGAGTAAAGTCTCAGCTTTACAACGAATAATAGTTAAATAGAAAATGTTGTAACCCATAAACCAGTGTACCATATATCACCATACGATAAATAAATTGTGTACTTTGTATCAACCGGCCGGCCGGGGCAAATATTTGTGTAATGAACTTGAATATTTGTTCTTTGGTCATGGATGTTATCTATATATTGGGTGTTTATGTTAGAAAGTATAATCTCCTCAAACCATCCGTCTATATAGGTTATGGTAGCATATTTATTATCTATGTCTATTTTTGACATTTCCTCTCCCCATTCTGTTCCCCGTCATGGCTGACATACATTCTTGCTCTTGCTCTGTGATATAATAATTTTAATGTAATTTAATAATGTACATTTTATATAATCTAAACGTAACCTTCCTAGTCGTAATGTGTACGTAAAGTGTTTGTTGTTTTTCCCCGTGTCTTTTATGAATAAAAGATTACTGGGAACTCCTGCATGTCTTCTTGTGGTATCGACTCCACGTGCCCTGGTAACTACAATCCTCAGTAAAGTTACAAGCGACCTGCCCCTCCGGCGCAGGTCTCACAGTTTAACAGTTTATTTTCAAATAAACAAATAAAAAAAAACATATTTACAATATACAAATGATGTGCTAAAAGAGTTGATAAATACTAAATAAACTACTAATGCTAAATTAAAAATAATAGTATTATAAAAAGAACACCCCCTCCAGCAGCTCTGCCTGTGGCATGGTCCCCATTACACTGGCGGCGTTACCTCTCTGAACTGCAAGGCTGATCCCTTGCGAGAGGTAAGCGCCAGCTTTTGGATCCCCCGTGGCATCGACCAACCGCGACGACAGGGCCTTCAAGAAGCTTTTCATGTCGGCTGACCAAGGTCCTAAAGTCTCTACTTCCAGCGCCGCAAACACATGATCCTTTAAAAGGCATGAATATTTTCGGCGCTTTAGGATCTGGGCCTGGTCAGCCGCCGCACCAGCCTGTGTGCGAGTTACCTGGTTGTGCGATGCGGCAAACGTGTCGACGCATGTCGCATCCCACACTAAGGTCTTTCCAAGCTTCCATGGCACCAACGTTGCTCCATCCGGACGCTTGCCGTCGTCTCTCGCCATCCCAATGGGTTCTAGGATGGCAGGCACAGAGGCAGTGGCAAGTGAACGGCGGAACAGATCGTTTAATGTGCCATGGCGGTACAAGCGGCCGGCACTTCTTGCGCAAGAAAGCCCATGACGTCCCAGTTGATCTACGCTCTTACCACAGGCGCACGTATGATCGACACATATTCTCATAGCTCCAAGTCTTAAACAAGTTGCTATCCTTAAGCAAATGGGATCTAGAACAGTGCCGATATTACGCGAGGGAAGGGCGTGCAGCCAGTGGCCAGACTCGCTCGCGGAAACGGCCAAGACACGAGCACGCTCCAAATCGTTCGGAATATTTTCTAATAGGGAAGCGTGGGTTGCCTTAAGCCTAGGGTTGTCCCATGCCTTTTGGGCAGCTCTTGTAATCGGGATGTCCGCACCAGGGCACAAGGCACACCAAGCGTCCCTGGCCTCCACCAAACTCGCCATCTCAACGTCAGGTAGCTGAGGGGAGTTAAGAATTACACTGACGAGAGATAACGAGCTATAGGCAGAGGAAAGAAACGCCGGTAGTGCCACGCTAGACGAGGAGCGAACACCCAGACCACCGAGTCTTATGGGGAGAACCGCTTGATCCCATGATCTGCTGTCAAAATTAATATTTAAAATTTTTGAAAGTGTTGTTTGTAGACAGTCGTCTATAGATGACAAAATGGGCGGTAATTTCCAAACAGGACTGCTACGGAGCAAATACATAAATTTCGGTGTGAAAAGACAAAAACGGATGACAAAGAGAGCCATGTGGGGGTTAATTTCGAAAAGGAGGTCAGAAATACTTTTGAAAAGGCTTAATTTGCAGTTGATAATGGGACTGATTGCGTCGTCGAAAATTGGTGAACCTAAAAGTGTCAGAGACGAATAATAGTAATAACAGACATCATTTTTTCCACATGTGTTGATGATAAATATTTATGTGTGATTGTGATGATGACTATGATGACTTGCGCTGTGGATATAATATTTGGATGCATGCATGAAAGTTAATAAAATTATAGTCAAAACAGTAATTTCCACGGTAATTTGCATTTTGACATGCAATATTTGACATTAACCAGTTGACATTTTAAAGGAGACTAGAAGCCCGCATCTTTGTTTGTGTAATCCTTTTTTGATACGGGTTAGGGTCGGGTTGAAAAGTATAACCATCTTCGGATTACTAGCTATAGCCGTGCTGAAATTGGTTAAAATCCGCTAGGCCATGTCGGTGTGATGAGAGACAGAGATGGGAAGGAAGTTAATCGATTAACGATTAAGATTAACCTACTTAATCGCGATTAACGATTAGTTAATCTAATCGTACAAGTTCCGATGAATTTAATCCCGATTAAGTGATCCGTAGATTAATATCCGATTATATTTTTAATCGATTAATTAATTCGATAATTTTCTCTCGATTAATATTAGGAAGAAATAAAATATTTTTTGTAAGTCTAAGTCCCTACCTAGGAGATCTAAGAGTACTGCACTATAAAAAAACACCTTGTATTACTGTAACAAGTTTATTTCACACAGCACATTAGAATGTTTCTTCTAGTTAACACATGCCAAGAAATATTTTATTTTTGTAAAATGCACAAATTTAATGAACGTGTTCCAACTTTTAATCGAGAAATAATCGTGAAATTTAATCGAATAAAATGACGATCAGTCAATCGTTAATCGAAGACTGTCGATTAATTTAATTGTGATTAATTTTGCAGATTAATTAAAAAAAAAAAAGATTAATGCCCATCTCTGATTGAGAGGACAAATAAATATATTCCAATTTTCCAAAAAGATGAGGCTGTACGGCCTGCCTGGCGTTGTTAAGGTTTGACGACGTGGTTGGCTCGGTTTGTAGTGCAGCTGACTACTGGGCCAGCGGTCCTGGGTTTGAATTCCCGCCAGAGCAAATTATGAACTCGAATATTTGTTCCTGGGTCATGGATGTTATCTATATATCTATTTATATATTGTACTGTATATCGTCGTCTAGTACCCATAGTACAAGCTTTGCTTAGTTTGGTACTAGGTCGATTTGTGTAAGATTGTCCCTTAATATACATAATTTTTTTCCTGATATTATAATGATCCCTTTCCATAGAAACACGATTATCAATAGAATTTTACTGTTTTTGTTGGAATACGCAGGGTAATAGATCCTTGAAGAGTGAAAATGTAAGGTTCTTGGTAATAATAAATTAGAAAAAGATGTTGACGGTTAAATGTGTATATCCGAAAGTGAAACAGGAATAAAATTTATTAAAACTCTCGTGAGACATATTTAATTATTGTATTAAGCGGTTTACACTCACGTGAAATTGTCAGGAACGGCCCGACATGTTTCGAACTCGTATGGAGCCCTTCATCAGGGACGGCTGCCCGTACACCGCCGCGGCAACCTCGTCATCCCTGATGACATCGTCCCTGTCCCTAAGAAAAAATGTCTAAAACAATCAGCATTTTAAAACAAATAAGGCCTCGTAAGCAATGCATTATCCAAATCACTAAGGACAACAAAATGTATAATCCCATTAGAGTTTTATTTTTCCTTTTGAGGTACAGAACCCTAAAAAAATAATTACGGTTACAAAAATAGTGCAATTTCCCAAGGAGTAAAATGGCGATATCTCAGACATATGTATGTGTTATACGTCGAATTAAGCCCAAGGTTGGCGATGTAGACGAGGTTGGCAAAGGTTTGGTGCAAACTTGGTGAAGGTTACTTTAAGTTAAGAACAGATTTTTTAGGGTTCCGTACCCAAAGGGTAAAAAACGGGACCCTATTACTAAGACTCCACTGTTTGTCCATCTGTTTTTATTACTTTTTTTATATTGATTAATTAAAGTAAACAACTTAAGTATAAGTATACAGTTCCCTGCAAAACTCTTTGTACAGTTTGTCTGCAGGTGCGAGTCTGTCTGTCTATCACCAAGCTGTATCTCAAGAACCGTGATAGCTAGGCCGTTGAAATTTTCATAGATGTATTTCTGTTGCCGCTATAACAACAACTAACAAAAATCTAAACGCAAAAAAAAAACATACAGTGAAACATACAACTTCCTCCTTTTTTGGAAGTTGGTTAAAAATACGAACAAATAAAATACGAACCAATAAATACCTGTCTTCGCATCCGACGATTGTAGTTAAACTTAGAAAAACTCCTCTTCCAGTACCCTTGTTTCATTTCGTTCCATTTTTCAACCGGCGTCAGGCACAAATACAGTCCGACCAAAAAGAGTAGAAATTAAAAAGTGGCAATACTGTAGTGTCGTCCTTTTCTAATCAATCAAAGAAAACAGAGACGACACAACAGCATTGCCACTTTTTAATTTCTACTCTTTTAACTCCGAGATGGAAAGTTGTGCGCCAGAGGCGTTTTTCCCCGTTATCTCCGAGTTCTGAAGGTGATTTGTGCGATAGATGAAGAGCAATTTGTTAGGAGTTCAATACAATTGGTTTTTATTTACGACGATTCAATGGAATTGCGATTGACTGTTTGCTATTAGTGTTTGTGTTTACGCTGTTGAAACTTGAAATTTATTTTAATACCTAGGGTATTTGCTTTGGCTTAAAAAGTGTTATTGACGGTGAGAGCGAAGCGAGCACGTTGCCGTTTCAGCCTAAAATTCATTCGTATATCCGGATGTTTGGATTTGCGACTGTTCTCGACTAGAGGTCGCATTTCTCAACCGGTTCTCATGAAAATGTGTGAGTTCGTTCGATAAGTATATAGATTTCTTTACGTCGATACATTTTTAAGAAATATTTCCATAATGGCGGAGATATCGGCTGCCCTATATCAAAACCTAGTAAGGGACAAATTTTTGGATTTTTGTTTTTTAACTTATTTGTACCAACCTAGTAAGTCCTCAGCTGGTGACAGCCACATCGCGTGCTGTTTAAATTAACTGTCGTCTGGATGGCTTTGAAGTTTTGCGTGCAATATGAAGCGCCATTTACAATTTTATAGATAGAAGCAGTTGTTAGAGGCAGCTATTAATAAAAATGAGAGTCAAATCTCCGAATATGTCGGGTAAATGTATTTAAATACCAACTTTAATTTCCAACACTTTTATTTATTATTTTTTGTTACGTGGGGTTCCTACGTAACACCATCCCTTACATCATCCCTTTAATACATAATTATAAAACTTCGCAACTACAAACATATTATGCGATGAGTGTCTGTGTCTTCGCTATTATAGTATTTTATGCAACAGTTGTATACGAGGGGGCAAAAAACGCGAGTGGCATGGGTGCTGCCACGAGCGTTTTTTGACCTACTTATATAACGTTGCATACAATACTTTTTCTACGAATTTACATTTTAATAAATAAAATGCAAATAAACAACAATGAAAATCATTACACGTTCCCCCTCGGTACCAACAAAATGAAAAAAAATATATAGTGTGATATTTTTTCTTTATTGACGTCCATCTGTCAAAAAAATATGAACTTATACCAAAAGGAATACGTTCACTATACTATACATCCATGCACAGAGGATAAAACTATTTTTTTAAGTTGGCAGCAATGCATTAATTAGTACAATAAGTTTTTTTTTTTTAATTGCAAATTGTGTGAATGCAGCTGTTTATTTTGTAATCTGTGGTACTAAGTAATGCTTTATTGGCGACATTATAACATCGTTTAGCAGTGTTTTTTTGGGCAGTAGAGTATAGACTTTTACAGACTTTCATAATTTATGTCTTTATATTAGAGTTAGTAACTATATAAATGACAGAAAAAAGTACTGGAGTAGAAAAACGTATAATACCTACTTAAGTACAACTAGATCATTGTTGTGTTTACAGACTTAATGTTCAAAATAGTGAGTTACCAACGTTTTTTGCACACATTCAAGAAGACACAGAAAGATTTCCAACTGGGTGAGTTGTTTAATAAAATAAATGGGCTTGTTAAAGAACTTTCTCTTTTCTTATTAAATACCTAATACATAGTAACAAACACGTGTATATACAATGAAAGTTTCAGTGTTTTAGCTGATTAAAAATACGAGTAACAATAGCATGATAATTTATAATAACTATACCTACCCACTCATGTAATAAATTATTTTACTTGCATATATGTATAACATTGAAAATGTTCATACGTACATTCGGATAAGTTCAATCGGAATTTCAGCTGAAGTTTAATGGTTGATTTGTTGTGTATTCCTAACACTTGTATACTAGGTTTACATTTGAATAAAACATTTTAAACGGATTATAATCGCGTATATTATTATTTGAGCCTCCCTGACGTTTCGGTACCTTTACAGATACCGTTATCAAAGGTTGACTGAGAATAACATAATTTTTCTCTGTCAAAGTTACATTTGTGCAAACTATCCATTTTATAAATATTAATTTAAAATAAAGGTATTCCATACCTACATGCCAGATGGGCCTAATGTCCAAAGACAGTTAGGTACCTACACATGTGCCAGAAGGGCATTTACTATTTTATTTAAAAGGTTTTGTTTTCAATATCTTGGATGTCGACGACAGGAATACCAGTTAAGACCTAGTAAGGGCTCCCTTGCTAGGTATTGAAGCTGGTTTAATGTAAGAAACTAACACGGGTAAATACATTTTCAAAGTTAGTAAGGGGTATAAAACGTGCATATATAGTGTATATTATAAAATGAAGTTATTGATACACGCACTTGTTAGTACTCTACTTATTCATGTACTTTTTATTATTATTAACTAAGAGTTCTTTTGAGGCTGCCACGTTTTATGTTTTTAGGCTCTCCTGTAAAATTTGGTCTGGAGCCCTTACTAGGTTTTGATATAGGGCAGCCGATATGGGGGGTTGAAGAAAACAATTCTTATTTCTTATTTCTTATTTACTTTGTTAACTTGTACAGCAAATTTCAGCTATTTCGAAAAATATTTAACATCTGACCACTGGCTACTTTTATTGATATTTTTTGTAGGTTGATGACGGCAGGGAATGTAAACCAGTAGTTTTTTGTATCGGTATTACCGGGCAATTTCCAGAGAGAATTTTACCGGTTTGCATGGTTTGACGGCATCTACCTACTAAAGAAGTTAGGTACTGTTGTGTTGTGGCGATAGGTGGAAATTTGCAGGAGTACTAAATATGGTCGTTAACAGAAAGTTGCAAGACTTAAGTGACACAAAGGTTCTTAAGAGGCGACTTTGATCGGGAACACTAATACTAGGTGAACCGACGAACTGGTCAGAGTCGCAGGAAGCCGTTGGATTATGAATGTATTACATGATACACTAATTGAAGAAACCCGTAAGCAAAAGTCCTCAACATTATTAATTTAAAACGCTACGTAATTTGTAGCAAAAACCCTTTAGCTATGCACTAAAAAATCTCTAACAACCAAATGTAACATTTAAGATTTATAGAAACATGAACTGTATTTGAAACATAATAAATGTGAAAATGTAGCCGTATTTTTTGCCGATATTTGACATTGTTCAAATTATTTGAAAGAGGTTCTATTTGATTTCCCAAGGGTAGACAAATCGATATTTTTTGTCTTCCCTGCCACCCTTTGATAAAGAAAAGATTTTTGCGAATATTTTTACCTCGTAAATTATGTCAAAGATAATCCTAAGTTTTGAAACACTTTGGAGATTTAAATATGGAGCTAGAAAGTTAGGAATGTGGCCGTCTTGAATACTAATATTATACCTAATAGTCTGATGTTGAATTATACGACTGTAGACCTGAGTATAAAATATGGTTTTAATTTCAACTTGATACCTTCATGCGTTCTCAATATAAAGGGTCTTGACAGACAGACAGACGGACAACAAAGTGATCCTATAAGGGTTTAATTTTTTTTAAGGTACTTACGGAACTCTAAACAAAGTGATGCTTTAAGGGTTCCCATTTTTTTGTTTTTGAGGTACGGAACTCTGAAAAGCTCTACATGTCATGAAATTAAGAAAATTAAAGTGCTATGAACTAATGTGACTTCAATTCTACTTTTAAGCTATTTTAATCCATTTTAATTTTGAAAGTTTTTTCAAAATCATCATAATCCAACAAAACAATACTTGTACCAATGAAATATGTAAGTACTTTTTTGAATATATTCACGGTCAAATAAGTTGGCAACTTAGTTATATATTTTTCTCAAAAATTGCATGTAATGTTGCCTTACCATCGCTAGATAGACTACAGTAAGTGGAACATACCGAAGACTTTTTAGAAGTGTCCAGTAAACAGCGAAATTTTAAATTTGGAATCAATATTTGTCCAGTAAGTAAGTATGTAATTCCTATTACGTATCAAGATATTTGAATATCGAAACACGATTTACATCGTCACCGACCTATAAAAAAACTAAGGATGTGAAGGCGATGAGGTCGTATATAAATGTAAAAAGGATGCATTCCACAAATTGTTTTAATTATAAGTACAGTGCGACAGCAAATTGTAGAAATTAAAAAGTGGCGTCCCTTTTTCATAAATTAAATAGAAAGAGACGACATTGCAGTATACACTTGCAATTTACACTAAGATCAAATGTAAAATAAAAAGAGGTTAGCACTATTGGCAGTATAAATAAACGTAACTCAAGATGCATATTTAAAAAAAAAAGTAGCGACAAGGTTTAATGCGGAAGTTTGTATGCAGCGTTTAGTTCATAATTGTGCTGTGTAAAATGACAATGATATTTCGGAATTCCTTCCTTTTTGTGTCGTTTAGAAAAAACCTCGGAGTTAAAATTGAAGGTAAGCTTTATGATATGAAAATTAGTTAGAAAATACAACAATGTATAACAATAATTAAATTTTATCTTTAAGACTTAGATTTGTAAGACAGTGCAAATAATTAAACGCAGTATTTATAAAAAAAAGAAATTAAGGCGGGATTTAAATTAAAAGACAAAAATTTCAAATTTGTTTGTGTGATCTATTACAATAATTCAGCAAAAATGAGTTCAGACGAGTCAGATTCCGAATAGACTCCTCCATACTTAAAAGCGGAGGCAGAGTTAGCTAAAATAATTTACTTCCGACTAAATCCAAGGAGATATAAAAAAATACAAGAGATTCATTAAATGGAAGGAAGAAAATTAAGTTAATAATTGGTCAGATAATGTGTGATAAGGTCTGAATATTTCAACAATCTTTCTGAGACAATCGGATGGCTACAAAGGAAAGAAATCACAAATATTCAGCAGCAAAATATAGAAAAGTTCTTAAATCAAGCTCTAGATGATAACCGTTTTGGCGACGAAGGTAAATAAATGCTGCCACTATTTGATAACGATATAACTATATCTTTTATCCAAGTATAAACTATTATTTTTGTTATAGGTTGTTATCATGGGAGTTAATGGTGCCTGCGACGACGAATATCACAATGTGTAGGTAATAATAAAAATGGGATATAACAAAAATATTCATTGGAAAATGGCCAAATATGAATGTCACCTACAAAATATAATTTTAATCTAATTTTCTTGTTTCATTTTTGAGAAAAGCACTATACTTGCTTCGACCGTAAGAGCCATCCTGGCCTCGTATTATATCCGGACCTCGCCTACGGCTCGGTCCGTCTAATTCCTACTCGGCCAGTATGGCTTACTTACTGGTCTCTGCCGTAATGTACTATTTCACCTCACTAGCTCGGAAAGCCCAGTTTGTTTGTTTGATATCTATTGAGAAAAATCGCTTTTTATCCACATGTGGAGAAAGAGTTTTGACGTTTCAACGCAGCTAAAGTAAAATTTGACATGAGCTTATTTTCTGAAAAATCCCGTTTAAAATACCTACATGAAAGCTAATTAGACCTTAGTTTTAATAAATGGCAAATTGGTTGATTATTGCAGTTATTTTTCAAAGATATAGTACAAACCCTTATTCTTTTTTCCTCGCTGTAGTGAGGTGAAAAGTTTTGTGTTATACTCGGGCGAAAAGTTATTTTACGTCTCGTGTATTGAAACACTCGCTACGCTCAGGATTCTATTTTGAACCACTCGCTTCGCTCGTGGTCAATCATAGGATCCTTTCGCTAGCTCGTGTTTCAAATAAACACTCGCGGGTAAAATACAACTTTCCCCCCTTGTATAACAAATAACTATTTCCTTACTCATACTGGTTCCTTTAAGGGGCGAATTAGTCACAGACTTAATTTTCTAGAAAAACAAATTTCTAAAATAACAACTAGAAGAAAGTTTCCAATATAATTCATTTTCCCAATCAACAAAGAGGTACTTACCTCGTAATATACGGACCCAAAAAAGAAAAGTACCTATTTCTAAACAACTGCGGCGGACAGGTCATTATAGGTACTAATTGACTTATCGGGCTGACGGAGATGGGAGCACGGGGCTAAAAATAGCCCTTTGCTCCCGCGGGCGCAAAACGGAACATTCCAGGCAGTAAACAAAAGCAATAGCAATCACACAAATATTATAAAGGCGAAAGTTTGTGAGTATTATGTGTATGTTTGTTACTTGTTCACGCTCAAACGGTTGGACCAATTTTGATACATTTAGGTATGAAGCTATGAACTCTGGATTAACACAGGCTATTTTTCATCTCGAAAATGTGGTAGTGTTCCCGTGGGATGAGCAGCGGTACTAAATAAT
Organism: Apotomis turbidana; assembly: GCA_905147355.2. Taxonomy (NCBI): domain Eukaryota; kingdom Metazoa; phylum Arthropoda; class Insecta; order Lepidoptera; family Tortricidae; genus Apotomis; species Apotomis turbidana. The sequence goes on along the minus strand of LR990301.1, from coordinate 15,561,889 downwards.
GATAAAACACTTATTTAATCTATGCACGTATAGTGATATCGATACTAATCACTAGTCAGAGACACTAGGCTCTCCGAGTTATAGACTTCACGATCATTCTTGGAAATGTCGCCGCCATTTTGAAGAAATCGAATAACCGAGTTGACCAAAAAATCTATTTAATATTATATGAAGAAAACCGATTTTCGTGGAACAACATGTCTGGCGCTAGTAGCACATCACTACTGTGTTTGACTGCTTGCTTTGAGTATTTTCGAACGTTGTGATATAACCGTGCTAAACACTATTTTCCTTATATTAGTGTGTGGTGTTTGTGTTCAATATTGATTCAAAAACAGGAATTAGCCTTGAGCCAAAATCCAAATGTAAACACAGCATTAATACGACGAGAATTTATGTGGTTTTAGGTTTTATTAAAATTTCACAGCTAGGTATTTTCTGCGGAGGCACGATCTAGACTTTTATCTATGTAGGGATCGGAAGCCGGTGTCAAGATGAGATAAAATAAAAATCAAAGATAACATTATAATGAGTCTCTTTTATAAATTGTATTTTCTTCGGTTTCAGTGACTGTCACATTTTTAAATAAAACGATTTAAGCGGATTATATCGCGTACTCGTTTATTAATTATTTGAGCCTCCTTGGCGTTTCAGTAGTTTTTCAGTTACCATTGTCAAAGGTTGACTGAGGAACACACAATCCACAACCAACAATTCTTAATTCTCAGTCAGTCAACCTTTGACAACGGTAACTGGAAAGCTACCAAAACGACAGGGAGGCTCAAATAACTAATATACGCGATATAATCAGTTAAAATTGTTGTATTTAAATATCGTTTTTTATCACATTTGAGAAACATTGCACACTTGTTTGGTGTTAGACTTTTATCTATGTAGGGATCGAAAGCCAGTGTCAAGATGAGAAAAATAACAACTAAAAATAAAATTGGAAGCGGCATATTTATTTCAAATCTATGAAACATGTAAAATAAGATTATAATAAATACAGCAGTTTGGCGGCAAAATTGGTAAATCAATCGAACTTTGTTGTATAACTTTATTTTGGCACTAGAAATGAGTATTTGCCGAGTCCTATCAACATTTTGGGGTTCTACCCTCATTAGGGGTGGTATGGATACGTGGACAGGGGGCATATTTTAGTAAATGAACATTTTACAACCTAGGCATATGAAGTCTCATAATTATGTAATTTCTCGCGCTGTATCAAATGAGACCATGCACATACTTATATGATCAATCCCGACTAGCTCACAAGCGCTATAACAAGCCGTATAGTAGCCGAATAAAGGATTTTGATAACTCCTTAGGCTCCTTAAATAAGCACTATAGCGGTATCCAGATATAGAGCTCTTGTAGCACCAAAAATGCCCCAAATTATACAGTTTAAATAGTTATTATTAAGCTGCTCAGGGTGGAACTCAACGCAGGTACACATTTTGTAAACCCTGTCTCAATATTTGTAAATAGCTGTGCTCAAATGGAGCTATTTCTAATATGGGAACATCGCAATGCCTCATAGAAAAGTCCCGTAATAATAAAAAGGCTACAGTTTTTCCCATCTGATTTCCCTCCGGTGTGCGAGTACACTGATTGCTACGGGTTTCAATCAGCGTAATATTGAAAGTGTACTTGAAGCGCACTTTAGTCTTAAGGGGTGAAGCCAAGTGAGACAAAGTTGACTAGACAGAGTGAAAAGAGCAGGATGGGGGGGGTAAAATTGGTTTTGTGTAAACTCGGTTTACGTACGATAATTTTACGTGATAACGTATGCAGGCCGATGGAGTGGAAGAGAGATATAGATGCGTCACAAACCGAATGCTTAGGCCGATCGTGCCTCTCTATCGCTTGTTCCGCGCTCTCGCTTGCACGCTCGGCTCAGGCAGAACGTGACAATGAGTCATGCATTTTCTTCCGTCTAGCCGGCATATTATTGATTTACAAGACATTATCACGTCAAATATGATAGTTGCTTTCAAATTTGAAATTCTGTTTTTACCGTTCGTGAATACAAATACAGGATTTTCATTTTAATTTTTACAGGTCAAATTTTTTAGGGCTCCGTAGTCAACAAGGAACCCTTATAGATTCGCTTAGCTCAGAGAGTGTTCGTACCAGAAAGCTGTAAATTGGCACGGATATACAAATGAGTCGCGCTGACAACATGGTAGGATAAAATCTTAATAAAAAATTACCTCTTCTAGTGGGGACGTAATTTTTTTTGCAGGTACCCCAAGGTGTAGGATATCGTTGGATACATCTTTTAAAAATGTTGCGGGTTACTGCAGAATTTTTCGATAAAGAAATCCATTTGCGAATAATAAGCTTTAAAGTGCTAATTTAGTTAGAGTCAAGAAGAGATGTTGCGCGGTCATATTTAAGTTAGTTTTCTTTACTTAATTAGGTTGTTGTTGCAGTTGAGTAAATTACACATAAAAGTATACTACTTTCATGTGAGTTTCTATTTCTAAATGTAAGACTTAAAAGTTAGCAACAAAAAGTTCCTTAACAAGATCCACAAGCGGCAAAACCAAAGATTATTTGTGGGAGAGTAATATATTTAAAGCGAAAAAATAGTAATTTATTTTATTGTTCTTTCTTTAAGTTATCAATTTATAGATTTAATCAATTTCTACCAATTTACAGAAATAGCACATGAATCGAAACGCAACATTTGGTCACAACACAGCTTTTAAAAATGAAACACGTAGTACGTAACTGTGTTTATGTAATGATTTATTATCGTTAAATACTTCAACACCGTGATAAGAAAAATATAACATGAACTAAATTGTATTAAATAGAAAGTTAAAAACGTTTATAGATACTTGAGAAATCACTGTGTCATTGCTTGTTTTTTTTTTTTAATTCAATAGGTCGTGCTAATTTACGTTATATGGGTCCTGTCATGTGTCAAATGTGTGTTTAAAAAAACACACACACTATACCCTCATTATCACATACAATGACACATTTTTGCTCAATCCTCTACCCAAAGGTTTTCTGGAAGAGATCGCTCCTTAGACTGCCTATTGTCTACCATTTATAAATTAAGGTTTCAATTGTAAATAAAATCTTATTGGTGTGCTATAAAGAATTGTTGTATTGTATTACAAAGTTATAGGCTTGGTACATTTTTTCGAAGGCCATTAAATTATATATTTTTCAAGGATCTACAAACTGCAGGTCATAGGTTTTTCGTAATCGTGAAAAAAAAATGAAAATTGTTTATTCGCCAGTTATACAAGAATAGGTTGGAATCTCCTAGTAAGTGACAAATTCACTTATCTCAGGAGACCCCGCACTTCCATTAACAATAAAGGTATAACATTTAGTAAAACACAAATATATAAGTTTATTATAAAACTTAGAAATTAATAACAATTATAAACTAAAACTTAGAAATTAACGACAAAAAATTGAAAATTTTATTCTTACTCTTACACGCAGTATGTAGCTGGCTGGCGTGGATCGCGTGCGCCTGTCACGTATTAAAAAAAAAATACAATTTTACAGTTTGCAATAATGTTGGCTTCAGAAAATCCCACTTATGGCCTAGGGTGATAAATATATATACACCGATAGACACCGGGACAGGTAAAACTAAATAAAACACCAGTTTTAGGGTTCCGTACCTCAATCGGAAAAAACGGAACCCTTATAGGATCACTTTGTTGTCCGTCCGTCTGGCTGAAGGTATCGAGTTGAATTTTAAACCATTTACTTAAATCTATGTTCCCTTGAAGCTGTAAAAAAATCAAAATTCTACGTTAACGTGAAAAAAAGATACGGCCGTTTATGTCGCAAAAAACGTACATTTCGACACACTCAAGGGAATCAAAATGATAGGGTACTTCCCGATGACCTAGAACTATGAAATTTGGCAAGTAATATCGTCACATATTACAAATACTTATAAAAATCTGAAAACTATACATTTCCATTGTCCTTTTCAAACATCATACTTGAAGAACTCGGTTGCGTTAAGTTCGCACCTCGTTTGTATGCGGCGCCATATATTTCAGCTGCAAACTTAACCAGGCCAGGGATAAGGTGAAAGTGTACGGAACCCTCGGTACGCGAGTGATACTCGCACTTGACCGGTTTTTTTATTTTATCATCATTTCAATTTTATAATCTTTGGCCAAACTCAACCGCACGAACTCCAGACATAATAACAATGTTTCCAAAAGTTTTCATATCAGAATTAAATGTTTCCGATACAAATTGAGGGTAATTTGAGTCTAAAAATATTACGAATTTGTTTTGTGAACAACTGTCCAAGGGAAAGTTTTAGGTTTTAAAAATCTTATTAAAACTTTCGTGAGACAAATTTAACTAGCTGTGCCCCGCGGTGTTACCCGCTCATCCCACGGGAACACTACATTTATTCGGGATGAAAAGTATCCTATGTCCTTCCCCGGGACTAAAACTATCTATATACCAAATTTCATCTAAATCGGTTCAGCGGTTTAAGCGTGAAGAGGTAACAAACAGACAGACAGACAGACAGACAGACACACTTTCGCATTTATAATATTAGTATGGAGTATGGATTATTGTGTTAGGCGGTTGACACTCACGTGAAATTGTCAGAAACGGCCAGACGTCCTCAAGGGAATCCAAAACCTAGGTCTAGGGGACTTTTTCTCTTCCTCTTTAGTCTAGACTTGAGGGTTGTACCTTGTTTTGCCTAACAACTTTTTGCCTAATTTCGGTTTGCCTAATTTCATTTAAACTAATATTATTTAGCATAACTATTCACTTTGCCTAATTTTCATTTGAGTGAAAGTCGTTTTGTATAATATTCATTTCACATAATCTTATTTCGTCTAATTTTATTTGGCCTAATTTTTATTTTGCCTATTTTTTTGCCTAATTTATATATTTAGCAAACATTCTGACGCTCCGCTCGCTTTGCTCGCTCCGCTATCTATGGTCATAAAACAAACCTAACCTAACCTACAGTAGGTATTCGGTCTTTAACCTAACCTACAATTTTCGAAATAAGAATCGACAAAGTGAGTTTTAGATAAAATAATATTCGTCAAAACAAGAGTTATGAAAATGATCACTTAGGCAAAACGAATTTAGACAAAATAATAATTATGACTAATGATATTATACATATTGACTTTAGATAAAATGTTCATTATGGTAAAAGTTGTTAGACAAACTGAAATTAGACAAAAAAAAATTAGACAAATCAAGGGAATACCAGACTTGAGCTTCAAAGCTTGTTTTTACGACGCGTCTTGGCAAACAAGTCTTGTCTTGTCTTATGTATTTAAATTATTTTATTCAAAGGTAAAATGTAGAAAATAATACTTGGTGTATTTGATAAACTTGTCAAACTTTTTGACAAAATAAGCTAAGCAAGTCAGTTGTCAGCAAAGTTAAATACAACACGTGTATATTTGAAAACAATAACACAGTAAATTAAATAAGATCAGTAAGAACCCTTGAAATACTAAGACATCTTTTTTATAGTAATTTTATTTAATAGTCCTTTTTGATAGTCATTTTACTTAGTAATAGAACGCAAAATCACTCAAAAAGTTATAACCTTTTAAGTTTTCTTTACCGTAGTCGGACAAAAAGTTCCCCCTTACCTTACACGCTCATTTGCTGGGTGCGAAGTAGGTGGTGGGGGAACCACAAATCGATCGCAGCGCGCGCCGTGGCCAAAAAAGGAACTTTCGTCAGGCCAACTGTCACTTTTTACCAGTGAAATTAAGGCATCTAAAAATAAATAAATATGCGGCACGAAACCTGCAGCGTTGTTAATTGCAAAAACAATGGCAAAAACAGTAATCATAAATAAATAAATTTTTTAAAGTTAGAAACGAGAACAACGAATTAAAAATGGATAATCGCTATCAAGAGGAAAAAGTTAGTAAGTATAAAGGTATTAAAAATGTTGTTCTATAACAACATTTTTAATATACTCTTGTTTGTTGTAGGGAGTAGCATGTTTTACATTTTGGACATGTTGAGCAAAAACGAATTGTTTCCCATTTTATTGTAGTTTGGGATTTGAAAGCGATGTTGTGTTTGATTGAGCCAAATCCAGTTATAATAATTAATTTGGCCATGTTTAACTGAAAAAACAAAATAATCTGTATTATTACGAAAATACAGTCATAAATGATCGGTTGCATTAAGCACGAAATGTGTTTTTCGGTTAAATTTGTTTATTTTGTAACTTACTTCTCGTGAAGACAGCCATGAAAAGGTCCGTGTGAATTACATCTGAAAGTTATTGATTTTGCCATTTTAGACGGGAAATAAAGAAGGTCAACGTTTTATCGACACTATAGATTAACATAATCGAACAAAATGAAAGAAAATTACTATACTTCATTGAAATTATTTGCTTGTTTACTTACTATTCGTGAAGACAGTCAGCCATTTGACATTAAAAAGCCCGCCGTAATTGTAACCGCTAGTTGACGCTGGCATCGCGCACCCAGCGTATAGATGTACTTAATTGTTTCATCGTTCATTATAGAGATTAAATTTACTCGATCACAAGTCACTTATGACAATGGGTAAAACAAAATGTCCGCAATATTCGTGCATATTAGTGGTTGTTATAATAATGTTATGTCTGTAAATTATTTAAATGATCTTAATTATAGCCAACAACAGTCCAAAACCAATTCGTCTTTTGTAGAATAAGTTTTACCTTTGTGCAATAAAAATAATGTAAAAGGCTTAAAGATGACTAAATAATAATACTCCTGGACACAGCGCACATCGTCAAGAGGTTCCTCTCTCTGCAGGCCTATCATCCACCGGTAGCCTGGACTCTGCCTTGCTGCCGGCGGGGAACCCATATTTTAAAATTACAAATGACTACTTACAAAATTTACACTACTAACACTAAACATTAACAATATATAAAGTGAAAATGTCGATTAAACCAATCATTGATTTTTATTTTGTTTCGTACGCGATTAAACAAATAAATTCGTAGACTACTGTTTCAAAATATCTCACTATGTCTAGCAGGAGAGGAAAAATTCTTAATATCAAAAGGGCCCGAGGTGCCGAAAGATTCAAACAAAGGTGAAACTCAAGCGCGAAATTATCAAAAGGATCGGAGAGGTGAGAATATCTCGTATTTGCGAAGGGTAGGAATTTCGAGGTGCGAAACTGTTATATGAAAAATACTGACAGCGTTCTTTTAAATAATTATCTTAAAATTGGCATGATATTTTTTTTTGAGGATATCATATCATAAAATTTGCGCACCTTTGAAGTCACTAACAACACAATTTTTTTTTTAACTGTTTGGAGGATTTTAGGGTTAGGTATGTATGAGAATCGGTGCTTTGTGGAAATCCATATTAATGAAATCAATGATATTGCTTTGCTAAATTCGTGATATGATAGTATCGCGAGTCAGCAACTGTATCAGGGCTGTTTAGCTCTCACTATCAGTAGTCGGACTTTGTGTGGGAGTATAACCCGCTAATGGGATTATCTCCACGCCACGGAAGTGATTCGAGGGGTGACGTGGGCGCAATGTGCGCATGGATTGCGTCGCGAATAAACTTAACCGGGTTAGCCTGTCTTAGGACGGGAAGAGGGGAAAGAGAGTCGGGCTATGGTGCAGAGAAAAACGCGAACTAAGGACCCCGATTACGATGAGGCACCGTGGCGAACATCGCTTGGATGGTTTCCCTGCCGTGTCAAACCTATATCCGTTATCTTAACATACATGAGATACGCGTAACAGCTCTAAATCGTATTTTTTCGAGTACCTTAACGGACCCACATACCATGTTTTCTAATTTATCTTACCAATTTCCTGTACAGGCCTGTCACAGAACTCATGTAACTGTGATTTTGCCATTGTCAATTATGCTTAAATACTGTATCTTAAGTTACATCACATTCTACATCAGGTAACTTAAGATGTAATACACGACTTAGCCGTGACTGGATTGTTCCGTGATCTCATCATCCGGGTCAGATAGTACATACTTCGAACGTCGGGTAAAACAAACGGCGATTGCCCGCGGTGCTCAGTTGCTCGCCGCCGCGACTGATCGGCTCTCCTGATGATGAATCGCGTAGTGATTCGAATCATTTCGAGCGATATTCGATTTTTATGACGTCAGTAAACCCGTTTTGTATTTTAATACAACATTGATGACAAACATACCCGCAGAAAACATGAAATTCATCCTGACCTCCATTATGTCAGTTAAACCTTAAAAGGTCACGGTTGATCCCCGTACAATTTATGTGGGTTAGGCGTAATCCCTAGGCTGGGTCATACCGGGTTTGGTGAAATGGGAGTTGGAAATATTTCTAGTTTCAACTAAATATAGTATCGAGATTTTGTCATTATAATATTAGCGAATGTGCTCCAATTGAACAATACGGTACCCTTATTATGAGTTTACAGTGACTGTACTCGTTAGTGACTGCGTAATCAATTTGTATAGAGAATAGTAGTTCTACAAAGTAGCCGCTCGGAGCGTTGTACTATTATCCATACAAATTGTTTACGCTGTCGCTAACGAGTACAGTCACTGTAAACTCATAATGTTTTTTAGAGATGTTCGAAATTTGAATATATAATATTATCGAAATCGATGTTATTATTTAGCAATAATAACATTTGTACAGATAAGAAATGTGTTCTAACAAAACAGTCTATTTTCATGGTGGTCATAATGTGCGGTTCTTGAACGCATCATCGAGGGTTTATGATATTTGGATAGATAAAATATTTTACGTTTTAATTTTAAACAGTGACCTATTCTTAAGATATTTGACTCACATGGGGTATTGTGGCAATCAAAACGCAAATGAAGAACAGTAGTAACCTATATACCAAGTACCAAGGTCAAATCAGGCCACATAAGACTACTATATTAATCTGTGTTACTACACTGATAATCATAATTTTTATATTTTGTTGATTAATTGCTTTATGATATTTCCTTTTAAAATTGGCACGTGTCGTTATTAAAGTAAGTGGAATCGGGTCTTAGTATTAAAACTGTACTATAATAGTGCTTCTGTTAGATTTTCTGTGACTAGTTTGTTGTCACTTACGCCCTTTTAGAACGGGGAATTTTGAAATGTTTTCATCAGAAAGCAGTTAAAAGCTATATTCAATACTATACACGATGATTTGAATAGAGACATACATAAAGTTCTATCAAGAGTAATCCTTTACATGGAAGGGTTAAAGGAATTCCCAGCAAAGCCGTTAGGGTCACTGACATTCAACCATTGTACCTACCTTTGAATTCAAATCGGCCACGGAGTAAGAAATAACTGGAGGAGCCTCCAGTTTGACGTGACATTCTTTGCCTCAAGCGTTAAGTTGGCATTCGTAATAGTACTTCCAGTCTCTGGTACAGCTACCATTATCTATCTATGAGCCACAGACGTCCACTGCTGAACATAGGACATAGCTCACCATAAAGTGCGATCCCGTGCTGACCGCATCCATTGACTCCCCGCTACCCTCACGAGTTCATCCGTACTACTAGTCGGGAGCCGTACCACGCTAAACGCTTTCCTATACGTAGTCGCCACTCTACCCAACAGCTATCCATTCTCCAGGCTACATGGCCTGCTCATTGCCAATCCAATCGTGCAATCCTATAAGCTATGTTCCTTGGTTCTTCTGGGGATATCCTCATTTCTGATTCTGCCACGCAAAGAAACTCTTAGCATAGAGCCCTTTTCATTGCACGTTGCGTGACTCTATGAGCTACCACACAGACAACCCCCACTAGACGGAGCATGTAAGGCGACCCGCGCGCACCCAGAGATGGGCAAAACTGTAACAAGCGGGAAGAGGGAAGAGGGAAGAGGGAAGAGGGAAGAGGGAAGAGGGAAGAGGGAAGAGGGAAGAGGGAAGAGGGAAGAGGGAAGAGGGAAGAGGGAAGAGGGAAGAGGGAAGAGGGAAGAGGGAAGAGGGAAGAGGGAAGAGGGAAGAGGGAAGAGGGAAGAGGGAAGAGGGAAGAGGGAAGAGGGAAGAGGGAAGAGGGAAGAGGGAAGAGGGAAGAGGGAAGAGGGAAGAGGGAAGAGGGAAGAGGGAAGAGGGAAGAGGGAAGAGGGAAGAGGGAAGAGGGAAGAGGGAAGAGGGAAGAGGGAAGAGGGAAGAGGGAAGAGGGAAGAGGGAAGAGGGAAGAGGGAAGAGGGAAGAGGGAAGAGGGAAGAGGGAAGAGGGAAGAGGGAAGAGGGAAGAGGGAAGAGGGAAGAGGGAAGAGGGAAGAGGGAAGAGGGAAGAGGGAAGAGGGAAGAGGGAAGAGGGAAGAGGGAAGAGGGAAGAGGGAAGAGGGAAGAGGGAAGAGGGAAGAGGGAAGAGGGAAGAGGGAAGAGGGAAGAGGGAAGAGGGAAGAGGGAAGAGGGAAGAGGGAAGAGGGAAGAGGGAAGAGGGAAGAGGGAAGAGGGAAGAGGGAAGAGGGAAGAGGGAAGAGGGAAGAGGGAAGAGGGAAGAGGGAAGAGGGAAGAGGGAAGAGGGAAGAGGGAAGAGGGAAGAGGGAAGAGGGAAGAGGGAAGAGGGAAGAGGGAAGAGGGAAGAGGGAAGAGGGAAGAGGGAAGAGGGAAGAGGGAAGAGGGAAGAGGGAAGAGGGAAGAGGGAAGAGGGAAGAGGGAAGAGGGAAGAGGGAAGAGGGAAGAGGGAAGAGGGAAGAGGGAAGAGGGAAGAGGGAAGAGGGAAGAGGGAAGAGGGAAGAGGGAAGAGGGAAGAGGGAAGAGGGAAGAGGGAAGAGGGAAGAGGGAAGAGGGAAGAGGGAAGAGGGAAGAGGGAAGAGGGAAGAGGGAAGAGGGAAGAGGGAAGAGGGAAGAGGGAAGAGGGAAGAGGGAAGAGGGAAGAGGGAAGAGGGAAGAGGGAAGAGGGAAGAGGGAAGAGGGAAGAGGGAAGAGGGAAGAGGGAAGAGGGAAGAGGGAAGAGGGAAGAGGGAAGAGGGAAGAGGGAAGAGGGAAGAGGGAAGAGGGAAGAGGGAAGAGGGAAGAGGGAAGAGGGAAGAGGGAAGAGGGAAGAGGGAAGAGGGAAGAGGGAAGAGGGAAGAGGGAAGAGGGAAGAGGGAAGAGGGAAGAGGGAAGAGGGAAGAGGGAAGAGGGAAGAGGGAAGAGGGAAGAGGGAAGAGGGAAGAGGGAAGAGGGAAGAGGGAAGAGGGAAGAGGGAAGAGGGAAGAGGGAAGAGGGAAGAGGGAAGAGGGAAGAGGGAAGAGGGAAGAGGGAAGAGGGAAGAGGGAAGAGGGAAGAGGGAAGAGGGAAGAGGGAAGAGGGAAGAGGGAAGAGGGAAGAGGGAAGAGGGAAGAGGGAAGAGGGAAGAGGGAAGAGGGAAGAGGGAAGAGGGAAGAGGGAAGAGGGAAGAGGGAAGAGGGAAGAGGGAAGAGGGAAGAGGGAAGAGGGAAGAGGGAAGAGGGAAGAGGGAAGAGGGAAGAGGGAAGAGGGAAGAGGGAAGAGGGAAGAGGGAAGAGGGAAGAGGGAAGAGGGAAGAGGGAAGAGGGAAGAGGGAAGAGGGAAGAGGGAAGAGGGAAGAGGGAAGAGGGAAGAGGGAAGAGGGAAGAGGGAAGAGGGAAGAGGGAAGAGGGAAGAGGGAAGAGGGAAGAGGGAAGAGGGAAGAGGGAAGAGGGAAGAGGGAAGAGGGAAGAGGGAAGAGGGAAGAGGGAAGAGGGAAGAGGGAAGAGGGAAGAGGGAAGAGGGAAGAGGGAAGAGGGAAGAGGGAAGAGGAAGAGGGAAGAGGGAAGAGGGAAGAGGGAAGAGGGAAGAGGGAAGAGGGAAGAGGGAAGAGGGAAGAGGGAAGAGGGAAGAGGGAAGAGGGAAGAGGGAAGATACAAAGGTATCCGAACCAAAAAAGTTTCTAAAGGTACATTTTCTGTCCCTGGATATATTGTATTTTCGTAAAAAGCACAAAATACGCGTGTTCCAACTTTTAATCGAGAAATTAATCGTGAAATTTAATCGATTAAAATTACGATTAGTTAATCGAAGACTCTCTCGATTAAGTTAATCTAGATTAAATTAATCGCGATTAATTTTGACGATTAACTTTTTTTATCGATTAATTAATCGATTAAAAATTAATCGATTAATGCCCATCTCTGCGCGCACCAACGATATGGTACGGCAGAACATTAAAGTATCAACACGGTGGCCACAGTTTATCTGCGTCCATGTTTATGAGGTTACACCACTTAACACTAAATAAATGACATGGTAAATTGTAATTTCTTTTTTCGTTGACTTAGCATGTAACATGGAGTGGCCGCCGTGTTGATACTTTAATGTTCTGCCGTACCATATCGTTGGTAGGCGCGGGTCACCTTACATGCTCCGTCTAGTGGGGGTTGTCTGTGAGCTACCACTACGACGATTCAAATCGGCCATGATGATTTCTGTTAAAGGAATAGCCAGATGCAGCTTAAGGCGTAACGGCGAAGACTTGGGATTCCTTATTTGCTGTAGGTAGGTACATAATTTATACGGGTATTTCCGGCCACTTATAACCAGAACATTTAGGACCAAAGCGCATAAGTATTATCTGGTACGTTTATATCACCCTAGGCTGCTTAGCTTATCATCAGACATGATTGCATTAGCATTGCGATTCAGCGAGGCAATGCTGCCAACGTCTTTGGGACTATGCTGCGGAGGCACAGTTGTTTACATCTTTTTAATTTAAGTATTTTAGGTATGTACCTATACATATTTGATTAATTACTTAGTTTAAGCCTTTTTTCATTTATGTTGTACATATATTTCTCGGAGTTTCCTTGCGGAATCGAATCCGGTATGATGAGATACGCAGGAAAACCAAAGTTGTAGATATAACTCACAGTCGCCAAACTTAAGAGGAAATAAAAACAAACTCTCTGTAAAGAAACGTCATATTGTGTCGCTTCATCTCCACGCTCACACTGCTCTGTTTATTTCATTTACCACTTTATTGTCGCTTGCAAATCCTGCTTTGGCTAAATCTTGATACGGACAGACGGGGTCACTCGCCTTCTTACATTAGATACAACTTTGCGACATTTAATAATACCTTACACCAATAAATTTAAGAATAAGCAAGTTGACTCATGTTAAATTGTATTAAACTAATGTTTATTTCGAATAATATTTGACATAGAAAACCTAAATAAATATATTTCAGTTCATAAAAGTAGATGGCCAAACAAAATTGAAAATATGATTTTTATACTTAAAACGCTGTCCGCCATTTTTTGCGACATAGTCATAAATAAGAGTGTATGTTCTTTATTTACGGGATTGCCTAAGTCACGCCACAGATAAGCTAAAAAGCGCAAAAATAGCGGATGGCTCTTTAGTCTTTCATGAAATTTCTATTTAAAATAAATAAAGTTTAGGTTTCTAGCTCAATAAAAAATAAATGTGCTATAAAGCTAGTTATGACGACGCGTTTTGCTCGGTTTGTAGACACCTGCCTACTGAGTCGGCGGTCCCGGGTTCAAATCCCGGCCGGGGCAAATATTTGTGCAAATATTTGTTCTTGGGTCATGGATGTATTTATATATTATGTATATCGTCGTCTAGTACCCATAGTACAAGCTTTGCTTAGTTTGGGACTAGGTCGATTTGTGTATATGTCTTAATATTTATTTATTTATTTTATTTATTTAGTTATTAACCATTTGCTAATGCTAATGCCTACATAAAACCGTGTTCCAATGGAAATGTATGAAAATGTTCAATGGACTCCAGGAAAAATCTTTTTTTATCAGAACGAATTTAAGGGTAAGGTATAAGATTCTGTTCACCCGAAGACTTTTATAACGTGATTGATTGAGTTCGATACATTTTAGGCTTCACCTAGTACCTTATGATATGACTTACTTTTACACAGTTCAATGACTTTATCGGAAAGCTGAAAATAATCTAAACTAGAAGGTGCTCACAACTTCGTACGCGCAATTTTTTATACCGTCATCGTCATCATCATCATCATCTCAGCCATAGGACGTCCACTGCTGAACATAGGCCTCCCCTTTGGACTTCCATATATACCGGTTGGAAGCGACCTGCATCCAGCGCCTTCCGGCGACCTTTATAAGGTCATCTGTCCATCAGGTGGACATCCTACGCTGCGCTTGCTGGTCCGAGGTCTCCACTCGAGCACTTTTCGGCCCCATCGGCCATCTGCTCTGCGTGCTATGTGGCCTGCCCATTGCCGCTTCAACTTGCTAATCCGGTGAGCTATATCGGTCACTTTAGTTCGTCTACGGATTTCCTCATTTCTGATTCGATCACGTAGAGACACCCCGAGCATAGTCCTCTCCATTGCTCGCTGAGCGACTTATTTTATACCTTAGTCGAGTAAAAGTTATCCAATAACCATCTTTGGATGTCCAGCTATCCCTGTACCGAAATTGGTTAAAATTCGTCCAGCCGTTTCGGCGTGATGCGAGGACAAAGGAAATTATCATAACAGATGGCGCCAGGCTGACATGGCGCCGCGCGCCCATACAAAACAAATGACGACCCTGCATCACGCTATTAATGATCCCTCTCTATATAAAACGGATATTCAATACAAATCTAGAATTATATAATAAAAATATATATATATCGGACAACCTCACACAAATCGATCTAGTCCCAAATTAAGCTCAAGAAGGCTTGTGTTATGGGTACTAGACGACGATATACGTACTTATATAGATAAATATACCTATACTTTATATTTTTATATACGAAAATACCCATCCTCGAAAAGAAATAACTTCGAAGTATGTAAAAGTAACTTCCGTTTGAAGTATTGTGTCACTCACGTTATCTTAATTGTGTTAAATGAGGCCGAGTATACTAATTAAGTTACCGGCGTCATTATGAGGCAGTACAGTCCGCGTAAATTAGAAACGTCTTTGCTTTAACGCCTCCAGTTTATGGTACAGTGATGTGCGAAAATAATAATTTGCTGCGGCATTAATTCCCTTGCCCTTATCCCATTTATTTGGGGTCGACGCAGCATGTTTTCTTCCTCCATTATGTTATAATAAGATAATATAACAAAATAGTTATTGTCTATGTTACTAGTGGCGCCATCTCTTGAGTGATGTACTTGAAGTGTAGTGTCAGTTTTGAACTAATAAACGTTAGTCTGTTCCGAACAAGCTTGCAGTTTTATTAGGTTATGGACCCAGTCCTTGCAATTAATTAGTTTTCAAAGTTTTATAGTAGTGCACAGTATTTATAATGGCAGGAAATTACGCAGTGAACGTTCCTAAACTGAAGGGGCGAGAGAATTACGACGACTGGGCGTTCGCCGTGGAAAATTTTCTCATCCTAGAAGGCGTCGACTTGTCTAGTCAGGCAGTACTAGATGAATCAAGCGACAGAAAAGCCAGAGCGAAGATGATACTGACCGTGGACCCATCCCTTTATGTTCACATTAAAGGCGAAACAACAGTGCGAAATACGTGGAATAAGCTAAAGTCTTTGTTCGACGACTCCGGTTATACGCGCAAAATTAGCTTATTACGGAATTTAATTTCTATCCGCTTAGAGACAAGTGAGTCTATGACGGCATACGTGACGCAGTTAGTGGAAACGGCACAGAAATTAAAGGGCACAGGTTTCGAGATCAATGATGAGTGGGTCGGTTCTCTACTTTTGGCGGGTCTCCCAGAAAAGTTTAGTCCGATGATCATGGCCATTGAACACTCAGGAATGAGTATGAGTGCAGACGCTATCAAAACAAAGCTGTTAGATATGAGTACAGATTTTGAGGTTAAACCTGACAGTGCATTTATCGCTAGAAATTCGCAAAAAAGAAATGGCGGTAATCAGAAGTCATATTCAAAGACTCGTGACAAAAATGGAGGTAACGAAACGCAGTTTCAGCCATCTGTCAGTGGAAACGTCAAGTCAGCAAAAACCGTTCGTTGTTATAGATGTAAACAATATGGGCATTTTAAAAATCAGTGTCCTGAAGAGAATAAAGCGAAAGTGAATGCATTTAGCGCAGTTTTCCTGACCAGTGAATTTAGTCAAAACGATTTTTACGTTGACTCAGGAGCGAGTACTCATTTGGTGTCGAATGTAAACATGCTATCAAATGTTTCGTACCAACCGAAAACTAAGCAGATTATTGTGGCAAATCAATCAACCGTGGATGTTGTGTGCTCTGGAGACTTACAGATTACGACTGCAGTTGGGAATAAGCAGTTTGACGTAACTGTTAACAATTGTTTGTGCATACCCGAACTCACCACAAACTTACTGTCAGTGAGTAGAATCATCGCGAGTGGAAATCGAGTGGAATTTAATGATAATGGATGTTTCATTTACAACTCGAGAAGCGAATGCATTGGTGAAGCGAGGTTAGAAAATGCAGTGTACAGATTAAACATTGTGAAGTCTCAACAACTTATAGCGGCGGCTGTGACAACTTCAAGTTTAACATGGCACAGGCGATTAGGTCACATAAATGCAAGTGATCTAGGAAAGATGAAGAATGGAGTAGTTGAGGGTGTGTCCTACCAGAATGATGGTGACAAGTTAGACAAGTCCAGCTGTACAGTATGCTGCGAGGGGAAGCAGACAAGGCTTCCATTTCCTCTGAGTGCAAGCAGAAGTCAGGAATGTCTGGAATTGGTTCACACCGATTTATGTGGACCAATGGAGAACAAGTCACTAGGAAAGGCAACATATTTCCTTATATTTGTCGATGACTATAGCAGGATGTGCTTTGTTTACTTTTTGAAATCAAAGCATCAGACATTCCAGTATTTCAAGGAATTTCAGAAGCTAGTTGAGAACCAGCAATCCAGAAAAATCAAAACATTGAGATCGGACGGTGGTGGAGAATATTATATGATCCACAATCTCGACAAATAGTCATTGCCCGAGATGTGGTAATCATGGAAAATGCAGACAAAAACATAGCAACAGTTTTGGTAGAGGATAAGCAGCAGCCAGAGAGTGTGATAGTTTGTCCAACAGCAGAGGAAAGCCAGTTAAGCGTGATAGAGGACAGTGTTCAATATGATGATGTCCATGATGAGACGTATGTCCCCAGCGAACCACCCAGTGAGGATGATACTTTCTACGAGCCGGACAGCGCAGAAGATATGGCAGAGGAGACTTTGGAGGTACCAAAGCGTGCCAGGCGTCCCCCGGATTACTACGGTTACTCCAACATGTGCGTGGAGGATGTGTCAGGTGAGCATATCTCGCTCCCTGAAGCTGTGAACGGACCAGAAAAAGTGCAGTGGCAAAGTGCTATGAAAGAAGAGTTAAAGTCTTTCAGTGATAATGACACTTGGGAGTTAGTGCCACAGCCACAGGATGGCACAGTGGTTAAAAACAAGTGGGTTTTCAAGAAAAAGTACAATAGTGATGGTGAAGTGCGTTATAGGGCAAGACTTGTTGCCAAAGGCTTTACGCAGAAGAAAGGTATAGACTACACCGATACTTTCTCACCAGTTTTGAGATATTCAACTCTTAGATTATTGTTTGCATTGAGTGTACAATTAGATTTGAATATGAACCACTTAGATGTACCAACAGCATTCTTAAATGGTTTCATAAAAGAAAATGTATATATGGAAATACCAGAATGTTCAGATTTCACTGATTGTGACAATAAAGTGCTTAAGTTGAAAAGAGCTGTTTATGGTCTCAAGCAGTCTGCCAGGGCCTGGTATACCCGAGTTGAAGAGTGTCTAATTGATTTAGGTTACATGAAATCTAAATATGAACCTTGTCTTTTTATAAAATGTCAAGATGATGTAAAAATATATGTGGCTTTATTTGTAGATGACTTCTTTGTATTTCATAACAATCAGGGTATCTATGAGCAGTTGAAAACAGAACTTGTAAACAAATTTAAAATAAAAGATTTAGGTCAGATTAAACAGTGTCTTGGAATGAGAGTGAATGTTCAGAAAGACTGTATTACTGTAGACCAGGAACAATTTGTTAACAATATTTTAAACAAATTTAATATGTTTGATTGTCATGGCTCTGATACTCCAATGGAAGTTAATTTAAAATTAGAAAAGGGTGTAAAAAATGATTGTAATAAGAAGTATCCCTATCAACAATTAGTAGGCAGTCTTATGTACCTATCTGTATTGTCAAGACCTGATATTGCTTATAGTGTAAGTTACCTTAGTCAGTATAACAACTGTTACAATGAGACACATTGGAAGCATTTAAAAAGATTGTTAAAGTACTTACAGAAAACTAAAAGCTATGGTCTAGTGTATAAAAAAGACAGTAGTCTTTTGCATGGTTTTGTCGATTCTGACTGGGCATCATGTACCTTGGATCGAAGGTCTTATACCGGGTTTTGCTTCATGATGTCAGGCTGTGTGATATCATATGAATCACGGAAGCAAAGAACAGTGGCTTTATCAAGCACAGAAGCCGAGTACATGGCGCTTAGTGAGAGTTGTAAGGAAGCAATTTATTTGCAGAATGTATTGTCTGAAATGACAAAGCCAAGTGATAGTACACCAATATGCTTGTATAGTGATAGTCAAAGTTCACTTAAATTGGCAGTGAATCCACTATTTCACAAGCGTACCAAGCACATTGATGTACGACACCATTTTGTCAGGGAATGTGTTTTTAATAATAAAGTGAAGCTCAGCTATGTATCTACTTCCAACATGCCAGCTGATCTGTTAACAAAAAGCCTGAGTGTTGAAAAACACTATAAATTTTTGAAGTCAATGGGCATATCGGAAGTATAATGTAAATATTAGTTTATTTTGTTAAGAGTGGGTGTTATAATA
The DNA here is from genome assembly GCA_905147355.2 of Apotomis turbidana. Lineage (NCBI taxonomy): Eukaryota > Metazoa > Arthropoda > Insecta > Lepidoptera > Tortricidae > Apotomis > Apotomis turbidana. The sequence goes on along the minus strand of LR990301.1, from coordinate 15,543,122 downwards.
AGATAATATAACAAAATAGTTATTGTCTATGTTACTAGTGGCGCCATCTCTTGAGTGATGTACTTGAAGTGTAGTGTCAGTTTTGAACTAATAAACGTTAGTCTGTTCCGAACAAGCTTGCAGTTTTATTACATTATTCCCTCATCATCTCGCTGTTTACTTCCTTCTGATTCATATCATCTTTCACACAATCTATCCATCTTTTATTTGGTCTTCCTCTTCTTCTATATCCATCCACATTCATGCTAATGCTTTTCTGGTTATGTTTTCTTCCTCCATTCTTTCTTATTACAAGTCATCTCGTCGTTTACCTCCTTCTTATTCATATCATCTTTCACACAATCCATCCATCTTTTCTTTGGTTTTCTTCTTCTATATCCGTCCACATTAATGTTTAACGCTTTTCTGATTACTTGGCTTTCCTCTTTCGTGGCTTTTCTCTTTTAGGACATTATCACAATAAGAACATTGCCATCGTGTTGACCACTGAGAACCCAGTACCAATCCTATATACAACTTACGCTCTACCTATTTGGAAAAAAATCGTGCTTCCAGATAGTTAAATCCCAGTCTATTTATTTGGAAAAAAAGTCCAAACAGTTTGAAATTTAAACTACGAGTACTAGTAGGACTAGATAGTATAAAGAGCCTCAGTAGGCAGCTGCACTACCACTGCACAAACGGTGTCGTCAAAATAATAGTAAGCATGATGAACTTTTTTTAAGGATATCAATTGATTCTATTTTTTATCAGGTTCAAACGTATGTGGGAAAAAGTCAGAAATGACCGTCAAAGTTCAACATTCCTACGAAGCGCCAAAAACGCTGCATACAAAAGCCACCTAATCGTGACGTCGTTGTAATGTTTGGGGTACCAATATCTTGGAGACAAAATGTGATTTGCCATTTTCACTGTGAAAAAGTGCGTTTAAGGTCAGTCGTCGTACAATTATTATTCAAATAAATTATGAGGATTCTGAAAAGAATTTCTGTCAAAATTTCTTCTAGATAAAAAAAAACATAAATTTGTGTATCTCGGAAGTCACATATAAAAAAACGGATTTTTTTCTTTGTTTTATAACATTTTGAGCTAATTTTATTCATATAACTTCAGTATGCTGTAGAATTAACGTCTGTTGCCATCCCTACTACGACGTGTCCATATTTCACACTTCATGACGTCACACTTAATTAAATGAGCAGGATATAATTGCTTTTCCTTCTCGCCTCGCCCGTGAAAAATATAACGACTCACGGTTAGGGTCCGGTTACACTTGGTTTTCATTAGATTGGTTCATCCGCGTGAGTATTCGGGCGAGGAGACAAGGTTTGGTAGAAGTATCAGCCGATCCGTATACTTCACTTCCTATGATTGAACTAAACGCACCTGTAACATAAATCTAGAGTAGCTATGACGAATAAACTTGGATTCCCAACTTTTATAACGTTCTACCGCAACACGTGAGGCGCTAGCTCGACATGGAAGAACAGCCCCCAAAACGACAGCTGTCAATCCCGTCCTATATGGCCACATCCTCAGAGTTCGGTATTACGTAGTAAAGAGTTTGGTCATTCAAAAATCAAGAGGCGATACTAGCGCCATCGAGCTAATTCTCTCGATGCGCCGTCACGGCCAACCCTGACAGTCACACGCCCTCGTGTGATTAGACCTTTACAAAGAGTATCTAAAAAGAACGACATGATTTCAAACTAAGCAAGCTCGACCCTTCCTGACTAATATGTTGTCTGCGTCCAGCGTTGCCGAATAGTTGCCTGTCGCATTTTTCTATGTCTCGCAACATGTAAGCAATCTTTCGCTTCTAGGCAAATTTCATAATTTCATTTTCTTGAAGCGCATACTGTTCACTAATGCATCTAGCAGATGGCTCGATACCACGTACCTACAATCTGCACCTGCACCCATTAAATACCTATTCAAAGTGCAGACCCAAAGCAGGCCTTGCCTCCATGCCATCCCATGTTTGAGTACCTAAGCTAAACGGCAGCACAGGAACTCCGAACTTCACAGTTCAGAATAGCTCCCCTTCTGCAGTGACATCTGTCAATTAGTATTGTATCCGATAGTTTCCTATTTCAAGCGTTTTTCGCATTTACTAAAATGTAACATTCGCAGCATTCGCTATAATCAACTTATCAGGCTCACACTGCCGTATAAGTCTCAGAAATGGCGTGGACCGGGCGCCTAAAGCCCTTTCGACCAGCGTATCCTCAAATCGCTAGGCCCTTTTGATCAGCCTGCTCTTGCCTGTGGTGCGGCGTAGACCGGGCGCCTGTAGCCCACCGACTAGCCACCTCCCACATACACGGTGCGGCGTAGACCGGACGCCTGTAGCCCATCCGACTAGCCACCTCCCACATACACTTCCATAAAGCATGGACCATGGACCTGGAGCCCCTTCTGACCAGCTTTCAGTACAAGCTCGTGACGCAGACCTGGCCGATAAACTCACGTCGACCAGTCATCATTCACCATCACAAACAGACCATGTAAAAGCACTCTCTGTCTTTTCTGACATCACAAGTCCTTCAAAGGATCCTTCCTACTTACTTCAATAACTGCTCATTAGAAGGCTAACAAGGATTCTCTAAAACAATGGTTTTAAAAGTGTAGTTTTTGTTAGATTGCCAAACTTATCGCTCTTTATTTTTGCAACCAGAAACTATTCAGAAGTACTCACTCAGGGTGGTTCACTTGACACCGAGAATATCATTGTCGCTATTTTATCATTAACCGCCGTCTCGGCCTCCTGTTTATCTGTTAAGTAAGTAGTCACTCTAGCAAAACTTCAACACCATTTAACCTGCTTTAACCTTTTCACACTTTGTCAAATACAAAATCTGTCATTCATACGTCATCACATTGCAATGCGAATCGTGATATTGGACTCTATGAGGCATATAGGTTGATATCGCTCTACACGCCTTGATGGATATATCTGTCGTTGGCGTCCGAAGGGTTAAGGGATAAAATTATCATCTCAATTGCTAGGCTCCACTCCACCGTGCACCGTTCAAAGCTGTGCACGATGCATATCATTTATATTTTTGATCATACAGTTACCGACAAAGTTATGTTAGTTTTCCGCGTAATGGAAACCACAATTGTTCAAAATAGATGGTGCCCAGGGTCTTATCATAACCCAAAGCTACATGATACATTAGAGTCTTAAATAGTCTTAATTAGGAATCGAAACGACGTGGAGCAATGGGCAATTTGTCTAATTAAATTTTACATTTCTCAATAGAATTTCACTACCTAAATCAAACTATACATGAGCAATAGGTACCTTCTGGTAGTAGTGACTTTGTCTGTTTGCTGATTAGATTCTAAATTATACCGACTACCATGAAGCTCTAATAAATAAACAGCTTTGTACCCGGGTGTTCGGCGTGCTGTCAGTTTTACGCATGTAGGGAACAGTTGCTTTCAAATTAAAGTGAGTTTCACGATAAATAACTTAGCGTGCTACATTCTAGGGTTATACTACTCATTCAACTTAGGGTAAACCCAACACCGATGAACTCGCGGAGGTAAATCAACTTTAGCTTCGAAAGCTATAATGACTTGCCGTCAGTGAAACGGTAAAATGCGGAATCTAAAATCGCAACAACAGTGATGAAGAGGTGATCTGTCCACCTGGTGTTTAGCATCATCTTCATCATTATCATCATTTCAGCCACTGCTAGGCAAATACTTTCCCGATACGGCCCTGCGATATTCGCATACAACGAGAGCCTGTACCCTTTAAAATATCGTCAGTCCAACCTGCAGGAAAACTTTTCCACGTGTCATCCTCCAGCACATGGTCACCGCTCGGGCACCTTTTCGTCCTAGTTGCTACCACCTAATGGTACTCCCACTAAGGCCACTGAATAATTACGTTCTTTTTTTATGTTATACCTAGGTATAGGTCCTATACCTTCACCAAATATATCTTTAATCTCACAAGTTGGTTAGTGACGTTGAAGACGATAATGGAACATGCTTACCCAGATAGTGCTTATTCACTCTCACTTTTAAAATACCACATTTATAGGCTGCCTGTCCACAGAAATGATAACCGATAGTAGTAGGTATTCTATACCAAATTAGAGTGGTGACGAGTACCACCTCTCCTTGAAAAGAATCACAAGCTGCTACCAAAAATGAACGTAATGACCTCACCAGATAATGTCGACCTCTCGTTTTACGATTCTTGTAGATTTGGACATCCTTGCACGTGACCGGTTCACTGGCTAGCTTCATCACATCATCGATGCAACTGGTACTGATGTGCCTAAGTTCCATTTTCGTTGGTCTTGTTATCTTGTAGTTGTCGTTGAAGCGTCTTCAGTCATAATGCTCTAAAATCTCGTCAAAACTACATGCAAAATCAATTATCTGCGAATCAATGAAATTTTCTTAGATAATACACAATTTACACGGCAATAATCTCTACTTTCAGAAAGCTTAATAAAGTTCCACAGACGCATAGCTTCTTGCGCAGTCCCCTTACCTCCAACTTGAAACTCTAGAGTCTAGGACTTCGTCAAAGTAATTTGCATTATCAATATTACAATAAGATTGTTTAAGCCAAGTTTATTTTATTATATACCATGTTAAGCCTTAGTACTATTTGGCAGTGCGGCTCTTTAGAGCGTTCGTTAGGGCTGGTGACAACTCAGCACTTCTAGCACAACTCTAATAGGTAATAACCTCTTAGTCGTGCGAAAAACATTAGCAAATATCGTTCTTGACTATACCGTGCGAACAGGATAGGAGATGTTGAGGCACGCGACAAACGAAGACGCTGCAAGATGTGCTAGCCGGTAAGCTGTAAGCTTGGTTATAGACATGCACAAAACTCAAATGAAAAGAATCGAGATAGTTATCACTCATTTCGTTTAGTGTATCATAGATTCAAACTGCTCTACCATGTAGGTCGTTAAGAAAGTATACAGCATGAATACGAATGACGTAGATATTTGAAAAATAAGGTTACTTCGCGATCTACACATATCTATTTGGCTATTCACTACAATATCGGTTACCTTGCACAAACCCTACATCTGAACCAGCTTCACCTTGATCACGCAAGACTCGACTTGATGATGCAAGACTCGTAGGTGTATTATGTGTTACCACAATCAACTGAGAGAGCCATGCTCCCATATTACCAAAAAAATATCGCATTTCCGCTATCCGTCCTCATGATGCCGATGGTGTTTTTACTTGTCCCCTCATGATCAAGCCCTCAGATCCCACTTCTGATAACGACTCACGGTTAGGGTCCGGTTACACTTGGTTTTCATTAGATTGGTTCATCCGCGTGAGTATTCGGGCGAGGAGACAAGGTTTGGTAGAAGTATCAGCCGATCCGTATACTTCACTTCCTATGATTGAACTAAACGCACCTGTAACATAAATCTAGAGTAGCTATGACGAATAAACTTGGATTCCCAACTTTTATAACGTTCTACCGCAACACGTGAGGCGCTAGCTCGACATGGAAGAACAGCCCCCAAAACGACAGCTGTCAATCCCGTCCTATATGGCCACATCCTCAGAGTTCGGTATTACGTAGTAAAGAGTTTGGTCATTCAAAAATCAAGAGGCGATACTAGCGCCATCGAGCTAATTCTCTCGATGCGCCGTCAAATATAATTTTTCCAGCCGGTGAATAATAAATAAAATGTTGGTGTTTTTACTTGGAAATATTTTTCTTTGCGTTGTTATTATGGTGGGTTGTTAATGAGGGTTAGTAACATTAAGAGGTCGAATTTGATGCTGGTGGCGACAGAAAAGAGGCGTAATTTATAATTATATAAATACTTTTGGTAAGAAAGGAAGGTATTTTAGACCCATACATTTATATCCTCTACTAAGAGGTGCCAGCAACTTCGCGTATTTTTTTCTTTACCGTAGACAAATAAAAGTATCCTATAACCATAACCATCTTTGTCCAGCTATCCCTGTACCGAAATTGGTTAAAAATTGTCCAGCCGTTTCGGTGTGATGCGAGGACAGGTTGGCATGGCGCCGCGCGCCCGTACGAAACAAATGACGATCCTGCATCACGCTTTTAACATTTTTCCTGAAATCATGACCCCTCAACATAGAAAACAGACTTTCAATACACATGTAGAATTTTATAATAACCGGGGGTTAAACAACCGTCATGATTGTCAGATGGGAGCCTTCGTGCCTTGTCATTTTAGTGGATTATCAACTCTTAAGGCGATTGCCAAGAATTAGAATGTACCTACAATATATAAGGTACAAAACCACACAATAGTATTGTTTTCTTTGTACCATACCCAACGCCAACCGAACCAGTACACGCGGTCACAATCACAACTCAAGGGTCTGCGAGCTACCAACTCAAATAGCAAACAAGCTGCATAATAAGCGCTTATACAACCGCCCGTCTACTGACACTGGTATGACAATAGGCTAGTTGACCCAGTTTTGAAATATATTTGAAATGGTTAATAATGATCTTACTAGCTCTAAAAAAATGCCTTGTATTTTTCTGAAAGATATAAAGCTAAATTTTATCAATTGAAAATTAGTAATTTCATAAACAGTCTAAAACGCCGTCCGCCAGTTTTCCCTTTCGCTAATCTGTGGCGTGACGTAGAATTACCTGTAAATATTCGAAATTCGACCGTCGTATAATGCCATTCCGCTCACTCCAATATACTTTGACAGGAGATCGAGAGGGACGGCACTATTCGAAGTCGTCAAAGTAGACTTTCAGTTTTGTTTACATGACCGATGACGTCACTATCATAAGCGAAAATGGCGGACAGCGTTTTAAGCATTTTAATATACAGATTAAAAACCTTATTTTCAAATTAAAAATTTTCAGCCATCTTTCACTTTTATGAATTGAAAAATATATGTTTAGGTTTCCTTTGCTAAATACTATACGGAATAAACATTAGTCTATTACAATTTGACATGAGTCAACTAGCCTATTCTCTGATCTATGTCGATGAACTCAATTCTCCTCACTTTTCGCTCTCACATGGCTGATACCACATAGTTTATCAGATGGGAGCAATGTAGGTTTATTAGAACAAAGAACCAGCCCAGGAAGCGTTTAGAGGCCAAATCAGATCAGAGATCAGATCAACACCAGGCGGGTTTACTGCGTCCCGTTTAGCCCATTGGCCTCAGATTATAGTAAGAGTGGATGTGGCATTTTTCGTTTTTCCACTTATGAAGATAGGCCTGACTAATTTGAATACAATGGCCTACGTGAGGGCGGTTCTGGGTTGGAATCCCAAAGTAGATTTCGGTGTTTGTGTAATGAGTGCGGATATTTTGTTTGTCGGTTTTGAATGTTCAGTATGTATCTTATGATATACATGTCGCTGTGTTTGCACGTTACTACAGGTAAAATAAGACTAAACGTGGCAGTTTGGCGGCATAATACATACCTGAAACATTGTTTTATAACTTTATAATGGCACTAGAAATGAGGATCTGCCGAGTCCTGACAACATTCTGTGTTCCAATTCCCAATGGGAAAGATATGGGCAGGGGCGTATTTTTTATAAATTATTTTATGATTAATATTTTACAAAATATAGTTATAAAACAAAAGTTTCATTGATGTACTTATTTTGGCCCTAAAAGATGCTGTTTTTCCTGTGCTATGTTTGTTTAATCTGTTTTATTGTAACTCTCGTGACTTGTATTCGTGTGCGTGTTCAACAAGTAATCTAAAGCAAATTAAAACCATCGTGTTGATCTTATTAGAAAAGTTTTCTCTCCCCTAAAATGTACACAATATTAACAAACCTCTATTTATGTGTGTTGTACCCGTTAATCCATGAAGAAAAAGAGGAGAAAAAAGAAAAGCGATTTTTTTAAAAGATAACAACAACAAAAACAAATCCACTTTATTGCACACCTCAAATACACAGGGATACAAAACATGAGAGATATACAGTAAAAAAAAATTACAGAGGTTAACAACAGGCGGTCTTATCGCTAAATAGCGATCTCTTCCAGACAACCTTTAGGTAGCGGAGTAGATTAAAAAGAGTTAGAATTGAGTAGGTGATGCAAAACAACTTTAAGCCACAAAATTAACTACAAAAATAAAATAAAAACAATAAACATACATAAATAATAATAATCAAATATACCTACATATAATACTTAGACATAATAAAAACATATAGCAGAGTAAAATAGATAGCAAAACCAGAGTCAGTCGCATAGTACGAGTAAGAGGAGCGATTTTCAACGCAGTGTAAGGTAGAGATAAATAGTGACGTTTAAGGTGAGATTTAAATATAGCAATAGATTATGCACGCCTTAGATCAGAAGGTAAGGAATTCCACAGAAGAGTAGCCTGAAAAGTGAATAAACTATTGTAAAACTTAGAAGATGAAGACAAATAGGTACTTAGCGTGACAAGTTCCTCAACACAGGTTTTGTAATAGTACATTACCGGGAAAGAAGGGCTTGCCGGGTGAGTAGGTATAGACGGATAGTGATGCGAAGCTGGCATGCCCTATTCACGGCTAGGCATGTATAGAGCTTTTCTCAAAAAAATGCAATGAAATATAAACAAAAACACACAAAAATATATATTAATCAGCAGCTGTTTAGCGTGATCACAGACACAACGTTTAAATAAGTTTTTAAAATATACTTCCCGGCTTAGGCCGTCCCTTCCGGCCCGTCCGCCTTCTGTCGATTTGTTCCGCCTGTGAACGTGACAAAGACGCACGTTATGACGACATTTCCTTGCATGTTTGAGAATAGTACATTACTGCAGAGGCCGCGAAATAGGGAATTATTGGCCGAGTAGTAATAGATGGCCGAGTGATAACGAGCCCATCTAGAGATACGAGGCCGACAATCCCTGTTCGCGCCGAGGCTTGTATAGTGCTTTTCTCAAATAAATCCAAGGAAATAATACAAATGTTCAACTTATATATTCACTAGCTTTTACCCGCAGCTTCGCACGCGTAAACACAATACCATACGTTCACTAAACTTATTGCGAGGCCAAAGGCCGAGCTCCGCGTAGCACCGAAGGTGCGGAGCGACCTAAGGAAGCCGCCAACCCACTTGATATAAGTCGAAGTAACTTAATGCGAGGCCGAAGGCCGAGCTCCGCGTAGTACCGAAGGTGCGGAGCGTCTCAAAGAAGCCGCCCACCCACTTAATATAAGTTGAAGTAACTTAATGCGAGGCCGAAGGCCGAGCTCCGCGTAGCACCTTAGGTGCGGAGCGTCCCAAGAAAGCCGCCCACCCACTTAATATAAGTTGAAGTAACTTAATGCGAGGCCAAAGTCCGAGCTCCGCGTAGCACCGTAGAAGCGGAGCGTCCCAAGAAAGCCACTCACCCACTTAATAATCATAATCATAATAATCATAATCATAATAATCATAATCATAATAATCATAATCATAATCATAATAATCATAATCATAATCATAATTTATTAATAATATAAAATTACAAGTCAAGTACAATATTATTGTATAGGTAATAATCAATTCTTCAACGATTAAATAGTTCCTTGTGATCGTAGAACGTTGAAGTAACTTAATGCGAGGCCGTAGGCCGAGCTCCGCGTAGCACCGAAGGTGCGGAGCGTCCCAAAGAAGCCGCCCACCCACTTAATATTAGTGGAAATAACTTAATGCGAGGCCAAAGTCCGAGCTCCGCGTAGCACCGAAGGTGCGGAGCGTCCCAAGGAAACCGCCCACCCACTTAATAAAAGTTGAAGTAACTTAATGCGAGGCCGAAGGCCGAGCTCCGCGTAGCACCGTAGGTGCGGAGCGTCCCAATGAATCCGCCCACCCATTTAATATAAGTTGAAGTAACCTAGTGCGAGGCCGAAGGCCGAGGTCCGCGTAGCACCGAAGGTGCGGAGCGTCCCAAGGAAGCCGCACCCACTTAATATAAGATGAAGTAACTTAATGCGAGGCCGCAGGCCGAGCTCCACGTAGCACCGAAGGTGTGGAGCGTCCCAAGGAAGCCGCCTATTAAGTTACTTAAACATATGTTAAGTGGGTTGGCGGCTTCCCTGGGACGCTCGTGGAACTCGGCCTGCGACCTCGCATTAAATTACTAAGGGTTTATAAAGTAACAGCACCGAAGGTGCGGAGCGTCCGCGGGAAGACGCCCACCCACTTACAATATGTTCAAATAAATTAATGCGAGGCCGCCCACCCACTTAATATAAGTTTAAATGTGTGAGCGGCTTTCCTGGGACGCTCTGCACCTTCGGTGCTATGTGAAGCTCGGCCTATGGCCTCGCATAAAGTTACTACTTATATTAGTCAGTGGGCGCCTTCCCTGAAACGCTCCGCACCTTCGGTGCTACACTTGTGAACATGATCTTGGTTTAATTAAAATTGAGGCAAGACTTATGTTTAAGATATTGTTTTTAGGGTTTCGTACCCAAAGGGTAAAAACGGGGCCCTATTACTGAGACTTCGCTGTCCATCCGTCCGTCTTTCACCAGGCTGTATCTCAAGAACGGTGATAGCTGGACAGTTGAAATTTTCACAGATGACGTATTTCTATTGCCGCTATAACAACAAATACTAAAAATAAAATAAAATAAATATTTAAGGGGGGCTCCCTACAACAAACTTGTTATAGATTATGGTACGGAACCCTTCATGCGCGAGTCGGACTCGCACTCGCCCAATTTTTAATATTTATTGTCTATTGTAGATTTAAATAACTTAATGCGAGGCCACCCACCTACTTAATATAAGTTGAAGTGTGTGAGCGGCTTCCCTGGGACGCTCTGCACCTTCAGTGCTACGTGGAGCTCGGCCTACGGCCTCGCATTAGGTTACTACTTATATTTGTTGGTGGGCGACTTCCCTAGAACGCTCCGCAACTTCGGTGCTACGCTTGTGAACATCATCTTGGTCACGAATCATGGTTGTTTTTCATACAAAATGTATACATTGTCGAGCAGCAACTCTCAATAATTGATACACTGCTGCTTATATTAGGTATGCGATCAATATTCAACAACTTCGGTAATAATTCTTGAAGTCCAGGTTAACCCATCACACTACACCCTAGCTTGTGCCGAATCGTGGTCACAGGCACGCAACGACGTGCGTGAATCCTTTACATGTATGGAGCTGGTGTTATTAACTCGGGAAAAATCTTAACAGCGCGATGCAGCCGTATGGAGATTGTGTCAATGTAACAACGCCATCTAGCGGAAAATTGGGTCATTGAGAACAAAATCTCAACACGCCGTTAAAAATAAAGAATGATTGATATTTATTACTTTGAATAAATTTTATATATAAAAAAAACTACATAGATGCAAAATTGTCGCTAAATATATCGTATATTATACATTTCGCTACCTTATTAGTAAGTTAGGCCAAACACAAACAATACCAAAATTTGCGCCTAATGTTCTAAATGTTGGTTGGTAAAACATATGTAGAACTGTATTTAATTTACTTAAATTGATTCGAAATACTTTTATTTCAATTACACTCGATAAAATAGCAGTAAAAAATCTGTTTTATTCATTAATATTTTTAATTGCGTCTCCGGGATTTGGTCGATACTTACAAACTACAGAAGAATATAATTGTATATTCAATAAAAGAGCATTAGTTCCTATTGTAGCAAATTGTGTTTTTAAAGAAATGTATGTTTTTTTTTTGGGCATGAGACAATTTACAACGAACATTGCACTCATATTTTCGTCTGTGGTGGTTGATAATTGGCGCCATCTTTTCTATCTAACTAAGACGGTTTCCGTAACTCAACGCCTCAAACAACCTTAACCTTATTGTTAATGCCGGTGGGCCGCGCGGAGGAATTATGTCGAATTCATACTTTTTAGTTTTTGTACACGTAAGAGCCACGCGGGGGTCGCGTCGTTCTAAATTCAAAATCACAAACGCTGTCATTATAAGGTTAACTTACACATTGTAAGGAAAATATTTCATGGAATTTATGTTTTCAGAGATAAATATTAATCATAATACAATACAATACAATACAATACAACAATTCTTTATTGCACACCAACAAGAAAAATATTACAATCGAAATCTTAAATTATAAATGGTAGACAATAGGCGGTCTTATCGCTAAAGAGCGATCTCTTCCAGACAACCTTTGGGTAGAGGATTAAGCAAAAATAAACAATAAAAGAGTAGGTGGTGAGATAAAAAATAAAAATTCAGCAACATAAATAACATATAAAAGACACAAACTTAAATAAATATATTTAAACATATTACATAAATATATATACATAAATATATTATATAATATTCATACATAATATAGGCACATACACATATAAAACAGGAAAAATAATAGATACAACAGCTGATACCAGACTTAGCAGGGAAAAAAAATACCAATAGCACACAATAAGCTACGGGAGCGACAAATAATGATCTTTTAATTTAGCCTTAACTTAGCCTTCCTCAGATCTAACGGAAGGGAATTCCACAATAGAATGGCTTTAACTGTAAAGGAATTCGTATAAAATAATAAAAAGTATCCTATAACCATCTTTGGATGTTCAGATATTCCTGTACCAAAATTGGTTATTTTTTATCCAGCCGTTTCGGCGTGATGCGAGGACAAAGGTTTTTTTGAAAACAGATGGCGCCAGGTTGGCACGGCGAACCGTGTCCATACAAAACAACTATCCGGCTGCATCACGCTATCGAGATTTTTCCTGAAATCATGACCTCCCTCCATAGAAAATTTATTTTCAATACAAATTTAGGATTTTATAATAGTATAGATATATTTTTATTATTCCCGCCAACTTTTTACTTTTTTCAAAATTTATTTTTTTAAGCTGTTCCGGTATGTTTTTGCCATCAAATGTTAAGATGATTCCATTTATTAAAAAATGACAACACCTTATTAATTAGATATTGTTATATTTTTTTACAATAAACGTGATTCCTTGTTTATTTTATTGAATATCTGTTTTAATCTAATTGAATAATCTATTTGAATATTATAAATAAATCGTAAATATACATGCACAAACTACGTTTTTTTTTATTGGCAGTATGGCATAGATTATCAATAAAAGAAATAAACCCCACTGAAACAAAAGACAATCTCTTTGTTGGCCAAGGACAATAATGTTGTATGAAATTCCTTTATTGACTTCTAATTTGAAAATCAGAACGAATCTTCAACGATTGCTATACCTACAAAGACGTATTTCGCGTCCTATTACCACTTATTTAAAAAAATATCTAATGTCAAAAGCATATTATACAGTAGAGAACTATCTGACAGACAAAAATGCATGGCCCGAACCAGAAACCGAGTAACTGACTCCTTAGATTGTACCTGACTAGTTTAAGGGACACAGTTCTAATAAGAAAGCATATCAAACGTACATAAATTGTGTTAAACCGTCATACTTTCTTGTAGTTTCTATATTTTATTCTTACACTAGTCCTCATTTATATCTTAGAATACACTTTTAATATGTTTTCTTCGAGAACTACGTATAGGTAGTCACGTATAGTTAAGTTCATATTACTGTAATAGTTAAGTACTTATCCTTTATGAAAAAATGACTGACTGTTGAGTTTCTTTCGGCGTTTCTTCTCAACAGTGGTCTCCTCTTGTGAAATGCCGGTAGACTCAGACATGTAAAAGTGCCCTTGTGGCCTACTTGCAGAATAAAGTTCATTATTTCATTATTTATTTCATGATCATAAGAACGACATTTCCTTGGATGTTTGAGACAAAATATTTTATGTCACCCTTGTAGTGCCCAAATACCGCATCCATTCTTGTCGCTGTTGGACCCATTGACCCAATGTTAAAAATAATAAGGTACTCAACCCGACGACACGCACGCCATCAAGGGCGCGCCCTCTGCCTTGCGACGACAAAACGTCGTATCATACGATACGACCCATGTAAACATACGTCCATTTAAAAGCAAGGCTGTCCTGACCTTTGGGGTCGTTACGACAGATTTACGCATTCGGAAATAACTCGGGTCTGGTGGTCATTCCATTCACACGATACGGAAGTGACATTATTAGGCAAAGTATAGTCTGGACAGGTCAAGAATTACATTGCCAACTGTGTTACTTTAACGAATCTTTTGCGCTCTTCAATTTAGCAATGTATCAGCATTATATCCGTAATATTATCCAGTATCGAAATGCATATGATACTCGCTTACTCACGTCGTAGTAATCGAATATCGCTTGACATGTTTCGGATAGGTTCGCGATTCATCCTCAGAAGCGCCAATCAGTCGCGGCGATAGCCAATCGAACACTGCACGCCCAGGCTCTAATTAAAGCACTAAAACTCAAGAAAGTTATTTCTGCCCTTCGTTCCGGGGTAGGACAGTTGATTATGGAAAAACAAAACAAACTATAGACAGTTATTTATTTTCATGGAATGACAATTATTTTTATTGAATACTTTTTCTTCTCAATCGCTCCCTCATTGCTGAGGATTGTAACCCTTAACCTTATTATTATTAACCAGTTTTCGCAATATTTAACTATATTTCAAATTAACATGTTGCATTGAGTTAATGAGCTATTAAATAATCAGTAATAAAGTTTTATCAGTTAGGCTTATAGAGGTAACTTAAATATTAATATTATTCAAACAATTATTCTACTGTGAGACATCTTTAATAATTAAACGGTTTAAATGATTTATCGACGAAATGAAAAAAAATACGAAAAATAATGCTAGGAGTCAATATACATCCAAAAAAAGGTTGTAATTAAAATGGTAACTTGCGTTAAACTCTGTAGTTGAATAACCCGACCAAGTTAAATCTAAACGAGATGCTAACGAAGATGCCATTTCGCGCCAACAGCGGCACGGCGAGCGGTAGAGCGAGATATCCGAGCGCAGCAGCCATACGAGTGAGCGAGACGTATTATGCCGCTGTCGCGCAGTCGTGGCATCTTCGTAACAATAATTATGAAAGTTGTCTGTTTCTTAGCTGGTCTTGTTAGCTGGTTGAGTCCAAATGCCTCCAACTAGACGATCCACATCATTAAATTTGAATCGCTGGCTGAAAAATTCTATCTACAAAATGATTTATCGACGAAATGAAAAAAAATACGAAAAATAATGCTAGGAGTCAATATACATCCAAAAAAAGGTTGTAAGTAAAATGGTAACTTGCGTTAAACTCTGTAGTTGAATAACCCGACCAAGTTAAATCTAAACGAGATGCTAACGAAGATGCCATTTCGCGCCAACAGCGGCACGGCGAGCGGTAGAGCGAGATATCCGAGCGCAGCAGCCATACGAGTGAGCGAGACGTATTATGCCGCTGTCGCGCAGTCGTGGCATCTTCGTAACGATAATTATGAAAGTTGTCTAATGTCTGTTTCTTCTTAGCTGGTTTTGTTAGCTGGTTGAGTCCGAATGGCTCCAATAAGACGATCCACATCATCAAACTTGAATCGTTGGCTGACTTTCACCGGCAATGCGGTAGTGCTTGAGGGTTGACGTGACCCCCGTTTCTTACTCATGTATTCTTGGATCATTTTCCGCAAGTTGGAAAACTCCCTTCTAGATATCACAGGTTTCGGTTTTGGCGTCAATTGTGGTAAGTATCTCTGAAAGAAAAAACTCATTATATTCTACATCACAACACATCATAGCCGTTTTGGTAAAGCTATCCTATATCTATCTTTTGTTTATCCACTCCGCTACAAGGTTATCTGGAAGCGATCGCTATTTAGCGATAACACTGCCTATTGTTAACCTCTGTTTATGTTTTACTGTTACTCATGTTTTGTATGCCTGTATATTTCAGATGTGCAATAAGTGGATTTGTATTGTATTGCATTTTTGAATGTAATTCGTCCAGCCGTTTCAGCGTGATGATAGGACAAAATGTTGCCTATATTACCCATAGATATTATGCACATTTTGACTAAATAAGCGCACGCTTATAATATAAGCGCTTATGCAGTCTGTGGTGCTGGAGACGTATGTTAAGAATACCATGGACTGCGAAACGCACCAATGCATCGATCCTGAACCAGCTCCAAATAAAAACTTGCTTGTCCACCACGTGCCAACAACGAATTCTTTCCTATTTCGGCCACACAATGACACAACGAAAATCGTGAAAAACTGATCGTGGTTGGGAACACCGAAGGCAAAAGATCGCGCGGTCGTTCGCCAACAAGATGGATCGATCAAGTAAAAGATCAACCTCTAAACTCTATTCGGTTGTAAGAGACGCGCTGGACAGAAACCGGTGGAGGCAGATCATCCGCGCCAGATGCAACCCTGAAGTTGACCACGATCCTCAGATATGAGGAACCGACTCCAGAGAGAGAGATGCAGTCTGAGTGCTATTTAGGGTAACACATGTACAGCTAATTTTAGTTGTATAAGGGCTGTAAAGTGCTTATGAAGACTACTCTCCTACTTGGGACGCTGCTGTTGGTAGTAGTAAAATAATCGCCCCTCCGTGCAAAAGTGATTTCCAAAACATTTTTTTTTTATAATATAGATATTTACCTGAAGTACCTGTTGTTGGAGATTATATCTCAAAGAGTCGTTATTGTAGATTGGTACGTTAGGAGTTATCATAAAGCGGCGTGATGGCACGGGTGGTTTCCTGAAATAAATAGTAGGGGCCAGTGATGAATATAACGTTTCATATAATTTCACTATAAGATCAATAAATATAATTGTAGTGGGTACAATTTCGATAAGTCTCTCTCTCTCTCTTCCTAGCTATTATCCCATATGGTGGTGTGGTGAGCTTTCCGTACTTTGCTTCTTCACTTCGCCCTATACTCGACGTCGTCGTCGGATACTTGACACTCTATCATATCTTTAGCACTACATCCTTCCACCTAGTTTTAGGTCTGCCTCTGGATCTTCGACCAGGGATGGAAAGTTGCAGTGCTAAGTTTCCTATGTAGTCAGATGGTCGCCTTTATACGTGACCATACCATCGCAGCCTACTCTCCTGGAGCTTATCGGCGATGTCGCGTACGCCCAGACTTCCTCGCACATACTCGTTGCGGATTTCATCTAGTCTGGTAACGCCACACATCCACCTCAGCATCTTCATTTCGGCAACTTGGATGGTATGCACGTGCCTCTGCTCTGTGTATAATTTCAATAAGTATAAAATATATTTGATATAATGATCACAGTCGCAAGTTATCTTGCGTCCCCCTCCTCGCTTCGCTTGTCATCGTACCAGACCATTACTCTTATACAGTTTTACTTTTTGTTTGAGCAGTTTGAGTGTTGAGTTTGTGTTTTGAGCCTTTAAACGTATTATACCAAATATATCTCTCATTTATTAAATTTATTCAAGTACTTATAACAAATACAGAGTCAATAACATAATCACAATCTTAAAATAAATAAATACATTTATCCCTCATGTACCATTCATTAACTTAGGCACTAGTAGAATAACCCGCCCCGTGTCATTCCCGGCGCGAAGGTTCCCATGACGCTCGCCGCATTACCACGCTGAATCGCGATGGACAACGGACAACCTTTGCACCAGGAATGACCCGGAACGAGGGTCTAGACCTCTCTCGCGTAAACGCCGCCTCTCATTTATTATATCCCTTGTTCATTATATTGTCCAATAATATTATATCATAAGTTGTAATAGCGAGCGAGAGAGAGATAGTCTTAAATAAACATATTTTGATTACCTATGTTTTTTTTATAAAAAAAAACAGAAACGAGTTCACTTTTAACTTCATATTGCCCAAAAGCCATATGCCAATATTTATAATGTCCAGGCAATATGATAAATCATTATTCATAATGCCCATAAACATATTATAATTACGCTTTCTTTTATGAAGTGAAACAGAAACCGGTCGACCTTTAACTTCATATTTCCCAAAAGCCATATGGCACTATTTACAATGTCTAGGCAACGTGATAAATCATTACTAATAAAGCCTGGGCATTGTGAGAAAATTCCCTTATTTATTACTTTGCCCTAAACATATGCGTAAACTCACGTGGTCAACTTCCTAGACGGAGGGTTTACTTCTTGCACTATAGGCATCACAAGCACAATTGGACGGCAAGCAGACCCTTTACATTTTTCTGAAATTATAAACTCGTATTAAAACAAATGTAAACAAAATATAGAGCAATTTTTTTTTTGACATATGACCAACTTCATATTTGGGATGTCCTTCTCTTATAAACAAACTTTTCATCGAATTTTTTTTTTTTTTCCTTAGTCATATTTTTTTCATACATATTGAAAATGTCATCTTAGAGATTCGGTTTTGTTAGCCACTTGACCGTCCAGCCCGCGAGACTATTTTCCTGTCAACCGTCCGGGTTTTTTTAGCGACGCACGCCCCGCGCTGCCCATCTTCAACTTTCTACAAAACTAGCGTACACTGCCATCTATATTTTTTACAGCAAACTATTTGGTTAAGTGGTTAGGTAAGGTTTGTTTTATAATTATAACATTCCAATTATTTTATAGTTTCAGAGGAAAATGCTTTCGAAGAAATGATGTCTATTAAAATGAAATGTTTGTCTATAAAAAAATTAACATAAAATTGGGCAAGTGCGAGTCCAACTCGCGCATGAAGGGTTCCGTACCTATATATATGTATATATAGGTATAACATGTTTGTTGTATGGGAGCCCCCCTTAAATATTTATTTTATTTAATTTTTAGTATTTGTTGTTATAGCGGCAATAGAAATACATCATCTGTGAAAATCTCAAGTGTCTAGCTATCACCGTTCTTGAGATACAGCCTGGTGACAGACGGACGGACGGACGGATGGACGGACGGACAGCGAAGTCTCAGTAATAGGGTCTTTACCCTTTGGGTACGGAACCCTAAAAAAAGAACAGACTTCAAAAAAACTGAAAAGCCAAAATAACCCGTTCATGTACAGATTACATTTGAACCACTTTTTGAAGTCGGTGCCAAACCTCACGTAAACTATAATATTTAAATATTTAATATAAAATAGAGGGGAGCCCATTATTTCCTAGAAACTTATTTTGTCGAATGTTTCATTTCGCCGAAAAATCGTTTCACAGAATTTTTATTCATCTGTATTCATACATTTTTCATAATTCTTGCAAATAAAACTAGGCTAAACTATTGATTAGATTAGGTTTGTTGTACAACAATCTCAAACAGTATACGGTTGCAAAGAAAAATACTTTCTACGAAATGATTATTCGGCGAAAAATAATTCTAGCAGTAAATATAGACCCAAATAGCGACGGTTACCCAGTCTCATTGGATGATTGTTAACACAAATTATTCAATCTACTACACCTTTGTCTGGATAGCAACGGAAATCGTTAGGACTTTTCTTATGGTAACCATATTGACATGTGCAGTTTGCTGTTTTTTCATCAATGCAATATACCGGCTGGTCTTTAGTGAGACTCCCGGATGCGTAGCATTGGAGATCCATCATCTGAAGTTATGTCAAGGGCGTTACTTCGAGGAAATCAATATTAATTAAAACACGAATAATGCTTTTCAAATCCTCAATATATGTTCAGGCATTGTAATCTCTTAATATGTAGGTAGACTGCAAAACCCAACGGCGGTCAAGAAATACGCGGGTAGAAATGTATTCCCGCGGAGGCTTTTTTTTGACACATTACCTTTCGGCTCGGTACGGAACAAGGGCGCGTTCGGTGTGCGTCCATTGTTAAGGTTAACAAATTAGCGCTTCCAATGGACTAGATTTGTGCTTTCCGGTGTGCGACAGACTGTTTTAAGGTGTTTAAGTGCTGGCCAACCAGAAGAGTTACGGACACAGCTGCTTCGAAGCCGGTTCAGCCCAGGATTGCCAGGTGAGTGGTTTATCTCATATTGAGCGAGTGCAATGCCTGTTCCTAGACTTTAAATTCGTTAGGGATTCCATGACTACTACCACAGAGTTTATCGAAGGGTTCAGTTACGCGAACAATATAATAACGTGCTAGTCAATAAGTTCTAACCAGTGGACCTATGATGGTTGCTTTTATCACTTGATAAATGAGTGAGAAAGCATCCGTCACGTTTTGATGCTTTGATGATGCTACGAGGACAGGCGAAGACGTGTCAAATTTTGTACTTTCACTCGCTATACTTACGTCAGGTTTTTGATTATTTGGATCTCTTATGCTACTACTCTTGTAGGTGGACAAATGACAGCCTATGTGAGTAGTTTGTCCATTCATAAAATTCAGGAAAATTTCATTTTCACTGCGAGCAGAAAAAATACCAATTGATAATACATAATAGTTTTAGTAGGCTGACTTGATCCTATTAAAATGTCAAAATCAACCAAGAAAAAAATTAAATGCGTGACCTGGTGGAAGAGAAGAGTTTCACCAGGTTACGCATTTAATTTTTTTCTGTAATCTGATCTTTGTTTCAATGGTTTATAGTTAAACTATGTTAACAATATGACTTATTGACTTACGCTTTGGGATCATCTGGATATTCCTTAATATTGCTCGGTTCCGTTTTTAATCTGGCATCAAACCACTTGTCGATTTTTTTCCGTATGACTTCCTCTTGGGCATTTTCTGGCGTTATCACTATCAAGGCAAATTATTTGTTTTAGTTTAACTCAAACTAGAAAACTTTTTTTGGGCTCCCTCTACCTATAAAAGTAAGAGGATAGTAAATAGATTCTTAACAGAACCCTTTGTTTCCTAGAAACTTATTTCGTCGAATATAATATATCATTTCGCTGAAAAATCATTTCGTAGAATTTTGGCACTCCCCTACTTGACCTAATAACGTAAGTGCTAATATTATTACACCTATCAACGTTAGCTCTAATTTTCATTAGCCCTAATGTCAATTCACCTAATTTTAGTACCCTAATTAGTTGTTAGACCTAATAATGCAATACTATAATAATGATTTGTACTAATTGTCAACAATTCTAATATGAAATAAAATAACCTAATAATTACCACACCTAATGATTATTAGACCTAATCATTACTGACACTAAATGTCAAGAGTACTTAAGATTATTAAACCTATTTTTACGTTACAGAAAATACAGTTTTGGACAAAATATCGAATTGGCTGAACCTCGAAAACCGTAGGTTAGGTTAGGTTTCTATTGTGACAATGTATAGCGGAGCGAGCGAAACGAGCGGAGCGTCAAAAGATTCCCATGTACATCCTGAGTCTATGGCAATTCTGACTCCACGTGGTCTTGCCTGTCCTACCCTAGTGTTATTCCAAAGCCGGAAGCGCGGAGGGAGAGCAGCCCTCACCTTAGGTTTATAGATAAATAGGTTTAATAAAATTTAGGTTTTAGCGTTATCAGGTATTATAATATTAGTAGTCTAAAAAAATCGGCCAAGTGCAAATTAGGGCTAGTGAGAATTCGGTATGAAGTAATTAGGTATTATGAAAATTCGAAATCCTGAAATTAGGGCTATTCATTAATTAGGATGAATGAAAATTCGGGTTAGTGATTTTAGGGCTACCAAAATTAGGGACAATGAAATTAGGATGAAAGTTTTTTGGGCTAACGGAGGGGAACCTAAAATTTTTATTCCTCTGTCTTCTTCTTCTTCGTTTCGCTCTTGTCAGAGTGGTCGTGGTCATAATGAGGGAGGCTTGGGGGCTGCTGTCGCCCGCCTAACGATGTCCCGCCATCTCGTCCGGTTCGCAGCACTTCTGGTACATTCATGCAATGGTTTGCCCACAGCAGATTTTATCTGGTCAGTCCATCGCATTGGTGATCTACCACGTGGTCTCGTGCCCTCCACTCTCCCCTGAACAACTAGACGCTCAATAGAATCACTATTCCGCCTCGACACGTGTCCGAAGAACTTGAGTATGCGTGATTGTACGAGAGCAGATAGACGCTGCTTGATGCTAAGTTCCTGAAGTATGGACTCATTGGTACGATATTCATTCGGTCCAAGATATCCCCAGCATTCGCCTCCAGCACCACATCTCCAGAGCATCTATCTTTTTCCTTTCTATTTCCCGCAACGTCCACGTCTCAGAAGCGTACAAAAATATGGGGAAGACAAGTGTTTTTACGAGCCGGGGCTTAGTTGCTTTGGTAATGTGTCTATTCCGCCATATTTTTTTAGCTTAATATCCATTGCGTTTCTTGCTACCGCCATACGTTTTCTGATTTCATCCACGCAACCACCACTACTATGTATGAGAGAGCCAATGTATACACAGGACTGTACCACTTTGCAGTTTGCAATTTGAGTCACTTCTGGCAGGTTATTGTTCGCTCGGTCGACAATCATCATCTGTGTCTTGGTGCGATTGATTTCAAGACAAAATTCTTCACTCACTCGTTCCATTTTAAGAAGTAAGTCTTCCATATGATGTTCACTGGTTTGCAAAAAGAGTGGTGTCGTCGGCGTACTGCAAGTTCGCAATCTTAAATCCACCGACTGTTACACCGTCTGTCCAATCCTCCAAAGTAATGCGCATGATGAGTTCTGTGTATACATTGAACAAGAGCGGTGATATTATGCATCCTTGTCGAACACCGGCGTTGGGATGAAAATCAGTCGACAGGATGTCATCAGTCCGGACAGAGGCTGTACCTTCCTCATTCTTGCAAACCCATCCTTGCAAATATCATCCTATTGTATAGGTTAGGCTAGGTTAGGTTTTTTTTATAACAATCTCAAATAAACTCAAATAAAACTCTCAAATCTCAAATAGTTAACGGTTGCAAAGAGAAATGCTTTCTACGAAACTATTTTTCGGTGAAATAAAATATTCGACGAAAAATAATTCTAGGAGTATTATAGTCTCTCTGAATAGAGGGAAGAGCCCCAACAAAGTGGACTGACGACCTGTTTAGGATCGCGGGCAGAAATTGGATGAGGGCGGCGCAAGACCGATCGTTGTGGGAGAACTTTGGGGAGGCCTTTGTCCAGCAGTGGACATCTATCGGCACATATATGATGGTGTGCCTCTAGGCCTAAAAAGGGAAGCCTATGTCCTAATGCATAGCCTATATCTGGAAAAGTATATTATAATTATACCTTGCTGTTTTCTATAGACAAAAGTATCCGCAAAGTATTCGCCAATATGTTTTGGGGACGGGAATCGATCTGAAAAAAAAAATTAACATGACAATTAAACGTGATCAAGCGCGGCCGAAACATCGGAAAAATTACCAATACGTAGAATATTGCTATGAGTCTCATACACATTTGAATACAAATGAAAAGGGATTATTCACGCCGTTTATGTTAAATATTATAGTTCGACATTTTTCGAATCGATTCGTGATTGTTATTCATGAGCTACATCGATTCGAAACATATCGGACTTGAACGACGTGAGTAAACACGTTTATATATGTTTTTTTTTATTTACCGATTCAAGATTATTAAATAATATTAAAACGTGAAAAGTCTGGTTATTAATAAAATGCATATGGTACGGGTTTACTCACATCGTATACATCGACTATAGCTCAAACATATTTCAAATCGCTTCGCAAATCGTCCTCAGGGGCCGGTTAATCGAACACTAGCGGGATTTACTTTACAATCTTCATATTATGTATTTTATTATGTCCGAGATAAATAGGGTTAGGATATTTAGTGGCACACCGTGCTTCTAAAATCCATGGAGTCGCAAATTGTACTTTTTTTTTTTCAAAGTCAAACTCTAAGTCATAAAATATATGGCGATATATTTGATACAATTTATGCTATTACATCATTACTAAACTAATTTAAATACTAAAAAAACATGATGTCACCGTAAAGTAGGACGCCTTAATTTTCTCCATCTGGATATAAGGGGAACTGGTGGCAAAGATTATCTTTAAAGCCATTTGTTTACAAAGTCCATCTCTTTACGGTGGGTAATAATATATTTTATACTACGTACTAAAGTTAATTACGCCCAATTAAAATGAATTTAGTTATTATCAAACAGCACAAATTATGGTATCTAATATAGCCATATATTTTTAGACTTCAACTTATACAGTGACTCCATGGATTTTAGAACCACGGTATGCTGCCAAATGTTCTTACCCTAATCAATAAGAATAAAGCCAAAAATACAAGAATATTACCATATACTTCGATAGTTTCTACTCACCAGTTGTTGTACACATAGACTTGAGATACGTTTGCATGGTATCAATATGTTTATCGCATCGGTCCGCTAATGTATGTGCTACAATTGCTAAATCTTCGTCCCATTGCTACAAAAAACGAACTAGTATCGCTAAAATTCAACAGATGGCGCCATTCGTTGCAGAATGTCTTATAAAGCTTGAAAATTAAAAATTACATAACTCGCAATAGCTAGTAATGTCTGCTAGCGTAAACAAATGAAGTGAAAAATTTAATGGTTCAGGCGGGGTCCATATTGGCTCACATAAAATCGATCCTCCGAATTTTTCTTCTATTACCGATTTGTAGTCAGAATCATCACTCTTCCGAATTTTTTACTTCATACTTTTGTCCGTCATAAATTTGTACTACTACTAACCGAGTTCATAACAGACAGTTTTCAGAACATTGTAATTCATAATGTCGTCACTAAGAAATGTGTGTAGTCATAATTCTGATTTTCATATTTATTTTATTCAGAACTATAAATTACAATAAACTTGTCAATCATAACATTTAAACATCGATACAGTTTTTCTTCATAACGTTTTTATTCTTAATGCTTGTTTTCATATTTCTTTCAATAATAACCATAAAAATTCATAAACATTGTAAATCATAACATTAAACAGGAACTCTGGAGTCTACTCATATTAAAATTGTTGATGTCGAAACATTTTGATTACATTTGTATTGTTGCTATAATTCATCATTGAGGGTATCTATCGTTTTGCACTGACGCTACGTCTTAACTCGGCCGGCTGCAAGAGTAGGGGTTTTGTAAAGCCACGTTTTGTACAGCCATATTTTCCGAGTCCATTATGACTCAAAAAGCATGCAAGCATTTTGACGCTCCGCTCGCTACGCTCGCTCCGCTATACGTGGTCAAAATAGAAACCTAACCTAACCTACAGTTTTCGGTTTTGGACACATGTTCCATTTTGGCGCAGTTCTTCCTAACGGTATTAGCATACTCTTACTTACTAAATACTGTTTCTTTTTTAATCCATCCTGGCTATGCATTTGCTTATTGAATTTTGATGTAGTAGTAGATTATTTACGAGTATACATACAAGCAAGCATGCAAACATTTTGACGCTCCGCTCGCTCCGCTATAAGTGGTCACGATACAAACCTAACCTAACCTACAGTTTTCGGTTTCGGACACATGTTCTATTTTGGCGCAGTTCTTCCTAACTGCATTAGCATACTCTTACTTACTAAATACTGTTTCTTTTTTAATCCATCCTGGCTATGCATTTGCTTATTGAATTTTGATGTAGTAGTAGATTATTTACGAGTATACATACAAGCAAGCATGCAAACATTTTGACGCTCCGCTCGCTCCGCTATAAGTGGTCACGATACAATACAAACCTAACCTAACCTACAGTTTTCGGTTTCGGACACATGTTCCATTTTGGCGCAGTTCTTCGTAACGGCATTAGCATACTCTTACTTACTAAATACTGTTTCTTTTTTAATCCATCCTGGCTATGCATTTGCTTATTGAATTTTGATGTAGTAGTAGATTATTTACGAGTATACATACAAGCAAGCATGCAAACATTTTGACGCTCCGCTCGCTCCGCTATAAGTGGTCACGATACAAACCTAACCTAACCTACAGTTTTCGGTTTCGGATACATGTTCCATTTTGGCGCAGTTCTTCCTAACGGCATTAGCATACCCTTACTCACTAAATACTGTTTATTTTTTAATCCATCCTGGCTATGCATTTGCTTATTGAATTTTGATGTAATAGTAGATTATTTACGAGTAAACATACAAGCAAGCACGCAAACATTTTGACGCTCCGCTCGCTTCGCTCGCTCCGCTATAAGTGGTCACAATACAAACCTAACCTAACCTACAGTTTTCGGTTTTTGACCCAGGTTCCATTTTGGCGCAGTTCTTCATTACGGACTCTGTACAAAATTTACACCATTGCATAATTTTCTATAGTACACACGGACTCGGAAAACGTGGCTGTACAAAACGTGGCTGGGCAAAACGGGTTCCAGGTTGCAATAACGTTAGTTAGTGAGATGTTAGAATTTAACTGAGTGTTAATACATCTTATCAATATGGAGGAAAAATATGTTAATACTTTTAAAACAAGTCGTGGGGGTTTGAAATTAAATTTTATCCGCATTGACAGTGTCAAATAATTAGTCACATTATTTATAAAAAAAAAAAAAATGATGTCGGAGTTTATAAGTCAACACAAGTCAGTGTACAAACTATATGATAGTGAAGTTTATGAGTACAAATAAGTCTACTTATAACATATATGATAGTGAAGTTTATGAGTAGAAACCAGTCTGCTTAAAAAAATTATGACAGTGAAAAATAGGATCAAAAACAGTTATGATGAATAAATTTATGAAAACAAAAAGTAGTATTAGAGATATTTATGATAAATTACATTATGATTTTAAATGGTTCGGAGTTATGATCGGTAGTAAGAGTGACTAAGTATAAATAGTGACTATTATGATGAAAAATTGTATGAGTAACATTTTCGGAGTTCCAATAATCGGGGTTGAAAAATTATGTGAACTTTGGCGCACCCGGTTCAGGCGGGGTTCAAACCCACGTCTCCGATGGCTTTCCGGCCCAACACGGGCGTCCTACCTATTAGAATACTGAACCTGTTGCGAGAGCCATTAACATTTTCATCCACTAAACTTGCTTCTTGCATGTCTTAGGATGGCGTCGTACCGACCAGGTCGCTTCAGGTAAATTAAATAAAGTTGGGTTGGCGATGATAGAAGTAACTGTTTCTGTAATATTTGTGAACTTTAAGGGCTCTAACTTATGATAAAGCATGGTACTTTCGATAGCACAGTCACTTTAGAGAGCTATGGAGCCGATATTCAAATTAAAATACAATTGATACCCTCATAAGGGTACTTCATTTGAAATCTTTATTTTGTAGTCAAGGACAAAGTCAGAAGATTACACAAAGCCCTGATTTGTGAGGGTATTCTTTTTTTCGTCAACATTAAATACGTAAATATTTGCGACTAATTCCATGATTACTAATTATAAAAACGGTATAAACTCACGTAAAAATTGTCAGGAACGGCCCGACATGTTTCGAACTCTTTTGGAGCTCTTCATCAGGGGTAGCTATCCGTGCGCTAGCCGTCCGTGCTGCTACGCGTGGGTCGCGAGTCGCGTAGCAGCACGGATAGCTACCCCTGATGAAGAGCTCCAAATGAGTTCGAAACATGTCGGGCCGTTCCTGACAATTTTTACGTGAGTTTATACCGTTTTTATAATTAGTAAAGATGTCTCACGATAGTTTTGATAACATTATTCCATGATTGCTGGAGTAAATTGGGTTCTGTAATAATGTTGATGGAACATCCAGTGATGACTAGAAAATGCATGATTTTGACAATTAATAATAGTTTAATCTACGAGACTGTACATATATACATTATACAATTTTCTTTTATTTATAATTTTAGTCATTTAATGCTTGGCAATGTTCAATAACCATATAGGCAGTTTGGAATGAAATAGATGAATGAGTATGAGGTATGAGTATGAAATTGTATTTTAATGTTAACATCGGCTCCATTATAGCTCACTAAAGTCCTACCTTGCTACCGAAAGTCCGATGCCTACTTATGCTACTTACTACTACGTGCATAATTTTTGCTTGAGGTAGAGCCTCTTCTTTGTCTGCTCCTAGTCTGTCTTTAGACTCTTGGCTGCCCATCTTGAATCTTTCACTGAAACGTTAAGGTGTCCAACATTGTCTGTTAAAAACTAAAACGCACTGAGCAACAAATACCTACTTTAAAACAAAACTCGTATCACTGTGTCAATCTATAAACTAGATACGAGATTTTGAAGTGCTGTGGCAGATTTTTTTGTGGATTATGGTTGTCACCTAGACGATAGGCTGAATAGATGACACCCGTTAAAGATGCCATGATCATTTCTGAATTACTTATAAAACGTTACATATCATAATTTTCTTACGATTCACTGCGTTTAAATGAAAAACAATTGAACAAAAAATGTCTCCATATTTAACTCTAAAACGTGAAACGTGAAAAATCAAGCCATGGCGCAGAAATAATGATAATTATAAACATCTCCATGGTCAAATTTGTTAAATACTTACAATATACCTACTAAATGTAAATGTAATTACTTCCGTGTGGTGATGATTAGAAAACGTGTTCTTTTTTCGTTGACAGCAAAAACTGTATTTTACATGTTTATGTTGGTAATAAGTACAAATAATTTCATTAAACACTAGTTTATGTTTCCCTGAATCAACGCTGAATATAGACTACTGAAGGGAAGAGTAGAAAAAATAACACACAAGGCTTAAGCCATATTATGATTATTACTGTACTAGTAAAAAACTTACTCATTAACTCTCTTGATAATATAATCTATAAATTCATCTGTCATCAAATCGTGTCGTGCATACCAACAATCATCGGCTCCTGTCTGAAACGAAAAACCAAAGGTAAATAAAATAGATAATAGTCATGGTAAAAAAGACCATTAAATTATAGGTATTTTATTTCGATAGTCCTCATCAAAAAATGTTTAGTAAGAGAGGTTAAATATAAAGTGAAAACCTGGCTGCACCTTAAGTTATACTGAAACAGAAACAATTGAATCACAACTCACACTTACTTATTATGCATCATACCATTAAGTACCTCAAGATACCTTGATTGGTGAAAGTTTAAATTGTATTATAATCACTAATAGCACTTTTTCTCTTTTTACATATTTGTAAAATTCTTGTTAATAAAAAAAACTTTAGCGCCTCGCAAAGAAATGATGGGCAATCATCACAAAGTACCATCCTGCGAGACAGGCATAGCCTGGTGCAGGTGTGACACGGGCAACTTTATATATTATTTTCAATGAGGTACATTACGGTGATATCAATAATAAACTATGTACCGTGGACAGGGGTTACTTTGATCCACGGGGCAACATTGATCGTCGATTTTTAAGCATGAATACGTCTAGTTTTAAAAGCATACCTAATGTATTTTTGTCGAGGTTGCCTACTCTAACCAAGAAATTTTATAAGCGCGTTCATAAACAAGCTTGCTATAGTTAGAAAACTAGTGACTAATGTTACCCCACCGATCAAAGTTATCCTTACCCATGGTACCTATAAGTGTTTCTACAGTATAAATAACTATTTTGTATTTTTTGTTTTTTTAGTCCTTGCTGCAAGGATCCACAAACAGCAGGTCATACGTTTTTCTAATTTTCAACTTAATAGTTCTCAATAATAGTGGCTCAAGTTATCTTTGCCTTTGAAACTTAACTAAAAAAAACATTGTTGATAGTTGGCACTGGTCAATGTATGGGCTAACAGCAATGTTCGCATTGCTGTGTTCCGGTGTGGGGGTAAGATTGCCGGTGAAATTACTAGCATAGAGGCATTCTATCCTCGTCCTCCGGGTAGGCAAGCACTTGTGACTCCTCTGGTGTTGCAGGTGTCTATGGGCGACGGTAATCGCTTTCCATCAGGCGATACGTTTGCTCGTTGGCCCCCTATGACATAAAAAAAAAAAAAAAAATGGATCGCCTGATGGAAGGCGAATTACATAGACTGCAACACCAGTCACAAGTACGTTGCCGGCTTGTATATTGAACTTGGTATAATTATTCTCTTTACTTTACCTCCAAAAGGCATTGCATGTTGGATCCAGCGTCCGGACATCCTGGTGATACTGAGCAGTAATCGTTTAAATCCGTCGTTGTTTCGATTTTATGAACTGGTTCGGCGGAACACGTCACGGCCAAATACAAGAATATCTGGAAAACCCAAGTTTCTGAGCAAAACTGAAGAGAGAGGGAGAGAGAGAGAGAGAAAAGGAGAGAGAGATAAAGAGAGAGAAAAAATTATTTGTTTAAACATAGGTGAGTACAGTGAGCGTAATTCAATGTCACAATTTGAATTTAGCGAAAATTTTGTTTGCTAAAGGCTAAATATTTATGCTTAAGCGAAAAATCTACAAAGTCAGACATTTTACGGAGGATCTAGTATAATATGCTATTATATGCTAGTCATATCCTATTTTAAGGCATATAAGAAATAAAGGGGCTGGTTGAATTTGATGCTTTAAGCTTTGATAGAACAATAAAGCCGTGGAGTCGTTTGTTCAAAACACGTTCAAAGTATTTTTTATTTTTCGCTTCAAAATCAATATTTCGTTTACTTACTTAAACTTACCTACTTAACTATTGAACTGGAAAGAGTTTTGATAAAGTATAACCTATCGATTTTTATTAAAGCAGTAACATCTATTAGCGCGGTAAACAATGTTTATATACAAGCGAAAAAAAAATGTGTTTAGCGAGATTTGAACCCACGTCCCACGGCTTTCCGGGCCAGACGGGTGCATTACCAATTATGCTATCAAAGCCACTAGCTAAAGTATCGAATTTTAAACTAGTTACATTTCTACATTAGCTTATACATAAATATAAAGTGAAACTTAACGAAAAATGGCAAAATGTCGATTACGTGTTCGCACCAATAAAAACATTTTTCTTCATTGAGTGTCTAAACGGAGTTTGTTCTAGTTTGTGTTACGACTAATACAAAGTTACTCCTTATCTGAAAATAAACATTTTCTGTAATATTTTATAAGCAAATAAAATAATGAATCACGAATCACGATATTCATTATATCACTAAATAATCAATAAAATTAAAGCAGGTCAAATAGATAATTTTAAAATAAACACATAAATCATATCTACAATACTAAAAACCATAGATAAACTAGCGACCCGCCCCGGCTTCGCACGGGCGCAATGCTTTATTATGCATGTAATTGTACATAATAAACCTTCCTCTTGAATCACTCTATCTATTAAAAAATCTCATCAAAATCCGTTGCATAATTTTAAAGATCTAAGCATACATAGGGACAGACAGACAAACAGCACGAAGCGACTTTTTTATACTAGGTAGTGATATAAAAGAAAGGATAATTATATAATTATGTAATTAATTATTGTATTAAGCGGTTTACACTCACGTAAAATTGTCTTCTTTCCATACGAGTTCGAAACATGTCGGGCCATTCCTGACAATTTCACGTGAGTGTAAACCGCTTAATACAATAATTAAATATGTCTCACGAAAGTTTTAATAAAATTAATTATGTAATTGCCTAAAGCTAACCGGAAAAAAATTAAATTATAGCTGTTTTTTTAAACGGCGGGTCGAGACGAGGCAAAACGAGAATAACTTATAAACGCGAGTTTGTTAGGACTTGCGATAGCTATAGCTATTTTTCTTCATCAAGTTATTGGCGATTTTAATTCTCGCCCGCATCGTTTCAACTCGCCTCGCTACCGGTGGAGATGCACCTTTAGAGTCTTTTTTTGTCATGTCACTTTACAGCTGAGCACTCAAATACACATTTTAGGATTCACAATTGTATTAATTCTGCAATCGTTTATTCTGTTTCTGGAATTATTTTAACTCGTCACCTTTTTGTTATTTCAACGGATTCAAACAATAAAATAAATTGAATGGAAAACGTAACCTTTTTTACGTTATAAGTCGTATTTCTATACACAATAATATTCTATATGCCTATTTCGAATTACCTACCCTAATCAACTGGAACAAAATATGAAGTAATGAAGTACCTTACCTACTTAACCGAAATTCTCAAGTCTCCTATGGCTGAATAAACGTTTCTAATGATATATTTGCACGATAATATTCAGATATAAAACTTCATGGTCTATGGTTTTTTTTATTGACAAACATTTCATCGACTTTTTTTCCCGTTAGGTTATTTTTAAAAAATAGGTATCAAAATATTAAAATTGATTTATAAAAATGCTTTATATGAAATGTTACGATTATGAAATGAAACATTATATGAAACAGTTGCCCGTAAAAGAAGAGTAAACCTTATCTACGGTCTAGGATTAATATTAGCCAAGCGCACCGCATCGCAAATACTCTTTGACTGGGCTAACTACTCGTAAAACGGTAGAATTGTAGGATTTTATTACGTTCATAAATATCAAAAACAGTTATTTTAATATTGAGTCACAAAAAATTGAACTTATTGTACTAACGGCACATGAATCGCACCATTGCAACAAAAGTACATAATTATTTATTTCCGGACGGTATAATAGATAAGGTCTAATCGACCTTCCATAATCTCCGGTGACAAACACATTAATTTAATAAACAAATATGCTTTTATGACTCTGTATGTTGGTTTGTAAAGTTGTTTGGAAGAGATCGCTGGTGAGCAATTAGAACGCCTGTTGTCTTTAGTTATTTATAATATTGTATTTGCCTTGTTTCCTTTTGTAAACTTATTGTATGTCTCACTTTGGGGCTAAGGAATGCAAACTGGTATTTATTTTAGAAATTACATGATTACCATTAAAATAACGGTTCGTTATTTTTTCTATGAAAATTACCGGTCGGTAAATATTTATATGTAAATACACAGTAATTTACAGGTAATTACGTAATTTCTAAAACAAAAACTGTTTGCATTCCCTAGCCGCAAAGAGAGAGAAATAAGGAGTCGTAAAAGCATATTTACATAATGAAGTAAATATTTTTGTCACCAACAGTTAATTCTTCTATGAAAATTACCGGTAATTTACCTGTTTTCATTTCGTATTTGCGGCTGCGTAGTAAATATATAAATAAATCTATTTTTTTTTGTATTTTTCTAGCTAATTTTTTTACTAAGCCGTACAAAAGTCATAAAGCAGCCATAAGAACGCGTGCACCCCCGTAACTCCTCAAATATTCAATTTTGATTTCTTTCACTACCTTTTTATTGCCGTAACTTTTTATGACGGTAACCCCGGAATTTCAAGCCTACGTTCGATGCTACTACGTGCCGGGTGTTCGCGAAATATATTTTGTTATTTTCTCATTGGCAGAATAAATACGCCTAAAAACCTAGTTAGCGCTTGAAGGTGAAGCCAGTTTTGGTTAGCCGCGGGCTAAGTTTCATCTCTTTCTAGGTGTACTTATTCTTAGGGCGAGGTCAATTCTTGATTTTTGTCAAGCTTCACATCAACTCTCCAAATCTACAACAACTTGCCAAAATTCATTATAGAACGCCCTTCATAATGTTTTAGGAGAAAACTGACAGAGTTGCTGTTGGATAAATGTTTTTACTCTGTAAAGGATTATTTAATTTGCCAACGAGACAAATATTTAGTCGTTAAGATTTGTACTTATTTTGAGTTTTACTAATTATTTTTACATAACAAATTGAACTAGCTAACAATTATTTGAATATTGTTTTATTTTGCTTGTATGCCTTTTTTCGCAGAACACTGTTTATACCTGTATCACCCAATGTAATACTATGTTCTTGCAATAAACTGAATGTATTAAATTTAGTGGTGGGTCGTTGACGGTTTTCGCATCAACGAAACGAAACGTTAACTTAGAAACCGTCAACTAGTTGACAAACTAGTTAATTTGTCAACTAGTTTCTTACTCTAACTTAAAGATAAAGCCGTTGATAGCGTTCAACCGTTTAGTGTTTCGACGTTTGTTGAACGATACAAGCGCTAGCAGCGCTTGCGACATTTCGTTTCGTACGTGAACTCGTTGACGGCGTCAACTAGTCGAAGCGTTCATTCGTAACGTTTCGTTCGTTGACGAATGATAGACGGTTTAATCAACTAGTTCAGTGAATCAACGACCACCACTAATTAAATTGAATTTTGCGACCTCGACCTATTACATCAAGTGTTGTAAACTTAATATAAGAAATCGATCTCGCTTTAGACGAAATTCGAAGTCAATAAAATGCGGAATTAGCAGATGGCGGTACTTTTACCAGACATGATGCCGTGGGACTACAAAATATTCCAATTTCATTTTAATGAGGCCTCAACCATCGTTAACGTGACTTTATTAATAAATAATTAAGTCTAATGAGATCGGTTTATATTTCGCGTGATGGCACTGTGTGTTTAAACGCAGCGATTGCAGTGAGTATATAATTGATAACACTTCATTTTCTTAACCAGGCTTTTTATCGATATTATCAAATCAAGGGTATTTATTACCACATTTTTACATTTTCGAAAATAGTCCAATTTGTGATTGAAAAATCCATTCGAAAAGTTCCCTATTATAAAAGATCGTAGGCCAGTCATTGGTCACAGCGCAGAAAATCATATAGTCGGACTGGTATGGAAATTGTACTGCTATTCTTTTAATGTGTTGTAACGTCGTGTATATAGGGCCGATTCTAAGAGATGACACTTATTTCACGTTTTTTTTTATATTTTGAAAATGAAAACCTAGTCTGTATAATCTCATAAAAAGATTTGTTTTGGATTCTGTGATAATAAATTAATGAAATTGGTTTAAACTGAACACTATTTGAAATGTTGCCAATTGACCGAGCGAGGTAAGAGTCAAATTCTTTAGTATGTCCAAATTCCGGATGTCTGGATTTCCGGCTGTTTTCCCTTACAGGTCTGTGTCCAGGCCACTTCCCGCATTATCCCGCTATCTTGTTTTCCTTTCTATTTCCCACAATGTCCACGTTGATATGGGGAAGACAAGTGTTTACATACAACAGGTACATGTTTACGTCAGGATAATTCGATACATATTCTTGCACTTGACTGTACTTTATAGGTAAGGATAAAAAAACGCCAGTAGCGACCGACCATTTTTCTAACACAGTGTGTACGAAATGAAATTTAATTTCACCTAAATAACCTAGGTAAAGTAAAGTATTTGCTTATATTTAGACATTATGATGATAATCAAGGTGTCCAGGTCTTGACAGGCCCTTCGGCCCGTTAAGTAATTTAATCATTTTGCAAAAAAAATCTTCCAACAATTTAAATTAATTATTAAGCAACCTTTGGAAATAAGGGATTCATGAAACGATTGACGTAAAACTCTAGAGATTCTAGAAATTAAAAAGAATTTTGTAAACCCACTTTGATTGACTTAACCCTTTTGACCTAACCCTTAGGCTTAGGAGGCGTATTATTCCTTCTAAAATTATTATTTTTCATATTGCGACAAATATATTCATATTTGAAACCAACTTTATGAATAAAACAGTACTTTTCCTTGAGTTATAGAAAGTAAAATAGCTATATTTCATTGTGTACAATCGAACATAAGAAAAAAAAAAGTTTTAGGGGGAAGTCCCCTAACGCCGGACGGCACCTAACGCCGGACACTCGAACTATCTCGGCAACTGGAAGCTCGGCAACGGCAACTCGGCAAGTGGAAGGGACGCGGGGGACCCCCGCGCCCCTTCCACTTGTCCTTGATTCGCTCGCGTTGCTAGTTGCCGAGATAGTTCGAGTGTCCGGCGTTAGGTGCCGTCCGGCGTTAAGGGACTTCCCCCTATGCATGAATACGGCAAAGTTCCAGTCGTTTTTGAAACCAAAAATTTCAATGAAAAATTGAAACTATAGGTTTCTAATATATACTAATAAAGCCTGACCAGAAATATATGAGGATTGTCGAGAGGGCGCAATTTATAAGATTTATATGGCAACAATTTTGCAACCAATCGCAACCCACTATAATGACATTACTTTTAAATACATGTCAGTTCCACTATGTTAACCTCGTAATACCATTTAATGGAATGCACTTTTTTCCTGACTGTTTTTCGTATAGTAAACACGTCTACACTTTATTTATAATCTTAAGTTCACGACTGTGAATGATTTTCGACATTTTCTTTGGATAATTTTAAATATTTGTCTGTAAAAGAAATCACCACGAATGACATTGACATTGTTGATAAAATCATTGCCAGTGTAAGAAATTAGTTCTAATGAAATTCCGCAATATGGCGCATCCTCATATATTTCTGGTCAGGCTTTAAATCGCTATGGCCCTGTTCTAATCATCATCATCATCATCATCTCAGCCATAGGACGTCCACTGCTGAACATATGCCTCCCCTTTGGATTTCCATATATACCGGTTGGAAGCGACCTGCATCCAGCGCCTTCCGGCGACCTTTATAAGGTCATCTGTCCATCTTGTAGGTGGACGTCCTACGCTGCACTTGCTGGTCCGAGGTCTCCACTCGAGCACTTTTCGGCCCCATCGGCCATCTGCTCTGCGTGCTATATGGCCTGCCTGTCTAATAAGTATTGATAATATGTTAAGAAACACGTTTGATAATGGAGAATTTTGTCTAAAACAATCAACATTTTTGGACGCATAAGGAGCCTTAACACTAGAGGCAATTTCATTTCTTGGTCTATTTCTTTAACTTTATCCATAAATAACCAGAATGGAGTAGTGCTGGGGAAAAAGTATTAAGCGGTTTACACTCACGTGAAATTGTCAGGAACGGCCCGACACGATTTGAACTCGTATGAAGTTCTTCATCACAGACTAGCTAGCCGTACAGGTGCGCGGTAACGCGTCGTTGTCACGTGCGTCGTCACGCAATGCATAATGTTCCATACTAAATTTTGCTATTATACTTAGCGATTAACGAAAAAACTAATTTCAGCCATTACAAATGATCTGCATATTTCAATTTCTGTTTATCGTTGCCGTGATTATTAATTTAAGTCTATACCTATTGGTAAAATATGAGTTTAGTTTTCTTCGCAAAATACCTACTCTTCAAGAGAAAAGAACACAGATTAGTTCGAACTTGAGCCAGTAACAAAAGATGTTTTTCGGCGCACATTTGTATTCCGAACGCAGACGCTCTTAATGGCTTTAGCCTGTTCGTAGATATGTCTCAGGAAAGTTTAGGAGAAATCTCAGAAATATAAATTACGTTTTTGGCCATGGCTGAACAGAAAGTAGTTATTTATGATTGAGTTATTTTTTATTTTATTTGTAGCTAAAAGATGGCCCGTAGCTTCATCCGCGTATTTATTACCGAGTATCCAAGCAAGCGACAAACTAGATCACCACCACCATCACAACTTGTCGTAGATTTCAATGTGCAGTAAAACAATAATTGCAGCCCGTGGTTCACGAAAAGACTGCCTGGCCACAGTAGCGGAGCGGAGAGTGAACCAATCAGGCTGAGAATGAGAATGAGAATGAGAATGAGAATGAGAATGATAATGAGAATGATAATGAGAATGATAATGAGAATGATAATGATAATGATAATGAGAATGATAATGAGAATGATAATGAGAATGATAATGATAATGATAATGATAATGAGAATGATAATGAGAATGATAATGAGAATGATAATGATAATGATAATGATAATGATAATGATAATGAGAATGATAATGAGAATGATAATGAGAATGATAGTGAGAATGATAATGAGAATGATAATGAGAATGATAATGAGAATGATAATAAAGAGAGTGTCTGAAATTATGCGAGAGTCTTGCCAATTAGTCTGTGATGTAACTATGTATTTAATTTAGTAATTGTATGTGTAATAATTTAATCTTATTTAATGTATCTGTGGAATAATATAATTTAATTTTTAAGAATTTTGTAATGACTTGGGTGTAATCCTGTAATGTTACGATTTTCTTGTAATCTAAATAAATACGTAAATAATAAAAAATGAGAATGAGAGAGAATATTTTTTTGTCAACAGTGGGTATGCATAAATGATGTTAGCAAGCTATGACTAGATTCTCCACTTTTTGTTTAATATTTGTTATTATTGTCCGTTCTTGTCATTTGTTAGTATAGTCCGTCCGTAAGTACACGCTGCGTCTTTGTAAAGCCCGAAAGAAGAACATTTAAATCTAAGAAATGTATTTGTTTAATTTTACACATCTCTGCTCTCTGTGGACCGGCGGGCGAAACAGTCTGAAATAGAGATCGTATGAGTAATCCCGCGATCCCGGGTCTTTTGATATTCCGGAATTGTCCATACGAAAATCCGAGATTGGAAGCCCTAATCTGCAGTGGGCACAAATTTCCTCTAGGGTCACAGGAACATGCATGTTGTTTCAATAATGAAACAGATATGAAAAAGTAATGCACGCCTGTAATTGAGGCACAAGGATGAGCTACCTGTTTTATTTTTATTTTTGCCTGTGTAATTTTGCCTGTTTTTTGTTGAGTGTCTAATAAATAAATACGTAATAAGACTAGGTATTACCTTATTTTGCTTTACAGTAATCGGGTATAATTAATAATTTTATAATCTGGTAAACTTTTCTAAAGCTACCGATTTGCAAAAATAGACCTCCTTGCGTCGGTTGCCTCATTGCTGAGGGTCGTGGTCATTTTCTCGGAACAGTCTCTCCCGAGTCTCCCGGATGTCGCGCCGCCATCTGTTCCTATCAGCAAATAAATAATAAATATGTCGGGGACAGGTCGGATGGCCGGTGTGGTGTGGCACATTAGATGAGCTATTCGACATAGTTGGGGACGAGGAGGTAGTTGTGAGCAAGATGAAACACTACGGATGCAATTAACTTGATTTATTCCTTATACAATGAAGCACAAAATAACAGTTCCTGGCACAGAGGTCTGTAAGATAGGTTATCAAAGTCTCACAATAGTCTTTATTAAATTAACACTGTATTGTTGAGTTATAACGTTTCACTGATTCTAACTTGGTATAGCACAACGAAACGGGACAGTTCCAAGGCAGTAGTGCACTCGACGGTGACCCAGAGTGAAGTGTCGGTGGGCGTTCGCTGAGTGAACCGCCAAGACTGTCTAGCGCGCCAAAACAGGTTCAAGGGGGCGCTACTGTCGCCTTCCAATGGCGCGCCTTTTCGTTGAGCTTCCATACTAATGGCGGTCTCCGACAAATAAATAAATATCAGACAACCTCACACAGATCGATCTAGTCCAAAATTAAGCTCAAGAAGGCTTGTGTTATGGGTACTAGACGACGATATACATACTTATAGAGATAAATATATACTTAAATACATAGGACACCCATGTCCCAAACACAAATATTCGAGTTCATCACACAAATAACTATTTGCCCTGGCCGGGATTCGAACCCGGGACCGCCGGCTCAGTAGGCAGGTATCTACAAACCGAGCCAACCGCGTCGTCATCAGTGGCCGTGTGAAGAGCATCGTGTACCGTCGTGCCCAGGGTTGTGCGCATCTGGCCTGTTTAGCGTGTCTGGCCCCTTCCGCTTGGTTAGACATTTTCGGATCGAAGCTGTGATTCATTGTTTCTTTGTATCTCGCTGCGAGGCTCTTAGGTGACGATCAAGCAGTGCAGCCGCCGAAATTTGGTTATTCTTTAGCACCACCCGGGGGACACGTGCAGGGCATCTAGGGTAAAATTCCTGCGGACGCGAATAACCTTCGCCCCCCCGATCCGATTCTCAAGAATTAATAAAATTGGCAGTGACACACATTGAAAGAATAGATAGGGTTCCTATTCTACCGATTAACGTTGACTATACATTGGGTAACGTGTGCAGAAATATAACTTTTTCGCCCGAGCCTACAAAGCCACAAGCGTTCTAAGTTCGGAATTGTTAAGTTTGAGACTTGGAAAACAAGAGTTGTGCTGTTTCGTTCTTTCCGTTGTTTGTTGTTTGTGAGCTTATTACAACTTTGTGGTACGTTTCAATACAAAGATATATATTTAGAGTTGTAATATATTCTTATAAAAATACTCCACGATACATATATCGGGGGAAGACTTGTGAAATCAGACATAAAATTTATGATGTTTTTAATCATAAGGGTCCATTTTCTAGCTTTCCAATTAGAGAATGCAATCCAGGGAGGTAATTCGACCAATTTTAGAGAGATGATGGAGATCTCTCCATTTAATCGCCATCCGTCACTTTTGACGTATCCCTACTTGACAAATGGCGATATCCCTAAAACATCGCAACTTCGTCAATCCGGTCGCGGTTACTTTGCGTTTCCTTTGTATGTGACGGCATAAATAACATGTGCATACTTTAACTTGATCCTGTAGTGCGTGAAATGAGTCAGTTACGTTTCGTTCAAAACAGAAATTCATATGTATGAATAGCATTTTTGACAATAATTATCGCCTTCGTATTTCCAAAATTGAGATGAGATATGTCACTTGAAACTCATCGCATTTTAATGGAAGTTCAAAGGCGATATCACTGTTATCTAATAGAGTTTTGACGTTTTGCGATCTCTCAAACGGCATTCTCGAAGAAGATCCCAGTACATTTTTTATGGAAATTACCGGTAAATACCATTGAAAATTTTACCGCTTTGCATTCTCTCTTTCCAATAAACTCATTTGAAAGTTTTATTATGATGCGCACAAACTCCATTAACGAGCGAAAAAGTGGATCATTTTGATTGAAAGCGTCATAAATAATAAATTAAAAGGAAGAGCTGAAGAGGATGAAAGAAATATTTTTACTAAACCAGTAATGTCTGTAATAGCGTAAACCAAATGTTTAGAATGAAGAGAAAAATTGAAAAAAAAATATGGTTCAGGCAGGGTTCGAACCCGCGTCTCCAACAGCTTTCTGGGCCAACACGGGCATCCTACACCGGTCCAGGACCGCTGAATCTAATGCCAGAGCCATTGAATTTTTCAACCAGTTGCTTCTTGCATGCCTTAAGGTGGCATCGTAGCGCCATCTATTAGATTTCGGACTTCATAATCGGCACCATCGTCTCAAATTTGTTGAGAATCGATAGTAATGTGCTTTCAATCTTTCGCTTCATTGTAACATTTAGTTTGAGGATGGTAGGGGTAAAGGGAGGATGATAAAAAATAAAGAAATACCGGTCAACCACACTCACATCAATCTAGTCGCACAGTAAGCTCTAGTACGCTTGTGTTATGGGCACTAGACGACGATATACATACTAATAGGTAAATACATACTTAAATACATAGGAAAAATATTTTAGGCATATATCCGTTTTCTTGGTTTACGATGAAATCTAGCCAGGCATACAGTGTAATTAACTAACTAATTTATTAGTTTAGTTACAAATCAGCCCTCCTACTAATTTGTAGCCAGACATAATTAGCTCTATGTAAATTTTGTCAATATTACTAGTATTATATTAATTAACCATAAACAAATACAACTATCATAAGCATGAGTAAATTCAATAATAATTATATTATTGGTTTATTTGTAGAGTTGATTTAATGAGACAGTAAAGCATTTTCAAACTCGGGTTGTGCTCTGGCACAACCCGAGTTCAAAACACTACATTTCCTATCCTCACGGCCACGTGGCATGGATGAGTGTCACCACTCTGAACAGAAAGTATTTTTTATAAGATCATTATTGCGAGCGCTATACTTATTAAATTAGCTTCAAAAAAGCTCAAATTTGAAAAATTAAGAGGTTAAAAGGACATTATACCATATACTCATAATCACTGCTAATTTTCCTATACACTAGTTTGGGTTAAGTTTGCACCTGATAACAAATTGGATACAAATGAGATTTAGACTTAACGTCACCGGGTTAGAGGTTAGAGGGTTTTCATTCTCAACTGTTTCCTCTACAATATTATAAATAATAGTTACTATATTCTGTGTCGGACCGGTTCATTTTTGCGCAAATACGGCATTTAAATATACTGAAATTTAATTTTTGAATCGAAACCACTAAACACGCACTCAAAAATACACGGAACCAAATATTCTACCGGTAACTTTCAGACATTATACTATTTTTAATTGGACAAAAACTGAAAAGAACACGTGTTTTGACTACTGATTTTTATGACGTCACAAGCCAGTTTCTTCATAGAAACTTCATACAAACAGATCGTTTTTGACATTTCATAAAGAGTAGCTAATTTGACTGCTGTCATCAAACACCGTATTGTTATTTTTATTTAGTTTGTGTACTAGGTGTCCGTTTTCATTGGAATTTTGGCCAAAAACATCGCTCAAGTACTAGCACAACTTTTATAATAATAAGCATAAACACAGAAGAGTCCTTCCCATTCAGTTCTTAAAATTTCATAACGACCAATCGTAATTAAGTTTTGGAGGAGGAAAAGTAGAGAACCTAACCTATATTTGTATGAAAAAATTAATGGGAAGTAGTTCCTCTTAAAAGCGGAGTTTCAACGTAATTTGTGTTCAACTGTTGTGTTGTCTTTTATTATTTTCTTTGTAATTTTAATGACCCAATTAGCCAAGATATTGCAATCCTACTTAACTTTTCTTTTGATGTCCTGTATTGGATGCAATGCAGAAAATAATGTATTTCTCAGTTTAATTATACCATACAAAATGTTATAAAAATTTACATAACTGAGAAAAATAATTGTCGTAGCAATTTACCCTATAAATAAAATAAAATAAAAAACATATTTCACTATAATATGAAAAGCGTTTGATGATATTTTGTACCATCATCAGAAATAAATGGAACACTCATTCCGTTCCAATTGGCTCGGTCTCATTTCCATCCCCGTGTCCACTTGGCATAAATGAGGAGCATGGGGAACATATACGGCAAACTCGAGGATTCAAAACTAACTTTTAATTTAATTCATAAACTTGAGCGTATTTAGAATATTTGCATCAGGTTCATATTTTGGGTTACGTAAATATGACCATGTTTCCAGTTTCCGTTTGCAGCTCAAGTGGCTTCCTATCCGCTTTCGTCGTAACTCTCACATTCTTTCTCTTCTTTACAATATTCTTTTTCACCCTGCAACTCCCTGCTACCTCAAGGAGCGTTTCAGTTACCTTCGTTCTATTAGGTCCTCTAAAAATTTGCTTCTGGCTGTCCCTTCTTCTTCTTCCAAATTCTATAACAGCTCATTTACCTTTCAGGCTACTCTATTGTGGAACTCTCTCCCTGTTGAATTGAAACGTAGTCAATCCGTTGCTACTTTCAAAACACACCTTAAAGAACATTACTTGTCTCTCCTTTAATACTCTGCACTGTGACTGACATAATCTGTGGTTCATTACACAAAATATTATTTTAAATATAAGGTTTAAGTAAGTTTATATTATGAGTATATATTATTTAGTCATATGTTCATTTATATATATATATATATATATATATATATATATTCTTGATTACTTTTTGCATCGCCTACTCATCTTATTTCATTTATATTAATCCGCTACCCTAAGGTTGTCTGGAAGAGATAGCTTTTAGCGATAAGATCGCCTATTGTAATGTTAAGTGTCAACTGTATGTATTTCTTTCTTCTTAAGGTGTGCAATAAAGAGTATTCTCTTCACTTCTAACCAGCGAATGACCTTAGCAAGATGATTGATGGTTAGTAACTATGGGGTCAAACATGTAGCTAGCTGGTTCTGTAACAGCCTATTCACTCTAGTCTTGAAGAGACTCAAGTTATAATTTTCAGGAAATATACACGAATGGAGTGGAGTGTTTATTTTATGCTCTTCTTCAAACCATTCAAAGGACATCTTCAGGTTACAGAAAAGTATATAGACAGTAAATTTTATCTAATGTACTTTTTTCTTGTTTCGCTTAGTTTTTTGGTAGGGACCAACTATGATCATAGGGCTGAATGAACGCACCCAAGCGATCGACAGCCCGCCTGTCTCCGGCCGGGCGTCCCTACACCAAATCATCAAAAAAAAAAATCATCATGATCATAGAATTACTAAACCCAATATTTTTTGCTATGGCTTTTACAAACCTTTAGCAATATTGTGACATGTGATTCTTCAGTTTCAGTGACCAAATGAGGTCCCTCACAACCTAAAGACCAAGGACGGTCTGTAATGTGTATAATATTGAAATGCTTACGATGATGCCAGTTTTTACCACGAACAGAAATGAAAGGAACACTCGTTCCGTTGCAATTTGCGCGGTCTCATTCCCATCCCGCGGACACTTGGCATAAATGATTAGCAAAGTTTTAAACAAAATGGAGTGTTTAAAAGGAGAAAATTTTCATGCAACTCGTCAACCCATTTCTAACTGGCTTCAAAAAGCAGACTCAATTCCTCGGGATTTTAGTTCAATAAGGCATATTCATATGATCACATTACGGAACGTTCTAATTCAACCTATAACGGCACAACATAGTGGCTCCACTTTGCCTGATGGTAAGCAAATAGGGGAGCCCAAGTCGTAATGACAACTGACAAGAAACCAACGGTGCCTTGTCAGTGGACACTGCCATGCTGGCCTGAGAGATGCTTCTTCACGCTTCGTTTGAAGGGTCCAAGGTTGTAAGGAGGAACCACAATGTGCCGTGTGTAATGAATTAGTAATACTAATTTCAATCCCACTGACCTATTTTTAAACGAAACAATCATGATATTGTGACCATGTCGAAACAAAGAGACTGTTCATTACGATGCGCGTATTAAATAAATGAATGAATAAATGTATGAAACCTGAAA
The DNA here is from genome assembly GCA_905147355.2 of Apotomis turbidana. NCBI lineage: Eukaryota > Metazoa > Arthropoda > Insecta > Lepidoptera > Tortricidae > Apotomis > Apotomis turbidana. The sequence continues at coordinate 15,498,693 of LR990301.1, read as the reverse complement.
CATACATGCTTAAATAGATGCTTTAGTCGATCCGTGGCCGATTTTCGTCAAAAAAATGCTAGCATTAGTTAATTGAGCCACACAAAACATGTTCCACGTACGCACAAGTAAATAGTAAAAATTGCAATCTCTTCTCTGGGTGATAAACTTTTTTTATACTACGACGGTGGCAAGCATACGGCACACCTGATGTTAAGCAGTTACCACCGTCTATAGACGCTTGCGATGCCAGAAGCATCACACGTGCGTTGCCAGAACCTGTTACTCCCCTCTAGAAGAACCACATACTGTAGCCCCGGGGACACCTCGGCAGGTGGAGCTCATTCCACATGCAGAGCGTTCGCGGTAGGAAATTCCTCTGGAACCGCACAGTTCTCGACCATTTAGGCTGCAGTGCGATGGTAAGTAGCCGTGGGCGTCATGTCAAACAATTCCTCAGAACACGTCCCATTATACAGACGGTAGAACACACATACATACACACACACATAAAATCACGCTTTTTTCCCAACGGGGTAGGCAGAGACCACAATATCTTTCCACCTGATATGGTCCTGACATACATCTTTCTCTTCATCAACATTCATTAATCTTCACATACATGCTCGTCAGTTTAAAGTATTCTTGACTTGCCCTTTTTTCAGAACGTCTCTAATCTGATCAAGAAACATTCGTCTAGGCCTTCATTTTCCAACATTTCCATTCACATTCGCCTTGTAGATTTGTTTCGTGAATCTTCTTTCATGCATCCTCTCTACGTGCTCAAACCAACTAAGCATAACACACACAAGGAGGTCAAGTATTTTTTCAGACTCAGAGGCTAGATTCCGTGAGTGTGTGATTGTCAACTATGCGAACTGCGCTGCGCGTCTCTGTACCGAGTCAAAGGGCCAAGAAGGGTCAATTTTTATTCTTAAGACACAGACACCACATCTAAACTAGATACCCAGCTTAGTAATAACAAGGTTCTTATTTTTTTGGGGTTTCTTGATCGTCTGTCAGTCATTTTGTTCATATCTACACAAATGATAAGCATTATGAAATAAATGGAACACCCGTTCCATTCCAATTTGCGCGGTCTCGTTTCCATTCCCGCGGCCACTTGGAATAAATGAGGAGCACGGGGAACATATTATGTGCGGCGTACGAAGCTAGCTTTAAAATGGAGTTTATGAGCAAAATTTAGTTTAAATGCATTTCTGCAATGAAATGAAATGAAATGAAATGAAATAATTTATTCAGTAAGTAGGCACAAGGGCACTTTTACAAGTCAGATTGTGAATCTACCGGAATTTCGCAAGAGGAGACCGCTGTTGAGAAGAAAGCCGAAAGAAACTCAACAGTAAGTCATTTTTTCGTAAATAATACTTAGAAAAATTACATTACATTAGTGTTATAACTAATTATTACATGCGTACACGTATAGGAGATATATAGATACTCCAAATCAATGTTAGGTAGGAATATTAAAATAAAATTAAAACGATCAATTTAAAATATTAAATGTACCCAGAGATGTATAAAGTCTCTAGGTGTCACAACATGCAATAAAATATAATTACTTAATTAATTTAATTCCACAGAGATGTATAAGGTCTCTCGGCGTCAATGTGAATAATTTACGATAGACAATAATTATTAAACCTAAATTTCTTAGAGATGTATAAGGTCTCTAGGCGTCACAATATACAAAAAAGAAGAAAAAATAAATAATGAATAAATATCCATATCATCTATAATGCTCAAAGATTAACTGGAAGAGATTCCTAATATGGATAAGTTTGCCTATGTACATGTAATATTTGTTATAATTGTATTCATCCGTATTTTATTCAACCGTGTTTGTGTACAAAAAAGTGTTTACATAATTACATACATTCTATTATAAAATTCTTAAATTGTACTGAAAATCAGTTTTCTATGGAAACTGGTCGTTATTTTCAAGAAAACTCTTAAGAGGATCAGAGGATCCCATGAAAGGCATTTCATTCCTTAAAATTCCCTTCACGCTAAGTTTGCACCTGGTAACTTTGACCTCGCATACAAATGAGGTTCAAACTTTTACGTAACCGTGTTGAAGAAATCGATGTTTCGTTTTCGAATGTTTCTTCCTCAAACTTAACCAATTGAAAGAAGCCTGTCAGGAAACTCTACAGGCGTCAATCCGGAAAGCGGAAAACCGTGTGGAATGAAGACCTTTGGTGCAACGGATAACAGCTTCAAATGGTAACGACCCACAGTCATGAGGAAGGGAGGAAGAAGAAGAATGCAAAATTTCAACTCAGTCGGTTTAAGATATCTGCTTCAAAATTCAATTGCCAGATTCCATGCGAACAAACATAGTTACATACATACTACATTGCAAATTAAATAAAAGCTATTTAAAAGAATTGACAATCATACGATGTCAAATCTGTTGTCTTTGTGATACAAGTTCATTGGCGCTCAAGGGAGATCTTTGTATATTTAAGAGGCATAAAAAACAAACGGTGCTTTACTCAGTTCTCTTTTTTTAGGGTTCCGTACCCAATGGTTAAAACGGGACCTTATTACTGACGTTTGATAATGCAAAAAGCTGTTTGTAGTGCCACTATCCGACGCTTTGGACCGACGTTTGTTAGACTATACATAGATACATAGTTACATACACACATTGCAAGTTAAATAAAAGTTTGTAAAGAAAATTGGCAATCAAACGATGTCAAATCTATTAATCTTACGTCTCTCTCTTTAGACCTTGGCGCCTTTCACAGTCAGCGTGCTAGAACTTACGAGCCATATTTCATACACCATTGCCAAAGTCGAAGTAAACAGATTTGCTCCCCGTGCGACCTTCTGGGGTCAGACGCGCGGCGCCGGCCCCTGGTGCCAAGTGGAACAAAGGTTAAGGTTATGGTTATGTTTTATGGGTTCTGTCTTTGTTATACAAGTTCATTGGCGCTCAAGGAAGATTTTTGTCTATTTGAGACGCATAAAAAAACAATCGGACTATGCTTAGTTCTGGTCTTTTTTTTGTGTTCCGTACCCAAAGAGTAATAACGGGACCCTATTACTAAGACCATCGTCTGTTTGTCTGTCACCAGGCTGTATTTTATGAACCGTAATAGCTATACAGTTGAAATTTTAACAGAGGATGTAATTTTGTTGCCACTATAACAACAAATACTAAGAACAGAATAAAGTAAATAAATAAGAGGGTTTCCCATAAAACAAACGTGATATTTTTGCAGTTTTTTTTTAATTTGTGGTACGGAAACCTTCGTGTCAGAGTCCGACTCACACTTGCTCGGGTTTTCTTTATTACATAACTTGAAATGTCACCACCAATGAATTGGACTTATAGTTCAGGTCTAGATCAATTGCGCGACATAATTATAAAATTGACCCATTTATTACAAATAATTACCTAAAGTCTAATCAAACAATTATAAAACAGTTTTTGTTTCGTTATGCACGTTTTCTTTTGTTTCGTATGACCATTTACAACAAAATTGCCGCCTCACCGCACCAAAACAGCTACAATCTTGTAACCAATTTAGCTATGGGAATAGCTGGATAAGATTTTTCTACAGTTTCGAAAGAAAGTAAATAGTGAAGCAGCAAAATACCTACTTAATTATTCTTTCCTCCATTTTTCTAGAAGAGAATGCCCGCTTTATAAAGTTTTACACGAGGAAACAGTTTCTTTTCATTTAATATTCTTGCAGGCACATAAAGTAAGTTCCAGGCAAGTTTGCAGAGCGAACTACGGACCAATAACACCGCTAGATGTAGCACAAATAGAGACAGTGGATTCATATTTTTAGCATGAAAGTTAGACAACATACCGCCGTGTCTGTAACGAAAGTTTTTGACCAGTGTATGCTGTTGTTTTTCTGTCAGCCACAGCTACAGACGTATACTGCTGAACATAGGCCTCGCCTATAACTAACCACAGAGTGCGATCATACACAGGCCACATCGAGTCACGAGGTTCTAAGGCCGTGCCATGCTGAACTTTCCTATGTAGTCGTCACTCCAGGATTTTGCTGCCCCGGCGACCATCCGCTTTCTGGGTTACATGGCCCACCCATTGCCAATTCAGCCGTGCAATCCTGCGAGCTATATCGGTAATTTTGGTTCTAGAGCGGATATTCGAATTTCTGATGCACGCAGACAAACTCCAAGTATTGTCCTTTCCATTGCACATTTCGCGACTCTAAGCTTATGAGTGAGTTGCTAGTGAGAGATGAATTTTTAACATTGAAATCTTTCCTTTTCCGTGAGCTCGTTCGAAACGGATATCAATCGACATGTTTCGAATCAGTTTGCGACGCATCATCAAGAGATCTGATCAGTCGCGGCAGTGTTCGATTGGCTGCCACCGCGACTGATCGACTTATGTATTTCAAACTATTAGGTATTATATTTAAGGTATTATATTCAGTCTGCGCCGTGCGCTCGCGCTGTGTGTGCGTGTGTTAGCGGTTGCGTTGCGTAACGGGCGGTAGAAACTCTGCCGAAGTCATAATGTCGTCAATGAATATACTTCAATGTATTAACTGCAGGCTGGTGGTTAGTGAACCGCTATGTTTTATTCAAAATAAACATGTGATTATGGATAGTGACAGTTTAGTGAAAATTTGTGCATCGGCGTTTAGTACTGAAGACATTGTGGAGGCTAAGTCTTTATTATTTAAATCTATTTCGACGGACTTGCGCAACATCAAGCGTAAAGCGAAGAGTAAGGAGGGAAAGAAAAACAAGGACCTGTATGATATAATTAATGTGTTTAAAAAAATAGACAGTGAGACGATACCGGTGTTTGTGGCGTGTGATTTAAATAAGCTGCCACCAGTAACTTGGGATCACCTGGACGTATCGAAGCTGCTTAAGGATATAGTGGTGCTCAAACAAGACCTGGATGTTATGAAAAATTCATATGCTACTCTGGCCCATTTACGACAAACTAAAGAGGAGATTTTAAGTGCTAGAAATGACAGTTTAGCATCGGTTAATCATCAAGAGACGAATTTCAATTTCTCACAAAAGGCTAACATAAATAATCGTCGGGGTGCGCATGTGACAAATTTAAATTATGATAGTGGACCGATGGGCCTACCGCACTTATCATTTAGGTCGATATCGGATCATAACGGTCATGCACAGGGCGAGGTGAATGACCGGTTGACTCGTTCCTGCTCTCGCGAAGTATCGCCGTCTCACTCGCGCGTACGTACGAGCTCCGTAGCGTCTAACGTCACTGCCGAGGTGAACCGAGCGATCACCGAAACTAACATCGGAGCGCCAATCGAGGAGCGACTCTCGGTGTGTGCGCCGTCTACAGAAAATACAGCTTCGAACAACATATGCAAGGAATCAGCTGGTTGCTTTGAGAGGCGACATGACTCACCGTCTGATAAAGGCTCATCGATGCAGTGTAAGTCATTTGCGGAGATTGTTGAGGCGCCTGGCGAATGGAAGCAAGTGGTTCCAAAATCGAAATGGAAGAAAATGCAGAATGAGCGGTATAGAAATCGTTTTATTGGCGATAAGGGTGTTGCATCTATAGCACCGGAGTGCAAGTTTAGAGCAGCCTGCATAAAAATACCGCTGTTCATAAACAATGTAAACAAAGGCACGCTGCCGGCAGACATTATAGATTACATACAGGAAAAAACGAACATCAAGGTTACGCTGGAAAGATGTGGAATGAAGCGTGAGAAGGAGTATGACGCTTACAAAGTCTATGTGCCTGAAAACAGTTTAGAGGTTTTTATGAATAATAAGTTATGGCCGGAGGGCATTTCTTTTCGACGATTTATATTCTTTAAGAATAGGCATACTAGTTATGGAAATATGTAAGAAATCGAATTAAAATGAATGCAGTTACGCCGTTTAAATTTATAAGCTACAACTGTAAATCAGTTACTCGTTCGGAGACTTACGTTAAAAGTCTTTGTCAACAAGCCCAGATAGTATGTCTACAGGAAACCTGGCTTTTTAACTCGGATCTAACGCGTCTTGCCAGTATTGATAGCAATTTTGGTTACACAGGTAAATCTGCCATTGACGACGCGGCGGGCATCATACGTGGCCGTCCTTTTGGTGGCATTTGCATATTATATAAAAGGAGTGCTTTTGACTCTGTAAAGGTAATTGAGTGTGTCAGCAACAGGCTCGCGGCTATCAGTGTCGAAGTGCGCGACCGTTCTTTTTTGGTATTCTCAGCATATATGCCAGTAAATCATGCTGATAACTTAGCCGAGTTCACGGAGTGCCTCAGTGAAATGTGTGCCATAATTGAACATTTGCAGATTGCGACAGTTTTCATGCTAGGTGATTTCAATGCCCATCCTGACAGTTTATTTGGTCGTGAAATGCTAAAGTTTTGTGATGAGCAGACTTGGCTGTGTGCGGACATTAAGAAGTTGGGCGTCACGTCGGATACATTTACTTTTGTCAGTGGGGCCCATGGTTGTACTCGCTGGCTCGATCACTGTTTAGTGACCGAGGCAGCGATGCAATCGGTGCTAGGTACCAGGGTGCTCTATGGGTCCGACTGGTCAGATCACCTTGCTTTAGAAGTCAGCTGTGATATTGAGGTGCTGAAGTCTGTTCATGTTCCGACTATTAAACCTTATAACAGAGTACTATGGAGGCACAGGGATGCTGCACAAATTGAAACATACCACAAGCTGTGTAATGATAAGCTTAGAGACATACAGTTCCCAAACAACCTTACTAATTGTTGTGACGGTTTGTGCAGTAACACTGAGCATAGAATAACTTTAGACCGCCTGTATTGTGATATTGTTAGTGCGCTGAGGGGCGCGGCAGAGGATAGTTCAGTGGCTCCGGTTATCAATCGTAAGAAAGAAGGAAAGTACGTTGTGGGTTGGAATAAACATGTTTATCATGCGCATAAGGAGGCTAGGTACCATTTTCAGCTTTGGGTTTCGCATGGCAAGCCCGTATGTGGGCAGTATTATGCTCGTATGACGGAAACAAAGCGTATTTTTAAATCCAGACTGAAATGGTGCCAGGATAACTCGGAGCAGATAAAGATGGATATATTAGCCACACACCATGCAAGAAAGGACTTTCGCAACTTTTGGAAAGAGACCAATAAACTCAATCCAAGGCCGTGTACCCCTCTTAATGTGAACGGTGTTAGTGAGCACGTAGAAGTAGCTAATATGTTTAAAAATAGTTTCATGTTGGAGCCACGCACTTGTTCTGCGGTTACTTGTCCGTCGGACGTCTCTCTTTTACGTAGGTCCTCTCCACCCATTAAGTTTCATTCGTCAGAGGTCGCCACCGTCATACGTAATATGAAGGGAGGAAAATCGCCCGGTCATGACTCTCTTTCTGTTGAGCATTTAAAATATGCTGGTGTTCACCTGCCGCGTGTGCTCGCATTACTTTTCACTTTGTGCGTGCGTCATTCGTACCTACCGGAGGATTGCATGAGAACGATTGTTGTACCAATAGTCAAAAATAAAACAGGGGACTTGTCAGACAGGGCCAATTATAGACCCATATCACTGGCGACCACGATAGCTAAAGTGCTGGATAGTTTGCTTGATCGACAATTAGCTAAGCATCTGAAGCTGCATGACGCCCAGTTTGGTTTTCAAGCTGGGCTGTCGACTGACTCAGCGATCCTATGTCTCAAGCACACTGTCCGGCACTATACTGACAGGAAGACGCCTGTATATGCGTGTTTTCTGGACCTGTCCAGGGCTTTCGATATGGTGTCATATGATCTTTTGTGGAATAAAATGAGAACGGATACGGATTTGCCCCTAGAGGTAATAAATATGTTTGACTATTGGTACAAAAACCAAATAAACATGGTAAAATGGGCTGATGTTTATTCTGATGAGTACAGGTTGAAGTGTGGGGTAAGACAGGGGGGGTTGTCGTCTCCGAGACTCTTCAACCTATACGTAAATGCTCTCATAGAGGAACTCAGCGGAATCAGGGTCGGGTGCGCCATTGCCGGGGATATGGTTAACAATATCAGCTACGCTGATGATATGGTTCTGCTGGGTCCCTCTGTGTGTGCTATCAGAAAGTTGCTCAGGAAGTGCGAGGATTACGCCGAGGCCCATGGACTGAAGTACAATACAAGTAAGAGCGAGATTCTTGTGTTCCAGCCGCGTGAGCATAAGGTAGACAGAGTACCGGAAATCTTGCTGTACGGAGTTCCCCTCGCTAGAGCAACCAAATTTAAGTACTTAGGTCACTGGGTCACGGAGTCTCTCTCGGACGATCTAGACATTGAGAGGGAGCGTAGGGCGTTGGCAGTTCGGGGGAATATGTTGGCTCGCAGGTTTGCGCGATGTACGCATGAGGTAAAGATTACTTTATTTAAAGCCTACTGCCAGTCCTTTTACTCGTGCAGCCTGTGGGTCAATTATACCCTTAGGGCAATTAACGCCCTCCGCGTTCAGTACAATAATATACTTAGGATGCTGTTGGGTCGACCTAGGCACTGCAGTGCTTCTGGCATGTTTGCTGAGATGCGAGTTGACGATTTTCATGCTGTTAGGAGAAAACGAGCTGCCTCCATAATGCACCGCATTCGAGATAGCTCCAACAGCATCCTACGTGTGGTCGCGAGTAGACTGGATTGCCCACTGGCAAGGCATTGGTCGAGCCTCCATGTAACAAAGTTTAATTAATACAGTTAAATTCTAAGCATGTGACACTGTGATAATTTATAATTTTTAATGTGTTATAACTTTTAATATGAAATTGATTTTTTTATTGTTGTTATTCGTGTTTGTTTGACAACTTAGTGTTAAGCATTTATTAATTAGTAATTCTTTTAAAATTCAATTGTCTGCATTATGTTATTATTATTATTATATATCGATGTCACATGTACTAACAACTAATGTTAAGTTTACTAACAAATAATTATGGATCTTTGTTATCTGATATAAATAAATAATTAAAATTAATTAAAATTAAATTAAAATGGCGTATGGAACGCGTAAGTGGAGTGGAGAGTGGAAGCGTATCGTGGCGACGACGAACGCCAGCGACCGGCGACAGGCGTCAAGAATAACTTGGCCGCTAGATCGCGGTCGCGTTTGAAACAATAAATAAACTGAACTGAACTAAAACCTCATCGTTACATATTATCCACATTATTCAAATAAAAGCTATGAAGTGAAAGATCTGTAAACTAAGCTCTGTGCTCGTGTGAAGAAAGAATGAAAAAGTATATTTTATGTCCTCCGTAACTTCTCGCGAACTTTTTAATAATACGAGCATTATTACCTCGTTGACATGTAGTTTGGAATATGTGGGTGAAAATAAACTTATTTTTTTGAGGTCAGAAAATTTAAAAGCAAAGAACATCGACAAAACACACCGATATTCCCAATTTAGTAATGTTTCGGCTATATAACGTACATATCACTTAACACATTCACTGCAAGCAACGCATAATATGCGTTCACCTTCATACAAGTCTGTTCCTAGGGCACGACCCCTGGCATTCACTGTCATACAAACTCATTTCAATCCCCCTGACAGTGAGTGCGTTCATATCACAGGGTTCTATGTTTGATTTTGAGACTATTCACATTTAGACTTTGTGTCATTATGTTACTCAGAATAAATGAGGAGTGTATTTTCAAAAGGACTTATTTTGTATGACTCTCATAAAGAAATAAGCACTTTTGAAAAGATACTCCTCAAAAAACGGGAGCACACCACACTACAACCCGATGCTTTTGTGATTGTTTATTTCAGCGCACAATCAAATACGCTCTCTCGCTCCAGCGTTGCACGTTGAAAATCAATATCGGTTAACGACCTTTCGCGATGCAGAATAATGCCAAGGCCATCCCCCGCCCTCTCCTCTCATTTGTAGGGCCAATAGTTACATAATATGGGGCCTTGAATATGAAGAAAAAAAATAATTTATTGGTAATTTGTTCAATTACATTATTATACAGAATCAACGTTGTTGTATTAAAGGTTTACACTCGCGTGAAATTGTCAGGGAAAAGAATCAGTGACAAAGTTACCGCGCGGCTGTACGTCCCTGATGATGAGCTCTATACGAGTTCGAAACATGTCTGGCCGTTCGTGACCATTTCACGTGAGTGTAGCGCTTAATACAATCACTACATAGTATAAAACATAGTCAAAGCTTTCTGCTGTCTGTACCTATGTATGCTTAGATCTTTAAATCTACGCAACGGATTCTGATGCAGTTTTTTTGAATAAATAGTGTGTTGCAAGAGGAATGTTTATAGGTATAACACATTCAGCATTACACCCGTGCGAAACCGGGGCGGGCCCCTAGTACCTAATGAAATATGTCTCACGAAAGTTTGAATAGGAGTAGAATCAATGTTGATCCTTTTTAGGGTTCCGTAGTCTACTAGGTAGGTACCCTTATAGTTTCGCCATGTCCGTCGGCCTGTCTGTCTGTCTGTCCGTCTGTCCGTCCTCGGCTTTGGTCCGTGATCATTAGTACTAGAAAGGTGAAACTTGGTGTGAGTATGTGTATTTATCACGCCAACAAAACGGTAAAATAAAAACTAAAAAAAAAATTTTTCGGGTACCTGTCGTACACCTAAAGTGGGGGTGAATTTTATTTTTCGTTCCAATACTAGTGTGTGGGGTGTCGTTGAATAGGTATTTTAAAAATATTAGGGGTCTCTAAGGCCTTGTTCAGACCGGGCTGACTGTCGGCCGCCGAATGTGTGAATATGTATGGAAACTGCGTAACGTTCGCTCACTTTGGGCGGTAATGGGCGGCCGACAGTCAGCCCGGTCTGAACACGGCCTAAACATAATTTTTTCATAGTCAGCAGTTTTGTAAATATATATTCGCTACGAAAATCCAAAAAATAGCGTCCCGCCCTCTAACTTTTCAACCACGGGTAAACAAAGTATGGGAAAATTCATGAAAATGAGGCTTTATAACCAAGTACTTTCAATGAAAACTATATTGAATTAAATCGGTTGAGCCGTTTTTGAGTTATCGCAAAATTTTCATAATTTTCTTTAAAATGACGTAAGTGCCGCGCGGAGTCCTTATGTACTTCGAACGTTACACATATTAGTTAAGTGTCATACTGGATTAAACATTTCACTCAATCTGGCGCGCATAATCGATAAGTTACAGAAGGTAATAAGTAATTACAGTTACTATGGCGTTTATGACCTTTTTACTGTGCTTGAAATCTTTCTCGTAATTTAAACTTCGTCTATAGTGAAGGATAGGCGACTACGGAACCCTACACTGAGTGTGGCCCGACATGCTCTTGGCCATTTTTTTATGGTGATACCACAGCTATTGACAGCGGTCCTATAGCTCAAGTAAGAGCACTGCTCCAGCCAAGCAGAGGCAGACCCGAGTCGAGTCGGTTCGATTGCACTTCAGTAAATTGGGTAAAATGATGGTTTCTTATATCCTTTGTGTATCTATTTATTCAATTTCATGTCATAATATTATATAGTACATTACTGCCGATACCGGAAAAGAAAGGTTTGCCGGGTGAGTAGGTGACCGTAGGGAGGCCGGATAGTGATACAAAGCCAGCAAGCCCTTTTCACGGCTAGACATTTTTCTCAAGCATATGTAATGAAATAAAAAATACACCACTCAAAACAAAAAACATAAATCAGGCTAACCTGATCATGAAGACAGACGCCATCTTTAAAAACAATACTTCCCGGCTTAGACCTTCAATTACGTATGAAATTCCTTTATACAGTTTATTCAGTTCTCTCGAGTTGTCCCAAAATTCGATAAAACTTTCAACATCTAAAATGTTATTAAACATGACATTTTATTTATTTTCTCTCCATTTTAAAATAAAAACAATAAGCAAAACTGCGTATTTATTTGTTTATTTTAAAATAGTTTTCATAATAGATAAATAAATAATAAATGAATATCGGACAACCTCACACAAATCCATCTAGTCCAAAATTAAGCTCAAGAAGGCTTGTGTTATGGATACTAGACGACGATATACGTACTTATATAGATAAATATATATATATACTTAAATACATAGAACAACCATGACCCAAGCACAAATATTCGAGTTCATCACACAAATATTTGCCCCGGCCGGGATTCGAACCCGGGACCGCCAGCTCAGTAGGCAGGTGTCTACAAACCGAGCCAAACGCGTCGTCATAGTAGGTATACAATCAATACTTTTTCCATATTCGTCTGTATTGAAGATTGTCGTCTAGATAAATTTATAAATTTTTTTTATTATTAGACATGATATCGAACCTTTTTAGGGGTCCATACCCAAAGGATAAAAACGGGACCCTATTACTAAGCCTTCGATGTCCATGCGTCTGTCCGTCTGTCACCAGGCTGTATTTTATAAACGGTTATAACTAGACAGTTGAAATTCTAAAATGATGATGTATTTCTGTTGCCGCTACAACAAGAAATACTAAAAAATAGAATAAAATAAAAATTTAAGGGGGCTCCCACACAACAAACGTGTGACATCTATAACCTTTAATATTTTTCCGGTCCTTGTCTTCAATTCAATATCTGTAAATCGATGAGCGTAACCTTGCTTAAGGCTAGTATTATGCGGTAATTGGCCGCTTCTTTGTATTGACATTTCAAAGGCGAGGTCAACTCATCAGGTATTCATGAGCGCGAGGCGGCCATGGTAACAGTGATACTGTTTTTGTTTACCCTTGAATATTATAGGGATGGTGGCTCAAATCAAAATCAAAATCTAAACGTTTATTCTGTAAGTAGGCCACAAGGGCACTTATCGTACAAGGCGGACTTAATGCCATGAGGCATTCTCTACCAGTCAACCTTAGAGCAAAGCAGAAACATTGTAGGCGATGCAAATAACTTACACATAAGTAACAAAATATAATACTAATACATAATTTTTACTTTTACATGTCGAAATCTGAATCTATCAGCATTTCACAAGAGGAGACCACTGTTGAAGAGAAAGCCGAAAGAAACTCAGCAGTACCTAAATATTTTTTTCGTAAATTTTACTTAAAACTATTACAATTATATTGGAACTACGTAATTGATACACGATACAGGAGATGTACAAGATTCTCCAAATCAATGTTAACAGTAATAATTATAATTATAAAGTAAAGTCAATTTTGCTGATGTTGAATTCTACAGCATACTGTACTTACCTACTTATGTTAAAATAAAAATCATACTAATCACTACATAGTATAAAACAAAGTCGCTTTCTCTGTCCCTATGTCCCTTTGTATGCTTAAATCTTTAAAACTACGCAACGGATTTTGATGCGGTTTTTTTTAATAGACAGAGTGATTCAAGAGGAAGGTTTATATGTATAATACATGCATCATTTATCAGCATTACACCCGTGCAAACCCGGGGCGGGTCGCTAGTATATTATAAAGGCAAAAGTTTGTGAGTGTATGTGTATATTTGTTACTTCTTCACGCTCAAATGACTGGACCAATTTTGATACATTTTGGTATAAAGGTAGCTGATTCCCTGGATTAACACATAGGCTATTTTTTTACCCGAAACAATTTAGTGTTCCCGTGAGATGAGCGGGTAACACCGCGCCGCGAAGCTAGTAGCTCAATATATATCATGAAAATATTATAATGACAATAAAAAAGTTTTTTTTTAATCTACAAGCAAATGTTTAGAAATGCATGTTTTCAGAATCCTCATATTCAACGAAAGAATAATTGTATAATAACAACCAGGTACTTCAACGGATTTTTCTGCCGAAATGACTAAGCAGAATCACTCATTTTCTTTATAGTAATACAAATAAATAAATAATTAATAAATAAATATCAGACAACCTCACACAAATCAACCTAGTCCCAAATTAAGCTCAAGAAGGCTTGTGTTATGAGTACTAGGCGACGATATACATACTTAATATAGATAAATAAATACTTAAATACATAGAACATCCATGACCCAGGCACAAATATTCGTGTTCATCACACAAATATTTGCCCTTGCCGGGATTCGAACCCGGGACCGTCGGCTCAGTAGGCAGTTGCTTAACCACTGCGCCAACCGCGTCGTCAAATCGAAGTATTGGTAGACCCCAGATAGAAATAACGTCACGTCTCAGTAGCCATTTGTATCAAGCGTTTTTAGCGCTTCGTAGGAAAGTTGAACTTAAACGGTAATTTCTGAGATTTAGAGCAGTCTAAGTGTGTTAAGTCTTATTTAGACATTTAATCCCAATAAGCTGTAGGATCGATTTACATCAAAAAATATTTAACCCAAATTCTCTGACCACTTTTGGGAAAATCAAAACAAAACCGAGGACCTTCTGTCTGGAAGAGATCCCTTATAGGGATAAGGGTTCGCATTGTACCTAATGTTATTTCGTCGGGGATAGTGCAATACCGCGTAAGTAACAAGTGTAGATAGGTACGAATCAATATTCAAACAAATGCTAAGTATTTCATTGAAATGAGAAATTTATCGACAGCTGTTATTTACGCGGTATTGCACTATCCCTGACGATTTGTAATAATTGATGCATTTTAACTGCTTTTGTGTGCAATAAAATATTTAGTTACTTACTATTTTACATTCCTTCTGTAGTATTTTACTCTGTGATTTGGACTTGGCTCACGCAACAGACCTTGTAAACCATAATATAAAAATACTTACTAAAAATATATTTGGCCAGCTTTTCGACGGCTTACATCTTAACAGCGCAACCTTCACACATTCCCTCAATTGCCAAAAAGGTCACACTTGCCAGCTGGCAGCGAGAGAGATTTGGGTCAAGATCGAAATGGATAGTTCTGGTTATATCACCACCTCGATCCGACGTTTGAGGGTGCGTCTCCACTGAAACGGAGCGGAGCGGAGACGTGCAGAATCAACCAATCACATAAGTTCTCTTTCCATCCCATATCACCGAACTAGTTTTATGTCTAAATCCTTTACCGTCAAAGTGTCTCGCCTTTGGAACCGCCTTCCCCTCAAAATCAAGCAAGTCCCGAACAAGTTTGCTTTCAAAAAAGCTTTATTTGATCTATTTTTTTGCAGAAATGTGAACTCCTAGCTTATCTTCTCTTTCTTTGTTCATCTGTATTTATTTATATGTATATGTATTTTATATATGTGTATATCCTATAGGAATATGTATTTATCTAAGTATATATGTTTTAAGTTAGTTGCACCGCCAACAAATTACCTATATGCTTAGCCCAATGGTTGACTGGTAGAGAATGCCCTATGGCATTAAGTCCGCCTTTTGTACGATAAGTTCTTTCCTTTGTGCAATAAACATTAAATAAATAAAAGTGAAGTGGAGCTGAGATAGAGATTTCAACTCAGGTGATTGGTCTATTCCGCTCCGCTCCGCTCCGCTCAAATATCTGTTTAAGGGTGTGGGGACACACCCTTAAACAGATATTTGATTACTTGCTACAGTCCGTTGTCCGATTGCCATTCGGGTTCGGGTGAAAACTGAAAGGTTCTTATCTGGATCGCGTAAGAGCGAGCGAGACAGCGAGGCAGGTATAAAACGTATCGCATTCTGACAGCTTATGCACTCTACGAGATTTTGTTTTTAGCCATAGAATAGATATTTGCAGTAAACTTTACCATTGTATTTGAAATGTGATGTTGGACGAGGATGTAATAAATCTGTTGGACGAGGATGTAATAAATCTGTTGGACGGAAATGGAAAGTAGCGAGAAAGTCGTAATAAACTACATGAAAAAAAAAAAAAAACTTTTGAACATGATTGAAAATAAGAAAGGGAAAATGGATAACTACATCAAGGGCATCCGCTTAGTATGATGTTTTGTCACCGTCGTAGCATATAAAAAAAATATAAATAACAATAATATAAATCGATCTAGTCCCAAGCAAAGCTTGTACTGGTACTAGACGACGATATACACAAACATAATATATATGTAAATACATAATATCGATAACATCCATGACCCAGGAACAAATATTCGAGTTTATCACACAAATATTTGCCCTGGCCGGGATTCGAACCCAGGACCGCCGGCTCGGTGGGCAGCTGCGCTACAAACCGAGCCAGCCGCGTCGTCTCTAATAATAAATCCATACTAATATTATAAATGCGAAAGTGTGTCTGTCTGTCTCTCTGTCTGTCTGTTACCTCTTCACGCTTAAACCGCTGAATCGATTTTGATGAAATTTGGCATGGAGATAGTTTAAGATCCGAGGAAGGACATAGGATAGTTTTCATCCTGGAAATTATCCCTAAAAAGATTTTAAAGTGAGTAAGTAATTCATGATGACATTGATGACCCTGTCGAAAATGTAATTATTAGACCAAAAGCACAATTGCTCTTACATTTGCTTAGGCGCTCTTAATAATCCCTTTTATTAATTAAGGTGATTAGGCGGATATCTATCGTGTTGTGCGAGGTTGCTTCCATACTTCCAAGTTCCACGCGGACGTAGTCGCGGGTAAAAGCTAGTTAGTTTATATATTAAAATACATAAACGGGTTTACTCACGTCATAGAAGTCGAATACCATTTCCTGCGTCCTGATGTAATAAGTGATGTCAATAATAAGTTTAAATGACAGAAGCGAGCAATTTTTCTAGTTTTACTAATTTTGTCATACCTAAATCTATTTGCGTATGATTACAATTATACCTAATCGTAGTATCATGCGCGATTATATTCCCACGATAGAAATCTATAGTGTTTATGTTATCTGTGTGCGGTGTGTGTGGACCCGGTTACTGGCGGATTACGATTCGATGGAGTTCTCAATCCGATGTGACTGTACCTTTATACTAGCTCACAGTGCCTCCGATTTTCCATATCTATTGGGTGACGTGGACCGGAAGACGCATCGTGGGAAGGCCAACAAGACCGACGACCTGGTTAGGATTGCGGGCAGAAATTGGATAAGGGCGGCGCAAGACCGATCGTTGTGGAGAGCTTTGGGGGAGACCTTTGTCCAGCAGTGGACGTCTATCGGCTGTTTTGATAATAATGATGGGTGACTGGTAATTCCAACTAAGCTGACTTGGTCATCCTATGTGGTATCTTGACGACGACGGTTAGCTCACTTTGAAAGCACTTGCCTACTGAACCGGTGGTCCTGGGTTCGAATCCCGGCCAGGGCAAATATTTGTGTGATGAACTCGAATATTTGTGCTTGGGTCATGGATGTTATCTATATATGTATTTATATATTATGTATATCGTCGTCTAGTACCCATAGTACAAGCTTTGCCTAAGTTTGGGACTAGGTTCGATTTGTGTAAGATTGTCCCTAAATATTTATTTATTATTTATCTTCTTCAGGATTATAAAATGTAAGGTCATCAATATTGGTTTGGCATTTTTGACCCTACACCGTTTTCCAAATATTTCATGCCAATTACGTTGTGGTGCTATCAGGTAAACGGGGTGGTTAGATAACATCTGAACTTACCCCAACAAAACAAGAAGGCGGAGCTGGTGGGTACGCTATTATGTCTAGTTGCCACGCGTAATGAGCTCGTCTTGCCTTCGTCTTTGGGGCAGGCTAAAGGCATTATTAATCCTACGATTTAAACCTCAGGTTAAGGTTAAAAAGCATTATATCTGAGTCGTCCTACAGTTGAGCTACACTATGCTGGATTCTACAAATTGCCTTATTATAAAACACGGTAAAAATGGGTAGCAATGTGAGCGTGCCTTTTAGCTTTCCATTCCCGGATCTATTGTTGCGAATTTGTTTGGTTTCGTACAAAATACCTACTTTTCTCTATAGAGAATGCTAGGAACAGTCATTTTCTTTTGCAACATACAAAGGTTGTCTGATTTGATAACGCCTTCGTTTCAATTGAAAGTATTTATTAAAGATATAGAAGTGCCATATTTTTACAAACAGTATGGTTGACTCGTATTGTATCGACAAACATTTCTTTCGGTTTATTAAATTGATTAATTAAACAGCTCGTTTCTGTGAATCTCTTAATTTTTGATTCAATCATGTAAGTAAACTTTCTTGCCCTTTGGGTAACAATAAACCCAATAGCTCAGAGCTCCTAGACACGTCAATGCCCTGGATTATTCGATGGAGAACCGATGGCCGGCCGTTGAGGAGGGTTCTCAGACTGCTGAACACGTTCCGGAAAGCATCTTCCTGGAAGCTGCGTAGCTCTCAACATAGGGGACCAAAGAACTAGTGAGAATTGCCGGAGACCATTAGATTCGACGCGGTGCACTACTAGTCGATGTGGAGATCCTTTGTCCAAACGTCCTTTGTCTTTCGAACGCCGTTAGTGATCTTTCTGAAAACGTTTAAGTTCTTCTTAGTAGTCGTGCTCTCTTGGCAGAGTGGTTATTGTTAGGTTGATTCTTTCGTCACCCTTTTTTCCGTGATGCGACGGTAGGTGTATGGCGTAGTAAAATTCACTTTTATGCCGCATCGTGTCACAGATTAGATCAGATCGCCCACGCGATTTTTTGCCCTCGACTTTTCCTTGCCCCACCAATCGTTAAATACCTCGCTACGAATGATGTGTCCAAAGAACCTGAGGATCCGGATTTGCACAGCTGGCCATAATTTTTCGTTAATGTCGAGGATCGAAACGTTGCAAGTACGCAGTCCACGGGATTCTGAGCATGCGTCTCCAGCACCTCATTTCCAGTGCGTCAATCTTGTGACGGTCTCGCATCTTCAGTGTCCACATCTCACATGCGCATAGGAAGATTGGAAAAACTAGGCACTACCTCATCAATCGAACCTTTGTGTTTCTGGTAATTCTGAGGACCTTCTAACTTTGTTATTTTTTTCCACCGACGATCTAGTCACTACACAGGGTGTGTAATAATTCATAGAACAATAAAATATTAAATAAAATATTAAGGGACAATCATACACAAATCGACCTAGTCCCAAACTAAGCAAAGCTTGTACTATGGGTACTAGACGACGATATACATAAGATATAAATACATATATAGATAACATCCATGACCCAAGAACAAATATTTTGCACAAATATTTGCCCCGGCCGGGATTCGAACCCGGGACCGCCGACTCAGTAGGCAGGTGTCTACCAACCGAGCCAAACGCGTCGTCGAAATGGTATAACGTTCATCACATCGAATAACATATTATATAATTTCAACACATAGAATCGATCAATTGATAGAATTATCATTTCGTAGAAAATCAGTTCATATATTTTCATTTCTTATAACCACACTTGATATATTTTTTGTTTCGTATATAAACACTAAAAATAATGAACACTTAATATAATGAACATTTCATACAATAAACATTTAATAGAATAAACAAATAACATAATACACACTTAATAGTTTTTTGTCAAGAGAGAGTGACTATTTTGTATCATTTACGCGCTTATGAATTAGAATGTATAAAATTCAATTACTTGTTTTTTTTTCGCCAGTACTCCGCCTTAGCTCCAAACTTAATACTTTTCTGGAAGTGGTTGGGTGGATTTTTCTTGTATGTAAACAGTATGAATACAAGCAAAACTTTTTTCGGTACGCAAAAAAAAAATAACCTCGAAGGCCAGGCGGGAGCTCGCTACGCTTCGCTCCCGCCTGACCTTCTAATCTAACCCGGCCACGTCGGATCTGCTCGAAAGGTTTTACTCGCTCGTATGTTTTTTTTTCGCCAGTACTCCGCCTTAGCTCCAAACTTAATACTTTCCTGGAAGTGGTTGGGTGGATTGTTCTTGTATGTAAACAGTATGAATACAAGCAAAACTTTTTTCGGTACGCAAAAAAAAATAACCTCGAAGGCCAGGCCTTCTAACCTAACCCGGCCACGTCGGATCTGCTCTAAAAGGTTTTGCTCGCTCGCTTCGCAGGCTCGCTTGTTCAAATTATATTATACGAAAAATACATTCTATGAAAAGCACATTCTATTAAGCGTACATTCTATGAAATTATTGTTATAAGAAAAGTGCATTATATTAAACGTGCATTCTATCAAATGATTGTTATAAGAAATGACTTTCTATCAATTGTGCTTCTACGAAATAACGATATATTCAATAAACATTCTATGAAACGTTGTTATACAATCTGAAAATTCTACCAAACGTATGTTCGGTTATATGAAAATATGTTAATTGTTTTTCTATCAAATGAGACGCACCCCACTACACATGGCTTCCGAATTTCATTCTCGCAGTCTCCAGCGCAATCGTATAATTACTTTTGTGAATTTATCTACAAGTAATTACGTGTTTTCGCCAAAGTTTGAGAGCATCATTTTCAAAACACCATAAAGCAATTCAAGCAACAAACTACTTAAGGTTCTATTTATATCCCCCTCAACCAAAGGTCATTGACATCGATTAGTATACCATCGTTACGCAAACCGTGTGCAAAATGCTTTAGTCATCATGAAAGACAACTTTGATAATGGAACTACTCTAAACAACCATCAAAGTCATTTAAAATCCACCAGGGGAATAAAGGGGAGATCAAATGCTTGATTTATCAGTTTGAACGGATATAACGCGGAAACATCCAAGGATTTGACGACGGATTTTATGGGTGATTGAAATTTTAAACCGATTACGCAATTGCATACTTCAATGGATGTTACCTTAATATAAGTGAAATAGGTTTTTATGAATATTGATACAGAGGTTAAATATAAATACAAAATTTTACTCGATCACTACATTTAGGGTGTGGATCGACCCACGACCTCTGCTTACCCGGAGCATTGCTCTGACTCCTGAGCTACCAGACATGAGAAAGGCTGTTTCAAGAGGATATTACTATTGTTTGTACAATCAACCAATTTGATTCCTAGGCCATTTCGTACCTTGTCACAGTGAATGCCAATATGAAAGATGCTTGAGGTCTCATATCATTGTCATGGTGACAAGGTTCTAGAGGCTTAGAAATTAAATTGGTGGACTGTACGTATTTATCTGTTTGTTTCTAACGACATCATCATATCAAAAAGGCTGAACAGATTTTACCTTTTTGACACACATGAAGCTAAACATGAAGAATACATGCTACTTATCAACCGACTTCAAGAAAAGGAGGTTCTATATTTCTATGTGTGTATGTTTTTATCTAACTACAGTAAAGGAAGATGGAAGATTATCACTTTTCTGCTCCACGCGAGCGAAGTTATGAACATCTTCTATAAAATAATGCAATCAATGTTGTTTTATAGTACAGCCAGGCTATCCCCACGCGTTTCGGCCGCGCGAAACATTCCAATCTCTAAGCGGCTACCCGGCGGGACAAAATGCCAGTGGGCTGCCACGCCTCGCGGCGAGCGGACGGCGTACAGTTAACGTTTCCCGCGCAACAAGGCTGTACGATGTCGAAAAACAAAAGTCGGGCATATTGTTTTTGTGGCAACAAAGACGATTGAAAATGATTTCATTTGTTCCAGAACACATTAAACTCTCCGGAATAAAAGATTTTGTTTAAGAATTAACTTTTACTGGGGCACTATTGACGCGTAACTATTAAAGTCTGGGTATTTCTCTAAAAATCTTTATGGGGGCGCCTAGCTTTTTTTCGAATTAATTGTGTTGGTTTGATTCCATGCTGTGTTGTTATTACTGAATGTTTAGTTATACAATCAATTAGTAAAATATTTAAAGATTCACTCTATTATTCGTTATGTTTTAGAAGCACGATTACTTGTAGTTTCCTTGATAGATTTTTTTTTAAAGTTATCTCAAAAAAGCAACATAAACCCTTAGTATGTCATAAATACTGCAGGGAAAGTTATTAGTTTTTTTTAATAATAACATAACGAGATGTTAACTATAATGTATACGTCTTACATTTTCAAAACCTGTATTATTTTAATAATTAAACCGAAAAAACAAGATTACCGCGCTCCCAGCAGAGATGGGCAAAAGTTAATCGATTAACGATTAAGATTAACTTTTTTAATCTCGATTAACGATTAAAATTGACGATTAGTTAATCTAATCGTACGAGTTCCGATTGATTTAATCTCGAAAGATTAAGTTAATTGTCGATAATTTTTAGCGATTAAATTTTTAATCGATTATATTAGGAAAAATAAGATAAGAATTTTTGTAAGTCTAAGTCCCTGCCTAGAACATCTTAAAGTACCGCACTATAAAAACCATCTTGTATTACTGTAACAAGAGGGAAGAGGGGAGAGGGAAGAGCGGAGAGCGGCGATCGGAGAGCGGAGAAAGGCGTGCGGAGAGCGGAGAGTGGCGTGCGGAAAGCGGAGAGTGGCGTGCGGAGAGCGGAGGGTGGCGTGCGGAGAGCGGAGTGCGGCGTGCGGAGAGCGTAGTGCGGCGTGCGGAGAGCGACGTGCGGAGTGGAGAGTGGCGTGCGGAGAGCGTAGTGCAGCATGCGGAGAGCGGAGAGCGGCGTGCGGAAAACGGAGAAAGGCGTGCGGAGAGTGGAGAGTGGCGTGTGGAAAGCGGAAAGTCGCGTGCGGAGAGCGTAGTGCAGCGTGCGGAGAGCGGAGAGCGGCGCGCGGAGAGCGGAGACAGGCGTGTGGAGAGTGGAGAGCGGCGTGCGGAGAGCGGAAAGCGGCGTGCGGAGAACGGAAAGCAGAGAAGCGGAAAGAGGGAACGGTCGGATGCAAAGGTAACCAATGTAGAGAATGGTGTTTAATCGTCCTGAAGTGGGCAACCCAGTGGGAATCGGGTTGTCTGGACGCCACGTCTCTGCTGACTAGACTGGTTGACCAAACGAGCGAAGGCACGAGAAAAAGCTAGCGTTTACATAACGGAGGCAACCCTAGCGCACATTCCAATGACGTTGCGTCACCCGCGGGAGGGGGCATCGATAGCGGTGGCAACGCCTGCCGTCCAAACAAGTGGTGTATCTGTTACGTAGTAACTTGTATATATTCTGTGGTACAGCGACAAAACAAGAAAGATCATCTTCAAGAAAAATCGTTGTTGAAACTTGGAAACACTAATATAGTCAAGGAGTAAGAGATCGTATAAGTTTTGTACTAAAACTATTTCAGACAGCAAAACAAGAAAGGATATTCAATGTAACTGTTTTTTTAAGCAAATCTCTGTTTATTTATCGCTCGGAGTTGTTCTACGAGAAAATCTTTAAAGAAACTGGTGGGATGGTGGGTATCAAATTGCTTTAAGAAAAATTGCTGACGTTTAATTTTACATTTGCCGCAAACTAAATGGTAGCAATTTTGTGCTTATATTATACCAGCGATTGTCAACGTTATAATATAAATTCACTATAATTTTGTTTTAAGAAATTAAGTTAGTTTGATAATTCAGCAGAAACAAAGTTCACAGCCTAAATAAAGTCAAAGATGAATGCTTTTGAGATATTCATTGAGCAGAAGATTCAAACAGTAAAGAAAATAGAGAGCAAAGGATCCTAAAGAACCTGTGACTATAAATGGGAATTATTAACCGTAATTAACGTAATCAATTCTTAATGAGGTGAGTACGAGTATTTTGTTGAGGAACTCTTGAGTGATTTTGGTCAAGCATCAGCCAAAGTAGCACACTCAGATGCGACTTGTCACGTCAAATCATTACCCATCTTTCTCGGCCATTATTGAACAGTCAACGTTTGTCGTACGACAAAGAGTCTCTCGTAGCACAACCAATAAGCAACCAAAGACTACAGTAGATACTTTTTGGTACTTTAATGGGAGTAAATTGTTTAGCGTGGCGAAGAATTTAGCCCAAGTTAAAAGAATAATTAATTTTATGACTACTTTTGACCTTGCCATGCTCGACTTCGACTTAATTCTTATTTAAATACATCTCAGTTCCAAATTCCGAACAAACTCAATTATCCTCTTAAAACCGTGAAATTCCAGGTCTCAGCCTGACTACAACGTAAACATAACCAGATTAACATTTCTGAATGCGAAAATGCTAATAAATACGATATTTTATTCAACATCTTGAAATTCTTGGAGTTTGAAGAGGAGACGTTTGTTTGATAAGTACCTAGGTTGCGTTGTCGCGTATCGATTTTTTAAAATTTGATATACAGAAATGTCTTTAGGATCGGGAACAGTCCTCAGTCTGCATTTAAAACTTGTGTCTACTTTTGAATATGTAAAGGTAAAAAAGAAACCCAATCACGAATATCCTGCTTGGTTTCTTGATTTTCGTGCTTGGCTTATTTCATGTCATTATAGGTAGTGGATGGACTTTGCTTTGAGTATAATTCTCTTCCCGAAGTGAAGCAATTAATTATAAAATTAAGTTACAGTCAGGGAAAGAAAAGTTTTATCACTTTTGAATCTAAACATCATAAGAGAGGAGTCCAAAAGTGACGAACTCTTTTTATTAGTAATAAAAAGGTTCATAAATTATTACCCAACCATGCATTTGAAGTACATAGATTTGTTTTTTGTAGATATCTGTCTTCCTCCCTCTGACAGCAATCCTGCGCTCACTAATTTTCCAAATTGGATAAAGAAAAACTGAGACTACCTATATCTGATACTAACAACCTAAATTAAAACGTTTCAACACCCCCGACACTTCATTCAAAGAGTGATATAGAAAATGCTACTGAAACTGAACATGACTAGGAAATTTGGATTACTAAGCTTCAATATTGGCTGAGATTTGGTCACGTGTTCCAATCAAGCCGAATAGTTTAAAAATATAAAATGTTTTCTTTTTTTCAGGGAAAATGTTTATTTTTTCTTTTTAAAAGTTGAGATGCACACTCAGTTTTTTTAACTAACGAGTACTCTTCGAAATAAATAAAAAAAACTTAATATTGGTGTGAAGCACCAACTTACCATCGCATTCTCCCGAAGGGCCATGCTGACGAGATTCTCAGGTGTTCTCAATAGGGACTTGGCTTCTAAGCGTATATAAGAACTAGCATTAACCCGCGGCTTCGCTCGCGTGCCTATACAATATACATCATCCTACGGGAACAATGCTCTTTTTTTCAGGATTAATAGTAGGCTATAATCTGCAATCTGCATTTCCCTGGTGCATATCCGTCCAGCCGTTTTAGCGTGAAGAAGTAACAAAACATACACAGACTTACGCTTTTCTTATATTTCTGGGAAATACTTTTTACTTTATCATAACTCCACTTTATCAAATCAAACCGAAAACTCAAGCACTCAAATCAAACGATCTCAGCTTTTACTGTACCAAATAAAGTTCACTTCAAAATCCATAACTCGAAGTGAAGCTAAGACACCGGGATATGTGTGCATTTTATTTGTATAAAGCTTTTATAATGTCCCGAGCCTCCGCTTATTGACTTGTGATATTTATTCGAGATTGATTTAATGATTCTAAGCCATGTTCTAAGTTACGTCATGTTCTATTGTAAGATATTGAGGTTCTCTTCGTTGATGAATGAAAAATGTATTATTCTGAGCCAGATAAACGTAATTCAGAATTCTGAAATGACTTAACATAATTATTGAAAAGCTTGAATGTATTTATTACGGATGCAGGGAGTTTCCCGATCATTATTCCTCCCATCCCAACGCGCCGCCCGCCTATAGGTACCGATTGACGACGATCGAGGTGCCAGCAAATATATTTTTTTTAATCTATTAGGATAACGCGGGTCTCTATCCATACCTCAAAAGCAAAAACAGAACCCCCTTATAGGGTCACGTGTAGCTAGCTGTCTGTCAGTCCGTCTGTTACAACCGATTTTCTGCAAAACTACTGCAATTTGGCACAATTTTTTTCAAGAATTTTCATGACCACAAATAAAATTTCAAAATTGGTGGCATTTTCTTTTCGTAATTAACATCTCAACAAACCATAAAAATTACACCCATACTCATATTTAGACATTTCAACCCCATTTCACCCCAACAGGGAAGATGTTAATTCACGTCCGCCACGTTGGATTTAAAAATCGTTGCGGTTTTCGTAATTAGCGACCCGATAAACCATAAAAGCATTACCAATGGATTTTCAGACTTTGTCAACACATTTCTCCCTTTTAGGGGTTGAATTAAAAAAAAACCTGAAACACGTGTTTACTCATTTATTGTTAGAAATACTCCTGTGAAGTTTCGAATAAAATAGCCTGACTAATCTTGTTTCCCCATACAAACTCGAACCCCATTTCACCCCTTTAGGGGGTGAGTTTTTAAAAATCCTTTCTTAGTGCACCCCTACACCTTATAAGGAACCTACGTGCCAAATTTTAACTCTCTAGAACCAGCGGTTTAGTATTTAGACATTTCAATCCCATTTCACCCCAACAGGGGAGATGGTAACTCACGTCCGCTACGTTGGATTTTAAAATCGTTGTGGTTTTCGTAATCAGCGACCCGATAAACCATAAAAACAATACCCATGCTGATTTTCAGACTTTCTCACCACATTTCTCCCTTATAATGATCTCTTTTAATTGTAGGTCACTTAAACGTTCGATCGAGGGCGTTAGGTCATTATGTGATAAGGCGGACATTGTACTTCTTCAGGAAACGTGGTTATTAGACTTTGATCTTCCCTTGTTAGGTACTGTTCATAGTGAATTCGGGTGGACAGGTAAATCGGGAGTGGATGTGTCTGACGGGCTTCTCAAAGGAAGGCCCTATGGTGGTATATCTGTGATGTACAGGACTAAGGCATTTCGGGCAGTCAATGTTATTAATTGTAACAGTGATAGGATTGCGTGTGTTAAGTTAAGCACTGATGAAAAATCTTTTTTAGTGTTTTCTGTCTACATGCCGACGGACTCAAAGGAAAATCTACCTTTGTTTACTCAGTGCCTCAGTGAGATATCATCAACTATAGCGGAAAATAGTGACGTACAAGCGGTTTACATACTCGGTGACTTAAATGCTCATGTAAATGAGCCTTTTTATAGTGAGATGGTAGACTTTTGTTCGGAACAACAGTGGATATGTGCAGATGTTGAAAAGCTGGGTGTAAATTCCAATACTTATACTTATGTTAGTGATGTGTATGGATGTCGAAGGTGGTTGGACCACTGTATTGTGACGAAAAGTGCCTGGGATACTATTTTAAATGTCTCAGTTTTGTATGACGTATTTTGGTCGGACCATTTTCCCATCCTTATCGAATGTGACATGAAATTGTTGAATAACATGATAAGTGACACGAACAGCGGTCACGTTAAGGATGGAGTTGTGTGGGGAGTCAGGCAGCCGGAGCAAATTAGTGCGTATAATCGTTTTTGCCATGATAATTTAAAAGGCGTTGATTTTCCGGACACTCTTAGACCTTGCTGTGACAGGTTGTGTGCTGACCGTGATCACTGTACAATACTTGATAAAATGTATGACAAGATTGTAGGTATATTAATGGAGGCTTCGTCTCTGTCCTGTACATATAAGCCTAAAAGAAAGGGCGGGTATGTAGCGGGATGGAATAAGCATGTTGCGGAGGTACATAGGGAAGCCAGAATATGTTTTCAATTATGGGAGTTGGCTGGTAAACCTTGGCGTGGGAAGGTATATGAAAACATGCAAAACTCTAAGAAAGCGTTCAAGTCCAAGTTAAAGTGGTGCCAAGATCACCAAGAACAATTAAAAATGGATAAGCTTGCACTGGCTCACAATAACAAGAGATTTGGCGACTTTTGGAAGGGTACCAAAAACATAAATACTAAGCCTGGCTTACCAGCCTGTGTCGAGGAGAAATCGGATCCTGGAGAAATAGCAGAGTTGTTTAGGGGACTATTTAATGTTAAGCCTCTATTAGATCAACAGTCTAGTCCTGGGCCTGTGTTAAATGCTGAGACTGGCATTGCCAGGCGCGATATTTACTTCACAGCTAAAGATATCGAAAAAGTGATTAATCAAATGCAGAGAGGTAAGTCGCCTGGCCATGACGGTCTCAGCATAGAGCACTATAAGCATGCTGGCCCCCATCTGTTTAGAACGCTTTCCTTATTTTTTAACCTCTGTTTATGTCATTCGTACCTGCCTGACTCGCTCATGAGAACCATAGTAGTGCCTGTTGTTAAGAATAAAACTGGTGACCTATCAGATAAAACGAACTATAGGCCCATTTCACTTGCAACCACAGCCGCGAAGATACTTGACAGTTTGCTGGACTCCATTCTGACCAGACATCTGAAGATCCACGATGCACAGTTCGGGTTTAGGGCAGGGCTGTCTACCGAAAGTGCCATCTATTGTCTTAAACATACGGTAGCATATTACACGCAGAGAAAGACGCCAGTGTATGCCTGTTTCCTAGACCTTTCTAAAGCGTTCGATAGAGTCGATTACAACATACTCTGGCAAAAACTTAGTGAAACAGGCATACCAGCTGAATGTGTGAGTGTCTTCAGGTACTGGTATTCAAATCAGGTAAACCAGGTGAGATGGGCCTATGGCTTGTCTGACGAGTACAAATTGGAGTGCGGCGTGAGACAGGGCGGAATTACTTCCCCAAAGTTGTTCAATCTTTATGTGAACGAGCTGATTGAGAGGCTGAGTGGGATGCATGCTGGATGTTATATAGGCGGTACTTGTGTCAATAACATCAGCTATGCTGATGACATGGTCCTGCTCGGTCCCTCAGTTAGTGCGATTGAGCAACTCCTTGCGACTTGCGAATCATACGCTCTGTCTCATGGCCTTCAATACAACTCTAAAAAGAGCGAGATCATGGTGTTTAAAGCAGGTAAAATTAAGCCCTACCATGTACCTCCCATTTTACTAAATAATGTTGCCCTGAATGTTGTAAATAAGGTGAAGTATCTTGGTCATATCTTGACAGATTCTCTAGATGATGACCAGGATATAGAAAGAGAACGAAGGGCGTTGGCGGTTCGCAGTAATATGCTGGCCCGCAGGTTTGCTCGATGCTCTACTGATGTGAAGGTGACGCTGTTTAAGGCGTATAGCCAATCCTTCTACTCGAGCGGCCTGTGGGTTAGATATACGAAACGAGCCTATAACGCCCTTCGTGTTCAATATAATAATGCATTTAGGATGCTGTTGGGACTACCGACGTGGTGTAGTGCATCAGGTATGTTTGCTGAGGCCCGTGTTGACAGTTTTCAAGCAATAATGAGAAAAAAGATTGTCTCACTGTTGACACGGGTTAGGCAGAGCTCCAACAGCATCCTAAGTGACATTACGGCTAGGTTTGACTGCCCCATCCAGAAATTTTGGATAACGCAGGTCAAAGGTGTCGCGGAATTTGTGTTATAGTGTTTAATTTTTTGTGTTGTGTAAGTGTTTGTATTACTAATGTATTTATAAGTATTTTAAGTTTTCGTTGTTACTAACACTATGGATACTTTATCTGAAATAAAGAATTTATTATTATTATTATTATTATTATAGGGGTTGAATTTTCAAAAAAAATTAAACACGTGTTTACTCATTTATCGTTAGAAATACTCCTGTAAAGTTTCGAATAAAATAGTTTAACTAATCTTGTTTCCCCATACAAACTTTGGACCCCCATTTCACCCCTTTAGGGGGTGAGTTTTGAAAAATCCTTTCTTAGTGCACCCCTACACCTTATAAGGAACCTACGTGCCAAATTTTAACTCTCTAGAACCAGCGGCTTAGTATTTAGACATTTCAATCCCATTTCACCCCAACAGGGGAGATGGTAACTCACGTCCGCCACGTTGGATTTTAAAATCGTTGCGGTTTTCGTAATCAGCGA
The DNA here is from genome assembly GCA_905147355.2 of Apotomis turbidana. Taxonomy (NCBI): domain Eukaryota; kingdom Metazoa; phylum Arthropoda; class Insecta; order Lepidoptera; family Tortricidae; genus Apotomis; species Apotomis turbidana. Next base: position 15,469,114 of record LR990301.1, on the reverse strand, counting down.
CCCGATAAACCATAAAAACAATACCCATGCTGATTTTCAGACTTTGTCACCTTATTTCTCCCTTTTAGGGGTTGAATTTTCAAAAAACCTGAAACACGTGTTTACTCATTTATCGTTAGGAATACTCCTGTGAAGTTTCGAATAAAATAGTCTAACTAATCTTGTTTCCCCATACAAACTTTGGAACCCCATTTCACCCCTTTAGGGGTGAGTTTTGAAAAATCCTTTCTTAGCGGATGCCTACGTCATAACATCTACCTGCTTGCCAAATTTCAGCCCGATCCGTCCAGTGGTTTGGGCTGTGCGTTGATAGATCACTATGTCAGTCAGTCAGTCACCTTTGAGTTTTATATATATAGATATATAATCATTGCAAAAACCACCCTATTGAAAAAATGAAAATGAAAAATGAAAAAAAAATATTTAACTAAACAACACAACAAAATGATTTATGCCTTTGGGTCCTGAGCTAGGATTCCCTGTGTTACAGGACCCAGTAGGGTATCAAGAAAAGCTAGACACGTTCAAATGCGTACAGAGTTAGAACTTAATGACTATAACTATAACTAGTAGTGACACTAGTTACAGAAAATAAAGCTAAAATTGAAATTAAACATGAAATAAAATATGCACTATGGACTCAAGTGTATAAGGTGGGTTTTAAATGTAACATATATAGTAATAAGCTATAGTAGCAAATAAAATATATATGTAACAATGGACATGGAAAATATATATTTATATCTAGGCATATGATATATACATACATACACATAAACATACATAGGAAACCGGAGATTTGTTTACCGGAGCACATTCAGGAGACACTCGGTTTCATTGTAGTCGTGTTGCAATAACCACTGGGTTATTGCATTTTTATGAGGAGGCCGCGAGACTTTGTAAGATTTGCTAAAGATCTTCATGACAAGGGGGGAAATAAACGGACTAAAGCGCTGGGCGAATCTCGTGGTGTACTTTGGGGTTTTCCAACGTTGGCGTCTGCCTATGTCCGCGTAAAACATTTCACTGTGTTTTTTGCCATATTCGAGCATAATCTTTCTTAGGAATAACTGACGCACTGTAAGGACATTTGCTTCTTTATAAAGATCTTTTGTGCTATAACGTAGTGGTTTGTTCAACGCAACTTTTAGGAGTGATCTTTGCGATCTTTCCAAGCCTATAAGAAGGCTTTTTGCTGCCCCACCCCAGACCGAGTTGCAGTAGCCCACAATGGATTCACCGAGGGCAAAATATACTGTTTTGACGAGTTCAGGATACGCAACATTTCTCAAGAGTCGAAACACAAACATAAGCTTACGAACACGCCTCTTCAAGGATTCAATGTGTTGACGCCATGTTAAGTTCGTATCCAGTAGCACACCAAGGTACTTGATAGTATTGGTGCGCTCAAGGTAGATATTGTCTCCTATTGAGTTATCCTGGGATCCGATCCTAATCGAAAAGTCATGAGGTTGGCCTCGCGAGTTGATGGAAAAGCACAAGTATTTTGTTTTGTTGGAATTGAGTGTTATGAGATTTGCATCAAGCCAGTCTGTCACTGTACTCATGCTTAGCTCAACTAGTCTCTGCACTTCAGCCCAGTCCTCACCCCTGACCAATAAAACTGTATCGTCCGCAAAGGACAAAATTGTGGTCTTATGCAGTTTCAGACTACATAGACCGTTTATGTAGACCAGGAATAAGGTAGGTCCCAACACGCTTCCCTGCGGTACTCCAAAGTTCACTTCTAGAAAATCACTACGTTGATCACTTATGCGCACGCACTGCTTCCTATGCTGGAGGTAAGTTTTGAACCAGTTAAGTACTATTCCCCGAATGCCGAGTCGCTCTAGTTTGGCTAGAAGGATGGGAACAGAAACGGTGTCGAAGGCCTTCGCGAGATCTAAGAACACACCTACAAACCTGTCGCCTTTGTCAATACAGTCAACTATATTGTTTACAAGCAGATTAACTGCCTGTTCTGTAGAGCGTTTCTGCCTGAATCCAAATTGGAATGAAGACAGAAGTACATTAGTCTCAATATAGTTAAGGAGTTGGAGGTTTATGGCCTTTTCGATAAGTTTTCCTACTACACTCAAGAGAGAGATAGGACGGTAGTTAGTAACCTCCTTCCTGTTCCCAGCCTTAAATATTGGCGTGACCAGAGCGACCTTAAGGGCATCAGGAAAGGTTCCTGAAGTCATGCTTAGATTGCATAGGTATGTAATAGGTTCGACTAAAGACTCCAAGCACGTTTTTAGCAGATCCGGAGTTATACCGTCTATACCGGGTGCACTTCCAGACTTTAGTTGCCTTATAAAAGATCCAATTTCAGTCGCATCCGTAGGTCTAAAAAATAATGACGAAGTTGGAGATGGCGATGATCCTGCCAGGTCGGGTTTCGCTAAGTCTTCCTTGCTTTCTCCCGTTTTTTCAAGGGCTACTTGAGCTAGATTCCTACCAACTGATGCAAAGAAATCGTTGACCCGATTAAGAGATTCATAGGGGTCTGTTTCAAGATGCAATAGTTCAGTCGCTTGGTCGCGTGGTGATGTGATGTTACATATGGACCTGACCGTCTTCCACGTTTTCCTTGCATCTGTTCGTGCTGCTATAAGTTGCTCTTGTTGGTACTTCGCCTTGACCGTTTTCAACAAGTCTGTGCAGGTGTTTCTGTATCTTTTATATTTACCATTGAGAGCCAAATCGCTCGGATTTTTCATTGCCTGGAGGTGCAGTCTGCTCCTTTCACGAACGCATTTGAGAAGCCCGGACGTCATCCACTCTTTAATAGTGATCTTGGAATTCGGTGTGACAAAAGTCAGTTTATGTTCATTAATTGTATTGGTAAGGGTCGTACAAAAGAAATTGCATGCAATATTTATATCACACATCTTATATAACGCTGCCCAGTCGATTTTGTCTATATCAGATTTTATTGCGCTTAGATTGATTTTTGAATATGTTTTGATATTTTCTTTACGTAAAGAAAAATCTAAGATTGACAGTACCAGGGCATGGTCAGTAATATCCTCAGCACAGATAATAACAGCAGATTTGAGCGTCGACCTGATCATCACATGATCTAGGCAACTATTCCCTCGAGTGAACAAAGAATTACCTGTAAAGAATCCGTGCTCTGCGCATAAGTTTAAATAGCAGTCAGCGCCGGGACTATGTGAGTTTTCAGCTATGTTAATATTTAAATCACCCGTTATTATCATATGGCTGTTGTCTTTGTGTTGCGTTAAAAACAAGGCGAGAGAATCTATAAAAACAGTCGGATTTGAATAACTTGGGGATCTGTACAGGCCAAGTATACTTATTTTGTTATTAATTGTTAAGAATAAGGCATTTGCCTCTTTAATTTCGCTACTACAAATGTTTACTTGAAGATTCTGCCTAACAAAAATAATCACTCCGTCATTTAGGTAATGTTTGTCGGACGCAAAACAAGTGTAGCCGTCCATAGTCGGAAGCTGAGGCCATACTGGTAACCAGCTCTCCGTTAAAACAATAACATCTGGGGTACTGTTAGATCGTTTCAAAACGCATTTAAAATAATCCAAATTACAATGGTGACTACGAATGTTTTGCGTCAATACAGTGAACGGTTTCTTAAACTCGTTAATAATAGTAGTGCAGTCTTCCAAGCGGGATACCTGTTTGTTATCGCACAGCTGCGCTGCGTCGATATCATCCGCTACAGTGTTTAGGCCGCGCGCGAAGTAGGTATCCTATCTATAGAACTAAGTATTATCACATCGGACGTTGTTATTATAGCTGCACCACTAGGCAAGGACGCTTGGCAAGAAAAAAATAATATAATAAGTGTGTAAATGTATAATATCTTTAATTTGACCATATATACTGTAACAGAAATATTCAAATAAATGTCGAAACGTAATCATAATATAATCAGGAAAAATATACCAACCACCTATATTTAATTTATACACATGCAAATGAATTCTGTATTGTTTGTTACATAATATAGATATAGAATATGTGTCCCTATTAAATACAGTTCTATGAGGTCTGACAGGGTATTCAGGTAATAATGCACTTGTGTTCCACCTTATCATAATTAGTAAACAAGTGATAACAATGCTATGCCTTATGTATTGGGATGAGTGTATGGCGCTTAAACATGTAACATAGTATTTGCTTTGCGTTAACACCTTGATTTTAAACTTTATACACTTGGATCCCAAGATCGAATATTTATGACATTTTTGTATAGTTTTTGTTAAACAAAACATAATCTTTCGAAACCACAACCACGAGTAAACTCGAGTTTCATGATACAAATAACTGTGTAAAAGTTGAGTTATGTAAAACACCGTGAAAGCGAAAATGTAAAATAGACACAATTTATAGACAAAACAAAAGAATAATTTTATAATAAAATACAACTGTTTAGGTAATCAGTTATTGGACATTTCTCACTGCTTCAAGGTTTTTTACCCAGACGTGGTCCAGACCTTCCGATTTCCGTAGGTATACTCGACCGTTGGTTACCCAGACCAATTCGTAACCAATTTCTTTGGCCCTTAATCTAGCGGCCTTATGCAGCTCCTTAGTTTCTTTGGTCAGGTGCTCGACGACATATACCTGAGATATTGGTTCACATGCTATACCGAGGTGGCTAGTGTTGAGTTTCTCATTGGCGTGGGTCTTGTTGAACTTACGGTTTGCCACAATGAAAGCTTCCCTAAGCCGCGGTGACGAGAATTTCACCAGGATCGAGCGTGGTCTCCGATTGCTGGGGTTCAGTTTGGAAATACGCATACACTGCAAGATTTCGTGTTGCTGCACCGGGTGCCCGATTGTGTTGGCAAGTTGCTGCACGATTGATACGAGGTTTTCTCCACTGTGTTCAGGAACGCACTGGATCTCCACATTGCTGGCGCGTGCCTGCTGCTTCAGCTGGTTGAGGCGGTCAGTCAGTTCTTGCACTGACGATTTAAGTTGGTTATTCTCGGACGTGAGGCGCCGGATTTCAGGCACGTCGTGTTGAATATGTTTTTTGAAATCTTCATACTGGTCGCTGATAAATGAGAGAGACGACTCCAGATCAGTAATTTTTTCCCTAAATTCCCGGAATTGGGCGGTGATACAAGCCTTGGTATCAATTTTCGATTCGCTTACTGCTTCGCGGATCTCTCGACGCACAATATCTATAAGGTCAGCCCGGGATAAGCATGAGCTGCACTGGTCGCCTGTGTTTCGCTTTCGCCGGGTTACGTTATCAATAGGGCTATTTAAGTCTTTGCGGAGCGGGGTGTCTGTATTGTCACCTTTGGGTTTTTTATTGTAGCAGCCGGGGCATTCCCAAGCCGCTAGATCGGAAGCGGGCATGGCCTCTAGCGAGATACCCACACATAGATCATGGTAATTATCATTACATTTATTGCATTTAAGCACTTCGTCTCGATTCATTTCTTTTAAACAGGCTGCGCAGGTCGCCGTCATTATTTTTATGTTGGAGGTAGATTCCGTCAAAAAAGTAACGGCTACACAAACTGATGAAAGTCCGATAGACAGTCTGTCTTCTTTTCTCTCGTAGATTGTACCGCTGCGCAACCGATGGGAGCCGAAGACCACCGAATAACTGTGTGAGCGAGAGGCGAATTATGAGGGGCCTCTATTTTCCTCGAGGGTAGCGGGGGGCTTGGCAACGGCGATTTTAAATAGTTCTGGCTAATTAAGTTGCACACTATTACGACACTTATTTCGTTTGCTTACTGGTCAATTATGCGTAAAACTGTAGCACACAAATATGAGCACACCGATAACACGTCTTAACTCTGCACGACTCGCGACGATTCTCCCCTTATTTAGGGAAGAAAGTCAGTTTTGTAGTGTATATGTGGTATCTATAAATAAGACTTATGGAAGTAAAGAAGTCACTATCTCGTTAACAGCGCATTTGACCCTTTAGGAGTGTTTTTGTGATTCTTTTCAAAACTTTGAAGGTCCAATATTGTACCAATTTGAAAATAAATTAATCCATATTACTATACTGAATAGGTAAATGTATCCCTTTCAGCAAATTGTACGCTAAACGGTAAAGAATATTTTGTTTTATCGCTTTTTGAATCCCACTAATATTATGAAAGCGAAAGTTTGCGTGTTTGTTTGTTAATCCTTAACGCTGAAACATCTGGACGGATTTGCATGAAATTTGGAACGGAAATAGTTTATACCCCAACTTAATACATGGGCTACTTTTAGTCTCGCAAAAAATACATGGTTTCCATAGGATATTGTATATTCTTTTAAGGCGTGCCATGCCACGTGCAAGAAAATAGTGTTGATTTTATATGTTTCATTGGATATCAACTTTATTTAATGGCGCTCAAATAGCAATACGGCTTAAGGAAACAGAAATGTGGCTAAACCGGGAATATCATAATTTAATTTCTTCTTTAAATTAGGGCCTTGGTATCAAGCCAAAAGTTTACAGAAACATTGGGAGGGAAGTTGATAATTTGGATATACGTATTGCAATACTTTTTGGAATTATGTCCTAGGTATATATGAGGTCTGTAATAGTACATTACTGCAGACGCCGGGAAAGAAGGGCTTGCCGTGTGAGTAGGTATAGACCGCCGACGTAGGGAGGCCGGATTGTGATACGAAGCCGGCTAGTCCTTTTCACGGCTAGGCATGTATAGTGCTTTTCTCAAACATATGCAATGAAATAAAATAATACACCACTCAAAAAAATATAATTCAGCTGCTTAGCCTGTACATGAACACAGACGCCATGTTAAAAAAAAAAACTTCCCGGCCTAGGCCTTCAATTTTGTATGAAATTACTTTACAGTTCTCTCGAGTTGTTCTGCCCGAACCGTGATACTTTGAAGCCTGTTATAACGTACGTTATGACGACATTTAATTGCACGTTTGAGCAAAAACATTTTCCTCACGCCCATTGCTTTTTACAACGCGTGTGTCTTTATTCCGAGACAACCCTTTGTCCAAACCGTGTCATGGTCACAGCTATGTTGTGACCTCCGCCTGGTAAGCTGGCTGAAAGACAGTTCTTAGCATTTTAAAGTCCAGCCTGTCCATCATATTACTCTTCGCGATTCTTGTCGCGCGACTTAGTGCCATCCGTCATTCTCTCACAGTACTGTACAGAAAGAGATAGGTCATATATCTCGCGCGAGAAAGACTCGTCCACAGTTGAGAATACAAAGGAGTTGTAAATAATTGAAGAAACGGCGTTTCTTTAATTGTTCACAACGTGAGGTGTTTTAACGAGGATAGTTAAATGGTTTGGATAATACAATAGAAAGTGCCTCTAACTTCTTTCAAGTAGATGAAAAAGTCATAAGTCCCTTTCCGATTCACCGTTATCGGATAAAATATCAAACTATCATCCTAAGATACCTAACTCGATTTGGAAGACTCATCCCAGGTACCAAACAGGCTGTAATAGTTTATACAGCCATTATGACTCTAATTTTAGCTGTATAAAGGCTATATAAGGTACTTATGTAGCCTGCATGCTTGGAATGGAAACATTCCTAGCCTGCATGCTTGGAATGTTTAAAAAACTGATTAAAATATTTTTTCTATTACCTTATAGTTAATCGGGGGGCACGGCAGTGCCCCCGCCAAGTCGAGCGCGAAGCAAACACTGCCGTACCATCCTTTACTGGAACCATTTCGCCGCATTTTCAGGCCCCTATTTGAGCACCTCTGGATAAGACCAGAACGCAGAAATTTTCGTCATCCAGTAAGCTATAATCACATACTTAAAATCCAAAATTTCAAGTCTGTAGGTCATTTAGTTCCGAAGTTAAGCGAAAGCAAAGTTTCGCATTTACGACACTCACTCACTCATGATCATCAGTAAAGAACTAGTACTTCCCATAAATTCAGAGAGCTGAAATTTGGTACAGAGTTAGGGTTTAATGGCCACATAAAGCGAAAACTATAAAAATTGGCCAAGTGCGAGTCCGACTCGCGCATGAAGGGTTCCGTACCATAAAACAAGTTTGTTGTATGGGAGCCCTTATATATTTATTTTATTTTATTTTTAGTATTTGTTGTTATAGCGGCAATAGAAATAGATCATCTGTGAAAATTTCAACTGTCTAGCTATCACCGTTCTTGATATACAGCCTGGTGACAGACGAACGGACGGACAGCGAAGTCTCAGTAATAGGGTCTCGTTTTTACCCTTTGGGTACGGAACCCTACAAACTAGGATAATCGAAGATCTGGAGTACTCTGATTAGAAAACACAAGAGCCCAACCAAACTATTAGAGATCGACATACCTACCGCCTTTACAAAAAATATTCAACTTGTTGTGTTCGGTTGGCCGCCGTCGCGACTGATCGTCTCTCCTGATGATGGATCGCGTACCGATTCGAAACATGTCGAGTGTTATTCGATTTCTACGTCGTGAGTAAACCCGTTTAAGTATTTTAATAGTGAACTTGGTGGGCCGCTTCATTTGATGTCAAAAATCCAAGGTCTGAAGTATTTTGACGACGCGTTTGGCTCGGTTTGTAAACACCTGCCTACTGAGCCGGTGGTCCCGGGTTCGAGTCCCGGCCAGGGCAAATATTTGTGTGATGAACTCGAATATTTGTGCTTGGGTCATGGTTGTTCTATGTATTTAAGTATATATTTATCTATATAAGTATGTATATCGTCGTCTAGTACCCATAACACAAGCCTTCTAGAGCTTAATTTGGGACTAGATCGATTTGTGTGAGGTTGTCCGATATTTATTTATTTATTTGATGAAGAACCCTCAGCTGGTCTCAGCTGTATTAGAGATTGGTAATGCCCCCTTCTACTATTGGTACATAAAAAAATCGACTGTCATTGCAAAAATCCAGCGTAGTGGGACACATCTTTTAATTGAATCTAGCCTATAGCGTCCCACAGCTGGGCGGGTTACGTATTACAGTCCCGAAAGTTCATAATACCTACAGTTGAAATACTGATGGTCAAAATACCGAAAATCAAAATACCGAAAGTTCAAAATGCCGATATTCGATAAACCGAAGCTCAAATTACCTATTCTCAGAAAATCGAAAGTTCAAAATTTCATAATCCCGAAATTTTTAAAATCTCGAAATTTTAATCCCGAAAGTCAATGAGCACTTTAAAAGTGTCAGGACACTAAACTAGTCTGACTTTTCCGTGGAACCGATCTGCTCCGGTGCTGCGGGATGTTCAGCCCCTCCGCCCTAGCGTAAGAAAGTGCGGCACCTACGCTCGCCTCCGCAGCTTCGGCTTTCGGCACCTTCGGCGACCAGCCTCAGCCGCTGCGCCTCGCTTGATGCCCGCACTTTCTTACGGCGGCCGGGGGCTGCCCTCCCTCCGCGCCTCCGGGCTTTTATATACACTCTAGGGGTAGGGCAGACAAGACCACGTGGAATCGGGGTTGACAGCTTCGGTTCTGTTTCGGTGGCAAGTCGATTAAGAAAAGGAAAGAGTCCGGGAAAGTGGGAAATTAAGTATGACACTAAATATTCGATATTATGATAAAATATTCTGTCATGGACTGCCAATCGAACCGAACTTGTCTGGAACCGAAGCTGTCAACGCTCGCCTCCGCAGCTTCGGCTATTTAGTCACCTTCGGCGACCAGCCTCAGCCGCTGCGACTCGCTTGATGCCCGCACTTTCTTACGCTAGGGCCACAGTATAATAAAGAGTACTAACGTACTAGGGCGGAGGGGCTGCACATCCCGAAGCGCCGGAGCAGATCGGTTCCACAGAAGAGTTCACTTATAAATAGTAAGTATAGTAGTAGGCAAGTAGGTTACGTAATTTAGGTTAATATTCTTTGTATAAAATAAACATTAGAATCTGTAAGACTACAGAAATACGAGATAATTCTCGAGAGCTTAAATAATATTCCGGATTACAACCTTCAGGCAGGATCATAGTCTTCGGGATTACAGTCTTCGGAATTATAATCTTCGGGTTTAGTCTCCGGGATTACATTCTTCGGGATTACAGTCTTCGGGATTATAATATTCGGTATTTCATCCTTTCGATCAAACGTTCTTTCGGGATTTTAAACTTTCGGTCAAATAAACATTCGAAATTTTAATTTTCGGCCTTCCGTCCATAGGTCTTATGATATTCGGTATTTTGAACTTTGGCATTTTAATACGTACCCGCTGGGCGAATGCCTCCCCTTCTGCTTTTAATACACATATAAATAAAATTAAAGGAAAACTCTGGACAAGACTAGACTGGCTTTTATACTTATACTTACAAGTTTACAAGAAGAAATAGTCGAACGATTAACTTTATTCTACTCGAACATTATTAAATAAACAAATTACACCAAAATATTAATTTCAGGTTGTTATAAAACAACATACCCGCGTTTCTACAAAAAGAAGTGAAATCCCACCAAAAACATTCTGTAAAAAACTAGCCGAAACTAGCTAGTGGGATTTTTCTTTGTGCTTTGACCTTTGAATTACTGGTTTTAAATCGTATGTTGTTATTTAATATTTGATTTTGGTCTTTGCTGTTTATAGTACAGACATAGTGATTGACGTCAACAAATGAAAAAAAAAAAAATTAATAGTTGGTATAAACTGCGAGGAGGGGCCATCCCAGTTGGCGGCAGCAACGCAGGGTGCCAATAAAGCCGCTTTGATTAAAAATAAACTACTATTTACTTACACAAAAAGAAAGCGTAATAATGGTTGTGCTACTCAAAGAATAGTGAAGTTATAGAATAGCATTGTTTTAACTTGCAATGTATGTATAGATCTATGTTTGTTCGAGTGGAATCTTGCAAATCAATTTTGAAACAGATTATCTTCAACTGATTGAGCTGAAATTTTGCATACCTACTTAACTTTGATGACAATACAATAATATGGTGATTCGTCGACTTGCTCCCGTTATTTAACGTTATAACAGTATACCAATTAATAATTAACACTGTACCAACCAATAACGAACAAAGTATAACAATAAACCGTTATATGAAACGTTACTGCATTATATTAAATAACTTTATGTCAATTTATTATATATCAAGCGTATGTTAGATTTTCTGAAATTATATAAAACATTACGGGCCCCTGTGAGCACATTATCCACTATACCCTTTTTTCAATAAAAGGCCTTGGTCCCAATTTTTAATGCAGTTTCATATTAAAGTGTATTTGGCCTAAAATAACCAAATTTCTGGGAAGGGTCCGCGGATAACGTATGAAATTCAATTTACTTGTAAAGTATCAAATATTATTCAATAACCTTTGCAGAAAGGATCCTGTACAATGTACGGTACGGTATAATGCGTTTAAACTTTGATGTAAAAGTGTTTCAGAATGTTCCGATGTCTTAATACAACCAGTCAAAAGGTTGTACTTTAACCTATGTTTTAAGCTAAATTTTATTTCATATTATCCACTGTCTTTATAATTATTATTCAAAATAACTATTCATTTTAGAATGTAATATTAATTGCTAGATGTAGTAGGTTTAGTTACAAATATTTTTATTATGTAATAAGTATTTATGCATACCAAATTAATTTTAGATTGTTGTTCTAGTAAACATAAATCCCACCAAAAACATTCTGTAAAAAACTAGCCAAGTCTCGATGGAGCTGCTTGTTTATCTCTAAAAAGTAATGAAATCTAGACAAAGTCGTACCAAGTCTAAGGTTCCTTACTGCGATTTCTTTATTATTTTAGTTAATGTTGTGTGACTAGGCCGTTGAAGGGTACACCAGTATGGGCTTTTACTATTATCTCGCTTAACAAACATAGGTAGTTACAACAGATATAACATTACGTGAAAACAAAATTGACTTGTAGCGGTTCTGGCGACAGATTGGTGCAATGGTGTCATGGAGCACCTGGTTTTGTACCCTTGTGTACCCTTCAACGGCCAAGTCACACAACATTAACTATAATAATAAAGAAATCGCAGTAAGGAACCTTAGACTTGGTACGACTTTGTCTAGATTTCATTACTTTTTAGAGATAAACAAGCAGCTCCATCGAGACTTGGCTAGTTTTTTACAGAATGTTTTTGGTGGGATTTCACTTCTTTTTGTAGAAACGCGGGTATATTGTTTTATAACAACCTGAAATTAATATTTTGGTGTAATTTGTTTATTTAATAATGTTCGAGTAGAATAAAGTTAATCGTTCGACTATTTCTTCTTGTAAACTTGTAAGTATAAGTATAAAAGCCAGTCTAGTCTTGTCCAGAGTTTTCCTTTAATTTTATTTATATGTGTATTAAAAGCAGAAGGGGAGGCATTCGCCCAGCGGGTACGTATTAAAATGCCGAAGTTCAAAATACCGAATATCATAAGACCTATGGACGGAAGGCCGAAAATTAAAATTTCGAATGTTTATTTGACCGAAAGTTTAAAATCCCGAAAGAACGTTTGATCGAAAGGATGAAATACCGAATATTATAATCCCGAAGACTGTAATCCCGAAGAATGTAATCCCGGAGACTAAACCCGAAGATTATAATTCCGAAGACTGTAATCCCGAAGACTATGATCCTGCCTGAAGGTTGTAATCCGGAATATTATTTAAGCTCTCGAGAATTATCTCGTATTTCTGTAGTCTTACAGATTCTAATGTTTATTTTATACAAAGAATATTAACCTAAATTACGTAACCTACTTGCCTACTACTATACTTACTATTTATAAGTGAACTCTTCTGTGGAACCGATCTGCTCCGGCGCTTCGGGATGTGCAGCCCCTCCGCCCTAGTACGTTAGTACTCTTTATTATACTGTGGCCCTAGCGTAAGAAAGTGCGGGCATCAAGCGAGTCGCAGCGGCTGAGGCTGGTCGCCGAAGGTGACTAAATAGCCGAAGCTGCGGAGGCGAGCGTTGACAGCTTCGGTTCCAGACAAGTTCGGTTCGATTGGCAGTCCATGACAGAATATTTTATCATAATATCGAATATTTAGTGTCATACTTAATTTCCCACTTTCCCGGACTCTTTCCTTTTCTTAATCGACTTGCCACCGAAACAGAACCGAAGCTGTCAACCCCGATTCCACGTGGTCTTGTCTGCCCTACCCCTAGAGTGTATATAAAAGCCCGGAGGCGCGGAGGGAGGGCAGCCCCCGGCCGCCGTAAGAAAGTGCGGGCATCAAGCGAGGCGCAGCGGCTGAGGCTGGTCGCCGAAGGTGCCGAAAGCCGAAGCTGCGGAGGCGAGCGTAGGTGCCGCACTTTCTTACGCTAGGGCGGAGGGGCTGAACATCCCGCAGCACCGGAGCAGATCGGTTCCACGGAAAAGTCAGATTAGTTTAGTGTCCTGACACTTTTAAAGTGCTCATTGACTTTCGGGATTAAAATTTCGAGATTTTAAAAATTTCGGGATTATGAAATTTTGAACTTTCGATTTTCTGAGAATAGGTAATTTGAGCTTCGGTTTATCGAATATCGGCATTTTGAACTTTCGGTATTTTGATTTTCGGTATTTTGACCATCAGTATTTCAACTGTAGGTATTATGAACTTTCGGGACTGTAATACGTAACCCGCCCAGCTGTGGGACGCTATAGGCTAGATTCAATTAAAAGATGTGTCCCACTACGCTGGATTTTTGCAATGACAGTCGATTTTTTTATGTACCAATAGTAGAAGGGGGCATTACCAATCTCTAATACAGCTGAGACCAGCTGAGGGTTCTTCATCAAATAAATAAATAAATATCGGACAACCTCACACAAATCGATCTAGTCCCAAATTAAGCTCTAGAAGGCTTGTGTTATGGGTACTAGACGACGATATACATACTTATATAGATAAATATATACTTAAATACATAGAACAACCATGACCCAAGCACAAATATTCGAGTTCATCACACAAATATTTGCCCTGGCCGGGACTCGAACCCGGGACCACCGGCTCAGTAGGCAGGTGTTTACAAACCGAGCCAAACGCGTCGTCAAAATACTTCAGACCTTGGATTTTTGACATCCAATGAAGCGGCCCACCAAGTTCACTATTAAAATACTTAAACGGGTTTACTCACGACGTAGAAATCGAATAACACTCGACATGTTTCGAATCGGTACGCGATCCATCATCAGGAGAGACGATCAGTCGCGACGGCGGCCAACCGAACACAACAAGTTGAATATTTTTTGTAAAGGCGGTAGGTATGTCGATCTCTAATAGTTTGGTTGGGCTCTTGTGTTTTCTAATCAGAGTACTCCAGATCTTCGATTATCCTAGTTTGTAGGGTTCCGTACCCAAAGGGTAAAAACGAGACCCTATTACTGAGACTTCGCTGTCCGTCCGTTCGTCTGTCACCAGGCTGTATATCAAGAACGGTGATAGCTAGACAGTTGAAATTTTCACAGATGATCTATTTCTATTGCCGCTATAACAACAAATACTAAAAATAAAATAAAATAAATATATAAGGGCTCCCATACAACAAACTTGTTTTATGGTACGGAACCCTTCATGCGCGAGTCGGACTCGCACTTGGCCAATTTTTATAGTTTTCGCTTTATGTGGCCATTAAACCCTAACTCTGTACCAAATTTCAGCTCTCTGAATTTATGGGAAGTACTAGTTCTTTACTGATGATCATGAGTGAGTGAGTGTCGTAAATGCGAAACTTTGCTTTCGCTTAACTTCGGAACTAAATGACCTACAGACTTGAAATTTTGGATTTTAAGTATGTGATTATAGCTTACTGGATGACGAAAATTTCTGCGTTCTGGTCTTATCCAGAGGTGCTCAAATAGGGGCCTGAAAATGCGGCGAAATGGTTCCAGTAAAGGATGGTACGGCAGTGTTTGCTTCGCGCTCGACTTGGCGGGGGCACTGCCGTGCCCCCCGATTTAAATGTAACCTGGCGGAAGAGACCGGGAATCGAACCGGGTACCTCTAGATTACCGGTCCAGCGATTTAACCTTTCCACCAACCTAACGTTAGACAACCGATCGAACTTTTCCTTGTGCTTTGTGTGTCTTTGCATTGTTTATTTGAATAGAACATTACTGCAGACGCCGAGAAAGATAGGCTTGCCGGGACAGATAGTGATACAAAGCCGGCAAGCCCTTTTTACGGCTAAGGCATGTATAGAACTTTTCTCAAACATAATAATTATATGCAATGATAAAAAAAATACACCACAATGTGTTCCACCACACAAATGTTTATGAACACAGACACCATGTTTAAAAAAATACTTCCCGGCCTAGGCCTTCAATTTTGTATGAAATTACTTTACAGTTCTCTCGAGTTGTTCCGCCCGAAACGTGATACTTCGAAGCCTGTTATAACGCACGATATGACTACATTTCATTGCATGTTTGAGAAAAAATATAATAATAATACGAATAATCTTGGAAAACTAAATGGTCCTAATTGAGAACTCTTCTACGGACAGAATTTGCAGGCTATTGAGCAAAACCTTGTTTTTCGGTTTATTTCGTGAAACATAATATGTTTATACCTGTTTTGGTATTCGTGAAGTTTTGGCATAAGAAAAAAATGTTATACCTTGTAACCTCCCTAAACCCCCCCCTTTTATACACTACTAGCTTTTGCCCGCGACTACGTCCGCGTGGAGTTTGAAAGTATGGAAGCAACCTCGTACAACACGATAGATATCCACCTAATCACCTTAATTAATAAAAGGGATTATTTAAAGCGCCTAAGCAAATGTAAGAGCAATTGTGCTTTTGGTCTAACCATTACATTTCCGACAGGGTCATCAATGTCATCATGAATTACTTACTCACTTTTTAATCTTTTTAGGGATAATTTCCAGGATGAAAACTATCCTATGTCCTTCCTCGGATCTTACACTATCTCCATGCCAAATTTCATCAAAATCGATTCAGCGGTTTAAGCGTGAAGAGGTAACAGACAGACAGACAGACAGACAGACAGACACACTTTCGCATTTATAATATTAGTATGGATATATATATATCACCTATACTTGCCTATACTCACACCTAATGACTGAAGACTGAACTACTGAAAACCTGTAAATGAAAATACCTAAATTTATTCCTACCTAATTTGTAACTTGTTCTAACTTGGCCAGTGATTCATCTAGAGTTTCGGATCCCTTCGTTGTGTTGTGTAGTACCAAATTCTTTTCGAATGAGAGGAGATTCAGAGCTACTTGAATTAAAACCAACATATAAAGTGAGCAAAATGTTTATTGAATAAAATAATTACATTTTGCAAGTATGCCTGAAGGGCATTTACTGACTCTACCGGCATTTCGCAAGAGGAGACCACTGTTGAGAAGAAACGCCGAAAGAAACTCAACAGTAAGTCATTTTTTCAAAATTCTAACTTATAATTATTACAATAATAAAACTTAATCTAAACATAATTTAAAAGAAGCAAACATATTAAGGGTGAATGTTTTCGGCTACTCTTAAGTACCTAAGGTAAAGTACAACAGAATTACGTGAAATATGAGATGCATCTGAGCCTGAAGTACACAATAATTTAAGTCTAAGACTCCATAAAGCCACTATCGAATCGATAGAATGCAAAATCACTTTTGATATGACTGAAGACATTTGTATTTTAGCATGTACAGGATTTTCCTGATGGCTATAAGCATGGTTTCACCTTTCGCCTTGGCGTATGGCTTAACCCTCAGCTCGTAAGACGAGTTGCAGCCTTAATGCAATAATACAAAATAAAATTCAACATTGTCCTGAATCAATTAGCTCCTTAAAGCATGTGAAAATATTCAACATTCCATGATCGGATACGATACTCCATAGAGCAATTAGTTATTGGAATCTTCCAATGTTAGTATTATTTAATACTAAAGTGGCTCAACAGATAAATGAGATAATCTCAAACACATCCCATAGGTTGGAACAATGATAGTAAACTAGCCAAACAATTGGAAAACATGAATTATGAGTTGCATTCGAGTCTGATAATAAATAATCATTCAAAAATGTGAAGAACCCATAAAGCCATAATCCAATCGTAGTTTGTGAAAGTGGACTCGTAAGTCAAATCATGCATTATTAATGCAATATAAGATTCAACATTTTCCTGAATCAATTAGCTCCTTATAGCATATGAAGAATATTCAACATTTCACTTCATTTCATTTCACTATAGAACTCTGAACTCCATAGACTCTAGTTCTCAAATTGATATCATAGAAAGTATTATTTAGTACGAATGCAATTCATATTTCCAGTCATATAGACACTAGAACTGAGGATTTCTCAATATAAACGTATAAATTGTTGTATTAATTATTATAGGTAGAGATAGGAATGTTTATCCAAACAATAATAATCTATTAACATTGAAAGCATATAAACATGTTGCCTTAGCTGACTAATTGAATTATCTTCATATTTAAACATCTGTCAAATAAGAAAAGAATCATTATTTATCTGGCTATAATCAGCAAAAACTAATGACATTGCTCAGAATCCTATAAGAACACACTCAAGAAATAAATAATTTGACAAAAAGTTCAATAAAGCGCACAAATAATCAGTTGATAAAGCTCAGAATTCAATCCATTCTCAAGAAATAAACATAAAATAAAGTTAGTCACAACTAAAATCAATTCACATTCGCACATTAGCTATTTCGTCATATTTAAAAAAAATATATATAATTAAATTCATATTTGAAAGATTTTATTATTAATTGATAACTCACCAATCCAAGAAGCTAAGGAAGAATATTTGTTTATTCACACTCATAGAATTTAGACATAAAACAGCAAATAATCACAAAATCCAACACCGCAAATTGCTAGCAAAGCACAGTTAGAATTTCACCAGGAAAAAGAAACAAACAAATTTAGAAATAAAAAGGAAGGTAAAACTATATATAAAGATATCTCACCAATCCGTCGTGTGGCTATATTAATAAAAAAACATTATTTAAAAATAAACTATTAAAAATGTGCAACTTTCACCAATCACGTTACCATACTCTGTGGCAGGAAGCTCGGTCCGTAGCGCTCCGTAGGCCTCCCCGCTTGCACACGCCTGGCGTCCTCGGCGACGTCTTCAGCCTCTTGCAGGCCCGCTGCGCTCGTCAGGTCTTCCTCGGCGGCCGACTGCTGGTCCTAGAGTCTTCTTGCTTCTTCTACTTCTTGAGGTGTTCTTCCCGGGAGCTCTTCTGATGACTGACTATCCCCTCATACTAATCTCAGCGCCTTATATACCCCTTTTTTCGAGTCCAAGTTTGAAATAAGGTTCTTAATTCAAATTTGTCATGTGTATCGCGATATGCCTTCATAGGGTCCCACAGCTGGCCACTTACTATTACGTTTAAAAATAATAATATAAATGTTCGATGCTAATTTCGCAAAGGTCCGCTTCTAATCTTATTCTGACGCTAAATTACTCAATGTTATTTTCTAGTTTTTGAAAATTTATTGAAATAATGAAAAGTGTGGATTACGTGTTGATAATAGAAATATTACCATTCTTAAATATGTGTTATTACACATTATGTAAAATATCAGTTCCACATCCCGATGCAGTCTCATGATTTTATCTCATAGTTTTCCAGTAATAAAATATAAAATACTAATCTAGTTTATCTGTTAGTGTAAGTTGGTTAATAAATAAATAAATAAATAAATAATCTGTCGATCAAGTACAGTCGTGATCGTTACAACCTCTAGTTATTTAATTATATAAAAATGCTCTCGTAAAAAATATGGTGTCAGGGCAGGATACCTTCTACATACCTCATCCTTTGTTTCATTAACAAAATTAGTTAAAAAGGCTGAATCACTCAAAAAACCAGCATTGGTTAAATAAAATGCCGTTGCAGGTTTACTAATGATTTGCAGAAAAATTGCGATTCGCAAGAAGTATCTGCAGTAGAAAAGGAAAATATATATTTAAATGTGTAAGTGCATTCTGATTTCTGGTAGGTTAGGTCAAGTTTATTTTATAATTTTTCAGAAACGTCAAAAGTATCATTGGAATAGCAATTATGCGAAATGATCATCATGCGTAACATTACGTTCGGTAAGACAATTTTTCTGCAAATCATTAGTAAACCTGCAACGGCATTTTATTTAACCAATTATGCGAAACATTACCTACGTTCGGTGAAACATTTTTCTACCAAATAAAGGTAGCCCGCCGTTGCAACGTAATAATTAATAGCATCAAAAGAATATATTTTACTTAAGTGTTTTATCCGGTTTCTTCTAATTAAATCAAATATTGTTAATAAAAAATCCATACTGTTTCTCGATATTATTTCAAATTGACAATAATTCTATATCGTCGTCTAGTACCCATAACACAAGCCTTCTTGAGCTTAATTTGGGACTAGATCGATTTAAGTGTGAGGTTGTCCGATATTTATTTATTTATTTAATAGTAGATACTTATAACAAATGTCTTCTATATTAAGAAAAAAAACAAACGACAGTCTTCAGTTATATTATATTCCATGCATCTATCAAAAACCTGCGTAACGCACCGTTCCCAAGTTGACGAAAATTCACAGTGTGCAAAGAAAAGTACCTAATTCATTATTTATTTTCTTTTATCTATAAACATAAAATGACAGTGGCATACGATCAAATAGGTTATAATATAATAATCAATTAAAATAAATCTTAAACAAACTTTTTTTTTTCTTAATATGGCCGCCCGACTTTGTTCTATATCGAAAGATTGTAGTAGCATTTTGGTGTGTTTTACACTTGAACCTTACCCACGTCGTAGCATACAAGCTGCATAAGAGCTTATACAGTAGGGTGGAGCGTAGATGTATGGAAAAAAAAAAAGTTATCTGGTCGACATGGAACCGTTGTAATATGTTGCCTTTAGATAAGATATTTATATGTAATTTATTTTAAATATGTTTAGCCCTCTACTTGAGCTCTAAAGTTTTTTTTACTCAAAAATGGTAAAAAAACATATTTTTTTTACGAAATTGGTATTAGATATATAATAAAGGGTTTCAACTTCAAATGTTTTGACCTCATTTCATACTTACGGCAACTACTACGTGAACCTGTTACTTAAGTTAAAATTCAGTATTAAAAAAAAATGTTATTAATATCGTTATTATTATTATTTGTATGTCACTCCCATTCACGGGACAATGGTGTCCCGGACCTTTGGGAGGCGTGCACGGAGCCGAAGCCAACGTGCAGAGGCCCTTTCGACAACTTAATGAAATGTAAGGGGTACACCATGCGGATGCTCCCCCTGCCTGTGTCATGGGACGCACACAGGGACAGCACCCGCTATATGCAAGAACTATAATTGTGGTTGTATGGAGTCTAAACACTACTAGGCTATTGTATATGAAATGCGATGGACTAACTACTGAGCTATTGTTTGAGACAGCCGGACGTCTACCAGGAAAGTGTCTCATAGCAAAAATGGCACTGGTAGACGATGACTCGCCTCCCGCTAGATGGGCCCCCATAAATAGCGACACATAGAGTGGCCTAAGGGCTTTATTATTATTATTATTATATTAAGCCCGTAATATCCCACTGCTGGGCAAAGGCCTTCCCCCTTTTCTTCCAGTGATCTCGGCTTAAGGCTATTTCTGATCAATCCTTCAAGAAGAAATCCAAGTCGTCCCGCCATATTGTTATATTTTTATTTATTAATTTTTATTCAAATTAGTTACACAGCATTACAGTACTTAATAAAACCAAGGCACTGTGAACCACAAAATTATACATGAAAAAAACTTAAATCTAGTTTGATTTAGGCGACGTAACAGTGTGGCTCCGTTGCGACGTCTGATCTGGCGCAGGATTCGGCAGATTGCCCCGGAACTGCCGAAACACAACACCCTTCGGCCAGAAGTCTGCACTTGCGATGGTGTCCTGCAGCGGCCGCGGTACGCGCACCACAAACTAGCTGGAGTGCTCGCAGAGGCGGGACTGCAGCTGTTGCACCCTCAGCGAGAAGCCAGTCTTCCAGCGAACGTACTTCACCACATCCTCAGCCACGGCGGAGTGATGCAAGCGCGACACATAGAGCGCCTTACTCGGCGTGGCAATCCGAAGACCAGAACCAACCAGCTAGGCAGTGCCACTCAGAGTCTTGCGAGGCACCCTACGCACCCTATGCAATAAATATCTTTTATTTCAAGTATTATGTGTTAAAAACTAATTCACTTGACTTTCATTAAAAAAACAACACGATTTTGTTAAAATGCCATTTTTTTTCAAAATGGGCTCGATCATAATATTCAAGATGACAGTAGAGGGCTAAAAGTAGTATTGAATATTTTTATTATTATTTTTCTAGAGGTTCTGAGTTGAATTTCCAAGAAAAAAAAACTCGCGCCACAATTCTCTATAAGCTCTTATACAGCATGTGTGCTACTGGGGTAGGTTTTACAACCTACCCAACCATTTTAAGTATTATACTTAAGAATGTTCCGTAAGTACCATCGCCCTTCGAGAAATCTTGAGTTTGGATTAAGTTTGAGATCACACATGGAGATGAATTACGTGGCTACGACATTCATCAGAAACACGCTTGTTATAAATTTGACATTATTAATAGAAAGAAAAAAAATGATGACTGGCTAATACGAACACGCGCTGATTTTGCATAGAAAAAAGACAGGAGGCGGAATCGAGCACCACAGTGTTTACGGCGTGGTTTGTGGGTGCATAGCACATTAGTAAACCCCGTCTTGACCGGAAAAAGATTTCTCGATGAAGACCAGATCAACACCAGAGGAACTGTAACTTACTTTTTTATTTAGCTATGACAGTATCGTATTACACGTACAACGAACGAAGCGTGACAAGCAACTTTTCTCGTTTTTCTTCGCCGTCCATTGGGACGAGGAGCCTACTTTACTCCCCAATTGAAAAAGGTTATAAAACTATACCAGACTCATATAACCTTAATATGTTTCTTCATTGAATCACGTGGCGTTCTTTCGAAGTCAAAAGGAAGTAAGTGTTTGAAACTCAAATGAGCATTTGTCTTTTTGGGCTTGAGAGAGTTTTTGCGTGTCACAACAATAAGTGATTACATCTACCCAGACAGTTTCAGTGGACTCATAAATAACATATTCGTGAATGATTTACACGTTTATCTTTGTAGGTGAGCATTTTCTTGAATGTACCATTGGGTGTAATACCTTAGGTAACCTATATAAAGATTGTGCTAGTATTTCACTGTCCTATCCTTTTTACATTGAAAATGTTTATGGTTTCCTGGGGGGTAATTCGACCAATTTTAGAGAGATGATGGAGATCTCTCCATTTCATCGCCATCCGTCACTTTTGACGTGTCCATACTTGACAAGTGGCGATATCCCTAGAACATCGCAACTTCGTCAATCCGGTCGCGCTTGATTTGCGTTTCCTTTGTATGTGACGGCATAAATTAACAGTAACAAATAAAATCCATACTAGTATTATAAATGCAAAAGTGTGTCTGCCTGTCTGTTACCTCTTCACGCTTAAACCGCTGAATCAATTTTGATGAAATTTGGCATGGAGCTAGTTTAAGATCCGAGGAAGGACATAGGATAGTTTCATCCTGGAAATTATCCCTAAAAAGATTGAAAAGTGAGTAAATAATTCATGATGACACTGATGACCCTGTAGGAAATGTAATTATTAAACCAAAAGCACAATTGCTGTTACATTTGCTTAGGCGCTTTTAATAATCCCTTTTATTAATTAAGGTGATTAGGTGGATATGGATATCTATCGTATTGTACGAGGTTGCTTCCAAACTTCCAAGTTCCACGCGGACGTAGTCGCGGGCAAAAGCTAGTAGCTAATAAAATTATAATAACTTGACTGTGCAGTGCGTGAAATTAGTCGGTTACGTGTCGTTCAAAACAGACATTCATATGCATGAATAGCATTCTTGACAATCATTATCGCCTTCGTATTTCCAAAATTGAGATGAGATATGTCACTTATAGCTCATCGCATTTTAATGACAGTTCAAAGGTGAAATCACTGTTATCTAATAGGTAGAGTTTTGACGTTTTGCGATCTCTCAAACGGCATTCTCGAATGAGGTCCCTGATTGATTGTAGTGCCCCAATTTATGATATTGTGACATTTACCTGTAGTCTCGTAGATAGGAAAGGTATGGGGATAGGCCACTATGTCAAAATGTGCGTCTGCCAGAAGGGCTTCAAAGTGCAATTTCAATTCCTACAGGCAACTTAAGGAGATTTTCTAAAATGCGTCAAAATTTCAAAAATTATTCGCTAAATTGGATCAAGAATTTCCAAGTAACTTTTGAGCTCGCTTTTTAAGAAACGATAAAAAATATTCTCGGAACTAAATTAAGTTACAATTTGAGTCCTTTTAGCTTTTTAAAGCAGTTGTCTCTACGTAGCTGCCAGTCCAGGCTTCGAATCTCGTCAAGGGCAATTATTTATATGATGAGCTCGAATGTCTGTTTCTATGTACAATACAATACAATACAATACAATACAAATCCACTTTATTGCACACCTCAAATAAACAGGGATACAAAACATAAGAGATATACAGTAAAAATTAAATAAACAGATGTTAACAACGGGCGGTACTTGTATTATTTTAAACCAACTTAAAGAAACAAAGTGTGTACGACTGTATATATTTTTTATCCACATACGTATTTCGTTCTTTAGTACAGTATCCATAACAAAAATATAATGAAAATGTATTCTGTATTCTTAACTGTTATGTTCTCCTCATTCCTAGAAACAAATAACAGATTCACATAGAAGTCGCTAAGGTGTAAAGCCTTTCAAGTAAACTATGCAAAGATCGACACACAAAGCATAAGGAAACATTCGGAAGGCTATCTAGCGTTAGGATGGTGAAGAGGTTAACACGCTGGACCGGTAATCCAGAAGTACCGGGTAGGGTTCAATTCCCGGTCTCTTCCGCCAGTTTCAATTTTTCTTTGTGCTTAGACCTTTGTATCAAAGGTTTAAAATAACAGATTTTTTACTTGTAACCTGACCGAGGTGATTTTTTTTCGACTTGGCAGGGGTGCTCGCCCATTATACTTCTTTTTGCATTTCCACGGGTATCTTGAGTTTCAAAAAGCCAAAAGGCACATAATTACAAGTATCATTTTAACATGAAATCGTAGAAAAATGAAGGCCATCCATTACGTACCCAAAGCCACTCCGGTTTAGAAACACAATTGTGTATCCGATTCCATGATCGATGAGTCGGTAGGAATTAGGGAGTTCACTAATTGTTGTTGTATAATTGTGGCTGACATTATTTTAAATCCGGGTTGTAAAACAAAATTATTTTCGTACAAGGTAAAGCAGTTAAATCTTAATACAGGGTGATTCATAAGTCGTGAACGGGATTGACAGGGGTTATAAGGAGGGCCACACTAAAGGATTTTTACAATAGGACTAGCCACGAAATCGGGAAAAAAAAACATCCAATTAAGAAGATCAAGAGACTATTGACATTTAGCCAATTAATCGCTAATTATACGAAATGTAAGAAATGGCTGATATTTTTTCGCTGTTTATATTGACGCGTAGAATTATTTTCCGTCGAATATTTTATTTCGGCGAAAAAATCGTTTCATAGAATTTTTGTTTTCTTTACAAACGTAGACTAATTGAGATTGTTACAAAACGAATCCAACCTAACCTTATCATTACGAGTATTTGCAAGACTTAGAAAACAATTAGGTGAAAACATTCTGCGAAATGATTTTTCTGAGAAATACGAAATATGTTTCTAGGTGTCAAAGGGCTCCCATTTTTTCACGATTCAATAAAACTACCCAACTATAGTCCAATCATCCAACGATGGTCCAAAACAAAACTCGTTTATTATTATCCAAATCCATATTCTATCAGTGATTTTATAGTTTTTTATTTAAGTTTGTTTAATTATGTTGGTCACCTTAGTTTATTCGTAATAATTGTCATAATATTAACGAGTAATTTTCGTATTAAATTGGACCATAATTGTGTGGACTGGATTATAGTTGGGTAATTTAAGGGTTTATATTTTTCGCCCCCCAGTAGAAGTAGTTCAGTTGGATCCTCCCATTCTCTCTCCCACTTACTATGGTATAATCGAGATTAACCCTTAACTACCTACTTGCTTCTTTAGTCACACAAACACATATCTCCCGTCTCCAGGACGGATACATAATGTCGGCCTTATATATTCAAATTTATAGATTGGATAGGAAATTTAAAATAATAATGGCAATATAGACATATTAAAATATATATTTTATACTGTAAACATATGGCAACAGTCCTTATTTCTACTTTAGGAACTATATCCTTTGGAAGGTGAGATCAACAAAAATCTTGACTTTATATAAAGATTTAAGTAATTATTTCTAATTATTCAATAATAAAAAATGCTAAATCAATAAGTTTTGTTAAATTAAAGGCAATATTTTTATAAAATTGCATACCACTAATTTATTCGATTTGTTCGCGGCAGTGAATTTATGTTGGTTGCACATTCTAGGCAAATAGTTTTTTTGCATTAGAAACATACGTACTGGGTCTCCTTTTTTCTTCGGGTCACAAGTAGAACAGGTTTTCCGCACTTCCAATCACTACCAACCTGACTAAGCGGTCGGCTAAGTAAAGAAAAAAAGTATCCAGTCACGTAACCACCTACCACCCGTCTCCATGACCCTTAAGAAAAAATACGTATCATTTCATTTATTCATTCTTAACAAACAATATTGTGTTGAATGTACATAGGTATATAATTCTAATTAGTCTAAGTATTACTGAAATAACAAAAAAAATACGAAGTACCTATGATAACACAGAATTTCAAATAATAAAAAAAAAACACACACACACACACACAAAATACATTAACTAATTTTCCTTATAAATCCATTAAACAAGATTACATGTCATATACTACAATTACATGTCATTTAAATAGCCTAATAAAAACAAATTAATATTTAAATTGAAAAAAAAAAAAAAAAAAATTATGTGCCTGTTATAAAATCATCTATAGAATAATAAGCTTTTTTTAAAAGGAACTGTTTGAGTCCTGCATTTAATGTTTTGCTATTTGTAATGGATTTGAACTCCATTGGCAGTTTGTTATACTGCCTGATAACTCGCGGCGTGCTTCATAATATTAAGCCTAGGGATAATATTGCATTTTATGTCCTTACGTCTAGTTAACAGCCTTATTTCTTTTTCCTTTATGCTCTCATACTTGTTTAAATGCTTAACTAAGTCTGTTAGGAGAACAAGAATGTACAGCGATGGCAGCGTAAGGATGCTCAGATTAATAAAGTAATCTCTGCAAGATTATCTCTGCGGTATGCGAACAATGATCCTTATGGCTCTTTTTTGGAGTTTGAATGCAGCATCGATGTTATACTGATAACTGTTGCCCCACTGTTTAATACTGTAACGTAGCTTAGACTCCACAAGTGCGTGATAAACTACTCTTAGCTGTGGAGTATGAAATGAATTAGATCTCGCAGGCAGCGAAGAGCGTAGCACGCAGAGCTTATCGAATTTGTGAGAGCCTGCAGTTCTTGCTTTCAATTCAATAATTTATCAATATGCACTCCCAAAAATTTTACAGAATCGGTTGGTACAATTTTTTTTCCGTTTAGACTAATGCTTAATGTATCTGAGTGTTTCGATGTAGCGCCACCTACCACCCGTCTCAGAGACGGTCGGAGACAGTAATATGCTCACCAAAATTAAATGCGTGCACGACCGACCTTGTATGTATGTATGTATGTATGTAAACGCTTTATTGTACACAACAACTGGTTATAAATACATTGATAACAAATGAAATATGTACAAAGGCGAACTTATCCCTATTAGGGATCTCTTCCAGTTAACCTTTGAGCAATTGAAGGATTCGAAGGGTTGGTATTCGAAGAAAATAGGCAAACTACACTGCGTACAACCAAGATATGTATATTATACTTAATAAAACTAAAATAAGTACATAAACTAAATAAGTAATAATACACATATATTTATACTATTTATAAGATATATATTATATATATATATATATATCTACATATAATATATATACATGCGTAAATAAATATAGTATTCAATGAATTCACACGTCATCGGACAGCCACAATTTCTTCAAGTTAATCTTAAGTTATGCAACAGATGGAGACTTCCTAAGGGACAAAGGAAACTCATTCCACAACTTCACTGCGCTTACCGTGAAATACTTGCTATAGGTACGCGTCTTATTAGACGGTACAGCCAGAGTAAGATTGGCGCTAGACCGCAAGCGGTGACCACTGCCATCAGCCATATACGAAAATCTTTCACTAAGGTAAGGAGGAGAAGTAGGATTAAACAGGACATTAAAGAGCAATGAAAGGACATGCACGTCTCTACGCCGACGAATCGGTAGCCAACCCAGCTGCGCTCGAAAGGAAGAGATGTGGTCATATTTTCGCAATCCAAATATATACCTGATACACACATTTTGTAGGCGTTCAAGCTTGTCAAGTAGTTCCTCCTTAAGATCCAGTAGAGCAATATCACCATAGTCTAGTAGAGGGAGCAAGAGAGATCTGGCAAGAGTGATCTTGGTGGAAATTGGCAGAAAATTCTGCAGGCGCCTTAAAGAGTGGAGAGATGCAAAGAGCTTCAAATTTAAATTCAAATTCAAATTCAAATTCAAAATATTTATTGCATGGTTATGTGTGTACAAAGTTCTTACAATAATAGTTTAGGTTCTTCCATATCCTGCCTCACAGAGGCGTGCAATACTGAACTTAATATCTAGGTATGTCATTACATGTCAATTTCTCAATTCTTATTATCATCATCAACATTATATAAAATATAGAGCTATCGCACATTAATTATATCATTACTAAATTCAAATTATTACTATAAACATTATTAACATTAATCTTTCATATATAGCATTATATTATTATTATTATTATTATTATTAAATTTCACACATTACATTAGGTATATTTTATGATGTCATTTACACATTAGATATTTTATAAATAGGTCAACTTTCGAAAAATTCATTAAGGCTGTAGAAACACTGTTTGATGAGCCAATTGTTCAGTCGATTCTTAAAAGGTTTTGGGTGAAGTTTTTTAAGCTCAACTGGTAGTTTATTATAAAGTTTCACACTCATACATAATACACTTTTGCTAAGGAGTGCAGATTTCGAACTTGGACATTTAAGGTCGTACCCATATTTTGATTGCAATCTTTGAGTGGGGTTCCTTAAATAGAACATGTCAGGGTTATTTTTTACAAACTTGCAAACCTCAAAGATGTACAATCCCGAAAAAGTTAGTATTTTATGTTTGACAAATGCCGGTCTACACGATTCTGTCTGGCTAAGGCCAAATATAGACCTAAGACATCTTTTTTGTAACCTAAAAATCCTGTCCCTACTACTGGCATAACCCCATAAAATAATACCATATCGTAAATTTGACATAATATAAGAATGAAAGGCAAGGAGGGCTGTTTTTTCTGATGATACTTATTTAAGTCTTCTCAAAGGGTACGCAAATTTAGCTAACTTTGCTATTACATGCTCCGAATGAAGATCCCAGCTAGTATGGGGATCAATGACTATGCCTAGGAATCTCATTGAGTTGACGCTTTCTAGTTCACAGCCCTTATAACAGACCTTAGGATGGTTTGGTTTGCCTTGAGGTGCATAGAATTCCATCAATTTAGTTTTTTTTAAGTTTACTTTTAAATCATTTAGCTCCATCCACACATTGACGTCATGAAACACTCTATTGATTTCTGCTTCATAATCCTGTGTCTCATCACTACGAATCACTATTGAACTGTCATCTGCAAAAAGCAGTATCTTGTGCTTAGTGATATTAGGCAAGTCGCTTATGTAAACGAGAAATAATAGAGGTCCAATTATGCTACCTTGGGGAACTCCAGCTTTAACCACTCTACACCCAGATTTGTGATTGAAAAATGCTCTCTCACTCTCATTATATGTTTGTATCTCAGTATATTGTTGTCTGTTTTCAAGATACGATTGAAGCCATGCATGACAATTACCCCTTATACCACAATTATATAATTTATTTAGGAGTTTTTTATGACATACTCGGTCAAAGGCGTTGGACATGTCCATAAAGATAGCAGACACTGGTACTCTGTCATTTCTACATAGAGATATAACTTTGACAAGCTCATATACAGCTAAAGATGTTGATTTATTAGCTCGAAAACCAAACTGAGCAGAGGATAGTGTTTTATGTTTATCAAAAAATTCTGTTAGCCTCCGGTAGATTATCTTTTCCAGAATTTTTGATAACACTGGAATAAGAGCGATCGGTCTGTAGTTGTCTATGTCTGTGGATTGTCCCTTTTTAAAAATAGGTTTAATAATCGTCCTCTTAAGTTTATCAGGAAAACATCCGTCCCTAATAGATAAATTAATAATGTGACTGAGCGGGTAAACGAATAGATCGGCGTTTTCCTTTATTACAGATGTTGGGATATTGTCGTATCCTACTGAGTTGGTATTACGCAATTGTCTTATAACTCTCATTATCTCTGATGGATCAGTTGGGTTAAGGTAAATAGTTGAGGACAAAGAGTTATGGTTTTCTGTGTACGAGATGTCATTGTGTTCATTATCATTATAACTTCTACTAACTTCATCAATAAATTTGTTGTTAAAAGCAATAGCAATTTTTGTAGGCGATGAAACTATATCACCATTGATATTAATTGTCTCTAATTGCCTGTTTAAATTCCTGTCCACAGTATTATCCTTCATTATGTTCCAGGTGGCTCTAACGACATTATTGCATTTACCAACGTATTTAGCATTATAAATTTTGTGAGACTTAAGTATACATTTTTTTAATATGTTTGCGTATGTCTTATACGATTGCTTAAGATTTTCGCTGGGACAGTGTACGTACCTGTGGAATCTGATTCTTTTCGCTTTTGACGATATTTTTATACCTGGTGTTAGCCATTTCACTTTTCTTGTATTTTGAGTTTTCACTTGAATAAGCGGAAAACATAATTCAAAGAACAAAACAAGATGGTTATGAAATTCCGTGAATGCCTCGTCGGTATTATCCGCTTCAAACACTTCACTAAAAGACAGGCTGTTCATACACTCTCTAAATTTATTTCGGTTATGTTGGCTCATATCTCTTTTCCAGGTGTACCATGACTGTAATATTTTTTTATATTTAACTGGTATAGCTATTGTTTGGGCAGTATGGTCAGATAGCTTAAGGTCACAAACCATAGCAGCATTTTTGTTTTTAAAATTGAGTGCAAAATTATCTATGCAAGTTTTCGTTGTGGAAGTTACTCTTGTAGGCTTGTTAATTTGTAGTTTAAAATGATATTCCAAGAGAAGAGTTTCAAAATACCTAGTTATTAAGAATATTTTTCTTGTGGCGGTCTATATGCTTCTGGCTAACTTGCGCTATGTGCGGTGCCCACGAAAGCGTCTGGTCCATGGTGATACCCAAATTTCTAACTGTAGAGGAAAGGGGGATAGGAATCCCACCAAAAATAATATCAGGTACCACCATTTCAGATACTTTATTTACAAAGTGAGGACTACCAATAACAATTGCTTGCGACTTTTTTGCGTTTATGTTTAACCCGAAGTTATTTGCCCAGCTGTAAATACACTCCAAATCCGCATTGATCATATTAATAAGCGACGGCATATCCTCGATACTAGCCGCTGCATAGATCTGCAGGTCATCTGCATAAAGATGGAACGAGGATCTTAAACACTCGGTGTCGAGCGACGACGCGGCACTGAGGCTGGAGGGGATAAGGTACAAGGACACAAACGTTTGTAGGATGCTTGCACATAGGTATGTTAACAATTTTAGGTTTGAATGAGTCTGTGAGACGGGAGGTAGGTGGTTAAGGGTTAATCAATAATTGGTGTAAGTATTAGATTGGAGATAATCTTTTGAGCCGTTTGGAGAGTATTTTTTGCTGAGACGGTGTTATTATTCTGGCGATTACTTGTTGTACTATAATTGTTATGATTATGAATAATTTGGGACCTATTATTCCAACTGTCATTAGTGTTAAGGTTAATCGTCCTTATTGCCGTTGTTACTGTCCAAAAATACCGCTTTTCCCGAGCGCAAATTTATTATTGCATAATTATGATAATAAAGCCTATTTTATTCGTGATTCTGGCTTGTAGGCCTCGAATTACGAACATGCTACCTCGGTTTTTGTTGACCTTAATGGAGGTCGTAGAGTGAAAAGCGAGTGTGTTAGTGAAAAGTGTTCGTAGATTGAAAAGTGCCCTTGTGGCCTACTTACTGAATAAATTATTTCATTTCATTTCGTTAAATTTCTTACAATAATGGATAGTATAACGTTAGACCAACGATAACGTCTCACAGCCTTAAAAAACATCACTTTAATCTATATATATAAAACTCAAAGGTGACTGACTGACTGACATAGTGATCTATCAACGCAAAGCCCAAACCACTGGACGGATCGGGCTGAAATTTGGCATGCAGGTAGATGTTATGACGTAGGCATCCGCTAAGAAAGGATTTTTCAAAACTCACCCCCTAAAGGGGTGAAATGGGGTTCCAAAGTTTGTATGGGGAAACAAGATTAGTTAGACTATTTTATACGAAACTTCACAGGAGTATTCCTAACGATAAATGAGTAAACACGTGTTTCAGGTTTTTTGAAAATTCAACCCCTAAAAGGGAGAAATGTGGTGACAAAGTCTGAAAATCAGCATGGGTATTGTTTTTATGGTTTATCGGGTCGCTGATTACAAAAACCGCAACGATTTTAAAATCCAACGTGGCGGACGTGAGTTACCATCTCCCCTGTTGGGGTGAAATGGGGTTGAAATGTCTAAATACTAAACCGCTGGTTCTAGAGAGTTTAAATTTGGCACGTAGGTTCCTTATAAGGTGTAGGGGTGCACTAAGAAAGGATTTTTCAAAATGTACCCCCTAAAGGGGTGAAATGGGGGTCCAAAGTTTGTATGGGGAAAGAAGATTAGTTAGACTATTTTATTCGAAACTTTACAGGAGTATTTCTAACGATAAATAAGTAAACACGTATTTCAGGTTCTTTGAAAATTCAACCCCTATAAGGGAGAAATGTGGTGACAAAGTCTGAAAATCAGCATGGGTATTATTTTTATGGTTTATCAGGTCGCTGATTACGAAAACCACAACGATTTTAAAATCCAACGTGAGTTACCATCTCCCCTGTTGGGGTGAAATGGGATTGAAATGTCTAAATACTAAACCGCTGGTTATAGAGAGTTCAAATTTGGCACGTAGGTTCCTTATAAGGTGAAGCGGTGCACTAAGAAATGTTTTTTCAAAACTCACCCCCTAAAGGGGTGAAATGGGGTTCCAGAGTTTGTATGGGGAAACAAGCTTAGTTAGACTATTGTATTCGAAACTTCACAGGAGTATTTCTAACAATAAATGAGTAAACACGTGTTTCAGGTTTTTTTTAATTCTACCCCTAAAAGGGAGAAATGTGGTGACAAAGTCTGAAAATCCGTTGGTAATGCTTTTATGGTTTATCGGGTCGGGTCGCCTGTTGGGGTGCGATGGGGTTGAAATGACTAAATATGGGTACGGGTGTAATTTTTATGGTTTGTTGGGACGTTAATTACGAAAATGCCACCGATTTTGAAATTTTATTTGTGGTCATGAAAATTCTTGAAAGCATTTGCGCCAAATTGCAATTTAATCGGTCCAGTAGTTTTGCAGCAAATCGATTGTAACAGACGGACTGAAAGACAGCTACACGTGATCCTATAAGGGGGTTCTTTTTTTGCTTTTGAGGTATGTATAGATACTCGCGTTATCCTAATAGATTAAAAAAATGTATTTGGTGGCATCTCGATCGTCGTCAATCGGTACCTATAGGCGGGCGGCGCGTTGGGACGGGATATCCGTAATAAATACATTCAAGCTTTTCAATAATAAGTCATTTCAGAATTCTGAATTACGTTTATCTGGCTCAGAATAATACATTTTTTATTCATCAACGAAGAGAACCTCAATATCTTACAATAGAACATGACGTAACTTAGAACATGGCTTAGAATCATTAAACCGATAAGCGGAGGGGGCATTATAAAAGCTTTATACAAATAAAATGCACACATATTATCCCGGTGTCTTTGCTTCACTTCGAGTTATGAATTTTGAAGTGAACTTTATTTGGTACAGTAAAAGCTGAGATCGCTTGATTTGAGTGCTTGAGTTTTCGGTTTGATTTGATAAAGTGGAGTTATGATAAAATAAAAAGTATTTCCCAGTAATATTAGAAAAGCAAAAGTCTGTGTATGTTTTGTTACTTCTTCACGCTAAAACGGCTGGACGGATATGCATGAGGGAAATGCAGATTGCAGATTATACCCTAACTTAACAAATAGCCTACTTTTAATCCTAAAAAAAAAAGAGCATTGTTCCCGTAGGATGATGTATATTATATAGGCACGCGAGCGAAGCCGCGGGTTAATGCTAGTATTATTATAAAGGCGAAAGTTTGTGAGTGATGTATATATTATGTGAGTATTTTTGTTACTTTTTCACGCTCATTTAGCTATACCAATTTTGGTATAAAGGTAGCTGACACCCTGGATTAACACATAGGCTACATTTATCCCGAAAAAAAGTAGTGTGCAATTAGCATTTTTGTCGAGCTTGTAATGTAAACGCTTCCCTCGCGCTTCGCGTTTTCGGCCAACTAGCAAATAGTGAACGTTTTCCCAAATAAATAAACACAATCAAGCTGACCTTGAAATAGCGCGGTAAACCAGAAACGGTGAAGACTAATCGGCATTTCTTGCTGAACTTTTCCAATTTAAAGTTACGTGGCGAGACTGGTATGCCATGCCTTATTGGGTTAGTTGCTGATTGGTTACGAGTGAATAGACTAATTGTAAGAAACTTTGTTGTTTTATGCTTTTAGTTATTGTTGTGACACAAATGTGACGCGAATCCGACTCGCACTTGGCGGGTTATTTTTATATAGGTAACAAGGTAGGTCCGTAGGTAGGTCAGACGGACAGACGGACAGACGGACAGACGGACAGACGGACAGACGGACAGACGGACAGGCGGACAGACGGACAGACGGACAGACGGACAGACGGACAGACGGACAGACGGACAGCGGTGTCTTGGTAAATAGGGTCCAATTTTTTAACCTTTAGGTACGGAACCCTAAAAACCAAAAAGACTGTGAGCTGCAGACCTCGCGAGTTCGTTTTAAAATGGTGGAAATTTTCTTCCGTTTCTACCCCCTTGTCTTTGACATTTCAAAAAATCGATAGAGGGAATCGAAAAAATAAAACTATATACCTAATTGACGAACCTGTTAGCAATACTTTTGACATTTCTTTTGAAAAATGCGACCTCTACGTATAGGCGAGAACAGCTTGCAATCCATCCAAACGTACTAGTAAAAGATCCTCATAGCCGTAATAAGGTCGTTAGTAAACTTTTATAGCGTAATCCAAATAGAGATTTAGGGGCTAACTTTTTGTCCCGAAGCAATATTTCACTCAAGTTAAAACAGGCTGGAAAAAGGCATTATTATGACAAATGTAATTTTTCTTCTGAGAAATGGCAGTATTTTATATGTGACGCGGTCTTGAGGGACTAAATCGACTTTGTGTATCTCATATTTTATCTTTCCTGGCCGGAATATTTTTTGCATGGAACAAAGTTTGATTCAGGGAGTTATAGAGGAGTAAACAAATTGATGACGAAAGTATAGCACAGCAGGGGGTTTTAGAACCCCCGCCGTATTGGGGGTTTTTTAGTTGTACTAATTTATCTAACTGGCAACGACCAGGGGGATAATTTCGTCAATTTTGGAGAGATGATGGAGATCTCTCCATCACATCACCATCCGTCTTGGCTTATGACAAATCCTTGACAAATCGCCATTGACGTTTAATAATGCAAATATATGACGTATGCACATTATTGCCATATGAAATCTGTTTATAGCGGCACTATCCCTGGGCCGGACCGGCACTTCTTAGGCTACATAGTAGGTATTCTTAGGAAGTAAGTAATGTTCTAAAATACTTCTTTACTATTTAACGACGTGGTTGTTGGTAGTGCGGCTGCTTACTGAGCCGGCGATCCTGAGTTCCAATCCCGGCAAGGACAAATATATGTATTTTGTTCTGGTCCATGGTTGGTTTTAGATATTACTCGTAAATACGTCATATACTTATTTATAGTTATAAGTACGAATATCGTCGTGTAGTGTCCATAACACAACCCTACCAGAGCTTATTGTGAATGTTACTAGATCGATTTGTGTGAGGTTGTCCGACATTTATTTATCCAACTGTCTAACTATCACGGTTCATGATCATGATATACAACCTAGTGACAGACGGACGGACAGCGGAGTCTTAGTAATAGGCTCCCGTTTTTTACTCTTTGAGTACGGAACCCCAAAACAGGTCGTAACTTGTAACGTGACAAAAAAAAGAATTCTCTTCTTAGAACAATGCAGATATACATAATATTGTGTTGTGTATAAAGCGCTGCAGAAGACGCCACCCTCATTAGCGTTGTAAGAGCCTAATGATGTTGCGGAAAAAAGGTTAAAAGTCATTATGCGACGAGTTCGTGGAAACCTGACTTGAGCTCTCGGCTTTAAGAAGGTTGCCGTGGCGTATTTTTATTTACTTACACGTCTGATAAATATGAATACATCTCCTTTACGTTTACCAATGTAATTAGTTATAACATAAATATATTTAATTGTTTTATGTATGTAAACTCTTTATTGTACATTAAAAATATTATATAGGTATAAATGACAAGCACATTAAACGATTGATATGTACAGCGAACTTATCCCTGTAAGGGATTTCTTCCTGTTAACTTTTGAGTAAATTAGAGAGAACAGAAACTGCACAGACACTAAAGGCTAATTACGCACAAAAACAAAAAAGTTTGTTTCAACTTACTGTTGTGTTTCTTTCAGCTTTTTTCTCAACAGTGGTGTCTTCTTGGAAAATGCCAGTAGATTCACTATCTGACTTCTAAAAGTACCCTTGTGGTCCACTTAGTGAATAAATTATTTCGTTTTCATTTCATTGCATTATAATACTACGTTTATCCCGCGGGTTCACCCGTGAAGCCACGGGATAAACACACACAAGCAACAAAGATAGGAATTAAAGCAACTTCCAACGGTGTCATTAAATTTGGTAGCCAATTATCTAGTAATTTCAAAATTAAAAAAAAACCCTAACCCAACCGAACATAGCTATGAACCATCTTGATAGACAAGGCTATCCCCACATTCGAATCGGACTATCCATTATGAGCTACGATGCCACAGAAATACACCCAGATACACAAGTAAAACTTATAACACCCCTCTTTTTATGTCGGGAGTTAAAAATTAGGATCGCTTAACATCTTAAAAAAAAGGCCTCACCACTTTTATCCACACAAGCATTAGATAGACGCCCCCCACTTTGATTATACTAATACGCTATACTATACCACTAAACTATCCTACTACACTATACTATACTATTTATTCATTTATTTATATACCGTAACATTAAGCTTAGTCAACTGTACACAGTATTAAATGATGTTACTCGTTGAACACTTTGTACAGTTGGCTATACTTTAATTCCACCGAATCCAAACCAAACAGTTTTGCGAAAATAATTCGCTCTGAAGTCTCCGAGCTTCAATCGAAGGCACGTACCATTCGACACGTGCAAGTTGTAGCAATAAAAATATATAATATAGATGTTTTGAGGCAGTCACGTATTGGGATCCGAACCCAGGCTAGTACTTAGCAGATTTTAATCCTGTGCTCCTGTAGTAAGTCTAGATTTTTCCAGTAGCTTCACCTACAATAAAAGAAAGAACAGGAACGTACGGAAACAAGAACGCTTAGCTTCTGATTTTATAAAGTCAACTGAGGTGACGATGAGTACAAGAAAGGGAGGACTAGGGGGTCGAAGCCCCCCGCACAAATAAAAGAAACAAAGGGTAAGAACGGAAACCAGATAGCGTGCCTTAGAATTCTATCAAGTCAACTGAGGAAACGATGAGTATTAGAGATACAAAGACACTACAAATACACAATTAAACAAAGGACAACGACGAACGGAAACAAGAAAGCTAAAGTTAGCTTCTGATTCTATAAAGTCAACTGAGGGGACGATTAGTACAAAAAAAAACGAGCCTAGCTTAATCTATGATTAAGTAAGTTAATATTTTGGAATTACAAGTTAGGGATCAAATCCAAGGTATTTAAAGATTTCACACATCAGCCAATCTTCTGTATTTCGTTTTTTATTTACAAATATTGATCCACGAAAATAAAACATCCTTAACAAAAAGTAAGTAAAATCTTTTGAAAAGTAATAATTCGTTTTCAGAAAAGTGTCACTGTTTCTAATGCAAAGTAATATCTTATGCCACTCCACTAAAATTCATGACTAAAGATTTTTGTGAAGTACGTCTTCACTATTGTGAATGCTGTACAAAGGTATTTTATTTAACAACCGAATATTCAAATATAACTTGAAGAAATAAGTGAAACACTATTGGTCTCAGAAAACATAGTGATTAAAGATGTCTGGAATTCAGGACCTTTATTGAAAGAGATATTTTCGAGGATTGTCTAGATAGTTGATGGAGTAAATAAAATGAAGCCTGTTTATTTGATGATTTATCAAAACATAGCTTTTAACTAAATGTGGGTTGTAAGTTTATTGGATAAAGTAAAGCCGATCAGAGTTTTAATTCCATACATCTCGCTGATATCTCCGTAATGGCGATAGGTATCGGTTGCGTTAAAACTCCTTATCCGTTCAAAAACGGTGAATGTTTTAGACATTTTTTCCCTATGATAATGCATGTATCTTAACATATTATCGTTGTACTACTTAGAACAGGGCTATTGTCATTTATTGGTATATATTTGAAACCTACACTTTGAAATTTTCATTGATAATTATGGTTTCAAAAACTACTTGAAATTGTCAAAATTAACGCAGAAAACAGTTTTTTTTTCAACTTATTTTCGACTGCACGCAAGCACAAGTGAAGTCAGGGAAAAAGAATATTCACTTAAAAAGTTGTTTAAAATTATCAATGTATTAGTCGTTCTTATAAAAAATAAGAATTTTAAAAGGAATGATGCCTCTTAAAATGCGCCTCATTTATATAGTTTCGAAGTTGCGTTAGCGTGCTTATGCTGACGCAACTTCAAAACGAAATCTAATCTAATCTAATCTAATTATACATACATACATACACAAGCTAGCACATGGAAATGACACGTTCTGCGAACGTTTCCTTTTTGCATAATTCGATTATCTAATTCCGAGACAGTTATAAAGTTTCGGCAAATTACAGTCACGGGTAGGTTCTATCGCGCGTAAGTCTTCTTAAGGGGATATACACCCTTACTATGAGTTAACATGACCGTACTCGCTAGCGACAGCGTAAACGATTTGTATCGAGAATAGTACAGGCGCCCCTAGCGGTTACATTGTTGAACTACAATTCTCCATACAAATCCTGTATGCAGTCGCTAGCGAGAACTGTAAGGGCTCCTTTTGCCATACTATCAGTTTACGGTTTGGGACTGGTAACTATGGCGTCAGATACGTATAATATGAGTTCCAAGCGTAACGGGTTTATACAAGTTGAGAAGTTCTCGTATGTTAGTATTAGTTTCCTCCTCCACAACTTTACCAATCTTTACGCTTTAGGAATTGAATGAGAAGGAAATGATCGGTTTCGAAATGGTTCGGATTTTGGGCTTATTATTACAAAACTGCTAGGCTAACTCTGCCGTAAGGGCCTCCTAGTACACATATTCCACCACATCACATCACACTTACTTAGTGAAAGTGATCTGGATATATTTTTAGCTCCGAGTCTAGGCTCATGTCCTCAATCACTGGCTTCTTGGAGTCTATTGTTAGGCCTAGCTCAATTACAGCTTAACATTCTTTTGTTTCTCTTTCTATAAATACCCATGTAAGTATACTAAGTTAATCAGCTTGCTTGGTTATGTACTGTAAGTGTTGATTGTAAACTTATAAATAAAATAAATAAAAATCTATAATAATTATTGCAAAAACTGCGCAGACCATTTCCTACCTTTTTTTTATGTCATAGGGGGCAAACGAGCAAACGTATCGCCTGATGGAAAGCGATTACCGTCGCCCATAAACACCTGCAACACCAGAGGAGTCACAAGTGCTTGCCTACCCGGAGGACGAAGATAGAATGCATCTATGCTAGTAATTTCACCGGCTATCTTACCCCCACACCGGAACACAACAATGCGAACATTGCTGTTCCATACTTAAAATTATACTTAAAATTTCGGAAAGATTGCTTAAGTTTTGGAGAAAAGATAGACGAGAAAGAAACCTGAGTTTGTATGAAAAAATGAGCAATGATATATTTCCTCTTAATAGCTCGTTGAATTTGGAGTTCCCGGTCTCTTCCACCGAGAAACTCCTTTTTCAATTTTTCTTTAAGCTTTGGTCTTTGTAACAATGGTTCGAGTTTGGATAATTTAAGGATCACCATATTTCAGGCCCATATGACCAATTTAGCAATATCGGCTTAATTCCTGATATATAGACATAGATGGTGTCCGCATAATTGACAAATAAATTTATTTGTCAATTATGCGGCCGAGGCTGTCGCTCTCGTATCGGGCTATCCAGCCATCTTCGAAAGTGCCGCAGTTTATTAGACGCTGTTTAACTCATCTGTTATAGATGTAAAAAGCTAATGATGATGATGAGATGGTATCCATTTTGTTGTTATTTGACCTGCTTTACACAGAAAACTACAGTGAGTCTCAGACATATTAATAAGTACATTGCTGCAGAGGTCGCGAAATAGGGAATTGTTGGCCGAGTAGTAATAGATGGCCGAGTGATAACGAGGCCATCTAGAGATACGAGGCCGACAATCCCTGTTCACGCCGAGGCTTGTATAGTGCTTTTCTCAAATAAATCCAAGGAAATAATACAAATGTTAAATTTATATATTCTAAATAACCTATTTCACTTATTTTTTTGAAGAAATCTTCAATGTCAGACATTTCAGAGACATTTCAGGATGATTACTTTGTCTGCATATTTTTTTACCATTAATAACCACAATTGTATGACCCACTTATTTAGTATTTCAAAAATATGACCCTGGAACGTGGAAAATCTCACTCACGATCTGGTCCGTGGAAGCTTTAGATAAGCTTTTCTGAAGCTTCCGAGTCCCTGAGCTATTAAGGAAACGTGCGATAAAATCTACACGTTCCTGAATTAGGACAAAACAGGGGATATTAACACATTCACTCCCAAGTGGCATGGCCTAGGAACAAACTTGTATGACGATGAACGCATATATGCGTTCGGCAGTGAATGCTTTAAAAGACATACGGGTTTACTCACGTAGTAGTAGTCAAAGATCACTACAGTGATCAATTGGGCGCCGCCGCGACCGATCGGCTCTCCTGTCCGTCTATCACAAATATAAAAAATATATATATATTTCTCTACTACAATCAGACTTTACATGATAAACTTAAACTTTATATTATATTTCTATTAAGTATCTATGTAATTTTCTCAATTAATAGGTATGTATGTAAGTATGTTACTATAATATAATCGTAGTAGTCGCCTCTACGGCGTAGGCCTCTCCTAAACCTTTCCAGGTGTCTCTTTCCCGTGCCCTTACCATCCAGTATAATCCACATTTGTGGTTAAAGATTATCTCTCCATCTTTTTCTGGGTCTGCCTTTCCTCCTTTTTTATCCCTTGGTACCCATTCCGTTAATCGTTTCGTCCATCTATTGTCGTTCATTCGACAGACATGACCTGCAGTCTAATCCTTTTCTTTACGTCTGTTAATTTTGTTCTGTCTCTAATATTTTCATTACAAGTTTTATCTGATAATTTTATTCCCAGCATGCTTCTTTCCATTTTACGTTGGCAAATAGCTACTTTTTCTTCGTCTTCTTTTCTCAGTGACCACGTCTGGCAACCGTATGTAAGGCATGGTAATATAAAATATTATAATTTCAAATAGCTTCTTTTTGACATTTAAATTAACTGTGTTGTTTTTCATAATCTCTTTACAACACTTTTTAAGCACAGCTATGCTCCGCGACAACCCGTCACTTTCTCACATTACTGCACAGAAAGAGACGGGTAATTATTTCGCCTGAGAAATAGTCGCTTATGACAGTTATGCTAGAGGTGCTGATGACGAATCAATTTAAAACATGTCGAGCGAAATTCGACTTCTACGATGTGAGTAAACTTCATATGTATTTTTCTCAAACATCCAAGGAAATGTCGTTCTTATGATCGTGGTAATAGAACGCGAAATACGTTTTTGTATAGCAATTGTTGAAGATTCGTTCTAATTTCAAATTAGAGGTCAATAAAGGAATTTCATACAACATTATTGGCCGTGGCCAACAGAGAGATTGTCTTTTGTTTCAGTGGGGTTTATTTCTTTTATTGAGAATCTACGGCATACTGCCAATAAAAAAAAACGTTGTTTGTGCATGTATATTTACGTTTTATTTCTTATATTTAACTAGATTATTTAATTAGATTAAAACAGATATTCAATAAAATAAACAAGGAATCACTTTTATTTAAAAAAAAATGACAGTATCTAATTAATAAGGTGTTGTAATTTTGTAATAAATAGAATCATCTTAACATTTAGTGGCAAAAACATTAACCCGAACAGCTTACAAAAATAAATTTTGAAAAAGTAAAAAGTTGGCGGGAGTAGTAAAAATATATGAATATATAAATTTAACATTTGTATTATTTCCTTGGATTTATTTGAGAAAAGCACTATACAAGCCTCGGCGTGAACAGGGATTGTCGGCCTCGTATCTCTAGATGGCCTCGTTATCACTCGGCCATCTATTACTACTCGGCCAACAATTCCCTATTTCGCGACCTCTGCAGCAATGTACTTATTAATATTTCTGAGACTCACTGTAGTTTTCTGTGTAAAGCAGGTCAAATAACAACAAAATGGATACCATCTCATCATCATCATTAGCTTTTTACATCTATAACAGATGA
This sequence comes from Apotomis turbidana, assembly GCA_905147355.2. NCBI lineage: Eukaryota > Metazoa > Arthropoda > Insecta > Lepidoptera > Tortricidae > Apotomis > Apotomis turbidana. The sequence continues at coordinate 15,427,017 of LR990301.1, read as the reverse complement.
GTTAAACAGCGTCTAATAAACTGCGGCACTTTCGAAGATAGCTGGATAGCCCGATACGAGAGCGACAGCCTCGGCCGCATAATTGACAAATAAATTTATTTGATATAATGATGATGATGAGATGGTATCCATTTTGTTGTTATTTGACCTGCTTTACACAGAAAACTAGAGTGAGTCTCAGACATATTAATAAGTACATTGCTGCAGAGGTCGCGAAATAGGGAATTGTTGGCCGAGTAGTAATAGATGGCCGAGTGATAACGAGGCCATCTAGAGATACGAGGCCGACAATCCCTGTTCACGCCGAGGCTTGTATAGTGCTTTTCTCAAATAAATCCAAGGAAATAATACAAATGTTAAATTTATATATTCATATATTTTTACTACTCCCGCCAACTTTTTACTTTTTCAAAATTTATTTTTGTAAGCTGTTCGGGTTAATGTTTTTGCCACTAAATGTTAAGATGATTCTATTTATTACAAAATTACAACACCTTATTAATTAGATACTGTCATTTTTTTTTAAATAAAAGTGATTCCTTGTTTATTTTATTGAATATCTGTTTTAATCTAATTAAATAATCTAGTTAAATATAAGAAATAAAACGTAAATATACATGCACAAACAACGTTTTTTTTTATTGGCAGTATGCCGTAGATTCTCAATAAAAGAAATAAACCCCACTGAAACAAAAGACAATCTCTCTGTTGGCCACGGCCAATAATGTTGTATGAAATTCCTTTATTGACCTCTAATTTGAAATTAGAACGAATCTTCAACAATTGCTATACAAAAACGTATTTCGCGTTCTATTACCACGATCATAAGAACGACATTTCCTTGGATGTTTGAGAAAAATACATATGAAGTTTACTCACATCGTAGAAGTCGAATTTCGCTCGACATGTTTTAAATTGATTCGTCATCAGCACCTCTAGCATAACTGTCATAAGCGACTATTTCTCAGGCGAAATAATTACCCGTCTCTTTCTGTGCAGTAATGTGAAAAAGTGACGGGTTGTCGCGGAGCATAGCTGTGCTTAAAAAGTGTTGTAAAGAGATTATAAAAAACAACACAGTTAATTTAAATGTCAAAAAGAAGCTATTTGAAATTATAATATTTTATATTACCATGCCTTACATACGGTTGCCAGACGTGGTCACTGAAAAAGAAGACGAAGAAAAAGTAGCTATTTGCCAACGTGAATTGGAAAGAAGCATGCTGGGAATAAAATTATCAGATAAAACTTGTAATGAAAATATTAGAGACAGAACAAAATTAACAGACGTAAAGAAAAGGATTAGACTACTTAAATGGCACTGGCCAGGTCATGTCTGTCGAATGAACGACAATAGATGGACGAAACGATTAACGGAATGGGTACCAAGGGATAAAAAAGGAGGAAAGGCAGACCCAGAAAAAGATGGAGAGATAATCTTTAACCACAAATGTGGATTATACTGGATGGTAAGGGCACGGGAAAGATACACCTGGAAAGGTTTAGGAGAGGCCTACGCCGTGGAGGCGACTACTACGATTATATTATGGTAACATACTTACATACATACCTATTAATTGAGAAAATTACATAGATACTTAATAGAAATATAATATAAAGTTTAAGTTTATCATGTAAAGTCTGATTGTAGTAGAGAAATAAAGGCTATATAGTATATATATATATATATTATATTTGTGCTAGACGGACAGGAGAGCCGATCGGTCGCGGCGGCGCCCAATTGATCACTGTAGTGATCTTTGACTACTACTACGTGAGTAAACCCGTATGTCTTTTAAAGCATTCACTGCCGAACGCATATATGCGTTCATCGTCATACAAGTTTGTTCCTAGGCCATGCCACTTGGGAGTGAATGTGTTAATATCCCCTGTTTTGTCCTAATTCAGGAACGTGTAGATTTTATCGCACGTTTCCTTAATAGCTCAGGGACTCGAAAGCTTCAGAAAAGCTTATCTAAAGCTTGCACGGACCAGATCGTGAGTGAGATTTTCCACGTTCCAGGGTCATATTTTTGAAATACTAAATAAGTGGGTCATACAATTGTGGTTATTAATGGTAAAAAAATATGCAGACAAAGTAATCATCCTGAAATGTCTCTGAAATGTCTGACATTGAAGATTTCTTCAAAAAAATAAGTGAAATAGGTTATTTAGAGGTAAATAGAAGAATGCAAATTTTATTTGGATTGTGTGTTAGTGTGTGTGCGTGCGAGCGTGCGTGCGTGCGTGGGTGGCTGCGTGCATGCGTTAGTGGGCGCGTGCGTGCGTGTGCGTGTGTGTATGTGTGTGTCAATATGTATGTGTGTAAGGACAAAGACACATGTATACGGGTCTAAGTTCGCAGGCACCTTCTAGTAATAAAATTATCATAAAGAATACGGAATGTTGAATCGTAACACAAAATTTCATAATAATTAAGCCAGTTTTGCTTTGTTAGCAGCATCTAGTAGTGCGATTCACTGCAAGTTTAAATGAGCCCTCAACGCTTTGTAGGTCAGAGCTGCATTCAGCGATGAATAATTGCACGGTTAAATCCAGTTCCGTTCTCTTAGACACGTCTGTATGTAAGTTCATTATATTAGGTATTGAAAGGGCATTAATAATAATAGGATTGTTTGACGAGGGACTAAAATAAGACATTGTGACACGAGTGACAATAGACCAACGAACGAAGCAAACGAGTACAAATATTATCATCTGAGTGTCACTATGGCTTTTAACCACATGTTAAATAGGTACTCTACTTTTACTTCTACTGCGAGAAAATAAAAAAGTATCCTAGTATCCTAGAATTTTTTTTGGATGTCCAGTTCTGGTCCAAAAATGGTTAAAATTTGTCCAGCCGTTTTGGCATGATGAGAGGACAATGGAAATTATGCCCAACAGCCAACAGGCTGCCATGGCACCGCGCGCCCACACAAAACAAATGACGATCCTGCATCACACTATTAAGGATGTTTCCCGAAATCATGAACCGTCTCCATAGAAAACCGATTATCAACACGAATCTAGAATGTTATGATAGTATAGATGAGTATGAGTATGAGTATGAGTCCCCAGGCATATCATCCCAAATTAATTCCAAACAAAAACAACCCTAACAATGCTTCTGACGTGTGAATATGGCTCGTTTTCAATAAACACGTTAAATGACAGGCAATCTCGGCCGCTTCAATTATGTTTAAGAGGCTTATCCCACCAAAATACGGGTAAAAGCCACATAACCAGCCAAATTACTATCTTACTAAGCCTTTAATATGCAAACGTGAACGTATCATGTCTAACTAGGGATGATTTTTGAGCGTCAGAACTTAAGAAGATATCCCATTGTGAAGGTTATTCGTCGTGTGGAGCCCCCGCGATTATGTAAAACGGTTTTTACAAAAAGGATATTATGTTTTCTTATAGTGTTTGTGTTTTGGATGGAACTTAGCAAAATTGTGCTGTGAGTTCTTGAAATTGGCTGTAAAGTTCCCGATATAAGGAAAGTTGGAGGAACTAAGCGTGGACTTTGTAATAACGGGAAAGTTTTTCTACAAACAAAAAACTAACATCTAGATTATAACATTTTATTTCGAAACACCCTTTCGGCAACACATCCATGTTTTTTGCTGGAACTATAGATTAAAAACAAAAAAAATATATATTTATTTCACAAGAAAACGCTACCACGCAAGCCCTAGTACACTTAAAAACGGACCAGCAATAAAGAAAGAAAAATAGGTATATTTGGTACGTGTACGTTTGGTGGGTGGTGGGTTTGGTATATTTGGTGTTTGGTACTTGAGGTGTGCAATAAAGAGTATTCTATTCTATCCTGAGGTAGAAATTTCACGCTTGTAACTCGATGCGCACAATTATGTTAGAAAACAGCGGATTAACAACTCAACTGACCGGATTTTCTGAACAACTTGTTCATTTTAAAGAGTAGAATTTGTTTTATATGACTCCTCTTAATACAGGCAGCATTTGGTATACTCGTATATCTTTTATATGGGTGCGTAACGATGGCTATAACAATTTTTGATATAACTTCAGTCGCTATAACGCTCATTTGATATAATTATTGAATGTTATTTATAACAACACTTAATATATTAACATTTGATATAGTTATTGTTTCATATACTGATCATTTTATCGAATAACATTTACTATAACATTCTTTAAGTATAATGCATATTTCTTCTAATGAATTTATGGTATAACGTTTATATTAACTAACGTTCAAATGGCATAACGTATAGGGTATAGACAAATAGGGGGGCGGGGGAAGGAGTCCCCCACACGAAAGTTCGGGGGGCGAAGCCCACCGCATTAAAAAAAAACTTAAACCGAAAGTTCAATTAGAAACGTAGGTTAGGTTAGATTATAAAAAAAAAGGTTTGAACCGCATCCCCCAGAAAAAATGGACTGCTATCATAAAAGGAGGTTAGGTTAGGTTTGAACTGCATCCCCCAGAAAAAATACAAAATATACCACCTCATATTTATTTCATATGATTTGTATACCAAATGAACAGGATGGTTATAGGAAATAAGTGTTCTACCAACCAAATGATAAATATATACCAAATAAAAATAGTAATTTTAAAATTACACCAAACGTTTATTATATAAAATGAGTGATTATACCCTGTGAAAGTATATCAAATGTTGTTATATCCAACATACTTATACCATTTATTTTTATATCGATCATTACACACCCCTTTTATAAAGATAAACAATTCGAATGTCAATAAAATTTCACTACAGTGTGATTTGCAGATAGGGCTTTCAAAACCGGGAATTTTTCGTATTGTAGTGGAATTCCCGGTAACGCCATGCTTAAATTTCCCGCATTTCCCTTTCTCTAAGCCCTATTTGCAGAGCGCAGACAAACCCGGGGTAAAAACTAGTATCTTTAAATTCCCAAACAGCAATCGACTTTACGCAATAACCTTAAAACATCAGCCATTTTCCTTTGTGTCTCTTCTAATTTATTCCTGATTTCCTCTTACAAAGAAAGGTGATATTGCATTCTGTACCCCACGAAATAAGGCATAAATTACGTTGAAAATTAACTCACAGTAGAAATGCAAATTGACAATTGGTCTTATTTGATTTCAGTTGGTTTTTTAGCTCTTTGGGGAAGATTAAGCTGTGGCATTTAGATTTTCTTGGGTTCAGGTCGTTATAAACTCAGTTTGCCAAAGAAAGCCGTTTTAAAAATGAGCACGTCTCCTTGCATAATATATATCTACTATTACAAAATTCTAAATTTGTATTAAAAATAGTTTCTTAATGCAACTATCCCAATTTAATGGCCCCATTATTTTAGGAAGTATCTTAGCAGCGCGATGCAGGATTTTGTACGGGCGCGCGGTGCCAGTTGATATCGCCATCGGTTGCTAAAACTTTCTTTGTCTCCTCATCACGTAGCGTAGCGTCAAACGGTTGCTGATGGTCATGAATTTTTGTACAGGGATAGCTTGACATCTAAATATGGGATACTTTTAACACGACATAAGTAAAGACAAAGAAAATACGCGTACAAAATTACACTTTCAGGTGTTTTATAAATCATTGTGTCCGGGATTTTTTGTATGAGCAATCCGGGAATCCCGATTCCCCATACAAAAAATCCATAATTTGAGAACGCATTGCCTTTGGAAGCCTTAATTTGACGACGCGTTTGGCGCAGTTTGCAGGGCACGTGCCTACTGAGCCAGCGGTCCTGGGTTCGAATCCCGGCCAGGGCAAATATTTGTGTGATGAACTCAAATATTATATGTGTTTATATATTGTGTATATCGTCGTCTAGTATACCTTTGCTGTTTGGCACTAGGTGGATTTGTGTATGATTGTCACTTAATATTAAATTTATTTATTTCCTTAATTACACATAAATTACAGAAACACTAAATTATAAAGAAGCTCAATTAAATTTCGAGACATCAGATTACTCTCAATAAGACAACTTATTTGAAATTGAAAATACGAAGGGAAATTTCCTGGCGGAGTTTTAAGTTATTTAATAAAGAGATGCTTTAAACATCTCTTTAAATCTCTGTGGCATAATAATGAGAAATAGCTCTGCATTAAAAAGTTTACAAATTCTACAAAGGACGAACTCAGTCTGAGTAACAATTATATTATTAATAATATGAGCTTTTATTTACGTAACAGAGAGATCCCAGTACTGACGATTCCTATTTTCAACAAGGTGACAGCGCCTTGGCGTCAAGGTCTCAATTCAGGCATTAGATTTAACGTTGTCACGTGATCACTTCACACCTTGTATGACGTAACCGAAATTACGCGACTCACAACTCAAAATTTACGCTCGTCTCGCTTCATCTTAAATACTACGCTACCTGAAAATGGTTGAAGAGTTCGCATTTAGCGACAAGATTGCCTATTATTTACCACTGTTGGTCTAGCATACGAGTATCTTACCGTGCGGTGGAGGTAGCTGACACCCTTGATTAACACATAGGCTACTTTTTATCCCAAAAAAGAAATGTTTCCATAGGATGAGCTGGTAACACCACGGGGCTCAGCTAGTGAATGAATAATTCCAACGAATCAATAAATTACCACATCATTAACGAGATATTTTGAGAAAGACTTTGCAAAAACATTCGACCAAAAACATTAATTCAAAAACGTGTTTTTCGTGTCCGAATCCACTGGCACTTAATAAAAATCTGTGAATAATATTTGTCTTGCTGTATAAACTGGAGGCGGCAGTTCGTTATTCAGGGCACAGATAAAATAGCACAGATTGTCTTGTCCATAAATTAAGACAATTTACTATTTTTAAGTCGTACTAAGCCTGTAACCTATATTTTTTTCGAATGGTAAACTTTAACATGGGTAATAAACAAAACTGTTCGTGGTAACAGTCGGTTAAGTCAAAATTCTGCAATTACAACTTAAAAAACCATAAAACTTCTGATATATTCATAGGAAATTAATTACCTAAGCTGTGCTTATGACAAATTCGTTTCAAACTCTAAAAGTTATACGAAGTAGTCCATTTGCGAGGATCATGGTAACCTTTTTGGATACAGGCGGCGTAAGAACGATCATTATCGATATACTTTCAGGCCTGTGTCCAGCACTAAATGTTATTTGGCTACAACGACGCAACGTTACACGTTTTCGTTACGTTCTACATCACGACGAATGTAACGTGGAATAGTGGTTTTGCCCTACATCAAGATCTTTAATGTTATTTGGCTGTAAAGATCTTGATGTAGGGCAAAACCACTATTTCACGTTACATTCGTCGTCATGTAGAACGTAACGAAAATGTGTAACGTTGCGTCGTTGTAGCCAAATTACCACGTTTAATGTTATTTGGCTGTAAAGATCTTGATGTAGGGCAAAACCACTATTCCACGTTGCATTCGTCGTGATGTAGAACGTAACGAAAACGTGTAACGTTGCGTCGTTGTGGCGTGGAAATCTACGTCACCCAAGTGTTTACAATGAAGCGAAAAATTGAAAAATTTAATACTTCAGGCACGGTTCGAACCTGCATCTCCAACGGCTTTCCGGCCCAACACGGGCGTCCTACCTATTGGACCTTTGAACCTGATGCGAGAGCCATTGAATTTTGGCTTCGCTTCATTTCAAACATTTGGTTTACGTTAGCAGGCAAGCAGTTTACTGCTATAATAAAAATTTGCTTGGTAAACTGAATTAAAGTTGGATTTATATTTATTTATCTCCAAAATTTACCACATCGCCGTCTCGTTAATTTAGATTTTCCACTTATTGAAAAATCCCGTTTATTAGTGAACCATCTGTAATATCAGTTCTGTGTGTCGAGCAATCAGCGGGGAGTAAACACAAGCCCGGTATGAGCGGCCGACCTTCCGCTTTAAGATCGAGATGTTATCGCAAGAGTTAACTGAATTGTTGGTCCGTTTGGATATACAGGGTGGAACATTTCTAAAGACTGGGCTGACAGGATAGTGTCACCTGAGTGATCTAAATTCAACCTATTGTAATATTGTAAAGCTGGATTTAAAAGAAAAAAAAGTGATTAAAATAAAATATTTTAATAACAGTGATAACCCTACTAAGTCAAAGTTTTATTTAAATTTTAAATTGACACCTGTCTTTAACTTAAGCGATGCATGTTCAAAAGATGCTAGGGTTGATATGTGCGTCTGCACATATTAACCCTACCACTTAGACTTTTACACTAATGTTTAACAAACTGTATCTCAAAAATGGATAGAAATATTTACATAGTTCATTGGTGAGAAATTAAGTACTCAGTCTGAACAATTCCCTGTTTGCTTAAAAGTCTCTCGATCTGTTCCACCCTGTATGTATGAGTGTGAACATAGTTATAACGTATGTCGTAATTTTGTAAACTGTCAAATAGTGAACCTATGTTTACAAATAAATTATTTGCCTTTGATTCGTTTACAATGAAGCGAAAATTTCGCTTCATTGTATATATTTTGTTTACATTAGCAGACGTTACTGCTTTGCTATTTGCCTTTGACTTTGACGTGTACCATCCTGAGCTTACATTGTGTTTTTTTGATTAATAATCTACTTGTTATTGTGTGCGACTTTTCCAGCGTATAATCGCAATAAAGTCCTAATTAAATTTGGTTTGCGAGCATCAAATTAGTAAAGCCTCCTTTTTACCTCCTTTTTTTATCCTCTTCAGGGCTCAATCTATCTCCATACCATTTATTTATATAATTGATACGCAACTGACTTTAACTTACCACTCAGCAATATTTAGAAATCTTTATTGTATAACGGCTCTTCTTATCACTTGAAAAAATGTATATTTTTATATCCTAAACTTTTATCGACAATTTCATAATTGCAAACTTACAAACCAAGAAAACTCATATAGTTGCTAAAGTGAGGTTGGTTTTTCGAAATAATATTAACTTCCATGTATACTTACTTACTTTAATTTGTGTAAGATTTTCCTAGATAAATATTAATTCCACATCACTGACATCAATTACTTGTATATTCAACGTAACGTACAGTCAGCTAAAAATAAACTCCCATTGCGTTGGCATGTTGGCAAATCGTTTCTGTATCTGACTGTACTAATGTAATTGCACTTCTGTTGCCAAATTAAAGCGTAAATCCGGTAAAAGACTTGACAAGTAAATTTTAAAGGTACATACATTTTGGTAGGAATTCGAAAGTAAACCATGTTTACGAAAAGTTTAGGTTGAATTTAGAAGCAAAGTTTCAAAAAAACTAAACCTTTTCCTAAATAATTTTTGCTTTTCTATCTTTGACGTAGTTCATGCAATCTGTATAAGTGCTTAATGCTATCTAGTTCTGATGAAAAGGCATCACATTTGTGACTACTAATTTATGTGTTATTTTTTAGGGTTCCGTACCCAAAGGGTAAAAACGGGACCCTATTACTGAGACTTCGCTGTCCGTCCGTCCGTCCGTCCGTCTGTCACCAGGCTGTATCTCAAGAACGGTGATAGCTAGACAGTTGAAATGTTCACAGATGATGTATTTCTATTGCCGCTATAACAACAAATACTAAAAATAAAATAAAATTAATATTTAAGGGGGGCTCTCATACAACAAACTTTCAGATAATGGTACGGAACCCTCCGTGCGTGAGTCCCACTCGCTCGGCCGATATTTTTTTCCTTGGGCTTTTGACGTTTCAGATGATTTCATAAGAGCAACCATCATAGGCTGCTCGTCTCGACCTATCTTTGCGAAAGTGTATAGCCGGCATTACATTACACCTCACTGCTATTACTTTCTCATGCGCTGTACCGTGGTTTGGTTAGGGGTTACTTTGATCCGCGGGGTAACATTAGTCACTAGTTTTTTAACTATACGAAGCTTGTTTTTGAACGCGCTTATAAAATTTCTTGGTTAGAGTAGGCATCCTCGACAGAAATACATTGGGTATGCTTTTAAAACTAGACGTATTCATGCTTAAAAACCTATTATAAATGTTGCCCCGTGGATCAAAGTAGCCCCTGTCCACGGTATCAGTAGCGGTATCACGGTACGGTACAACTTCAAAATATTGTTTCCTATCAGTGACGTCTCGCAAAATTTTCGCTAGACCGAAAGTTAGGTTTTTAGGTTTTGCAAGAAATGATTTATTTTAATAGATCGCATGTGAAACCCGATAAGGGTAGGTTAAGTTCATATTATAACTGTCCTACCAGACATAGAAGTATTGGTGGCACGATTAAAATTTTGCTTGGGAGAGCCACACGATATTATTTTATCGATAAGTTGTACTTTCTTATGACAGTAGTTATGTTATAACTATGAGATAATTTATATTATGAACAATATACCAATATACCGTATATATTATTCAATTGAATATTCAAAAATATAAGGTTGCTAAAATTGATTTTTATTTGAATTTAGATATTCCTAAAAAGGATATAAGTAACATTGATGGGAAGAAATCAGCATATTTGAGTAAATTTTTAATTATCCGGTGAACTTAATAGCTAATATGAAATGCCATTTCGGAATAAAATGTCGATAACTGAATACTTAAGTTATCGATATTTTTTTATCGGAAGGATGTCCCTTGTTAATTGACGTTAATGCCACGAACACTTCTATGTCTGGAACTGACATATTACTAGTTTAGAAAAAAAAACCTTTCCAATCTAACGAAAATTCCACGTAGGTATCACAAATCCAAAACATTTTTATCACTGACGTTTCGACTACCTAATGTTCATGTGACTGAAAGCTATTTTTACGTCAAATTAGTCCGTAAGTGGGATTTTTCACCCGCTATGGAGAGAAAACCTCACTTTCTGACCTAGACAAGACGTAAAAATTAACACCGCCCTAGGTATGTAATGTACTATTTCCCATCTCTATAGCATTTTCGCTGTATGCTGCTGTAACTTCCAGACTCAAATAAATGTATTTAAGTTTGTACATTTATAACTCTAAATGACGTTAAGTTATCGCCAACTTTACAGGACTACGGATACTTAATTCTCTTTGACCAACTTCGTAAGTTAAGTAACAGGCAACTTAACGGCGAGTTGTATAGCAGAGTCAAAGAAAATCAACACTTAAGTAGTCAGTCCTTTTAAATGGAAACTTCAGTTTGAAACTAATTCAATTTACATTAATAAATTGCCATTTTGTGCGACGTAATAAAGATAAATTCATAAATAAATACTAAGGGACTATTTCTGTTAATTTTATATAAATATATATTACGTATTATGTATTATATTGACTGTTTGCCTATCTCTCTCTATTTTGGTTTTTTGCATTTTCATGTGTAAGTATTATTGTTAAATTATCCCCCTTCGTATTGTACATGTTGCTTTGGCTGTCTACCGTTTACATTTGTGTTTAGCACTCATTTACTCAAAGGTTAACTGGAAGAGATCCCTTAAAGGGATAAGTTCGCCTTTGTACATGTATTTCTTTTGTTTTAATGTATTTCTGTTTTTGTGTACAATAAAGTGTTTACATACAATCTTATACAAATCGAGGGCGATTTGTATAAGATTGTCCCTAAGTATAGTTATAATATTGTAATTCAGACAATTTAAGTTGTTCCCCTAGCCAATGTACCTACATTTTCACTTTCAACAAGGAACCCCGCTCCCTGCAATGGAGCGAGCTATACTCGGAGTTTCCTTGCGGGATCGAATCCGAAATGATGAGATACGCTACAAAACCAAGCTTAACTGTGGCAGTGGGCGGGGCATATTGGTCGTAGAACCGATGGGCGTTGTGGCAGAAAGGTTCCTGGTGTGGCAACCGCGGACCGGAAGACGCAGCGTGGGAGGGGCCCCCAACAAGGTGGACCGACAACCTCGTTAGGATCGCGGGCAAAAATTATATGATAGTGGTCATCGGCTATGATGAACCCGCCCCGTGGGCGATGTACTATTAGCACGTTTTCGCTATATAAACATTTCCCCATGCCATCGGCTACGAGCGTAGCGCTACGAAATCCTTTATTGCGAAAGTATTAATGATCATGATAAGTTATTGTTTAAAGAGCACAGATGCAGCTGTCCCCCCTTCATCCATAGTCGCAACATTTATTTGTCAATTATGCGGCCGTGGCCGACGCTCTCGTGTCGGGCTATCCAGCCTCATCTGTTATAGATGTAGAATGCCAATGATGAAAGAGCACATCGCTAAATATACTTATATCTCACGAATAACCCAGAATAACCCTGTTTATAGTGGTATGACATTGACATATTATTAACGTTTAGTAAATAATTTCAGAGTAGCAGGTGCCTCATCTGAAAACATCATTAGCCAAGTCAAGACAGCAAGAGATATGTCGAAAAGGTCCTTTATGAGAGGTATAAATTACAATATAATTCCATACATAAATACGGGGAGCACGTATGAAGAGGTTAAGTATGATTAATGACATTCGGTGTGGTTACGCTGCCTCCCTGTCACAGAATAGATTAATAGAGAGAGATCACACGCTCGTGAGTTATACAATAACAAGATTTATCGGTCAGTTAGCTCAATAATATCTTTTATTTATCAAAATCGGGAAACATTATAATCCGTTTATTATTTATCGTCTATATTCATTCTTTGAGCCTGTAATTCAATAAAATTAGCTGAAAATTTGGCAAAAATAAAGGACAAGTTTTATCTATCAGGATATGTAGGTTCTATAACCTACATATCCTGATAGATAAAACTTGTCCTTTATTTTTGGCTCTATAGCCAAGTTTAATTTTATCTACTCTCCCCCCCTCTCAGGGGTGAGCGTCACCCCCCCGCGCCCTCGAATGTGTCCCGGAGCGCGAGATTTTCCACTTTAAAAGAAAACCGTGCACGATACATACAAAGTGTATAGGAACGAAATAATCCTGAATAAATTTACTATAAACCTTTCATACATACAAAAGCGATATCACTTAAAGGATCAGCGCAATTTGTTATCAAATACTAACGTTTTTAATTATTGATCTTTTTTTTCTGCTAAAAGGTTAGTTATCTCAAAAACTTCACACTTCTCGGCCAAAATATGTATGACAAAAGTAAAGAATATAAAATGTTCTTTCTAAAAATGTATAATTTATTTCTGTTACTCTTTCATTTACCGTTGCAATGCTATTATTAAAATTTAAGTCATTTGGCCATTATGAGAAATATAAATATTCCTACTTGTTAAACGGTGTTACTTTCAATACCATAGACTTCTTATATGCTTTTTTTTAATCTATAAGTATTGAACTATATTCGGTATTTTTTTTTCCTTTTTTAGAATCACTATTTTAGGAAATAAGGGGTGTGTGGGGAAATCGTCAAGTTTTGCTCATTTTCGTAAATAACTTCAAAACCGTTTAATTTAGAATTATGAAATATATATATTTGAGATGTTCATAATGTACCCTTTCATTTGATATGTCACACGATATACTTTGCCATTTTTTTTTCTAATTTACCCCTCAAATCTGGCCCCCATGTTTCAAATTACTTGATTTACTTTACGTTACGTTACACGTCCATGTTTGGGTCATCAATTTACATACGTGTACCAAATTTCAACTCAATCGGTTTAGTAGTTTCGGAGAAAATTGGCTATGACAGACGGACGGACTGACACAGACACACGAGTGATCCTACTATAATCATAGCGAATTTTCTCCGAAACTACTAAACCGATTGAGTTGAAATTTGGTACACGTATGTAAATTGATGACCCAAACAGGAACGTGTAACGTAACGTAAAGTAAATCAAGTAATTTGAAACATGGAGGCCAGATTTGGGGGGTAAATTAGAAAAAAAAAGGGCAAAGTATATCGTGTGACATATCAAATGAAAGGGTACATTATGAACATCTCAAATATATATATTTCATAATTCTAAATTAAACAGTTTTGAAGTTATTTACAAAAATGAGCAATACTTGACGATTTCCCCACACACCCCTTATTTCCTGAAATAGTGATTCCAAAAAAGGAAAAAAAATACCGAATATTGTTAAATACTTATAGATTACAGAAAAATATGTAAGAAGTCTATGGTATTGAAAGTAACACCGTTTAACTAGTACGAATATTTGTATTTAACATAATGGACTTAAATTTAAAAAATAGCATTGCAACGGTAAATGAAAGGGTAACAGAAATAAATTATACATTTTTAGAAAGAACATTTTCTATTCTTTACTTTTGTCATACATATTTTGGCCGAGAAGTGTGAAATTTTTGAGATAACTAACCTTTTAGCAGAAAAAAAGATCAATAATTAAAAACGTTAGTATTTGATAACAGATTGCGCTGATCCTATAAGTGATATCGCTTTTGTATGTATGAAAGGTTTATAGTAAATTTATTCAGGATTATTTCGTTCCTATACACTTTGTATGTATCGTACACGGTTTTCTTTTAAAGTGGAAAATACCGCGCTCCGGGACACATTCGAGGGCGCGGGGGGGTGACGCTCACCCCTGAGAGGGGGGGAGAGTAGATAAAATTAAACTTGTCTCTATAACCTACATATCCTGATAGATAAAAGTTGTCCTTTATTTTTGCCAAATTTTCCATACATTTCAATCTAATTTTCTTGTACTACTGAGTGCCTTTTTACATTAGGCCTATCTGGCATGTATGTACACTTTTTTTTTTTTTATTCATATTTTATAAAATGGAAAGTTTGCACAAATGTAACTTTGACAGAAACAATTAGGCATGAGGACAATTTTTTTTTGAGGATGTCAATCGATTCTATGTTTCATTGGGATAAAATTTCTATATGGGACTACCTATCATCATCATCCATCATCATGTCATCCGTGGATTGCATTCCAGTATTTGTATGGAGAAAATAAGTAATTTGCCATTTTCAACGTGAGAAGGCACGTTTAAGTTATCATACAATTATTGGTTTGTAAAATTATGAGGATTTTAAAAACAATTTCAAAATTTCTTTTGGGTTAAAAAAAAAATCGTACCTTTGAAGTCACAATATTTCAAAAAAATATTTTATGTTTTTATTTTTTTTTCCTTGTATTATGACTTATTGAGCTAATTTTATACATATTATAACAACACTATGTTGTATAATTCAACATCAGTCAAATCCCCATTGTGATTTTCTCAGTCAACCTTTGCACAACACGATGGATACCATTCGTTGGTGAGACTAATGTTTCATAAATTTATTTCAATAGCTTTGTTCTCCGATTCAACTTCATAATTTGGGCAAGGTAACAATGAACGAAATGCTTACAATGACGCGAAAAATTTAAAAATTTAATGGTTCAGGCAGGGTTCGAACCTGCCTCTCCAACGGCTTTCCAGCCCAACACGGGCGTTCTACCTATTGGACCACTGAACCTGATGCCACAGCCATTGAATTTTTCAACCAGTTGCTTCTTGCATGCCAGACGAGCGTAATTTCGGTCGCGCTATACTTAGTGTGACGTGATCAAGTGACATGATGCATGGCGCGACCGAAATTACAGACGTAACTGCTTTAATAAAAAAAAAATTAACAAAAAAAGAACCGACTTCAGTAAAACTAAAAACCCAAAAATAACCCGTTCAAGTACAGATTACATTTGACTCACCCTTTGAAGTCGATCCCAAACCACTCAGTTCCTATATTTATAATTATAGTTTACGAGAGGTTTGGCACCGACTTCGAAGGGTGAGTCAAATGTAATCTGTACTTGAACGGGTTATTTTTGGCTTTTTAGTTTTACTGAAATCGGTTCTTTTTTTTTATTTATTTTTTGCTTTTTAGTGATTCATATAAAATACTTATAGCGGGGTGATCAGGGAGGTTTTGAAGGCATGCATCTCGTTTGAATTATCTCCTAACTCCTAACCGTTAAGGAGTTGTACCTTCCATCATCAGCTCAGCATTGGAAGATGATGACTATCATATGCAAATACTTAAATAGTTTTAGAAAATATATGAAAAATATTATGAGTGCCTATAAAATTTCAGGAATTCCTTCGATTCCTCATGGATCTCGTCATCCGATCTTCACCAAAATTTTATGGGACCAACCTTGAGATGTCTTTTCATGAACCTAAAAAGAATTTTCCAAATCGACCTATGAATTACGGAGTTCTGAGTTCCTCTCCTTTTTTTGAAGTCGGTTAAAAATAAGTAACAATGAACGTAACCGTACCTTTTGGCTTAAGTTATTCAGCGAAATCAAAGTAAGTCTCGGCTTAAACAAATGAATAACTAGTTAGAGGATTCTCAGATTCATTCATATTAAGTTCTTGCCTTTGAGATTCTCCTCTTTATTTATGAGCTGTTTGCGTAAACGAATGAAGGAAAACTTATAGTACTGATCTTTACCTATGGTGGCGAGAATAGGCTGGGTACAATTTTTGTAAGACCGTAAAATTACATTTTATATCGATAGTCCTTCCCACAGTTTTGTCAATAATAGTGGCTGACGGGGTATTTGCCTTCGAAACTTAATTAAAAAAATATATTGTTGACGGTTGACACTAGTCAATGTCAAAATCAGCATTTCACAAGAGTCAGTAATTTTGTCGTAGAATTTCAATTTAACCTTTCCATTGCACGTTGCCTGACTCTAAGCCGCCTTATGAGTCCAATTGTGAACGACCATGTCTCAGTTCCGTAAGTCATCACTGGTAACACTGTTCGAAGACTTTCGTCTTCAGACACTGGGGAATTATCGACGAAAAGATATGATGCAGCTTCCCGAACGCTGCCCAGCCGAAAGCAGCCATGTACAAAAGTGGCGACCACGTATAGGAAAGCGCAGCGTGGGACGGCCTCCGACTAGATGGATGACCTCGTGAGGGTAGGTAGTAAGAATTTTGTTCGTATACCTGACATCACAAATCACAGTTAAATCGACATTAACAAAGTTGTTACTAATTATATATATAAGCGAAAGTTCCGAAGTGCGAACCAATTGGGTTTTGAACTATTAATAAATCTCAACTAAGAACTGTAATTAATAACGTGTTTTCTGAAGCAATTCGTAATAAATGGGAATTCGTTGAATTATACCTACCTGGCTGTATTAATATTAATTTATATTATTTCCGATATTTTGATATTTTTGGCCTGATGACAACCAAAACTAGAGATTGCCGTTTAGTTCGGTGAATACAGACTAAAGTACTAAGGGTGACCTTACAAACAGTCCGGTACTTCTTCTTACATGATAAGATAGTAAAAGTGAGTGTTTAAAATACAAAATGCACAATTCCCCTCCCTCCGCGCCCGCCGCCATATTGGAAAAACCGGCACTTTCTTTAGACTTTTGCTTACATCTTTGTTAGGGAGCATTTTAGGGAGAAAAAGAAAAAAGCTATGATAATGTTGTAGAGTTAACTTTACTATATTTTACATTTTGTTTCTAGGACAGATAGTTACGGATATAATTATGCACAATTAAAAAAATGAAAAAAAAATGCAATTTACAGAAATATACCAAACTTCTGGCTTGTATCTTCATTTAGGAGGATTTTAGCTAGAAAAGAGCTGGGGCAATGTTGTAGAGAATTAAATTTACTATAATTTACATTGCAAAATTTGTTTCAACGACGGCAAGGGCGTCGCCAGCCGAAGGTCCAGGGGGGGGCAGGGCAAGTTGACATATATGCAGGGTGGGGAAAAGGAATTGTTGTAAAGTCATGCTAGAGGATAGGAAGCTTCACCAA
Source organism: Apotomis turbidana (assembly GCA_905147355.2). Taxonomy (NCBI): domain Eukaryota; kingdom Metazoa; phylum Arthropoda; class Insecta; order Lepidoptera; family Tortricidae; genus Apotomis; species Apotomis turbidana. Next base: position 15,409,336 of record LR990301.1, on the reverse strand, counting down.
GCTCGTAAATAAGGTACTTGCGCCAAAGATGGCCCTGTTCCTAAGATATCCCACTTGAAAATTTTATAGTTATAAGGAAGTTTGAAGGAAATCAAATTTCGCCCCCATGTTCGGTAAGTACCACAGTCTTAACTTATTTATGACTATATATGGTACGGCTATCTTGGTGGGCTATCTTAGGAACAGGGCCGCCTTTGGCGCAAGTACCTTATTTACGTGCTTGGTGAAGTGTATTTCGGCTTATAGTCATAAATGTCATTAAAAATGAGATGGAAACGCTAGCGCGAAAGTTTTGGGCGGACGGTGTAAAACGTAGTTAGTCGTAAATCGCGAGCGTAGCGAGCGCGAAAAATTTGGAGGGATATGGTTCACGAATGTGATAAAAACGCGAGCGTAGCGAGCGCGAAATTTTTTGAGACGAAGGGCCAAAATAAAACCAGATTAAAGCGCGAGCACGGCGAGCGCGAAGTTTTTTGAGAGGAGGAAGGGTCAAAGCAAAACCAGATGAAAGCGCGAGCACAGCGAGCGCGAAATTTTTTGAGAGGAAGGGTCGAAACAAAACCAGATGAAAGCGCAAGCACAGCGAGCGCAAAATTTTTTAAGAGGAAGGGACAAAACAAAACCAGATACGAGTATAAAGCGCGAGCGCAGCGAGCGCGAAATTTTTCGTAACCATAACATAAGTTGAAAGACAATAATTCAATACATTTTGATGCAAGTGCAGAATATCACGAAGCAACGGACCGAGAGATCTTGCAACGAGCCGAAGATCCACTGGACGCGACGAGTAAAGACTCGAGGCTGCCCAGTAGACCTGGTCTACGTTTGTCGATTCAGTTTTGTTATTTATTTTTTCAAAATGGCGTTAATATTGGGACTGGAAACGTAAAATATACCAATTTTAGAACAAACTCAGGACTTCAGCTTAGCGCCACAAGAGAAGTTCTAATTTTTTTGTACCAATGTTATATTATATGGACAATTCTTCTTCTTCGGTACACTCTACATAGTCTCTACAAAGTGTCACCTGTCAGTGAGACACGTCGCCACTCGTTTCGTAGAGTCACTTTTCATGAGCTTTACTGACGGTAGCCGATACACTGGCGATCTCATCAACGATCTCCCTCTAGCCCCTGACCTGGACTTCTACTCTCCTAAATTACATCCATTTTGTGGAGGAGTTGGAATGGATTGGAATTATTACTTATTGAATTAATTTGAGTTTCGATGTGCAAGAATGATCAATCAGACAAGTCAAGTGACTGAACATATTTTTGGATCTCTAGATCTGCCCCCCCTTGGCGACGCCCATGAACGACGGTTACCTAGTTACGGAGATAATGCACATTTAAAAAATTGGATAAGTCGCATTTTTCGAAAATTTGTCAAAATTCTGGCTTTAGAACGCTGTAATTCTGTTACGGACTAGTCTAGGATAACAAGTATGGAATAAAACCTGTAGGAAATTTAATTGCTTTTAAAACGCATGACGATTTTTGCATACATTTTCAGAAAATGTAACTTTATTTTTTACATATCTCCGTAATTATCTGTCCTAAAAACAAAATTGGAAATGTAAATTATAGTAAATTTAATTCTCTACGACATTGTCTCAGCTTATTTCTAGCTAAAATGCTCCTAAACGAAGGTATAAGCAAAAATCCGCATAAATTGCCGGTATTTTCAATACGGCGGCGGGCGCGGAGGAGGGGGAATTGTACATTTTGCATTTTAAACACTCACTAACCATCCTACACAATATATCAAACATTCAAAACTACCGGACCGTTTGTAAGGTAGAACACCTTTATTCATTGGATTAGTTCTCGAGAACGCTTCCCGATTTGTATGGGAAAAGTTCTCGAAAACGTTATTTCCCCATACAAGTGACTCTTCAAAACCTCGTATCTATTTTGTAGATTGATACTGAGTTACGGATTTGACTCATTAGCGAAGATATACCTTATCTGTCAGCAGGAAAATTGCTTTGACAGCGTCCGCCATTACCCATTTAGTGGTAGTTGGCGTGGTAGGCATGACAGCACACGACCACTTTTTATTTTTGTTTTTTTTTATTACTTTAGTGGCTCTTGGCGTTCAAAGGGTTGGAGGTATTTGTTATTTAGTGAGTTTTGATTGTCACCAGACGATTTTTTTACAAAAGGATATCAGTGGTAGAGGGTTATTCACAGATAAACTAATTCAATAATAGTGGATCCGTGAGCTCACGTATTTGCTACGAATTTGCTGTTTGCCCATATTCGCCATATTAAAAAAAATACTAAAAACTAAATCGACGAATAAAATTTTATAGTATTAACGATACCTTCGTTAATACTATAAAATTTTATTCGTCTCACAGAATTTCTTGAGCATTGGTTGAGAAATGCGACCTTTAAGCGAAACAGCCGGAAAACCGGACGACCGGGCATACAAAATAATTTTAATCCACACTGAAAAGGTGACGCTTTGCTTTCATCGCTCGCTCGGTCTAAAAGTGTAAACTAAATAGTTGACTTTAACCTTTTCTTTAATGTGCTCAGAGTAATTTCATGTTGGATTCCTCTACCTCGCTTTCCCACGATTTTTTGGAGACGTATGATATGTGGTGTTGGAAGAGGATGGAAAGCATAAGCTAGATGGAAAAAAATAATGAAGAGGGTCTTCAACAGAATACGAGAGAAAAGGATAGTAATAACACTAATAGAAAATAAATAAAAAGCAGTGCTACATAGTGTCTTCTTCAAAGTTTCATGATATGTGTCTAATCAAAATAACAAGTAAGCGTAAGTTAAATCGTTATTTTCAATTTAAATTAATATTCATTAATAGTAAGCTATCATTAGTAATTGATAGTTGTTAACCCAAATTTTATAGACAGTAAAGGTGCATTCATTTTAAAATTGTTTTTACTCAAATCGTTAAGAGTAATACATTATCATTAGACTAAATACTGTGGCTACTTTACAATCAATAGAGAACAGACTTACAACAGCCAGTAATCTTGTCTTGAATCAGTGGACATTGTAACTGTGCATTGTGTTCACTGTCTTTGTGGTGAAAATGAGCTCGTCGTTACGCCATTTTATTCAGTGTAAATGGACGTATTTATTCAAAAAGGAACCAACACACATTATACTTTTGTACTTTATGTTATGGATAGAGGGTTTCATACTACACGATTTTATACGTGGGTTGTTTCCCTTTTGCATAGATACGTCCAGGCTACGTCGTTAGTGCGTTTTGAGACATTGCCCAAGTATGTAAGTATTATGTGCGTCAAGATATTGTCTATCGCGGTTCACGAGATACATCCTGGTGAGAGACAGATAGACGGACGACGGAGTGGAGTCTTAGTAATAGGGTCCCGTTTTTACCCTTTAAGTACCCTTAAAACATCTATTTGCCATCTAAATTTGTATAAAATATGTTTTTAGGGTTCCGTACCTCAATCAGAAAAACGGAACCCTTATTGGATCACTATGTTGTCCGTCCACCTGTCTGTCTGTCAAGACCCTTTATCTCAAGAACTTGTGGAGGTATCGAATTGAAATTAACACCATATACGTAGGTCTACAGGTAAGCTGTGAAAAAATCAAACTTCTACGTTAACGTGAAAAAAAGATACGGCCGTTTATGTTGCAAAAAACGTACATTTCGACACTCTCAAGGGAATCAAAATGATAGGGTACTTCCCGATGACCTATAACTATGAAATTTGGCAAGTAATATCTTCACATACTACAAATACTTAGAAAAAATCTGGAAACTATACATTTGTAATAAACTCATAAAGAATATAGTCTTTCTCAAACATCATATTATATTATTTTTTGTAATGTGTTTTTCTTGTTTTTATGTACAGTAAAGTGTTTACATACATACATACATACATATTTGGAGAACTCGGTTGCGTTAAGTTTGCACCTCCTTGGTATGCGGTGCCATACATCTCAGTTGCAAACTTAACTCAACCAGGCCAATTAAGATGGGATAACTGAAAGTTTGTACGGAACCCTCAGTGCGCGAGTCAGACTCGCACTTGGCCGGTTTTTTTTATGACTACCGCACTAGCTAGGCCAAGCCTGTCTCGTGGAGTTAGTATCAAGTTACCAATTTTCTATCATGCTAAGTTAGTTTGATTAAAAGTTGAAATTGTACAACAAGGAACAAACTCTTAAACTGGTTATAACCGGTTTCATGATGCTAAAGTCTTTATTTTCGCAAAAAACTAATAATATTATCTTCGTATTGGTTTCCGAATAGCAACAAAAACTTAAGTGCGAAGTAATCTCACTTGTCACCTAAATCACTAAGCTCATAAGAAATCCAAATCACATCTGTAACGTCAATAAGAGCTCGCTGCTTTGCTTTCAAAAAGTCGTAAGCGCTATCAATAATGTAAAGCACTTACGATGTTTTTCCTTTCAGCGCTAACGCGGTAGTACAGCAAGATTCTTCTCCAAAACGGCAACAATATCAAGCCTTCGGCAAACACCTCTTCGCAACACCCTATTTGCCGACAGAGACAAACATATACTTTCAAACGAGAGCGAAAGGGAAAAAGAACAGTCGTAGCTTGCTACAGATTCCCGCGCTACAGTTGGTATCCGTAGCGCTTGTCCGTAGCACGTCTACGCCGCGTAGCCGATACGCTCGCTCGATTCCTAATTGTAATTGAAGTTATGGATTCAATTAAATTGTTTTCTCCCGAGTGATAATTGTAATGTAAAAAGTGGATAAGTTCGTAGCTGATTTATCAACGTACAATATAATAGTGAGAGGGAATGCGACCGGTTTTCTTGGATTTGACGAAGGTAATGAAAAAAGTTTTCTTATTTATTATACTTCCTAAAAAAGGTGGATTCCGGATAATTTGGGTTTTAAGAACACCGAAAAGTAAGTTATAGCGTAGTTTATTCATTTAGTAATTGTTATTTACCTGATTTGTGAAACATGAATACAAAATACGATTATTTGTATGCACTATACAAATTGCCATCGAAATACAAAAAAAAGGAATTAACCATTATTCTTAAAATGGCACAACAAAAATATATTTGTAGGAAGAAAGCTTCACAAGTGAGATTCGTCGTGGAATTGTCTGCTACCCAAAGATTTTCTGGGAGAGACTGCTCTTTTTGCGCTCAATAGAAATGCATTGTGGAAGGGAGGGGAAGCCTTTGCACAACAGTCGGGTACATCAACAGGCTCAGAATTCGATCCCAAATCGATCTAGTTTCAAAACAAGAACTGCTTGTACTATGAGTACGAGACGATATATTTACTACAATATAAGTACATAGAAAACATAAATGACCAAGGAACAACTCTACCTCATCACCAATACCGGGGTTTTCGACGCGCGAATGATTTGACGCCTACTGTCGCCGTAGTGTTAAATCATCTTTGCACCGCTTACCCCGGGTCTGCTCATCATACAAATACCGTTTCGTAAGTAAGTCTGTCCTACAACTTTATACCAAATGTTATTATATCTCGTTTAATATATCCCTTGATCGTAATGACCCCGTTTGCCCGCTCGTCTTACTAGACATTCGTCATGCGGAAATTAATTAAGGCCCACAGAAACAGATTTAGAGAATCGTTGCATATTAATTAGCGTGAGAGGGATCGATCTTGCCCCAAACTAAGCTCGTAATATAAATAATAATAATTAATTGTACATAATAACAGTAAACGTTACACAGCTGAAGTAAGAACATCATATTTTTGCAACAGTCTTGTCCTATGTCCCAGTTATGTACTATGAATACTAATACGAAGTTAATTCATATAATTTAGTATATAATATATTACCTATATATATTGTCTAATAGTGCTCATAACTTCAGCCATAACTACTAGAGCTTACTGTGGGATTAGGTCGATTAGTGTCAGGTAAATAAATATTCAGGGAAAATCTTAAATAAATCGACCTAGTCCCAAACTAAGCAATGCCTGTACTATACGACTACTACTACTACTACTACTGGTACTAGACGACGATATACATAATATACCTATATATAACATCCATGACCCAGGAATAAACATTCGAGTTCATAAAACAAATATTTGGCCTTGCCGGGATTTGAACCCAGGACCGCCGGCACATTAGGCAGCTGTCAACCACGTTATCAGTTTGTTTTTCTATCTTGAGAAGCCGGAAGCAGAATGGCTGCATCCGTATATCAATAAACAGCAGGGGGCGGGGCTAACCCGCCATGCCTGCCCAGAGTGTACGTTATCAGTTTCTCCGATTTTTTTTTTATTTAACTGATTTTGATTGCATTGACTTAGAAATTAGATTGTTGATGACCAGAGTATTTGATATTTATTTATTTAAATTAGTTACACAGCATTACAGTAATTAAACTAAGTCACTGTGAACTACAAAATCAGACAAAACAAAATTATACATAAGTAAAATAAAAAATAAACTTAAATCTAGTTACATTTAGGCAACGTAACAGCGTGGCTCCGTTGCGTCGTCTGATCTGGCGCAGGATTCGATATAACTGAATCGACACAATATCTCTATATAATTATTGAATCTATTTACAAAATTGCATGAGCATCGGTTGAGAAACGCCACCTTTAGTCGAGTACAGCCGGAAATCCGGACAAGCGGATATCTGACCATATAAACATACAAACATCCGGGCATGCTTACGAAAGATTTTTAGACCACTCTGAAATGGAGAGGACTCACTCACTCGGGCAATAACTTTCCCAAACGTAAGGCAGATATAGAACGTAAACAGATTCTACACACGCTCTATCCCATCCCTTGGGATAGAATCAATTACAGACGGGATGAATTATGGCCAAGATTTAAAGCATCTTGTACATACATCAGTTTGGGTTACGTTTAACAGTTGTGTGCCTTATCTCGATTGGTTAAAGTCTGAAAATTGTCTTTGACAAGAACTTCAATTACTCTGGACCACAGACCGTAGCGAATTGAGTCGTCGACCAATTAGAAAGGCTGTTATGGTTATGTTACAGATATTAGGGCTAGAGGGTGCAAGAAATAGTGTTAGTGTAGTATAATAATCATGACCCAAGAACAAAATATATTCGAATAAAACAATTGAAACGGATTATATCGCGCATATTAATTATTTGAGCCTCCCTGACGTTGACTGTAAAGCTACCGAAACGTCAGGGAGGCTCAAATAATTAATATACGGCATAATAATCCGTTTAAATTATTTTATTTAAATGTGACAGTCGCGGAAACTGAAGAAAATATCACAATATTCAAGTTCATCACACAATTATTTGCCCTGGATTCGAACCCGGGACCGCCGGCTCAATAGGCAGGTACACTATAAACTGCGCCTGTATTTACAGTTTGTGTATATCATATCACCAGATCAATCTCATGAAAAAAAAACCTTTAAATCAACCACATCTACGCCGCCGTATGGCTGATTGGTTCAATCATTTTCCTAAAGCTTAATGTCCTATCGCTGTTCTCTTTCAATAGACGCATTCATTCCTGGTTTTTCAATTCGATTTCCCTTTTGCGAATTCAGGTAATGAGGAACATGAAGCTATGAAAAGAAACGGTGATGAGTATGTATTTACAATGAAACAAAAATTTTAACAAAAAATAGAACCGACTTCAGTAAAACTAAAAAGCCAAAAATAACCCGTTCAAGTACAGATTACCTTTGACTCACCCTTTGAAGTCGATCCCAAACCACTCAGTTATTATATTTATATTTTATAGTTTACGTGAGGTTTGGCCCCGACTTCAAAGGGTGAGTCAATGGTAATCTGTACTTGAACGGGTTATTTTTGGCTTTTTAGTTTTACTGAAGTCGGTTCTATTTTTTGTTAAATTTTTTTTTTTTTGCTTTTTAGTGACTGTTAAAAACACTTATGGCAGGGTGATCAGGGAGGTCTTGAAGGCATGCATCTCGTTTGAATTATCTCCTAACTCCTAACCGTTGAGGAGTTGTACCTTCCATCATCAGCTCAGCATTGGAAGATGATGACTACCATATGCAAATACTTAAAGTTTTATAAAATATGTGAAAAATATTATAAGTGCCTATAAAATTTCAGGAATTCCTTCGATTCCTCTTGGATCTCGTCATCCGATCTTCACCAAAATTTTATGGGACCAACCTTGAGATGTCTTTTCATGAACCTAAAAAGAATTTTCCAAATCGACTCATAAATGACGTAGTTCTGAGGTAACAAACAAAAAAAAAAAAAAAAAAAAAAAAAAAAAAAACATACAACCGAACTGAGAACCCCCTCCTTTTTTTGAAGTCGGTTAAAAACAAACAAAATAGGACGGTGAATTCAGTAAATGTCCCAGATCGCAGGTGATGGAAATATCCAGGGACCTAATTCGAGAATGCCGTTTGAGAGATCGCAAAACGTCATAACTCTATTAGATAACAGTGATATCGCCTTTGAACTGTCATTTAAAATGCGATAAGCTTCAAGTGACATATCTCATCTCAATTTTGGAAATACGAAGGCGATAATGATTGTCAAAAATGCTATTCATGCATATGAATTTCTGTTTTGAACGAAACGTAACTGACTATTTTCTCGCACTACACGGTCAAGTTAAAGTATGGGCCTGTTATTTTGGGCCTGTATAAAGGAAACGCAAATTAAGCGCGACCGGATTGACGAAGTACGCCACTTGTGAAGTAGGGAGTCGACAAACGTGACGGATGGCGATGAAATGGAGAGATCATCTCTCTAAAATTGGTCAAATTACCCCCCAGATTATCAACCGAGTTTTACGTCTTGCCTTGGCCAGGGATTGAGAATGTCTCCACGCGTAGCGGTCATAATTATAAAAACACTTCTCATAGTTTTAATATAAATGCCGTTTTACGCTAGAACTTTTTTCTGTGACTATTGTCTGTGTCTTCCTCAACCAAGTTTTGCTCGGTCATCAGACGCGATGAATGGAGATCACAAAAATTGGGCAACTTCGAGTCCGACTCGCGCATGAAGGGTTCCGTACCATAATCTATAACAAGTGTTTTGTATCGGAGCCCCCCTTAAATATTTATTTTATTTTATTTTTAGTATGTTTTGTTATAGCGGCAATAGAAATACATCAACTGTGAAAATTTCAACTGTCTAGCTATCACCGTTCTTGAGATACAGCCTGGTGACAGACGGACGGACGGACGGACGGACGGACGGACAGACGGATAGCGAAGTCTCAGTAATAGGGTCCCGTTTTTTCCCTTTGGGTACGGAACCCTAAAAACTAGGTGTAGAGCATCCATATCCACCGATGAACACGATCCTCAGTCATGAGGAAGCGACCATAGAGAGAGATTGTCTGTGCCGCATCATGCAAATTTCAAAATAGTCCTGTCCCAGAACATGTTAAATGTAAGTTTTCTCCCCAACACACATGTATCCTTCTCGTTTATGTTTTCCGCACAACTAACATTGTCATAAACTCGTTCAATATGTTTTATACGTTAAAAGCCAACTTTTTCTAGAGCCTCAGGGTGTAATAAAGTTGGTCATCGATATAATAAAAGGAAAATTCATCCCGGCAAAACTACTGGTCGTGTAATGTTAAAGTGTTGATCCACGATGTTTTAACGAAATGACAGTATAAATAGTCCAGTTAATTGAAAGAAAACTTTTTCATAAAGTATTCGTGATTTTATTACAATTCTAAAGTTGACAAGAAGCAATTAATAAAAAGAATCACAAATTTAGCTTTTACCTAGCTACAAAGTCGAATAACTGTAATTTTCGAAATTGAAACCTACTTACAAAGAAAATTATTCGATGCGGAGGTTTAATTAGAATTTAATAGTTCATTTCTTGTCGATCGAGTAAGAAGAAAACTCATAAAAAATGGTATACCTGATTTAATCGCATTCAAAATATCAAATTCTCTGGGAACTTACATTTGAAATCCTATCGGTTATCATGTTCTTATGCTAAAATATTGGTAATGACTAATGAGCTATGAATTCTATGCAACCACAACTGATCAAATATTGTGTTACATATTTTAACAATGTATTTACAAGTAAGTATTTGTTGCTGTTTATTTTTTATATTTTTTTTAATGACAAGTACATATCACTAGGCAGACGGAGAACCCAAGTAACCGACATCGCTAGGAAAGCCGCTACTCGAAAATGGAGATGGGTGGGGCATGTATGTAGGCGAGAAGACGGACGCTGGTCTCAAAAGATACTGGAGTGGCAACCACGAATGGGAAAAAGAAGCGTGGGCAGACCCCCCTCTAGATGGAGAGACGACATAGTTGGGGTCGCAGGAAGAAACTGGATGCACGCGGCCCGGAATCGCAGTAAATGGAAAATGCACGAGGAGGCCCTAGTCCAGTAGTGGATAGATACCGGCTGATGATGATGATGATGATGATGACATATCACTAGGTATATCGTCCCACAAAACGATTAATAGTTATACCAAACGTTTGTGGGTAAATAAACCTTGAAATTTATTTTAGAACTCTAAATTCGTTTACGTCACAACCTATATTAAGGCTTCACGCCGTCCATTATCGGAGCACTGAATAAAAAATGGACGCGGAGCTTTTATATAGCAATCAGACCGTCACAAAAACGATATAAATCAAACAAACTACCAATTATTTGTGTTCGCTATGTAGGTACGCATTGGAGAAGGGATTCGCCTTGGCAATGCAATACAATACAAAGTACGCTTTACACAAATGAGGTTGTCCGTAAAACAAATCGCAGTAGTTGAAAAATATATAATATGTGACGGTTTCAACCGAAAGAGCACTTTTTCGCTTAGCATTATAATAATAACGTAAGTTTCCATCTCTATACCAATAAAATAACCTGCCAACGCATCAAAGTGGTATCTTTTACTTGAATACGTTGCATATAGTGACAAATATTTAATATGTGTCATATTAAAGTGACAACGCTTGTCAGGATGACGCGCAGCGTAGACACGCATTTTACGAATAGATGCTAAAAGTGTATAAAGCATTTTTCTTTGCAACCATATTCTATTTGACATCTATACTATTATAAAGTCCTAAAGGACCATGGGCAAATTTGTATGGAGGCTGGACCAAGAACCAACAGAGATGAGACCGGTGCAGATAGTTTTATAATGACCCAAAAAAGGTGGTTAGATAATTATTACCTTAAAAATCAATGGGGTTCTCCCGTAATTAGAGTTTAATGTTCGGTAATTAACTGCATGTGGCGAAAGTTGGTACTAATTAACTCATATATTTTTAGAGCTTTTACATAGATGGTAGCGCCAGTATATTAATAAACAGCTTGACAACTTTAGAAATGGTCGGAAATGAATGATATAATTATATTATTAAATAAATATGCTTAACTTGCAGTCATAAAATGTTTATATTGCAATAAAATGGAATTTTATTGAAACTACACTGGCCATCTGGTGTGGAATAGGAGAACTGACACTGACATTATTCTTGTCAGTAATTACTAAACGGTTTGAGTAGCCGAACTAATGATATACGTCAATAATGCTAGATCCATATAATCGTTTATAAACGCCGCGCGCCAAAGACAGTAAGCAATACATAAAAGTATTTATAGGTACGGAACGAAAATTCAGAGCATAAACGTTCATTATCTATCTTACTCATGCTATATGGATTAGAGCGGGACGATGATACAATAATCTCGTTGCGATATCTATCTACATTTCTGCAACTTGATATGCGTCTTGATTATTTATTACTACTACTAGTTTTTAAGACATTTCGAGCATTCCGTCAGTATTTAGCCCGTCTCACATACAGGTCGTAAGCTTTAAGATTGGGATATGGCTTTGGATGAAATGGAAGAAGTTCTTATCTCGAACACATATGTGCGAGTGAGATAGGTATTAGACTAGAATCATATCGTCAGCTCACGCACTGTACAAGATTAGCTGGTACCGAAAGTATACCTGGCCAAGAAGGTACCTAACATACATCTACTACAGCAGGTAGTGAGTGTCCAGAGTTTCAGAGATACTATTTTGCCCTAAACGTGAAAGAATGATTATTGTCACCGTGACAGTATATCCTCTTTTTTCTCATTTAGAATGTGAAAAAGAGACAAAAAATGTACTGTCACAGTGGTCAAAAATCACCCGTGCGCGCCTAGCCTTATATACTTGTCGTTTCCAGAATACTTTCGCTTGCGCACTTTCACTGAAATATGAAAGTTATCTCTATCTTCCTGGACTTTAAAAAATGTGGCACACTGGGACTGCTCTACCAGATGTCTACCAGGCCGCTTCGTATTATTATGGAAAGAATAACACGTTCACTGTACGTGTCTCAGAGCCTCTATATTATAGAGACATAACATGTCAAAATGGGACAGTGAACGTGTTAAGTATTATACCATGTCTGATTGTGATGGGTATAAAAACTCCTCAGAATTAAACACAAACGCCTTACCTGTGTCAATATTTCCGTACTTTATTAGAGCTTGATCAGTAGAAATGAGAAGTTGGATGTTATGATTGACCTGCATCCATCACCATAGTATAAAGTATCATTTCATATGTAACATGTGGCTAGACTTTACAGAAAACTAATCATCATCATACCCCCCGATTCAGTCTATCCGTACCACCACTTCCCCCATCGAAGAAAAATGTGGATTATTCCCTAATGTTTTTTTGTTCTTCACTTTGATTTTGACGGCAGTTTTCACGAGCTTAATTACATGTATACCTTTTCAGTGTGATCCTCAGGATCGTGTGATTTTCGATGTGGAGTAATTTCCGATTTAGGACCTATTTGGAACTATCCAGAAACTTAAAAACAAAAAATTGCAAATAAGAACAGACTTCAATAAAACTAAAAAGCCAAACATAACCCGTTCAAGTACAGATTACATTTGACTCACCCTTTGAAGTAGGTCCCAACCACTCAATTATTATATTTATATATTACTAGCTTTTGCCCGCGACTACGTACGCGTGGAACTTGATAAAAGGGATTATTAAAAGCGCCTAAGCAAAATCAACATATCGTTTGAATTATCTCCTAACTCCTAACCGTTAACACTTTCGCAACCAGATATAAAATTTAACCCTACCCCAGAAACCGAGAGCCTGCTAGGTGGGTAGCTCTTTAAGCAAAAATACGTGACCGGCATCTGAGCAATGATTAAGAGTGCCTACCAGGCGGGTTCCTGGTAGCGAAAGTGTTAAAGAGTTGTACCTTCCATCATCAGCTCAGCATTAGAAGATGATGACTTACATATGCAAATACTTAAATAGTTTTAGGAAATATATGAAAAATATTATGAGTGCCTATAAAATTTTAGGAATTCCTTCGATTCCTCATGGATCTCGGCATTCGATCTTCACCAAAATGTTATGGGATCAACCTTGAGATGTCTATTCATGAACCTAAAAAGAATTTTCCAAATCGACAGACAAATGACGGAGTTCTGAGGTAACAAGCATAAAAAAAAGCATACAACCGAATTGAGAACCCCCTTTGAAGTCGGTTAAAAAATTATATAATAATAAAGAATGTGGTTCAGCCATTCCGATGTCAAGTTGGCAATTCTGCGTCCATATAAGTACTAAAACTTTGTATCACTCACCTGAAGTCGTATCCGACTATCATATAGCCCTTGCTTGGGATCTCTTAGTTCGGTCATTATCTCCCAACCACCATTTCTCCTAAGTATTTTCCCTCTATCACCGACATACTTTTTACTTAATGAATGGCACTACACAGTGCCATATATACCTTACCATCTATCGCGTGTCTGTCTGTGTGTCCGTCTGTCACCAGGCTGTATCTCATGAATCACGATAGTTAGATAGGTACTTTCCACAGATGATGTATTTCTGTTGCCGCTATAACAACAAGTACTAAAGACAGAATAAAAAAAAAATTGAGGGTCTCCCATACAACATAAGTGATCGGGTTGCGATAACTTTGCACGTCATTTGTATCCGGCGCCATACATACCAGGTGCAAACGTAATCCGGCCAGTTAACACGTTCACAGTCCAGTGCCCCATAGATGGGTCATGACGAACTATCTCCACAAGTCCGTGCCCCATACATGGGTCACTATAGCCGACCAGGTACGCACTCAAATCACTGTAATTATATTTAAGTTTAGATTGTTCTATTTTGTTATATTCTGACGATCATGATGCGAATTATTGTGTACTGACCATTGCACATAAAGTGTTGTGTCAAACTAAACATTTTTTATGAAACATTTTCGTTACATATTTTTAACTGTGGAAACACAACTATTACCCCCGACACCAACGAGCCCCGGGTTAAATTCCCGGGCTGTTCCGTTACTCCTTAAGGCTTAATTTTTCTTTGTTTAATATTTTAGTTAGATATGAAATAGCATTCTATATGGTAACAATCTGAGTGCGTACCTGGTCGTTTCATAGTGACCCAACGTGGAGCAACGGACGTGTGATGGAAGTAATTTGCTTGGACTCCCAAGAAAATGGAAACATCTTGTATGGGGACAGTGAACGTGTTAAGATGGGAGAAGCACGAAACCCTCGATGCGTGAGTTAAACTGGCACTTGGCCGGTTTATCTCTTTTAAACAAGGTACAATTTTATTCATTTCAATTCATACTTTATTTAAGATTAAAAATCCATATTATTTGTCAGTAACAATAACTTAATACATAGTGTTAGCATTATTGGCAAAATAAAATAAAACGAATCACACAGTGTGGACTTGGATCCATCTCCGCAGAAGTGGAGAGTTCCACCGCACCGGTCTGAGTTCATACCACCGTTTGCATCATTCTCTTAAGATCAATTCTACATTCAGCATCAGCGTTTTTTTTCCACCCAGATTGTTCTGAAGTAAGAATCTAGTAAGAGATATTGTGACTTGATATTTATAATCAAGCCCTTTTCCCAACGGCGTAGCCATAGCTAAGTTCATACTCTTGCTACGGTCCTGGCGTGCACGTTGCACTTCAACACTAATTTATCTCGCCTGCATACTCGTCGGATGGGTTCGCTTTATCTTGCATAATATCGATTCTCCGGATTTCATTTCGCATAACAGCTATCACCGATTTTTTTTTCTCCGAATGATTCTTTATCATAATCATTTAGTATCATAATTGTCAGTTGGCATACTATTCATTTCTCATAATTTTATATGGCAGAACATTAATATCGCCGAATTTATTTACTAAACTGATATCAGTAAAATGGGTTAGGTTACGTTAGAACTGCGACCACAACAGAGCCGAACTGCTGCCAGTAAAGTAGGTTAGGTTAAAACCGAACTTAATGGGTTAGGTTAGGTTAGAACTGCGACCACAAAAGAACCGAGCTGCTGCCAGTAAAGTGGGTTAGGTTAGAACCGAACTTAATGTTTTTTTTTTTTTTTTTGCAAAATTTCAAATTGGTGCTAGGCGGCTAAAACTCGGTATCGGGGGGCTCTCGGGGCTCAAAAATATTAATCTGAAATCTTGTCCGAAAATTCGGTCATATTCGGAAAATATCGAAAAAAAAAAAACTATTCAAAATATCAAATTGGTGCTAGGCGGCTAAAACTCGCTATCGGGGGGCTCTCGGGGCTAAAAAATATGAATCTGAAATCTTGTCCGAAAATTCGGTCAAATTCGGAAAATATCGAAAAAAACGATTTGTGTAGAGAAAATTTCAAATTGGTCCACGCTCGCACGCTCTCTCGGCCGTATATACCTACTTGGCCGGAAATCCTCATTTTCGCGGCCTCTGATGTAATGTACTATTTCTGCTTCGAACAATTTTTATGCAATCTAAATACCTATTATGAGATATGAATTTCTTCGAAATAACTATTCGGATAAAAATAAAAATTATGTGACATCACATTATGAGAAAAAAATTATGCAAAATAAAATTCGGAGAAATGATGATTCTGTCAAAGGTTGTTATGCAAAATGAAAATATGAGTATCAATTTTATGCAACATATTAGTGAACCTCGTCGGATATCCATTTACCTTGTAGATTTGTCTGCTCAATCTACTTCCATGCATCCTCTCCAACATACCCAAACTATCTTAGCATCCCTTTCTCAATTCGAATTACTACATCTTTTTTCGCACCTTAAAGTTTACAAACTGCATTTATTTTAATTTCTTGCTTCGTCTGCTACATCCAACTTTCCGTAAACAAAAATGTTGGAACCAATATTCTTCTATGCACATCCAGAGACGCCTTATCTTAGAGATTTCATGGCTGGGCAGCTCGGCAAACGGGTCGACCGTCTCTTGTGAACATCCTAATTCACTTGTTCTAATATCTCGCCCTCATTCGCAACCATACACACACTATTTTTATACATTATCAAATACCATGGCTTTCGCCTTTTTCGCATTCACTTTAATTCCTTTCGTTTACGAAACTTTATTATGATTGTCACAATCTCCTGCAAAATTCAATACGTCGACGAAAGCGATACTTGACTGAACTGACAGCATCGTAAAAGAAGATTTAAACACGTAATTACTCTATCATCAACCCACAATCATTCTCTTTTAATTCTGTCAGAGAGTTAGTTAATTCATAAATAAATAATTGAACAGTTATCGTTACACGTACTATCGGCAGCAAAAGTGCATACCCCTTTTTAAACGCGAATGCTTTGAAGCCAGTCAAGACGGTTGAGCTATGTCACGTACTTCATTAGTTTAATAAGATCCCACTAGATGGCACTGATAAAAACCAAATATAAAATAAAATATGTTTTCTCCCGCAAATCCAATATTTAACTGACATGATATTATTATTATGGTCGTTCTTTCTTGTCCAACATCCAGAAATTATAGAATGCTATACTTCGGCCATTTATGTTATTTTGTAAGGATGAATAAATACAAATCATATTTTAATCTACCAACGAAGATTCACACAACATCCAAAAACATTGTATTTCTTCGTAATTATTGCGAAGATTTGAACATGGACCCTCCGACATCGAGACAGATGTATTCAACCTCCAAGCCAGCGAGACTTAATGAAAGCTGACGAAATTCATTACCATACTCAGAATAACTTTAGTTTACAAGAAAAACAAGAATTTTGTTTAGTACTAATACTTTTTTAATGTAAATAACAATTTGTAATAGCAAAGGAAAAGCTTAAATAAAGCCTTAAAGTAAAAATTAAAAACTAAGACTTAAAATAAACAATAGATAAAGAAATCTTATCTATTTTTTAGTGTTATCAAAAAATAATTGCAATTTTAAACAAATACAAATTAAATGAATAGTAAGTAAATTCATTTGGTATTCTTGTTGAAATGGGCAACTATTATCTATTGGCATACTTACACTCATAGTTACTTAGAGGGTAGATTTAGAACATCAAATATATACCGTTCCAGTTTTTATTACAAAACAGTTCGTCCGCTAACAGTAGCTAGTTCCGTTGATTTGATTGTCTTTTATTATTGCTTTTTATTACTTATCGAATATTAAAATGAGTTCTCATTGCAATATCGATTTAGTGAAAAGGTCACAGATCATTGCCTTGCATAATGAAGGCAAAAATATGGCAGAAATTGCCAGAGAAACCGGTGTAAATGTAAGTAGTTGTTTTAAGGTTCGAAGTATATTTTTATATATAATACAAACATAATAATTATATTTGAACGATATCTGTTTTATATTTTATCAATTATTATAATATATTCCTAAATTTTGTTGCAGAAAAAAACGGTAGCTTTATGGGTGCGGAGATTCGGAGAAGAAGGGTCATTATTGCACCGCCAAAGAAGTGGTCGACCACGGCTGATTGATGCACAGCAGCGTGAAATGTTAGTACGGGAGTATGAAGCAAACGGCTTTCAACCAATAAGACATTACGCCCGTTTATGTGACTCAAGTGTGGATACTATTCGTCGTGTCCTTCATAGTGAAGGATTGCATCATCGTAGGCATGCAGTCAAACCTTTGCTAACCCCACATCACAAAGAAGAGAGATTAAAGTTCGCCCGGGAGCACTTAAATGATGATTGGAGCAATGTCATCTTTACCGATGAAAAAACATTTAAATCGAGTCAACATGGACGTCTAAGCTTATGGCGTCGCGACAACACTCGGTATGACGCTGACCACGTAGTGCCTAATATGGAATCAGGTCGTATAACTGTGAACATGTGGGGTTGGATGAGTGCGGCTGATCCGGGAGAATTGGTCCGAGTGCCGAGTAGGGCGAAAAGTGGTGACTATTTAAATGTGCTGGAAGAAATCATGTTACCAACTGTTAGGAATGTCTATCCAGAAGGAGAATTACCACTAATTACGTTTGTTCAAGATAACTGTCCTATACATCGTTCGCAAAATGTGCGTGAGTGGTTTCGCCAGCACAAAGATATAAATGTCGTGTCGTGGCCCGCTAGATCACCTGATTTAAATCCCATAGAAAATTTATGGGGTGTTATCGTTCAACGTTGGGATAACCGAAATGAGCGAACCTCAGAAATATTGGAGACGCACTGTGCTACAATATGGGATAGTATTCGTGGTTCGGGACTGTGTGAACATTTAATAGAATCGATGCCTTCCCGCTTGCAAGCCGTTATAGACAAAAATGGTGGCTATACTAGTTATTAATGCAAAAGATGGCAATTAGCGGAGACCGGGTTACATTAGTAAATAAAACAATATTTTTTTAATTCTGCAACATGCTACATTATTCATTATTGTTTGAAATCGAAATATATATATATATATATTTTTAGTATTTATTATGAACATGAACATGATAATTGCTTCTAATATAACAAAAAGAGTGAAAAACCATGTTTAATATTTTTACACCATTTTGTGATAGGTATTGAGTTTATTACAATATTTTTACATCACGAGAATTTTCTATAGCTAATTGATAAATGACAAGCAAAAGCGTTTAAAACACTAAAATCGAAATATAACTATTTATATAACCCGGTCTCAGTTTTGTCTTTAAAATTGATTCACTAATAAAATAAACAAATGTTGTTTTGATTAAGGTGAAGCTTCAATCCTCTTTCTGATTTCAGAAACGAATAATTAAGCTTTTTACCTTCAACAAAACGTTAAGTAGTGGTATTGTTTTTCCCTTGAATTACATGAAACAAAAAACATGCTGTGTAAGTAATAAAGAAACTATGATTTTTAGTTGTTTTATTATTGTAGATCTATTAGTCCTGTTTAGTTAATTTTATAGTAACAAAAATCGCGCCCGTTCTGGTGGGGTTTTCTGTAAATGTAACTAACATATTATGGACCACTGTCTGAAATAAATTATTTTGACTTTGCGACTATAAACCCCAGTGATTAAAAAGTTTGTTTAACTGTTTAGAGTTTGACATGAGTTTAAGGCTATATTATACAATTAGATTGATCCCTATACCTATGAATTCAGGTCATGTTTTAAATTGTTGATTGTAGAATCCTAACTGATTTAACACTCAATATTTTCATACGAATATCTGCATAAATATCGTGTTATGTTTTTATATTAAAAATGATGATGTAACATAACATTTTGATTTCCACATTTGTATTATTCCAATTGTAGTGTTCCAAACATCTTAAGCACAAACATAAATTACCTAGGTATATGTTTAATTTGAGAGCCTATGTTTTCTTTTTGATAAAAACCTCATAACCATGAAATTGGTAGGTATTATTTGGTTTGAAAGCTTTATACAAATAAATGACACGAATTAGTGTCTATTACTCATGTCGTGTCTTTTTTTAAGACAAGAGTAATGATAAACATGACTTACTCTTACGATAACCCCGCATATTGCCTAAATAATTAAATTTCCTTTACATTTAATTTTCTGTGATTTAATTGAAGTTTTATTAAATCACACCTCTTGTGTATAAACTACGTAAACTTCATATTCATTCCTGATAATTTTTTGGCATATGTTTATAAAACCGTGAAACCGTGGATAAAAACATTCGTAATTTTATAATTACGAACTTACTTTGTATAAAATGGCGTCAAAAGAATCTGTAACGATGGGTTTCTTTGAAATAACGCGAGCGGTTTTAGAAGGGCAACATAGTTAAACGAACTGGGTTGCCAGTTAAAAAGACGGGTGGACGGACGGTTTCGGTGTAAGCTATTTTCAATTTGATGATAAATGTATATTTTAATTTGTCCGGTTAGATTATTAAATAGTAGAAGATTTTTATTGACTATAAGCCTATTATATTCAATTATGCCATTAAAATCGACAGCTTTGGACACAAAGACGCCATCTAGTTTGTTAACTGCAAACCTTGCCTACAGCCGTCCAAGCCATTATCGCCTCAAGGGGGTCCATGCAATTTTGCAGCCGATAGCCGATATCCATCCATGTCTATTACCGTTTGATATTGAACCGACACTCATTACAACCGTGCACCAGTCTCCGGTCTTTCCTCCAACACAAATTCAAAACGCAGTATAACTTACTCTCCACTACGCTCTGGCCTCGGGTTTTCGGCGGGTACCCACCGTAATCTTTAAAACGTCTTTTACGCTTTCCCAAAATCCTTCCCATTCCTTCTTAAGCAGTTGCACCAGACAGCTACGCTTCGCTCCCGTTGGTAACTTCACTTAATACATTATTGTATCCACTTTTAAGAAATCTATGTAGAACTTATTTTTCAGTAAATAGATCTCACATGGAGTTAGTTCAAGTGGGGAGAGAAGCAAATATAGTTGAGTAAAATACAAAGATAGCGAAAACTTTCAATACTAATTAGACAATTTAACTGCGGACTAAACCTGCGAACGTTATGTTGCTAAGTAAAAAAAGTTTATTTGAAAAAAAAACAAAAATATTAATATTTACAAATATAACAAAAAACTGTACAAAATAGACTATCTAATCAAATAACCCGCCCCTAATCTATACAGGCGCAAAGGCCCCTAAATCACGTTGAATCACGATGGACAGCCTTTGCCCCAATATTGACCCTGAGCGGGTCTCATGAGTCCTCTCGCGTAGCCGATGCACTATTCCCAAAAAAAGTCGGTCGTTTTCAGCGCCAGTTACATTTTGTATGCCAACTAAGAACATTTTCATTTACTCGTCTCACTCGATTGTCAGTCCACGCTGAGTTGTTATCTCTTGTTTTATTCTGAAACAGAGTTTAGCAATTATTTTTACAAGCTTTTATTTTACTTGCTATCTATGTATGTATGTTTTGGTCAAATTATGCAAGCAGGATTTGAGGCACTTTCAGGTTCGAAGAAAAAAACGAAGGATATAACGTTCACACGTGTTGATACATACATATGGTGACCGTACCAAGCGTAGCGAAACCGTAGGTATATGTCAGGATATACCGTATAAATACGAGTATGTTAAGACAAAAGCCCTTTGACGATGTGAACTAGACAAATAAAAGGGAAATTAAATGCACAGTATTGGACAAGATTGTGAAAGGGTAAGGGGTAACGCTGCGGTATATGACAGTATCCGTCGAAGATACAATGGCAAGACGTAGCGGTGGACACGCGTCGGTAGCTCGTGTCACCACGTCCCAAGAAGCGTTCGCCTTGAATTTTACACAAACAACCAATAAAATACAGTTCATCATCATTTTGACTCCAAGATGTCCATAGTTTAATACATGTTTCCCTATAGACTTCCATAACAAAACGGTTCGTTTTGGTACGGTTCAGTTTGGTTTCAAGGTTTAAGTGGAATAATAATGTAACGTTGATGGGTAATACAGAAACGTTATTAAACGTTAAACAGACAAACAAACATGAAAAATTGATAGACAGACAGATTTCAATTCATTTATGCAGGGGTAAAGCAGTCCAAAATTCAAACTGCCTTATGAACAAGATTGTTTATTGTGATGCCAGAGACAGACTCACAATACACAGACACACATACAATACATACGTTAAAATTAAGACATCCCTATACTGCTTGGAATTTTCTCCCGGTAACGTTTAGGCTATGGAATGACCCTGCTGATGCTGTCCGTGCCGAGGTTATCCCGGGAGACTACATACAAAAAAACCAGCCAAGAGCATGTCGGGCCACGCTCAGTGTAGGGTTCCGTAGGTGCCCATCCTTCACAATAGACATTTGTTGTTGCTTAAATTACGAGAAAGATTTCAAGCTTTATAAAAAAGGTAGTTAACGCCAAAGTAACCGTAATTACTTATTACCTTCTGGACGTTATCGATTATACGTGTGTGTGTAACGTTCGAAGTATAAGGACACCGCACGGCACTTACGTCATCATCATCATCATCACCAGCCAAAAGACGTCCACTGCTGGACATAGGCCTCCCCCAGAGAGCGCCACCATGACCGGTTCTGCGCCTCCCGCATCCAGCGGACTCCAGCAACCTTCAACAGGCCATCAGTCCACCCTGTGGGGGGCTTACCCACGCTGTGTCGTCCAGTGCGTGGTCGGCACTCAAGAACTCGATGGCCCCAGCGGCCATCGGTTTTACGAGCACTAACGTCATTTTAAAGAAAATTATGAAATTTTGCAATAACTCATAAACGGCTCGACGGATTTTACTCAATATTAGTTTTCATTGAAAGTACACATACTCATACAAAATTTTAGCTTTCTAGTAGTGATGATCACGGACAGACGGACAGACGGACAGACGGACAGACGGACAGACGGACAGACGGGCAGACGGACAGACGGACAGACGGACAGACGGAGAGACGGACAGACGGACAGACGGACAGATGGACAGACGGACAGATGGACAGACGGACAGACGGACAGACGGAGAGACGGACAGATTGACAGACGGATAGACGGACATGGCAAAGTTATAAGGGTTCCTAGTTGACTACGGAACCCTAAAAATGAGCATTTCAAAAAAAAAAGGGTACTGGGTCGGCAACACGTACCTATGTGAATCCACTGGAGATGCAAGCGTCCCTATAGGCTGTAGTAACCGCTTACTATCAGGCGGGTCATACGTTTGTTTGCCACCTCCGAACTATGCACGATTTTAATACTACCTTAAATACTTTCCTGATTTGTTTTGATTTTCATAGGTATTTTATAATATGACTGAGCTGAAAAAAAAACATTCTGTTAAAATTAAAAAAAAAACGACTTTTTAAACTGATCTTAAATTATGACAAAAGTTAGATTTATTGCAGGGTCAAGCTTTTACTGCTAACATTTTGCGGTATAGACAGAACCTGATCCTCTCCACACAGCTGTACAGATTTTATTGGTTCAGAACTCCATGCTCTAGAATCTTTAGATAAAAACACAATTCGATGTTTAATGAATATCAAAGCATCTGTTCAGGAGCTATGACGCACAGACAGACTTAGTAATACATACAGTCATACATACTTACATACGTAAACATGATGACACATAATCGAGGTTAAAAATAATGGAAAATACTATAAGGTAACATTCATCCCTCAACAACTGAACACCAGATACGAATGAATATGAATGAATATGTCCATGTTATATGGAGCGGAATTTCAGATAATAACAATAAAATAGGCTACGATTTGAGCATCATCATTACTTTTTCTCTCTTCGACGTGTACAATCAAAACAATCACCTTAAAATTCTATTTCAAGTGTATTTGTTTTATTAGGCGATCTTGTAGCACGCTGTTCTCAGAATCATATAGCTGGCGTAAGTAACAATAACCTAAATACAAAATGTGGTAAAAAATTCTACAAAACCTAAACTTAAAATTCGAGTTCTTGACTTTAATATTGGCCGAAATCTTATGCCTTGATCCAAAGTTATAATAAGTGAATATCTTGGAAACGGCTGCGGTTATTTTCAACAAACAAATATAAGAACCATCTCGACAGCCAAGGCATTCGATAAAAAAAAACCGCATTCTAATGGGTCCATCTGCTTGAGAGCTACGATGCCACAGACAGACACACAGATAAACAGATACAATACACGTACACATATAAAACTTATAACACCCCTCTTTTTTTGTCGGGGGTTCAAAACGTTAGTTGAACAGGAAACTGAGACGATGGTGTCCGTACCAAGATGGGCTCAGTGCGCAAGTCGCAACATCCTGGGTTGATAAAAAATACTTCTAATCACCATACTTGCAGTGAGCTGACAATAAAAATAAGGTTTAAAAAGTGAAATAATAATATATCGTTCGTGTGTATTACAGAAACGTTATTAAACGTTAGACAGACATACATACAAACATGAAAAATAGACAGACAGACAGACAGAAATAGTTTAATCCACCTTTTATGCTCCAAAATCCAAACTGCTGTACCTAAAGAATGTTTATTGTGACGCCACAGATACACAGACACGCATACAATACATACTTTAATATTATGTATGACATCCTTGAGTGAGCGAATGGCTACTGGGGCAGAAAAGTCCTGGAGTAGCGACTACGTAGTTATAGAAAAACTCAGCGTAGGAAGGCTTCCAGCTAGGTGGACAGATGACCTCGTGTAGGCCGCGGGGAGGCGGTGGATGCACTACAAGCAGGGTCTTTTTCTGTAGCGAGCTCCCCTATAGCTCCTGCCTGTGTTTAACAATGGACGTCCGTGGCTCATAAATAGATAGGCAGAAGCTGGAGAATAGGAGAAGCTTAACAGTTGTCTCGCCAGCTAGACTAGCAAATCAGACTTGTATCCTCCTTCACCGCGCCGTTCTTGTCCACGGCAGGGCATTGGTCCTTGGAGCCTAAATGTACGCATATGGTACGGTTCCAAAAAAAAATCTCTCGAGATCGTTTAGTATGGGGTTGACTGCAGTAACCGCTTACCTTCAGGCGGACCATGCCCATGTTTGCCACCTCCGTGTAATGTAAAAATAACATTATGCAGGATTTTCATAATACCTTAAATACCATCCTGATTTGTCTTATTTTCATATTTTATAATATGACTCCGTGCTGAAAAAAAAAACATTCTGTTAACAAGAAAAACAAATACTTTATAAGTACCTAGCTACCTTAAAGTATGAAATAAGTTAGGTTTAACGCAAAATGTTAAGCTTAAGTATTAGTTCCGTGATACATCTAAATCGGTGCAGCAGTTTAAATGGGAACAGAGATTTATTTCGCATCTATAAGACTAGGGATTATCATTTTAATGAGGACTGAAACATCTGACCAGTAAAATCAACTATACAGTTGTAGTTTACTCGTCCAGTACGAACTCTAAATTCATCTTGCTGCTATCTATGTAAGGCGGCTGTTCTTTAAGTCTTCCACCGGTAAACGATAAACATCTCCCGAAAACAACCTGATGATCTCGAGACAGCTATACAGATTTTCTTGATTCATTACTGGATGTTCTCGATATCAGATCATCTTTAGTAAGTAGCAATAACCTAAATTCAAAATTTTGAAACTCCCGTCACAAGATGCTGGTTGCTTCCCTCATTTTAATGAGTGGTAAAAAATGTTGCCTATGACTTGTTTCAAAGTTGAGTATCTAGGAAATGGCTGCGGTTATTTTCAACAAACAAATCTAAAAACCATCTGGACAGACAAGACATTCGGTTTAAAAACTGCATTCAAATGGGTCTATCCGTTTGAGAGCTACGATGCCACAGACAAACACACAGATATGTAGATAAACAGCTACACACATACACATATTAAACTTATAATACCCCTTTTTTTTTCGTCGAGAGTTCTAAACGTTAGTTGAACAGGAAACTGAGACGATGATGGGCTTACTGCGCGCCGCAAACCGCGCTATTAGCCTGCGCCTCAGCGTACACTTGGATGTTCGGCTCCGTTCATAGCGTCGATTACTTGTATCACTTGTATGGCGACGTAATATGAATAATCGCCTTGCATTTTCTAGGAACAACTAATAAAATGCAGTTCATCATCATTTCAACCCCAAGACGTTCACTGTTTTATACATATATAAGTATATCTCCCTGGCGATTTGTACAACAAGCGGTTCTGTTTGGTTTTGGGTTCGGTATACTTTCTCCGAGAATAGAAATACGGTTGAAATGGAAATCTTACAAGGCCCAGGCAAATACATAAATCGTTGATGCCTTATAAAGAAATATTATTTAAAATATCTACGTACCTGTACAATTTTGCAACTTTTTGAAGACTTGACATATTTTTAAAGTGACAGGTGACTTTTGTTTGGTATAATTTCTTTATAATTTTTAGCCCATAGACAATGCTTTTAAATATTTTTAATGCTAAAGCTAGACCGATGTTTAAAAAAATAACTACTCACCACCAGAGGTCGGTAGTCTAATACATCTAGTTGTACAACTTGTAGAACTCTAGTGAGCAGTAGAAGAATTGCAATTTTGCTAAATCAAAAGTGTAAAATGGCTATAACTATACTGATATACACATATATACGATTATAAGTACGTAATTAGAAACAGTAACTACCGTAATACATTTGTGTTCCATGCAATATAACTTAAATACTAAGCATGTGCAAGTTTACAGAAATAAAAAATCTGCACATGAATCAAGTTTTAAGTAATACAATAGTGTAATAATAAGATAACACTAGTTACTACAACATTTAAAATGAAAACTATCACGGGAAGTTCATAGGCCAACCTCCAAAACAGAGTGCTCGTTAGTAAATAGACAAAATATATATACAAACACAAAATACGATTTTCCAAGAAAACACCATGCTTAAGCCGAATGCTGTGTTAGTGAAAAAACATCATGTTTTTAAGGCCTATAAATAGAGATATGTTTCATTTCTGTTGGTTATCGGGAACATTGGCTCCCACCGTTGAATAAAAAGTGTAAATTAATATTGGCGCCACCGTCTATGCATAAGTAGTCGTTTTGTATGACTTAAATAGTGCCAATTTTGTCCACATTCCTCTTAACAAAACACGATTTTCCAGGAAAACCCCATATTTCCGGGGATTGTTCCCATACTGAAAAACAATCACATTGTTGAGATCTACAAGATGAGATATGTCCCATCTCTGTTGGTTCTTGGTCCAATTTGCCCATTGTCCTTTGTATTGAAAATTAATTTTCTATGGAGGGAGGTCATGATTTCAGGAAAAATCTCGATAGCGTGATGCAGGATCGTCATTTGTTTCGTATGGGCGCGCGATGCCATGCCAGCCTGGCGCCATCTGTTTTAAAAAAAACCGTTGTCCTCGCATCACGCTGAAACGGCTGGATGGAGGTGTGTAAGGGGCCCCAAACCTACATCGCGCGACAGCCCGTCACTCTTTCACAGTACAGCGAAGAAAGAGAAAGGTAATATTCCTGGCGCGAAAAAGAGTTGCGTTTCACAGAGTTGCTGTGCTAAAGCGCTTGGAAGAAATACGACACTAATGTGTTATTTTAGGGTTCATATTTCTTTGCTTATCCGTCGGTTCGTGATAATCCGGTTTCGAATAGGCTATTACAGCTCTTTCTGAATTTAATGGGTCTCTGTCGTTCTTAGCTCTCAAATCCTTTTATTGTCTTAATTTCATATAATTGGTTTCGGGTAATTTTTTAAGGGTTTTAGAGAGAGGTTTCTTTTGTTGTAGATTAAGAAGAATACTGAATAGAATAATGTACCGATTTTTTGTCTTGTGTTGACCTGAGCAGAGGTCCAATTTTTATTTGTTTTTTTTTTTTTTTGAGAAGTTCTATACTTTATTCAGTAACTGTTCCGTTAGTTATCGAAACGTCAGGAAATGATGAATACACGGGATATTTTTTTAATTTTTTTAAATATATATATGTGTGTCTTTCTTGTTTTATTTGTATTTTTTACTCGAGATGTCAGCCAAATATTATCCATCAAAATAACAATAAGACTGGGTAGGTGAGGATAAAGAGTTAGTTGAAACGTACTACCAATTTGTAATTTGATTGGCACCTATTTATTCTATACACTCTAAAATCAAATCAAATCAAAATGAAAAGGTTTATTCTGCAAATAGCACAAGGGCACTTTTGCAAGTCTGAATCTGAATTTACCGGCATTTAACAAGAAGAGACCACTGTTAAGAAGAAAGCCGAAAGAAACTCAACTTATTTTTTAAGTAGCTTTGTGTCTATAAATCAAAACTTGACTAATAATATATGACTTAAATATTTTTTCTTTAAACATGAAAGTCAAATCTGAAAGAAAAGGGTCAATTGAGTTAACCCTGATTTTACCTGGAGTTTGGTCACAAGTCGAAACGGCAGAAAATAAACGGAGAATTAGGGTTCCATAGGGGTCCGTATCCAGTAAAATCATCACGGAATTCATTTAGTGTCTGTTAGGTGTCTATCAATACAATACAAGAAATATGTAATGCACACCAACAATAAAAATATTACATTTCAAACCTGAATTTAGCAATGGTAGACAAAAGGCGGTTTTATAACTAACGAACAATCTTTTCCAGACAACCCCGATGTAGAAGAATTACCAATAAATAAACAAAACACAGTAGGCGGTGAGATAAAAAAAATCAGTGACATAAATTACATACCTACTAATTATAAGAAAAAAAATAAACATACACATACATAAATAGATATATTTGGATATAAACAAACATACATAATATGCAAAAAAAAAATAGAATAAAAAGTACAATTTGACTTGGAAGTCCCGTAACCTTAATAAACTTAACATTTTCATACCCAAGTGTAGCAAACAGGCTGTATAAAGAGCCTAGCTATGATTAGATTAGATTAAATAAATAAATAAATATCAGACAACCTCACACAAATCGATCTAGTCCCAAATTAAGCTCAAGAAGGCGTGTGTTATGGGTACTAGACGACGATATATATACTTATATAGATAAATGTATACTTAAATACATAGGAACAACCATGACCCAAGCACAAATATTCGAGTTCATCACAGACATATTTGCCCTGGCCGGGATTCGAACCCGGGACCGCTGCTCAGTAGGCAGGTGCTTGCAAACTGAACCAACCGCGTCGTCAGATAGATTAGATTATATTATATTTATTCTACACAATATAGGGATACATTATAAATTACACATAGTCAATTTACACGAATCTATACGGTGTCTTATTTTGTGTTCTTATTTTGTATGTATAAAGTACTTAAAGTTCTTATCTCACCACCTACTTTTTTCTGTTTAATTTTGTTGTCTCCGCTACCCAAAGGTTGTCTGGAGGAGATAGCTCTTTAGCGATAAGACCGCTAATTGTCTACCATTATTTAATTTAAGATTTCTCATGTAATATTTTTCTTGTTGGTGTGCAATAAAGTATTGTTGTATTGTATTGTATTGTATAATAATGCTAGTTTCTGTTTGGCCCTATGGTTGACTGGTAGAGAATGCCTTAACATAGCATTAAGCCTGCTATTTATACTTTCACTTTTGTATTTTGTGCAATAAAGTTTAAATAAACAATTAATTATTTGCCTGAATTAAAACATTTGCAGGGTGTATAAGGGCTATAATAAATATTAGCTACTTTACTGCTACTTGGGTAAAATGTATGGGATCTAGCTATCACAGCGAATAATAAGAATAAAATAGTATAATGTACAAGTTAAAAAATATAAAAATATTGACGACGCGTTTGGCTCGGTTGGTAGACACCTGCCTACTGAGTCGGCGGTCCCGGATTCGAATCCCGGCCGGGGCAAATATTTGTACAAAATATTGGAAAGAAATTTATTTACAAGAAAACATTTCAAAAAACAAATAAACTTATACTAAAAGGTGGCTAAAACTATTATAAAGAATTATAAAAACATGGTCCTTTTGGCAGCGTGCCCATCACACAGGCAGCATTCCCGCGTTGTATTGCGATGGCAATTCTTTGCGCGAGCAAGCTGCCTGCGCGAGGGTCACCCGTTGCCTCCCTTAGGCGTTTGCTTAGCGCCTTGTGGAGCCCACGCGCAGCCCTACCCCACGGACCTAGTGTCTCGACGCCAAAAGGGATAAACTCGTACTGGGTGCCGAGACACTTATTTATTAAATTTAAAACTCTCCCGAGCGTCAGCCGCCGCCCCGGCCGCTTTAGAAGTTGCTGCGAGGTAGGACGCCGCCAGCGTATCAGCGCAAGTGGCGTCCCACACCAACGCAAAATATTTGTTCTTGGGTCATGGATGTTATCTATATATGTATTTATATATTATGTATATCGTCGTCTAGTACCCATAGTACAAGCTTTGCTTAGTTTGGGACTAGGTCGATTTGTGTATGATTGTCCCTTAATATTTATTTATTTATAACCACATGAGAAATGTCTTTTCGAAGTTTTTCGCTTAATATTTTAAGGTACTTTTATCTACACCGATCTTGTTAAATTCCTATTAACAAGTTCAGATATTAGAGGTAAGGACCTACATTACTTGGCAGCGACGAAAATCAGAGATTTAATTTCATTACAGTACCGTATTAGCCACCGCGAGGTCACCATTACAGTATCAATTTTATTAAAGCCTTGAATTGCGGAGGCAATTAGCTATGGTGAAATATTTTTTTAAACTGATTCGTGGCTCAATATCCAATCCCTCATTACTACAATTTGTATCGCTTAAAGTGCCATTACTCATAAGAGGATCACTCCGTCCACGCTTGCGGCCCCTATTTGTAGTCCCCCGTGCGAATATAACTCTTAGCACCTGTCCCCTGTACGTAGCCTTGAACCACATCAACAACATTTTGATGTATGACCCAACTCTGGACTTGTTCACGGAATCGGAGCCGAGATTTTTGTCCACAGCCACCTGCTATCTGGAGTCAATTAGCAGGCCCACCACAGTACGACAGTAGATAAGTGTGACAAAAAATGTATAATTACAACAATGTTTATTCTTGTTATTTCTAATTTAATTCTAATTTATTACTAATTTTTATTACTTTATTATTTTGTAATGTGACCTATAACTTTCATGTGTGGCAATTTGCTGTAAGTGTAAGTTGGTTAATAATAATAAAAAAAAATTATCTAAGTTTATACTGTAATGGTGACCTCCCCCCGCCGCGCGAGTCACCTCATGTGTCCCTCTGCTCCGCGGACTGACTGGCAGGACTGAGTGTTTCATATTTTCATAAGCGAAAATCTATAAATATGTGTGTAGATAAAGTAGTGTATGCAACTGTAGGTACGTGGTAGGTACCTACATAATTAGATAATAATAATAATAAAACGGGCAGCTTATGGCGAGCTGTTGGGGGGTAGCGACCCCACGTACCTGAGTGCTCCTGGGGGACCCTGATGGGGGGTGACGGGTCGGGGCCTCCGCTTCTGCCTTGCCTTAACCGGCCGGACAGAGTGGAGTCGCGAGATTTGCGGCTCGGGGGTGGATGTGGAAACGTAAGGGGTTAGTTGGCTTCGGTTTAAAGCCCAGTATTACACCTCTCCGCCCTTAGCCTTCCGCACCGGTGTTGCCCTTAGGCCACTTTATGTGTCGCTATTTTGTGGGGGCCCATCTAGCGGGAGGCGAGTCATCGCCTACCAGTGCCATTACACATGACTTTTTTCCTGGTAGACGCCCGATAGTCTCAATCCATAGCCCAATTACCCAGTTCTCTATTTCATCCCCATAGCCCGATTTGTATTTAGATTCCATAGATCCATAAATAGTTCTTGCACCAAGCGGGTGCTGTCTCTGTGTGCGTCCCATGACACGGATAGGGACAGCATCCGCTCGATGTACACATTACATTTCATTAAATTGTCGAGAGGGCCTCTACGCGTTGGCTTCGGCTCCGCGCACGCCTCCCAAAGGTCCGGGACACTATTGTCCTGTGAGCGGGAGCGACATAATAATAAATATCGGACACCCTCACACAAATCGATCTAGTCCCAAAAGCTCAAGAAGGCTTGTGTTATGGGTACTAGACGACGACATACGTACTTATATAAATAAAAATATACTAAATACATAGAACAACCATGACCCAAGCACAAATATTCGAGTTCATCACACAAATATTTGCCCCGGCCGGGATTCGAACACGGGAACGCCGGCTCAGTAGGCAGGTGTCTACAAACCGAGCCAAACGCGTCGTCTCACGTCGATCTTAAAACACTCGTGTGATCCTGTTATTAAACTTGCCTACGGCTCGTTTCATAAAACCACACTCGTATTTTAAGACCTCTCATTATGTAGCAGTTGCATAAACTACTATTAAAGAGTTTTACTAAAATCGCCATAACAACAGATAAGGAAAAAAAAACATTATTTTAATTTAAAGACTTAAAGTAATAGTTGCAACGCCTACAATTTTTCCGCTTTGCCCTAAGGTTGACTGGTAGAGAATGCCTCATGGCATTAAGTCCGCCTTTTGTACGATAAGTTTTCTTTTGTGCAATAAAGATTAAATAAATAAATAAATAACCGGGATCGTACAAGAAACCCGTTTTTCTCGACGTTTCGCGTGCACAACGGGACCGTTCGCTCTTGACTCCGACTCGCACTTGACCAGTTTTTATTTAAGAAATTCAGTGGGCAATTTGTCAACAACAAGAGTATTTCGTCAATTTAAATTGGCTTACCGCAGGAGAGAGGAAAGATTTTATTAATTAGACATTTGATTTCTTAGCAAAGTTTGGTGATGCCACAGAGTATAACAATAACGTCAAACCCTTTAAGTTCTAACCTCGGTGCTGTTAAATATAGTCAAAAAATCTGTTTTAATCTATATATTATATAAAAGAAGAAGTCCTGACTGACTCATCAACGCACAGCCGAAACTACAAATGCTACTTAGAGAGTTGAAATTTGCACACTAGGTTGCATTTATAAAGTGTACAAGAGATAAGAAGCGATTTTGAAAAATTCAATCTCTAAGGGGGTTAAATAGGGGTGCAAAGTTTGTATGGGGGAAACTTTTTTTTTAGAGCTAGAGACTTGAAACTTTGTAGAAAGAATACTTATGCAAAAACACAAAAAGTACTTTCAGCGTTTTAGAAAATTTCACCCCTAAGGGGGTTAAAAAGGGGTGCAAGGTTTATATGGGAGAAACTTTTTTTTTTAACTAGAGACTTGAAACTTTGTAGAAAGCTTACGTAATCAAATACAAAAAAAGTAATTTCAGCGTTTTGGAAAATTTCACCTCTAAGGGGGTTAAAAAGGGGTGCAAAGTTTGTATGGGGAAATCCGCGGCTAATCTATATATATAAATGCAAGTGTCCTGACTGACTGACTCATCTGTTTTAATAAATGGGTTCATACCTGGTTCAGCGTATTTCTTTGGCAATCCAACGTGGAAATGCAGCGGGTATCCTTGGGACGTTTGAGCCGGGTACTTATCAGGTTAATGTAGTTTTACGGTGTCCATTGTGACGATGCTTGTTGCGGAAATAATTCCAATGTATTTGTGCCATTGCTTATCGACTAAACTTCTGTATTTGTGATTGGACGAAACCTGTGCTGTGGACGCTGTGATATGTATTTTGCTAAGTTTTTGTCTTTTAATAAATAATTAATTGTTTTAATTAATAAAAAATACAAAAAGATGGTCAAACAATATTTATATCTGGCTACATCGTGAAATTATGGGTTAGAAGCAGTCAAAGTCTAAATTCAACATTTGACACTCCGAAATTCACCAGTGTGTTAGTGGTTGGCTTTGTTCAAAGGGATCTTTCTCATTTTCTATCTTGATAAGATTAAACAGCTATATTATTATACTAGCTTTTGTCCGTAGATTCACTCCCGTTTAAATAATATACTTTATCCCACGGGAACCTTGTTTTTTTGAGATATCAAGTAACTTTTGTGTTAAAATAGGGTATAACCTATCTCAGTTCCAAATTTCATGCAAATCTGTTCGGCTATTTCAGTGTGAAGAAGTAACAAACAGACACAAAATTAACATTATTAACAACCCAAGTAGAGCACTGACTGCGCAAGTGCTTATATACAGCCCTTACACAGCCAGTTTGCTACTTGACATGTTTTCCAGTTATATCTCTAAAATTTAAATAACGGGAGCAAAGAATTATTCGCCTACCTACTAATTTTGCAATGTTTCGCTTAAAATGTTTAAACCGTCATTTACATAAATATAATAAATAAATAAATAATAATACACTAATATGGATGAAATACAGCTAAGTTATGTATGTATAAAAAAGAGCAAGATTTCTTGTACTTGTTGTTAGGTTTTAGTTAAGTATTAAGCTTAAGAATCTATGTAACGCTTTGGCGTATAAACTGTCATGTTACATTTTATGTGATTCGCTAAATAAATATATAACGAGTCTATTCGCTGTAATTTGTAAGCTGTTGTATTTTCTTGGAACACTTGGGTATTCAAGTTTTTCTCCTTTAGTTGTTTACTTTACAGAGCTTGTGAAAATAAGCGATTTTTTATAATTGAGTTATTAACTAGGTAACCTACCTTTATAGGTGATATAATTAGGTTTATGCCTATAAGCACAGTTGATGTACTCATTATTATTAACACCACCATTGTAACTAAAATCCGTCTTCTGCTGGATAAAGGCCTCCCCTAATATTCTCCAAAACGATCTTTAATCCAAAACGCCTATTGGACATCCTGCACTTGATAATTATTCAGTTATTCGAACATACACCTGACATGGCCCCATATTTTCGAAATTACGGAAATAAGTATTTTTTTTACATATTTTATCTCTTCTCATAACAAAGCTTTTTGAAGAATTTCTGACAACTGACTCATTTCTCGAATTCTATATACTTATTGCACCAGCTTACAAAAAATCATGAGAATCAAATATTCGAGTTCATCACACAAATATTTACCCTGGCCGGGATTCGAAGCCAGGACCGCCGGCTCTGTAGGCAGGTGCACTACAAACATGCATTTTATACATAAGTAACTAGTTATCTACGTATTATTTTACCACTAATCGATAATCGATACAATACAACGTTATCGCTCGCTACGGTAGTACGATGGATAGCTCCGACATCCAGATTGATTCGATAACAACCAATTTGCCGTATCCACATCCGTAATAATCTTTATCCTATCTATCAAATTAGGCTGGGACTTTGAGATGGCGATTATTCTAATCAGCCGTATTTGAAATTTTGATGTGTTTGCACATGTATATTGACACACTAAGAATTGAAAACAAAGGAAAATAACTAGCGAAATCACATTCACAAAATTGTACAGTACGGACAATTAAATACAGTACAGACATCTTATGTAAAAAAATTGGGCAAGTGCGAGTGCGTCTCGCGCATGAAGGCTTCCGGACCATAATCTATGACACGTTTGTTGTATGGATTCCCTTAAATATTTTTTATTTTTTATTTTTAATGTTTGTTGTTATAGCGGCAATAGAAATACATCATCTGTGAAAATTTCAACTGTCTAGCTATAACCGTTCTTGAGATACAGCCTGGTGACATACGGACGGACGGACGGACAGCGAAGTCTCAGTAATAGGGTCCCGTTTTTACCCTTTGGGTATGGAACCCTAAAAATGGCTTGGAAAAAAATAATAACAACACGTTGCGCGTTGGGCTGGTTTTCCAGAGGTACCCGGTTCGATACCCGGCCTCTTCCACCTGGTAACCGGTTTTTAGTTTCTTTGGGCTTTGATTAAAATTAAAATAAAAAAAAATGTTCTGTAAGTAGGCCAAGCGCACTTTTCCAAGTCTGAATCCGAATCTACCAGCATTTCACTCGAGGAGACCGTAGAATAGACCGAAAGTCGAAAGAAATCCAAACAGTAAGTTATTTTTCCGTATCAATGTTTAGGTAAATAATGTTTATTTTCAGCTTGCCAAAATGTTACGATAAACTTAGGTAATCAAGGAATAAATTATTCAACTAATTTGACGACTGATTTAAAATATTATGGACAGGAAACGTAACCCAATTATACAAGAACATCAACGAAAAGTTTCGCCATTTGTATCAGAAACAATTAAAGGGTTCAAAGAATTTCATAATAATTTTGAGGAAAATGTCGAAATCCATTGCTTAGAAATCGTCGAGCATTCGTCGACGTACAAATTAATCCAATTTAGAGTCGGAAAGCATGAATTAAGGACAATGGAGTTAGCTTTATGAATATTAAACATTTGCTCCGAATGGCCGACAGAATCAGCTTTGTACGTTTTTCGGTTAATTGCCAAGCAATTAAGTTTTTTACGTCGATAGGAATATTAATAGCGATGGGAATTAGCAGCTATTAGGTCAGTTGGAACAAGTACAACAGAGTACAATTGAGAAGAAAAAAATAAGGGAAAATCAGGTTCAGTGGTCCAACAGGTAGGAACAATTAGTATTTGCCGATGAAATATGGTACGTTTTGTACTCGCTCCCGCTCGCCCCTCGACACGCAAACATAGCCGCGAGTTTTGTTACTGCACACAAGTGTCGCTGTCGTTTTTTTTACGTTAGTATATACATTTTTTGCCTACATTACTTGGCAGCGACCAAAATCAGATATGTAATCCTATAACAGTACCGTAGCCACCTCGAGGACACCATTACAGTATCAATTTTGATCAAATCACCTCATGTGTTCCTCTGTTCCGCAGACTGACTGGCAGTACTGAGTGTTTCATATTTTCATAAAAGAAAATTTATGATAATCATTATGAATATGTGTGTAAATAAAGTAGTGTACATAAATAATTAGGTCTTAAAACACTCGTGTGATCCTATTATGAAACACGCCTACGGCTCGTTTCATAAAACCACACTCGTATTTTAAGACCTCTCATTATGTAGCAGTTCCATAAACTACTATAAGATTGTACAAACAGTTATAATTTTAGCTGCTATGCGTTGTAGCAGTAAAACAATTAAAACTGGCAGTTTACTACAATTACAGGAATGTACTAAAGTTACTTCGATAGCCTGTAACTTTTTCCTTTCAACATTATTGAATTTGTTAGGTTCCTTTTACTCAAAAGAATGTATCAATACGAAAGAGTAAACACGTATATAGTCGATAGGTTTCGTAAGGTGACAGTAAGCAAACAGGATACCTATCACTTTAATAAATAAGTATAAAAGTATGACGGAACACTATTTGCTCGGGGACGTGATAAAAGAAATGGATTCTTTGGCTACAACTAAAGTGATGGATGACTTGTTGACATTTTTATTTTACGTGGATGTTGGAGTGACAAAAATACTATACGTGAAGTGTAAGGCTGCCTTGAGGAAGTGTTGGGAGACTTGGGAGTACGTAGAATATAATACAACGATTATCGGTGTAATAATGCATTTATTTGTACTAAGATTATTAAGGTCGTTATATACGGTACCGCATTCCAATGCGGATCGATATTCACACGGTGTATCGAATTACAAACATATCTAGGTTTTATTGTGCGTTAAAGGAGATAAGTATCATAAATACCTCAAATCATCTGACTTCTGACCGAAGGGTGTCGTGTTCCGGGGCAATCTGCCGTATTCTACCCAGTAACATTACCATGCACTTACCATGAATTATTTGTTTTCTCCATCGGTTGTTATAGCGGCAACAGAAATACATCATCCGTGAAAATTTCAACTGTCTAGCTATCTCGGATCTTGTGACACCGCCTTGTGACAAATAGACAGACGGACAACGGAGGCTTAGTAATAGGGTCCCGTTTTCACCCTATGGTTACGGAACCCTAAAAAAGTCCACCTGAACGGCCGGCAACGCGTAAGCCCGTAAGCACAACTATGCTTCGCGACTCTTATCGCGCGACATAGCGCTACCCATCATTCTCGCACATTACTGCATAGAAAGAGACGGGTAATTATCTCGCGCGAGAAATAGTCGCGTATGTCAGTTATGCTAGAGGCGTTGGTGTTGCAGGTGTCCGCGGGCGACGGCAATTGCATACCATCATAATACGACATGTTTGGCTCGGTTTGTAGACACCTGCCTACTGAGCCGGCGGTCCCGGGTTCGAATCCCGGCCAGGGCAAATATTTGTGCGATGAACTCGAATATTTGAGCTTGGGTCGTGGTTGTTCTATGTATTTAAGTATATATTTATCTATATAAGTACGTATATTGTCGTCTAGTACCCATAACACAAGCCTTCTTGAGCTTAATTTGGGACTAGATCGATTTGTGTGAGGTTGTCCGATATTTATTTATTTATTATTTATAATAATCCACCAGATGTGGTGGTAGCCTAGTGGTTAGGGCATGCGACTTTCAATCCGGAGGTCGCGGGTTCGAACCCGGCCCGTACCAATGAGTTTTTCGGAACTTATGTACGGAATGTCATTTGATATTTTTTCCACTCGCTTTTCGGTGAAGGAAAACATCGTGAGGAAACCACCTTAAGCCCAATAAGGCCTAGTTTCCCCTCTGGGTTGGAAGGTCAGGATGGCAGTCGCTTTCGTAAAAAACTAGTGCCGTACCACATCTTGGGATTTAGGTAGCCGACCCCGATTGAGAATTCATTCTCAAAAAATGGGACAAAGGCTAGGG
This sequence comes from Apotomis turbidana, assembly GCA_905147355.2. Lineage (NCBI taxonomy): Eukaryota > Metazoa > Arthropoda > Insecta > Lepidoptera > Tortricidae > Apotomis > Apotomis turbidana. Next base: position 15,370,985 of record LR990301.1, on the reverse strand, counting down.
GATGAATGAATAATCCACCAGATGATCGCTCTTTTGTCTCTTATATCATAAAAAAATGGTGAAACAGAAATAGAAATACGACGTTTAGGAAAGAAGAGAGAACATCAAAAACAGGCTATTGAAAATTTCATTTTGAGAGATCCCGCGTCGGCATTTCGATCCGTCATTACTTTTCTTTTTCCATTTTCATTGGAACGGCGGGATTATTTCTGTTATTACTGTGCCCACTAAATGAGAGACTTCATTTAATGATCGGGATCATCTATAGCTGGTAGGTTTTTTAGGTATAAGGTTTCCTTAGATTGTGGTTAAAGGTATTATGTAGAGTTGACTTAATTGTGTTTGTGACAGAAGTATTACTTTGTATAACAAAACGGGACTAAATCGCGTTCAAAATGTGTTTAATTAAGAGGCCCTTAAAAAAAACATATAATGACAAATATATTGATAATTTCAACCAACTTTTTGAAGTGAATAATACTCTTCCCTGACTTCTAGATGGCAACATAGCTATTTCATGCTTTCATTGCGTGCGGTCCAAAATATCTAAGTTGAAAATACCAATTTTCTGCTTTCAACTTTCGCGTCGACTTTTTATAAGTTGGTTAAGAACTTGAAAAATACGCACCTAGTGGCGTAGCGATTCCCAGCTATCTCCATTATAATGATCCTATTACCATCTCCCAAAAGGACATCCCTTCAGACCTGCATCACATTATCTGATCTCAACACATTCAGAGCCTTCGTACCGTTAAATTAATTTTGTCCAAAAACCTCCAAATCCGCAAACCATACCCTCTTCATTCACAGTCGGGTAAGCTGTAACGTAATAAATCTTTTGTGCTGTTTTGAACATTTTCGTTAGATAAGCCAATTTGGGTTTTAAGAGATAGGTCCAAGGTGCAGAATAAAATGAGCGAGGAACAAAGAATAAAGATTTCTGAAGGTGTTGGATTTTTTGCTTTTTTAGGGTTTCTTGTGGTGGGATTTTTCATACATTCACTGTGGTAAGAAAAATGCAAGTTATTTAAGGGAGCGCATTTTTTTCACATAACGATTGATTGTCATACAGTATTGTTTGTCATAAAATCTTTAGCCATAACTCTGAAATGCAACTTTGCAAGAGTTTTGAGAGTAAAGGCCATTAGGTTAGGTTAGGTTTGTATTATAATAATCCTGAAAAGTTATTCGTTTCACAGAAATGTATGTAGAAATTATGACTAATGACAATTATGAATAAGAATTTTCTGTGAGCTAATATGGACCCGTAATTTTATTATTATATCTTGGCATGTTAATGTTCCCGAAACCATAAACATAAAACTACGGTAACTTTGTTTAATGAAAGTCAAATTATATAACTCCTTATTGACTGAAAGAGCGCAGGGTTTCCCTTTTAGCTTGGCCTAAAGTAATTTGTATTATTAACACAAATCATAACGGGTCTATTGCAACCTTATGTTGTTTTTTTTATTCATATTATGTACCTTCATAATCTAACGTTTCAGCGCAGCGGGGTTGCACAGTGCACACGCCGTGGTCTCAGATGTACTGGTGAATCAGCGAGTTGTTAATGGAGCTGTCGGCCAAATTGTAGCACTAGCCGTTATGATATGTTAATTATGTTTACAAACCACGACATAAAGTGTCCCATTCGTATGAATATTTGCATCTTTGGATGTCCAGACGAAAGCGTCTGTTTTCGCCTAGAGTTCGCATTTCTCAACCGCTTTTTATGACTTTTTTAAGTCAATTTGACAAGTACATATATTTTTCTGGCCACTAAAATGTATAGCAATGTTCCGAAATACATTGTAAATATAGAAAACATGGCCGAGTCCAGAAGAAAGCTATTTAATGTTCTGGTAGAGAAAGCCTTCTACAAAATAAGTGATTCACCTGAGTGGATTCTATGTTATGTTAGTACAGATGTTATATCTAATTCACCGCAAGATACTGATTTGACGACGCGGTTGGCTCAGTTTGTAAGCATCTGGCTACTGAGCCGGCGGTCCCGGGTTCGAATCCCGGCCAGGGCAAATATTTGTGTGATGAACTCGAATATTTGTGCTTGGGTCATGGTTGTTCTATGTATTTAAGTATATATTTAACTATATAAGTTTGTATATCATCGTCTAGTACCCATAACACAAGCCTTCTTGAGCTTAATTTGGGACTAGAAGGATTTGTGTGAGGTTGTCTGATTTTTTTTTTATCACCGCTGGTTCCCGAGCCAGCATTTATGCTAAGGTGTGACGTTTTCGTGGCATAGGTACAACAACGATTTTATTTTATTTCTAGTATGTGTTGTCCACTTTGTGTATGTTAACGAATAAATTTTCATTCTATTCTATTCTAATTTTGTCTTCTTAAGTATCACGAAGAATTTACAGTAAGTATATTCTTCGTAACATCGTACCTCTTTATCATTCCTCGCTCGCGAACGCTTCCACATTTTTTATCGGCCGCTCTCGAGATACAGGCGGGATGAACTCTCATAAACTACGTCCCGCTACTCTAGGAGTATTACTACGTCAGCTTGCCTGGAGTATTATATTACTACAGGCCGCCCGCAACTTCGTACGCGTATTTTTCTATATCGTAGTAGGGTAAAAAGTCTTCTATAGCCATCTTAGATTAAACACATTAAAGCTTAACATTTTTGTGAGGAAGTTCGTTAACACGTTCACTGCGGCAATCTAAAACTCTGTCCTGAATTTCAGTGCGTTACGGGGCCTGATTGACCCCGTAGTGGTTTTCGCCGTGATGCGTTACGGGTATAAAAGTGCCCCGTACTCCCCCATCAGTTAAAACTGCTCTAAAATCCAGAAAACATACTTTTTTACAAATTTGTTTTCATCAATTCAAAGAGTATAAGATGACCTATGTGTCCCTGCTTCCGCACGTAGACACGATGAAAGGTTATTAAATTAGAAGAAAAAGAAAGTACGGGGTTTTATTATCCCCGTATCGCACTAGAATTGACAGAGTACGGGGTTTAGCGGACCCCGGACCGCACAGACTTTGTGTGTGTCGATAAGTTGATAGTGATGGGAATAAAAACAAACGATACATTTTAATCATAATTATGTTTTAAACGTGACTAACTATAAACTGAACTACATATAAAAAAATAAACAAGTGGAACAGTCTTATGTAACTTGACTAACATACAAAATATTGCACATACATTTGACCTGTATTTAACGTTCTAAATTATAACAATTTAAACACAGTGGTTTTTGGCACTTAGTTAGTTAGTTAGTTGCGCTGGGCATTTTCCGCAAGTCGACATCCAACGTGCCTATTTTGCGTGAAAAGGGGGTAGCGCTACTCCAACCACCCCAGCTCCTCCACGAACCTAAGCAAAGCCTTGATGTTGCTTATGGATTCTTGTACGGTACTTGGAGATCCTAGGTATTTCATCCTGTATCCTTCTACCTGTTTGCAATCTAGTAGAATATGGTGGTTGTAGGTTTTTGGCACTTACGTACACACAGTTTTCTCCGTTTAATCTTATTTGCGATACAATTTACCGATATCGATAACAAGACTTGCAATAATGACTGCACTAGTGACACTGAGCTCATAGCCCGCACGGGTCAGCTTATATCTATACGGGGTTCTCAGTACCCCGTATCGCAATGGAAGGCAATTTTTGTTCTGTGGTCGGTACGGGGCTCATGGGACCCCGTTTATCTTTTATATATCACCTGATTAGACTTTAAAAAAGGATCATAATTATATATTTGGGTCAATCGTAAACAAAAAAATACGAAAGTTACAGGCTCCGCACCAGCGAGTAAACACTGTTTTTTGTCCCCCGCACTGAACGACGACGTCGTACGGGGCTCGGAGGCCCCCGTACCGCAGTGAACGTGTTAAAATGTCGGAGGTATGGAGGTTGAAGGGAAAAAAATATACATTTCAATTAGACACAATCGTGTATACAGCTCACAGAGCAAATAGTGGCGGAAGAATATTTCATTGTCATCCATATTTATGCTTAATTTTAACTCAATCCAAAACCGGGAAATTGATCGAATTTGATTTACGTGACTTAATTACAGATAGACAAACAGACAGTTAACCGCTGGTAGAATCTTCCGTCTGAAAGTGGCACAGCAAACGGAGCACTACAATACAACCACACATCACCACCAGTTTGAAAAAAAAAACATTATTCTGAATCGACAAAACAATCTACATACAAATACAAATACTCTTTATAGAACACGTCAAACATCAAGGAATACACACACAACATGAAATTAAAATAGCAGGCAAAGGTTAAACAACAGGTGGTCGCTAAATAGCGATCTCTCCAGTACTTACCTATCAAATCTACTCACAACATTTCATGAGAATCAGTTGAGAAATGCGAACTCACCGCGAGAAGAGCCGAAAAGCATGTGGACATCCAAACATCAAAAGCCAAGCTGAAACAGGGCCGTAATTTCATTTGACCAATGTATACGCGGGAAGTCTGTTCACATTATTTAAGCTTTTAAACACGCATTTTGTAAATGAAAAGGAAAACGTTCAGACGTTAATAAATGAGTAAGCTCTCAAATAATACGGTTTCAAGAGTGCTTCATAAATGTTAAGTCCACTGTCCATGACGTATTCGAGGGTGTTTTATTTAGTAATCGAGCGAGTGAAGTGTCTCCGATCTAGCTTGGTCAAAAAAAAACTTAAGCTTGTTAAGAACGGGCTAAAAGATTTTACGGAAACCGGCAGACTACGTAGGAAACAAGTGTCTGGTCTGGCCATACCGCCTCCACCGGGCCCCGGTCGGAGGGGTAGACCCAAAAAATGCTGGCTTGACGTCGTCAGGGATGGCATGCGTGCAAATGGTCTCACCACACAGATGCCAAAGACCGTGTGAAATGTGGAGAAAAAGCCGGATTGCGGACCCCGGGTTTCGAGGCAGTAGCTGAGGATGCAATCGGGAAAACGCTAAGATCAGAGAGAGAGAGAGAAGACGTTCAGAAGTAAGTTTGTCCGGATTTCCAACCGTTCTTGCCTACATGCTGCAATTTTCAACCAATTCTCGCGCAATTTTGTTAGCAGGTTGTATAAATTATACTACTTTTTTTTTAATTCAGTTTTTGTTTTTTTTTTCAAATCGCGGAAATATGGAGTTTGAATAGTAAAAACATATTTTAGCCGTTTCAAAAAATTGTTCGCAAGGCCGGCAGCTCAAAGAGAGCCACTGATATGTTTTTAACCCCTAACATATATGTTTTTAACCCCTAACGATAAAAGAGGGGTGTTATAAGTTAAACACGTGTATCTGTGTGTGGCATCATAGCTACCAAACGGATGGAACAATTTGAGTGGTTTTTTTAATCGAAAAAAATATCCGTCGAGATGGTACTTAGCTATGTTTACTGGAAATAGGACCAGTTGTTTCCAAGGTGATTAACTTTAATTGGAATAAGTGACAAGATCTTAGCCAGTATGAGGCTAAGAATTCGAAATTTTGTAGTTATGAACAGTTTTAGTAGCATTTTCTATATCGCTCATTGAATGAGGGTCTCATGATGACTACTACCTTGTTTCGGGGGTGTTTTAAATTTTTATCTTTTTTAACTTAATTTACTATAACAACATAATTTATAGTACGGAACTCCCGGTGCGCTAGTCAGACCGGTTCAGTTTCTTATCGCAGAAGTATTGACTGACTGTTTTATTTCTCGCTCAACTTTTATGGACAGCCGCCTTATGGCTGTTCACATTTAGAACATTAAATTCTTTGAATTGTGCGAACACTAACGTTTATTCTTCATTTTGATACCTGTGCTAACTCAGAGCACAGATACTAAAGTGATGTAGCAAAATATTTTATCGACAAAAAATATATCGATGTTCCTGTCAAAATTTAGGTGTTATCACTACATAGTATAATACAAAGTCGCTCCCTGCTGTCTGTCTGTCTGTCTATCCCTATGTATGCTGACGACCTACAGATCTATGATCAATGTAAAGTGGCTGACGTTACCGCTGCCATTGACAAATTAAACTTAGATCTGTTACACATTCAACAATGGTCGGAGAAATTTGGCCTGTTTGTGAACCCTTCTAAGTGTCAGGCTATTGTCATTGGTAGCTCTCGCCAGTTTGCCAAACTTGATCTGGATTCTCTCACACCACCTAATTTCAATGGAATGCCTATTATATTTAGTCCCAGTGTCAAGAATTTAGGAGTTCACTTGGATAGCACACTGAGCTGGAAGGTACAGGTGAGCGAAATCAGCAGGAAAGTCATTGGCTCGCTTCATGCTCTGAACAAACTAAAGAACTTTTTGCCCATTAAAACCAAGGTGTTACTAGTAAATACCCTAATCCTGCCGATAATTGACTATGGTGATGTGTGTTATCCGGACTTAAATGAAGATCTTCTTGATAAGTTGGATCGACTTCTTAATAATTGTATTCGTTTCATTTTCTGTCTCCGTAAATATGATCACGTGTCCTCATTTCGCTCTCAACTTGGCTGGTTTCCCATCCGTCAACGACGCAACATTCGTATGCTTTGCATTCTCTATTCGATTCTTAACGATCCACAATCTCCTGAATACCTCAAGACTTTCTTCTGTTATATCGAATCCACTCGTAACCGTCATTTTCGCTCTTCTGGCAATCTCGCCCTTTCTATCCCTCTTCACCGCACTGGTTTCATGTCCAATTCATTCTCAATTAAAGTGGTTCGCCTCTGGAACGGTCTTCCTCTCTCAATTAAACAGGCACCGAGTAAGCTAGCGTTTAAAAAGTCCGTGTGCAGCTTCTTTGCTGGCTGAAATGAAGTCTCGTAGTCTATCTGCTTAGTATGTTTCATCGCTGTATATATTTATGTATATATTTATTTATGTAGGATTGAGTGAAAAGGAACGTAAGAATGACGTATGTATAGTGAATGAGATAGCATGAGGATGAACTGAACGAGTGTGAAAGAGATGCGTGAATGACTTAGGTCATTTTAGATATAAGCGATGGCGGCGGTCTCCTATTGGAGAATCGGTATCGGTGTAATGGTGAAAAGACGTGTCTGCTTTGATTTTTATAATATAATTTTAATTGTTGTAAAAAGTGGTTTTACTTCGTCGACCAATATCCCACAATTTTGGGGGCTCGTCCGGGATAGTAGTCGATTGAAGTATTAACTTGAAAACGACGAAGAAGATTCGACGGTTAGATCGGTGCCGCCGAACAAAGGAAGTACCGTTACATCCACGAGTGGTTCAAAAGTGCAAGACGGTTTCAACGACGACGTACGACGATAATCACTGCGAACCAACGTGAACAATGCCGAAAGACTCCAGGCGAAGCAGCAGACAAGCGGACTACAGCGACGAAATAGCTGAAACATCGAGAGGTGACGGGATGATGTTACATCTCACGAACGAGCTTATCCCCAAATTCACTGGCCAGGAGAAGACGTATCCTGCGGCCAGATGGGTACAAGACGTGGAGGATAATGCTGAACTGTGTGGATGGTCTCCGTTGCAGCAGTTGTTGATGGCGAGGCGGTCGTTGTCGGGCACGGCTTTGTTGTGGCTGCGCGCGGAAAGGACGTTCAAGACGTGGAACGACTTTAAAACCGCGATTTTAAAAGAATTCCCTGATCACATCGATTCGAAGACTATTCACGACATGATGAGTGCACGACATAAAAAAAGTCATGAGTCATGCATCGACTATATGATGATTATGAAGGAATTGGGCAAAAGAGGCAAGATGCCAGACTATGTCGCGATTAAGTACATTGTCGAGGGCATAAAAGATCACGAAATTAACAAAATAATGTTATACGGCGTTACTTCGTACACGGAGCTGAAAGAAAAACTGAAGATTTACGAACAGTTACGAGAAAATATGACGAGTAAACACACACAAGAAAGTCGGACGAGACACGGCGAGAAGAACCGGCGAGTTTCACGCTGTTTTAACTGTGGAGAAGAACATCACACATCGGCGGAATGTCCTCATAAAAGAAAAGGCTTGAAATTAGAGCTGGGCGTTTTTTAAGATAACAGTTTTGAAAAAGCGTTTTTCGATACGAAACGAACGGACGCTTTATTGGTAGAACCGAAAACGGTTTTTAATAAAACTCATTCCCTTTTCTACGTACAAAACTTCACACCAGCAAAAGTGCGACAAATATATATTCCAACCAAATGAAAGAGAGGGATCGACATGTTCGTTTCGGCTCTGCGCGGTTTCCAACGCTAAACATAACGAACGAAACACTTTTTCTAAATTTGCTGAATGGTAATGTACTCTATACATATTGGGTTAAGAGCTAATTCATAATGACGTCTACGTCAAGAACAAGGACTTGTCAATGATACAGTTTTAAGAACGGTTTTTATTCTTGGTTTATTTGAAAATGAACTTTAACAACGTAGACTTAGAGCTTAAAATTAAGTGAAATAACGTAATAGGAGAACAATTTTATTTCGAATTATCGACGCATTTTTGTAAATTCTAGGAATTTGTCTTCGCGCGCGAAATTACAATATGGCGGATGAGTTGCTATGCAAAATTAAATGTATTTTGGCGTATTTTTTTCTTAAGGACGTAAGAAGCGCTTTATATTTCGACCTTCTTGCAATGAATTAAGGTTTAATTATTATTACTCAAATAATTCTCAAGGGCTGAGAAAATAATAATATTTTTGTTTATTCTAATTTCTTCTTGATACACTACTAATAAAGTTTGTTTTGTTTTTTCTCACATTGATTCGCATATTGCATTTTGGAGCTGAGTTACAAATTTGATTTCGCGGAATTATTTCTATAGTAAAAATGCTTCAATTATGCTTTCGAAAATTTAGTTCGATATAAAATATTGAAGTAAAAGCGAGCGACGTGTTCCTAAATAACTTTAGTTGCGTTTAAGTTAAGAGTATGTGTATGTTTTATACTGATAATAGAATGTGTAAATAGTGTGTGTATATATATGTACATAAAAATACTTTAGAATAGAACATTAGTTGCTAGGTTTATTTCGTGTATTAGGTGTATTGTGTGTTTTATAGTGTAAATAGATTTTTCGTTAGGTTGTATAAAAAACTTTTAAATTCAAAAATGTCGCTAAGAAAAAATTCTAGTGAAGTTTGGGACTATTTTGAAAAAAGTGAGAACTTTAAGGCGCGGTGCAGGACATGCAACGATGTCCTGAGTTATCGCTCAACAACAGCTAATTTAAAAAATCATTTGAAACGAAAGCATATCTCGTTGTTCACGGCTCTTCCATCGGTAGTGGAAAAAGGAGAGCAGCCAGCTGTGGCCTGCACTTCCACTGCGTCAGCCGTTACTATTTTGGAGCCACATAGGGCAGTAACGGCATCGGCATCGACATCGGGATCGACCTCGTCACCTATTACGGCTTCAGCTGGTGATGCCGACTCCGCACTAGGAGCTCGAAAACGAAGAGCGACGGTGATGGACAGTTATATTCCAAAAAAAATATCAAAGGAGCAGAAACAGCTAATTGATCGTGATGTTTTGGAGTTGTGCATCGATGCTTTCCATCCTTTTAGCATCGTAGAGGAGCGGTCTTTTCGAAAGCTTATGCGTTGGATACCAGGATACCAACTGCCGTCACGGAAGACGCTATCAAAAACACAGTTGACCGCACTGTACGAGCAAACGAAGGCTGTCGTAATACCACAAATAGCTACGGGATGCGAGTCCATATGCATAACATTTGATATGTGGTCATCGCGCAAAACCGAGCCGTACATTGCAGTTACAGGACATTACATAGATACGGACTTTAATTTTAAAACTGTTTTGCTGGACTGCTGTAGTTTTGGAGGCCACCACACTGCAGAAAATATTGCGACAAAAATATTATCCATCACAGACGAATGGGGCGTTACAAAAAAAATAAATTTTGCGGTGACTGATAATGCATCAAATGTCAGTAAGGCAGTGACTGAGCACCTGCAATGGAAGCATTACGGCTGCTATGCGCACAAATTGAATTTGATATTAATGGACGCCCTTAAGATGTTTGAGCACAGCCTGAGTAAGGTAAAAAAAATCGTTGCTTTTTTTAAAAAAAGTGCTGTAGGAGCAGAGAAATTAGACCACCAACAGATTTTAAACGGCAAGCAGCCCAAAAGATTACTGCAGGAGGTTGAGACGCGGTGGAATTCGACCTTCTACATGCTGGACCGATTTTCAGAAATACGGGACGAAATCAAAATAACCATGGCGCTGCTCAATAAAACCAGCTTGCCCATTATTTCGGAGGAGGAATGGGTAATTTTCAAACAATTAGTAAATGTTCTAAAGCCGTTCGAGGAGATGACGGCCACTATAAGTGGCGAGAAATATGTGACCGGAGGTGACGTCATAGTTGTCACAAGGATATTACGAGAAACGTGTGCATCATTTTTGGAATCCGAAACTTCTTATCAGATGAGGTCATTTTTACAGACACTGGAAACTGACATCAACATCCGATTAGGGAATGTAGAAAAAAGCGGTACGTTGTCGGTTTGCACATTCTTGGATCCCCGATATAAAATGAATGCTTTTTCCGACCAAAATGATGCCGTACGGACAAAGCGCAGGATACAGGACAAGGTTCAAGAGATTATAGCGCGAAACCGATCGACAGAGCCTACTGAGCCTCCTACTTCTTCTACATCCGGATCTGCGTGGACAGTTTTCGACCGCTTCATGTCTGAAAACATTGTATCCCAACAGGGAACCCCGCTATCGAAGGCGATCAAAGAAGTCCAAATGTACGTGGATGACGACATCTTGCCTCGCAGGGACGTGCACGGCAATCTCACTTGCCCACGAAAGTGGTGGCAAACCCATAGGAATATATATCCTAACTTAGCGGAAATTTATAGAACAAACTGCAACATCGTCGGAACGTCTGTCCCTTGCGAACGGATGTTCAGCAAAACAGGATTGATTGTGACCGACAGACGGTCAAGCTTAAAAACCCAGAAGGTGAAAGAACTGATGTTCCTCAATGTGAACATGGACCAAGAGAGGTTCAATTTGTAAATAATGTTATTAATGTATATATGATGTATATAATGTAATGTATATAAAATCAACTTTTAAATACGCCTGTAAAATTTACACTACAGCCAGTCCTAAGCCTGGATAAAGTATGAAGGGAGTTAATTTTATTATACATAAATAATTTACATTCTGCACAAACAAAAGGTAAATAGTCATTATAGAACGCTTAAACGATATAAATAGTATTAATGTCTATAACGGGTTCCTATAAAATTATGGCGCGAATAGCAGGCCTCGGTCATTAACCATTCATAAAAATCATAAATTGCATTAGGTACGTTAAGACGTCTTCTAAAAATGACAACGTAGGTATAAAAAAGCGTTTTACTAAAAAAGCGTTTCTTGAAACTGTTTTACGTTACCTAAAAAGCGTTTCGTTTCGTTTTCGGAAAAACGCGCAACGACCCAGCTCTACTTGAAATGCTTCAAGTGCAATGATTTCGGCCATATTGCATCGAATTGCAAAATGCAGCTGCCACAGACTTCGCAAGGACGTGAAGGACGTAGTGATGTGAACGCGTCGACGAGTGGTGAGGTTGGCAACACTACAAGGAGATGGACCAAGGAGACGGCTGGCGCTAGTGTCGCGTCAAAGCGGAACTTTTACGGTTCGAGTTGCAGCACTGCGCACGATGACGTGAACGAGATTGAGATTGACGGATCGACCAACATGACAGATCAGTGCTTGACAACTGTCATGTCAGACTTGCAGCAGCAGAGCGTAAACAAGAATGTGAATGCAATTTCTACGACGAATAAGCCTACGACACAAGTACTAGTGTTCGGAAAAAGTGTGTTAGCGTTAGTTGATTCGGGGTCTGATGTGAATCTAATGTCAATCGAGTGTTATAATAAGTTGAGTGCGCCGGAGTTGGACTTGAGTGCGATATCGTTGTCAGGGCTTGGCGCGAACAAAGTACAATGTTTCGGACGAATTAAGTGCAATATTGAGATCGACGAACACTGCTATAATGACGTTTTGTTTTATGTCATACCTACGGAGGCTATGCCTTATAGTATGATTATTGGTCAAGATTTATTACAAAATTGTACCATGCTTATGGAAAATAACCTCGTTAAGTTAAAGCCGGTCGGTAGCTGGGTGTACGAAATAGGAATATGTGATTCTTTTCTTGTAGGTTCAGAGGTGAGTTCAGATGTCCAACAACAAGTGAACGAGTTGGTGGAGTCGTATGTACCTAATAAAACAAGAGAAGCACCGATTTCGCTGAAGATCGTGCTTAAAGACGAAATTCCCGTGGCTCAACGACCGAGGAGGTTGGCTCCAAAGGAACAGGATGAGGTTAACCAGCAGGTAACAAAGTGGCTTGAAGAAGGAATAATAAGGGTAAGCTTTTCAGAATATGCTAGTCCACTAGTGTTAGTAAAGAAGAAAGACGGCACATTACGTGTATGTGTTGACTACAGACGACTGAACCAAAAGATTGTTAAAGATGAGTATCCGTTGCCGGTGATAGAAGATCACATCGACAAGTTAGCAGATGCTAAGGTCTTCAGTACGCTGGACCTGAAAAATGGTTATTTTCATTTACCTGTAGATGAGGAGTCTATTAAGTACACTGCTTTTGTGACACCAACAGCGCAATATGAATTTTTGAAAGCACCTTTTGGTCTCTCAATATGTCCAAAAGTATTTACAAGGTTTATAACGATTATCTATAGAGAACTGATAGCTAAGGGAGTGGTTATAATATTTATTGATGACTTAATTATTCCAGCAGCTAACGAAGACGAAGCCGTAGCCAGACTGTCTGAAGTCCTGGATGTGGCATCCCAACATGGACTCCAGATTAACTGGAAGAAGTCGCAACTGGTTCAACGACGTGTAGAATACTTGGGCCACATGATCGAGAATGGCGAGGTCCAACCATGCGAGGAGAAAACCAATGCCGTGGTAAGATTCCCAGAACCAGTTGATCTAAAGCAATTACACAGTTTCATAGGATTAACTTCCTATTTTAGAAAGTACATTAAAGACTTTGCCTTGATTGCAAAACCCCTCACTGATCTATTGAAGAAAAACAGTCCCTATGAGTTTGATGAAAAATGTAGAGATTCTTTTAACGAGTTAAAGCAAAGATTGGCTTGTCAGCCTGTACTAAAGATCTTCAATCCCATGCTACCCACAGAAATGCATACAGATGCATCTGCTGTGGCTCTGTCCGCAATTTTGTTGCAGAGAAGCGCGGACGACGGACAACTTCATCCGGTGTATTACATGAGTCAGAAGACCAGTCCTGCTCAAAGCCGTTACAGCAGTTATGAACTCGAAGCATTGGCAATAATTGAAGGTGTCAAGAAGTTCAGGTGTTACCTGTATGGAAAACGCTTCAAGATTGTCACTGACTGTAAAGCGTTTCAAATGACACTCAACAAGAAGGAGTTAGCCATGTCTACGAGGGTGGCCAGATGGATATTACTCCTGCAAGAATATGACTTTGAGATCGAACACAGAAATGGAAGCAAAATGCAACATGTAGATGCTCTTAGTCGGAACCCATATGTAGCATATTTAAAGAATGCACCTATCCATGAAAGACTGAGGATTGCTCAAGGAAATGACGAAGGATTACAAGCAATTATTGAGTTGCTAAAGGAAAAAGTACAATACAAAGATTTTTATTTAGAGCATGGACTGCTCTACAAAGGTGAGCAGAAGCATCTAGTTGTCCCCATGTCACTTGAAAATGAGATTATAAAGAGAGCTCATGACATGGGACACTTCTCAAAGAAGAAAATGAGAGAATTAATTAGTAAAGACTATTACATAAAAAACTTAGATAAAAAGATTGAAGCACACATTGTAACATGTATCCCTTGCTTGATGGCGGAGAGGAAACAGGGTAACCAAGAAGGTTTTCTGCATACTATTGAGAAAGATGAAATACCGATGTTTACCATGCATGTGGATCACTTGGGTCCCATGACCGAGACGAAGAAGCTATACAACCACATACTGACGATGGTGGACGCTTTCACCAAATTTGTATGGCTATTCCCCGTGAAAAGTACCACAAGCAAAGAAACGATTGATAAGTTGAGAATACATCAACAATGCTTTGGAAATCCATCCAGAATTATAACAGATCGAGGTACTGCATTTACTAGTACACAGTTTCAAGAATATTGTCATGAAGAGGGCATAGAGCATATTAAGATTACAACTGGAGTGCCCAGAGCCAACGGGCAAGTCGAAAGAATACACAGAATTGTTATCTCTATACTGACTAAGTTGTGTATAGAAAACCCGACCCAGTGGTATAGACATGTCAGTCAAGTACAACGATGTATAAACAGTACCTACCAGCGCAGTGTAAATACCTCTCCTTTTGAGCTATTAATAGGAACAAAAATGAAATTAAAGGAAGATGTGGAAGTTTTTGAACTGCTAGAACAGGAGAATAGAGACAGCTTCATGCTAACGAGGGAAGACAATAGAAGGAGAGCGAAAGAACAAATACTAAAAGTGCAGGAAGAAAATAGACGTACTTTTAATCAGAAAAGAAAGGAGAGTACTAAATATCAAGAAGGTGATTTAGTCGCAATCAAGAGAACACAATTTGGCGTAGGAATGAAGCTGAAACCTAAATACCTAGGTCCCTACCGAGTTGTGCGAGCTACTGGGAATGACAGATACCAGGTCCAGAAGGTTGACGACTCCACTGAAGGGTCTAAGAACACCACCACCTCCTGTGACTACATGAAGCGATGGCCTCTCAGTACAGGATAAGGGCAGGTAATTTAAACTGCTTGTTTTATTTTGTTTGTTTTATTTTATTTGTTGTGTCGCACCGATTTCTATTTGTACACCCAGATACGGCAGTATACCAGTTGTTGTTATGTTTAATATTTAATATTGTTGTAAAGTATATGAGTACAGTATGTACAGTTTACTGAGTATGACGAGTTATGTTTCAATATACCTACTTGCTACCACTGTACCATGTTGCCTAGAATAAGATTGTTGTAAGAATAAGAATATTAGTCGTAGAAATACGTCGGTCTAACCCATGTCTAGATTAAGTTAGCTCAGATGTGAAAGGGTTAATCTTAAATGCAGTTCACTGCTGTAAGTCTGAGGACAGACTGCATTTCAGGACGGCCGACTGTAGGATTGAGTGAAAAGGAACGTAAGAATGACGTATGTATAGTGAATGAGATAGCATGAGGATGAACTGAACGAGTGTGAAAGAGATGCGTGAATGACTTAGGTCATTTTAGATATAAGCGATGGCGGCGGTCTCCTATTGGAGAATCGGTATCGGTGTAATGGTGAAAAGACGTGTCTGCTTTGATTTTTATAATATAATTTTAATTGTTGTAAAAAGTGGTTTTACTTCGTCGACCAATATCCCACATTTATATTATATATGTTTATATTATATTAGATGTATGTATATATTTACATGTATAGCAAATTATGTATAAGTATTATAATTATGTTTTGTTACTTATGTGTAAGTTAGTTGCACCGCCTACAATTTTTCCGCTTTGCCCTAAGGTTGACTGGTAGAGAATGCCTCATGGCATTAAGTCCGCCTTTTGTACGATAAGTTTTCTTTTGTGCAATAAAGATTAAATAAATAAATAAATAAATGCTTAGATCTTTAAAACTACGCAACGGATTTTGATAGATAGAGTGATTAAAGAGGAAGGTTTATATGTATGATACATGCAAAATATAGCATTGTACCCGTGCGAAGCCGGGCGGGTCGCTAGTTCAAAATAATTAAATATTATTTATTGCCTCTTCATTCTAAAATAAACTATAATATTTCGTTCATATTCGTCGGTATTAAAAATTGCCGTCTGGGTCATTGTCAGATTATTATTAATATTCTATTAATTTTCTGATAAAATGCCTGTGAGAATAAAGTAGGTTCCCTCTTCTATAATCCGATCTAATAGAAAAATAACCTAGATTCATACAAGCTCTTAAATTTTGACCATCGAAGGGACAAATTTTGTTTTTTGAACTGACAATGACCCGTCTAGATGAAAGTATACACCTTATCACCAAATAAATACATACTTAAAAGAACACAAAAAACTAATAGTAGACACTAAAAACTGTATACTTCAATTTTACCAAAAAACATTTTACGAAGCCAAAATGCGGACCTAAAAACCCAATATCATAAAACAAACCTATATTTGCAGCTTTCCAACTAGATCTAAAATTACTTCCATACAGGTTAGTAGCGGATATCTGTACAATCCCACTTCTGAACTGAACGTGTAACTTTGTACCGAGGTTAGGTTAGTATTTTTCGTTGATATTGCATTTTTCTGTGCAAAACGGTTATAGGTTTTCTCAGCATTTCGATGTGCAGTTTCAAATGGCCCCGTTTATGTTCTGAATGGCAAGGCTAATAGAATACTGAGGAGTTTTGTAAGCACTGCCAAAACCGAAATGAAGAATCTAACTGATGAGTTTTGTAAGCACTGCCAAAAACCGAAATGAAAAATCTTAATTGAAACACGTACATTTTCACCCTTGTCACAATGATTTTCCTTTTCCATAATAGCGTGATGAGAGGCAAAAAAAATTCTTACCAACAGATAGATGGCATGAAAAAGTTACATTTTCCAGTAGAAACTTAATTTCAATACAAATTTAGAATTTTATAATAGTAGAGAAGGGGAAAAAAGGGTGATAATATGGAAGGGATCAAGTGGCAAACGCAGACCATGGTGATATTGTAAAGGTCACGAATGACTGGATTACAGCGGCACAAGACAGGAAAGGTAGGAAAAAGTTGAATGAGGCCTTTACTCCTAAGGGTCCTAACGCGAAAATAAATTTTCACTTATTTGTTAACTATGCGGAATGTATATTATATATTTTAATGGTCGGAAATGTTGACTTTATTGATAAAAACACAGGAAAGGCATGGTTCATGGCCAGTCAAGAATAAACAAGTCTGTTTGTCCGTCCGTCCATCGGTCAATAGGCTTCTCATGCAGAATAAAGTTCATTATTTCATTATTATTATTTCATGCTATCTCATGAACGTGATAGCTAGACAGTTGAAATTTTCAGAGATGATGTATTTCTGTTGCCGCTATAACAACAAATCCTAAAAACAGAATAAAATTAATATTTAAGTGGGGCCCATATAACAAACGTGATCGGTTGCGTTAACTTCACCTCATTTGTATTCGGTGCGCGAGTCCGACTCGTACTTGGCCGGTTTTTATTTACTACAGAAGTGATAGATAATAAACGGCACCCATTTTCCTGTGTTCCGCTTCAAGTATCGCTGTCGCAGTATTCGTAACGTCCATTCGTGCTCATGACATTTCACAAGCGGCCGCACGGGTGGCTTGCCTCGATGACTTCTTGTCGAATTTCCAATTGAACTGCGGCAGACCCAAACCTAGTACAAAATTAATAAGTACAATAAAAATATGTAGGGACAATCTTACACAAATCGACCTTATTTGACCATTGAAAAATAAATAACGTTTCAAATTTTTCCTTATGACTTCTTCTGCCAGGTTACGCATTTTTTTTTTTTTTGTGTTTTGATTTTTATATCAATAGTACAATATAAAAAAAAATGTGATGTACCCATATTAAAAATAATGAGACTTTACATGTTTTACAAATTTATAGCTATTTAACAGCTAATAAAACTAATAGCTAACCCAAAATGTATGGAACAGCTGTTTTTTTCTTTGCAATTTCATGGTTGGTTTGGCCTTATGGTAAAAGTTGCTCAGTGTGACCCTCCCATTACATAAATTCCCACGTACCTACATAAATTGTGATAAACCGTCAGACTTTCTTGTAGTTTTTATTTTATTCTTACACTTTTCCTCATTTATTTATATATTAAAATACACTTTTAATTTTTTCTTTGAGAACTACGTATAGGTATGTAAGGTCATATTACTGTAATAGTTAAGTACTTATCCTATCTGAAAAAATGACTAACTGTTGAGTTTCTTTCGGCGTTTCTTCTCAACAGTGGTCTCCTCTTGGGAAATGCCGGTAGACTCAGACATATAAAAGTGCCCTTGTGGTCTACTTGCAGAATAAAGTTCATTATTTCATTACCCCATTCACGACAAAAAAGTCAACTTGGATAAATAGATAACGGTCGTGACCCAGGGACAAAATATTCGAGCTCACCGAAATATTTGCCCTTGCCGGGATCCGAAACCAGGACCGCTGGTTCAGAAGGCAGCTGTACAAACTGCGCCAACCGCGTCGTCAACAAAAAAACAAGTGTAATTATAAGAAAGTATAAAAACCATTTTTAGAAATGTACCAAACCAAAAACAGTTTTTCATAAACTATCATTAGTTAGTAACCTTACATGGCGTAGTCATACCAGCTCGTGAATTTTAATCTAAATACATTGGTAAAGCTTTGATAAGTTGTTTTTAAAGCACTATTTTTAATCTGCTTTGCCCTGACAATTTTCTGCTCTGAGTTTATCTCCGTTTTCAATAAAACTGGGACGGGGAACTCGTTACGCATCGCTTCGTCAATTCGTACCCGTTTCGTGACATTTCATAATAGCCGTGTACGGACGAACGAACAAAAACATGGTACGAACATTGAGCAGTACACGGAAAAACAATCACTGAACATTGTAGTAGTAGGACATTGTTTTAACATATTTTAGCAATGATGTTTTATAAGAACATAAGAATAAAATAAGAATAATTTATTTGCATAGAATAAGGTACAGTGAATTGTCAACAGGTGAACATAGACATTAGGCGGCTTATTCTGCTATATGTACTACTTATTAACTAATACTAGCATGCACATATATTATATATTTCCTCCAAATTAATAACAGCGTACTCTGAAACAAAAATCTTTTACATCAAAGTAGCTTTTCTCCAGTAAATAATTTGTCAGGCTATTTTTTAATTTATTTATAGAAAGTTCCTTAATGGTTTTCGGTACATACGTTATGTTCTTGTAAGAGCTCACGTACGTCATTGTCTCGTTGACCGTGAACTGGGAAGTAAATATTCCAGCTGTCATGTTAGTGTATAACGTATGTTCTTATAAAACATCATTGCTTATGTTCTTTTCACGCAAACGCATTTTTTTTTAATTCGAGAAAGACATATATCCATTGAACAATATATTTTTTTACAGTAATAATTTATCTTCACAATATTATCTGAATATGTTTCAAATATTTAAATCGAACCAACGACCTGTCTTGTTCGACTTCTTTCAGTCAACGACTTGGAAATATTTAATGCTCTTGCCCATGCCAATGTGGACACGCTTTTTACTTTCGGTTCATATTTTTTCCTGTTATTCTTGTCTTGGGTGTGTTCCGAATCTGAATTAACAAGATTAAAAGTCACATTCAGGGGACAAATTCGAGTGTACTCAGGATATTGCCAGAGAAGCGATTTCTCAGGTATATTGATTTTTATTAGAATGCGATGTTTGCGATTCGAGATTGCGATCGATGCAATTCGAATTGCATTAGTGATAAGTTCACGTTTTCACGAAGGGAGTAAAGTCGGAAGGTCGAGGTAATAAACACCTTATTGAACGGGATTAAGTTCCGTTTTGTTATACATATTAATGTGTAAAAATGCGTTTTAAGTTTAACACATCAATATACTAATTTGTATCTAAGGCACTTAATTTGGCTGTATATTTTTTTTATATACCGCATGCACAATGATGTAAGTAGAACTGCAAACTTACTGAATGATTTCAGTTCGATTTTTCTTCGGAGTTTTCAACGTGACGACCGAACGGTTTGAACAATGGGTTGACGGCGAAGAATTGAAAGCCATAATGGAGCAAGAATGGACTTTTAAACTTACCTCCTTAGTTTTGTAGATTGCGAGCTGAGGAGTGATTTTTCATTTCTAATAAATGCTATAGTACTTTACGGATTTCAAGATAGTGTAACAAAAGAATACAATTTTGTAAGGTTCTCTGTTACAAACTTCGTAATAGCTGCGTTTGAACTGTATTTTATTGATTGTTTGTGGAAAATGCGATGAGATTGTTCGTGGTACGCGGCGACACGAACGACCGACTCGTGTGTGTCGCTATGACTGGCTTGTATACGCGTCGATTTTGAACGAACAGTAGTCGTGCAATGCGGACCCAATCACCTGGGTGCACACTGGCATATACTCGTAGATTAGCGAGACTCGCGGCAAGTAATAATAATAAAAATAAAAAAACCGGCCAAGTGCGAGTCTGACTCGCGCACCGAGGGTTCCGTACAAACTTTCACTTATCCCATCTTAATTGGTGTTAAAATGTATGGCGCCGCATACAAACGAGGTGCAAACTTAACGCAACCAAGTTCTCCAAATATGATGTTTGAAAAGGACTATATTTTTTATGATTTTGTTCCAAATGTATAGTTTTCAGATTTTTATAAGTATTTGTAGTATGTGACGATATTACTTGCCAAATTTCATAGTTCTAGGTCATCGGGAAGTACCCTATCATTTTGATTCCCTTAAGTGTCGAAATGTACCTACGTAAAAAATGGCCGTATCTTTTTTCACGTTAACGTAGAAGTTTGATCACAGCTTCAAGGAACCGTAGACCTGAGTATATGGTGTTAATTTCAACTCGATACCTCTACGCGTTCTCGAGATAAAGGGTCTTGACAGACAGACAGACGGACGAACAACAAAGGGATCCTATGTTTTTTCGATTGAGGTACGGAACCCTAAAAAAACTGATTTGACACCTACTGTCACCTAATATCAATCATACGTGCACAGAAATCCCCCGGGTATTAATAAATGAGTGACTAAATTAATGAAAAACATTATTTCGGGCAACTGTAGCATAGAATATATCTACAGGACGCCCCAACTCCCAAAACAATGGGACATCAAGGGAAAGTACCTTAAATATCGTAGATAGGATATTTTGCTGAAAGAAGACTTTATTGTATCGGAATCGAACCAATGGTCAAAATCCTTCAAAGATAGATAAATTGAGGTTCCTATAAATAGAGGTTAGAGAGAGAGAGTAGAGGTATAAATACACAGAGAAGGCAGAATCCGCCGTCCTAAATGAAATGCTTAGTTGGCAAAGTTGACTGCGCGTTGCATTACGCTGGCACAATCCGGACAATAGGCTTGTCAACTAGGCTTTGTGGGTCGAGTCGTTGAGCAAATAGCATTACTACTATAAAGCTACCATATCTACTACTAGCTTTTGCCCGCGACTACGTCCGCGAGGAACTTGGAAGTATGGAAGTATGGATGGATGTGTAAGATCAGAATTTAAGTAATCATCAGGTCAATGAATTATTGGTAACTGCGAGATAGGTATCATTTAATTTAACACATTTCTGTAAACTACGTTTTTTGTCTTCCCGTCCTTTGATAGCACGTGAAGGTTTTGTGGACTCGAGACTCGTGAGCACGCCACGTATAGTTGCCCATGGGAAAAACAGTTTTTTTCTAAATGTACACCTGCTACTTTCAGGGTTTGTCCTTGAGCTTTATTTATTGTTATTGCGAATGCTACTTTCAGGGGAAACTGGACTCTTTTGAACTGGAATGGTAAATCGGTCGGGATTATTGGAATACGGGGAATTAATACATCTTCTCCCTTTGCTGTTCCTGTCATAATTATTGCATTTACAATATTGCGTCCTAGATGTGTAATTTGCAGTCGCGTGCCATTACAGAGTCTTGGTGCGTCAAGATTTCGCATCAACAGGACTGGAACGCCAACTTTCAGTCTCAACTTATGGGAAGGCACCCCTGATAATTCCAAAGAGTTGAGGAACTCGACCGGGTACGACGTCACTTGTTCAGTGTCCATGACATTGTCTACCGACAGATATTCGACGAAATCACCTTCCACATGTGACATGATTTGTTCGTTTATCTGTCCCACAATTTCATTAGTGGGTGCTAAGATTGCTCTTTCGCATAGCCATTCTCTGTTCCTCATATTAGTTTTCAGATGGGGATAGACGTTGTTTTTTAAATCATTTGTGTTTTGGACAACATTACAAAACTCACTATTCAAAGTAATCATGCCGTTAGTATCTGTTGCCACACGATCTTCGCCGATTTTCAGAAGAGCAGCCGCATATTGCCCCGCTTGTGTATCACAGTGCAGCTGTACTCGCATGTTCGTGGTTAGACAAAAATTTTTAACGTGAACCCACAATGTAAACGCCTTCAAACATGCATTTATTTCATCTGCCGATGTGCCCCTAGTGATCACCGGCAAAGTCTGTCTAAAATCACCAGCTAAAAGTACTACCATTCCCCCCATAATATTTCGGTTGCTCTTGATGTCTTTTATAGTCCGATCTAGTGCCTCGACTGCTCTTTTGTGGGACATCGTACATTCATCCCAAACCAACAGTTTACACTGTTGCAACATTCGACCACGTTCGCTATTTTTAGTAATGTTACACACCGGCATTTCCTCATGAGCTAAGTTCAATGGCAGTTTAAGCACTGAATGTGCCGTTCGACCGCCACTGAGCAGCGTCGCCGCTATTCCAGAGGAGGCTACAGCAACAGCTATACCTTTATCTTTCCGGATTTGGGCTAAAAGCAAATTCAAAAGAAATGTTTTGCCTGTACCTCCCGGAGCATCCAGAAAAAACAAACCACCTTCACCTTTTTCGATTTTGTCCACAACATTATCAAAAACTAATCTTTGCTCTGGGTTCAATAGCGGAACAGAGTCAGTTATATGTAGTTGTAAAGCAGCGGAATCGTAGTCCAATTCTCTTATTAAATCACTGCTAACTTCTCCAATTCTATTTGGCCTGTTCATCCCAAAATCTGATAGATACTTTCCAGTGATAGTTATCACTTGGTCTTCAACCTTTGTAAGGGCCTCGTTATAAATGAAATCATTGTGTGTAACATTTGGGTTATGTTCTTGTAACCTGTGTAAAATGTCATCCGATAGATCATTTTTGTGTTTTTCCCATAGTTCTTGAGGGTTTGAAAGTCCGCATGTTGCTATTAATATAGCAAAGAGTTCTCTCATTTTGGCTGCTGATCTACATTGCGCAGCCTCTTCTAGTGTCACATCCCAATGATTGTCATTTTCCAATAATCCTCTTGCCTCACATGCCTCGCGAAATGTTAGAAATTCTTGGTTATTGTATTTTTTGAGATCATTAAAAGAGGTTGGCCCGCGCACATGATGTAAAAGCATTCTTAGACAAAAACATTCCATGTTAGTGACATGGACTGTGTAGACTCGCCCTAAAGCATCGCCAGATTTGACACCCGGCCAATTCTGAACTGGAGTTCCTTGAACTCGGCGCTTCCAAGCTTTTCTGGTTGCGTCCCAAATGTAATACCTCGGTACTTCAACATATAGAAGGGTTCTTGCAAACTCATCTCTTGTACAAAGATCAAAAAAATCTGTGAGTGTAGTTTTTGGTCGACTGGCTAACTGCTCTTGGAAATTGTTTTCTGTAAAATAAACGCGTTCACCATTCTCTAAGTGCACACTGAGATGTGTCACGGTAGGATGTCTTTCGTGCAACGGGAACCCTAAAAGCCGCCAAACGGCTTCGTTGCTATTCACATAGCGACCACATTGATATGTTTGTACTTCATTTACGGGATTTGTAAGATCTGTATTTGCAAAGTTGAAAATAGCTTGATCGCTACCTTTGTTAATATATTTGCAGATATATTTGATGGCGCGTACTGAACTGCAAGCCTCAACATTTATATGAGCGTTAAACATTTTTGATAAGATAGGGGAATGAGGGACCACCCAACTATTATCAACAGTAACATAACTCCCATTTCGAACTTTTACAGATGCCGTTTGACCTCCATCTGCCGGTGCTCTTCTACGATACAAAGGGTATCCGTTTTCATTGTGAACAGTCTCTTTGATTAAGTGTCTTGGATATTTTTTTGTGCATTTCCCATCTTTCATGCAAGAGCACTGGGGATTATAAGGCCCGCAAGGGCCATGGATCATATTTTTTACAATAATATCATGGAGTATTTTGTCACTGCTTGGATCTGGTATTTCAGCACTGATGATTTTATCAATTTGATCAGATCTTAACTTATCTTTTAACCACAATAATATATGAACATGTGGCAGACCACGCTTCTGCCATTCTATCGAATACATAAAGCAACGTACTTCTCCAAATATTTTGCCTTTGGTAATAACATTCATAAGCTTTTTTACTTTCAACCTGAAAACTCTTGCCACTATGTCATACCTATCAGTTGAGCTTTGTCCTGGCATCAATTCATTTGTTATTTCAGGCCAGGATGGATTACAGGTGAATGTCACAAACAAATCGGGGCGGCCATAGGTACGCACATAAGCAAACGCGTCTTGAGTATATTCGTGTAAATACCGTGGACTATTTACAAACGAAGAGGGTAAAATTACCATTCTACCAATATCATTCGGATTCACGTTAGCGTCATTTGCTACAGCATCTTGAAGGTGGATATAATTATCTGCTCTTAATTTAGTTTGATTTAATGATATGTATCGTAGTCGTTCGCTTTCAACCTTGACGTACATATCGACATAAAACTGATTGGCCAGTTGTTTGCATCGTTGAATAATATTGAAATCATTATCTCGGATCATAGTGTGGTAGGCATAAAAATCCATACATGATACTTTTTTATTGGGTAAGGGGAGGCCAGTCACTGGACTGACTTGTGGAATTTGAAAGTGATACCCCTCTTGTCCCTTGCTAAATAATAGCGGATATTGTAACGCATCATAAAATTTGTGTGTATCAGGAATCCTGGTCAATGTGTTATCATGGGCGTGTAAAACAATATCACGGGAAGCGTACTGTTCGCCAGTAACCAAAGCTGCGACTTCGTTTATTAAAGGTGCATTATATCGTCTTTCATGTTCACCACTTGGCGTACGGTCAGGATGCATCACTAATTTATAATCTTCTCCTGGCATTCTTTCTAAAGCTGTTTTGAAAGTGTGTATGAGGCGGTTATGTTCATGTAACATTCTCTGAATTTTAAGTACAGTATCCCTTTCAACTCCTTGAATAATTTGGCACCGGCGGTCAACCTCATTACTTTCATCACCCATGAAATAAATCTGTAAAAATTTTGATTGATCATTATTTGATGGAAGCAAGGAGCCAATTCTATGATAAACTTGGCCTTGTATTGTAAAAGTCGGAGAAAATCCAGGCATAACTACCTCTTTATCTACACCAAATGACGTCATTTGAAAACATGAATTATATTTTCTTATCCTGTTCAAAAAACGCTGGGATTCATTGCCATCGTATAAAAGTAAAGATTTAAGTGGTTCCTCTGGCTCACCCAGTGTAGGAACTGAAACTTTTCCACCAGAACAGCACATACCCGGAGTTTCTTGTCTCCACTTGAGTGCTTCACAATGCCTACATTTTTGATCCATTTTGCCTATGAGGACTAATCGATGATTAATATAATCAATTAATGGGTCATAATCAAAAGCGGCATCGTGAAACGCCTGCCATGTATTCATTGTAAGCGCACGTCTTCTTTCTGACAGGCGTTCAGCATTTAAAAGACGTCTTGTTTGGGATTCCTCAGATGTCTCGGCAGCTCTTTGAGCTGCGTGGCGCTCAGCGTCTAAAACTTGACGGGCCTGGGTCTGCTCAAAAGTTTCTGCAGCTCTGCTAGATGCGTGGCGCTCAGCGTCTAAAACTTGACGGGCCTGGGTCTGCTCAAAAGTTTCTGCAGCTCTGCTAGATGCGTGGCGCTCAGCGTCTAAAACTTGACGGGCCTGGGTCTGCTCAAAAGTTTCTGCAGCTCTGCTAGATGCGTGGCGCTCAGCGTCTAACACTTGACGGGCCTGGGTCTGCTCAAAAGTTTCTGCAGCTCTGGTAGATGCGTGGCGCTCAGCGTCTAAAACTCGACGGGCCTGGGTCTGCTCAAAAGTTTCTGCAGCTCTGCTAGATGTGTGACGCTCAGCGTCTAAAACCTGACGGGCTCGAGTCTGCTCTAATGTCTCCGCATCCCTTTGAGCTGCGTGACGCTCGGCATCTAAGACCCGACGGGTTTGAGTCTGCTCCTCAGATTCTTGGGTTCGAGCTATTTTCGCTGCCCGAGCTCTGCTGGTGCTACGCGCTAAATTAGATTTACGCTTGCGAGTCATATTTGAATATAGTGTAACGAATTAAACCTAATCTAAATTACTAAAATAAGCGGGAAGATTATTTTCCTACGTACAGACAAAAATAATTGATAAACAAATAGGCAGCACACCTAACTAACCTAATCTAATAACAAAACTAAGCAAATGGATTTTTGCCTACGTACAGACAGACAGACAGGTCTAACGTTTTACTTAAAATCCTAAAGGATGAAAGTTATTAGTCGCTAACGTTTTATATTTATTTGAAAACAGCTCAAACGATACCAATACTGATTTAAGAAATAGGTATCATACCTAACTCCTAACCTAATAATAAAAATAAGCAAGTAGATTTTTTTCCTACGTACAGACCGACCTAACGTTTTACTAAAAACCCTAAAAGATGAAAGTTATCAGTGAATAACTTTTTAAGTCTATTTGAAAACAGTTCAAACGACACCCAACAATAATTAATAAATAAGCAGCATACCTAACTTAACCTAATAACAAAAATAAGCAAGTAGATTTTTTCCCTACGTACAGACAAACCTATTAACGTTTTCCTTAAAAAATATTAAAGTACTGAGCACCAAGCAAGGAATGAACTCGTTAATCTAAAGCGCAAAATATTAGATATCGCATACGTCCGACAAAGTCGTCTGCCCTCATGTGTCTGCCCGTTCGGGTAAGCGTAGTTAGCAATCTAAACTCCCCCCTCTGCGCCACGCCGCCCGTTTTATTTAGATGCCTCTGCTGTGCGTAGGTACACTTATTATGAGACCGCAATTAATTTGGGAACTGAATACCTATCTGTCAATTCATGGATTTTGACGTAAGTATAAGGTAAAGAAACATAAATAAAACCCTTAGTAGTAACCAGTTTGAATAATAGGCCTTTGTTTTGTTTCTGGTACACATTCAAATGTGTACCAGAAACAAAACAAAGGCCCATTCGAACCGCCTCCAACTACATGTAAATTGCTCGCCTATAAAACTGCAGTAACATTCTTTGTCCTTCTCGGGGTCTATAACTACCTCCACATCAAATTTCATCTATACAGGGTCAGAAGTTTAAGCGTAAAAAGGTAACAGAAAGACAGGCAGACAGAGAGATAGTTATTACTTCCGTATTTATTATTAGCAACAACCTCGTACAACACGATAGATATCCACCTAATCACCTTAATTAATAAAAGGGATTATTAAAAGCGCCTAAGCAAAATGTAAGAGCAATTGTGCTCTTGGTCTAATAGTTACAATTTCTGCAGGGTCATCAATGTCACTACTATACTGTTCACTGACTTTTCAATCTTTTTAGGGATAATTTCCAGGATGAAAACTATCCTATGTCCTTCCTCGGATCTTAAAGTATCTCCATGCCAAATTTCATCAAAATCGATTCAGCGGTTTAAGCGTGAAGAGGTAACAGACAGACAGACAGACAGACAGACAGACACACTTTCGCATTTATAATATTAGTATGGATCAAGTTTGGTTAGCTTATATGCTATCACGTGTGTTTGTTACTTTTTCACGCTTAAACGGCTGGAGCAATTTTGATTAATTTTGGTATGAGTAGGTATAATATATTATATGGGTATGTAATGTTTTGCATAACAACAATTTGCGAATTTTCATTTTGCATAAAACGAATTGCATGATTTCAACCTGCATAAGTGATCATATAGCATAAAAAGAAAATGCATACAAATGAATTGCATAATTTCGAAAATTATAATAGTTTAATTGCATAATAATGTATTTGCATAATAGACAAATAGCATAATAGTCACTTTGTAATACTATAAAATAAATAAAATAAAATAAAAATCGTTTATTTCAGACCTGAACGATCCATATTAAGTTAGTAACACAACAAGACTTATTAAATATATTAGTACATGGTTAACTGAAATAAATAAAACATGAAAATACCTATACATACATAAATACCTATAACCATTACCGAGAGAAGCAGCTAGTCACAGGAGCAACCAGCACTTTTGCTCTATTTGGCCCTGCCAATAACTACCTCTACCCAGTATTTGGTTATTGGACAATCGAGACGCCCATCTAACGCCCTAAGAAGGCTGTTGCTGCTACCGCGCACTCTTCTCAGCAAAGACGCTATCCTCTTCCGCCTAATGGCAAAAAAGTCGTCTACGTGCGCTTCGGCAAACATGCCGGACGCACTGCAGTGCTTAGGCAGCCTCAACAACATCCTTAAGGCGTTATTATACTGCACTCGCAACGTGTTATATGCCCTCTGCGTAAATCTTACCCACAGACTGCACGTGTAAAAGGTCTGACAGTATGCTTTAAATAGCGTCAATTTTACTTCCTTGTTACACCGTGCAAATCTGCGGGCAAGCATATTAGCACGTACTGACATCGCTCTCCTCTCTCTTTCGAGATCGTGGTCATCGCTTAAGTCTTCCGTGAGTATATGCCCCAGGTACTTAAACTTATCCACTCGCTTCAAAGGTACGCCGCACAGCACGATCCTAGGCTCCGTTGTTGGGTTATATTTGCGTGCTTTGAATACGACAACCTCACTTTTAGCAGCGTTGTACCTAAGACCATGCCGCTCGGCATACCTCTCACATACTGCGATAAGTTGCCGCACCGAGTCGACTGAGGGGCCCAGCAGCGCCATATCGTCCGCATAGCTAATGTTGTTAAAGCATGTCCCAGTGATATGGCAACCAACGCGGGTCCCACTGAGCTCCCCAATCAATTCGTTGACATATAAATTAAACAATATAGGCGATGTCAGACCACCCTGCCTTACACCACACTGGAGCGTATACTCATCCGACTGCTCTCCCGCCCATTTCACTCGGTTGACCTGGTTGTTGTACCAGTATTTTAGTAAGGCAACACATTCCCTCGGTACTCCGGTTTTGTCTAATTTATCCCACAGTACGTCGTACACAACCAGGTCAAATGCCTTAGATAAATCCAGAAAGCACGCATAAATAGGTGTGTTTCTGTCTTTATAGTACCTGACAGCTTGCTTAAGGCACAAAATTGCACTCTCCGTTGATAGTCCCGGCCTAAAGCCGAACTGACCGTCATGCAACTTTATATGTTTACAAAGTTGTGCATTAAGCAAGCCGTCCAGCACCTTAGCGAGTATTGTAGCGAGTGAGATGGGCCTATAAGTACTAGGGTCAGATAGATCTCCAGTCTTATTTTTCACAAGAGGCACTACCACTGTTCTCGTGAGTGACTGTGGAATATAAGCGTGTCTAAGGCACAGAGTATAAAACATTGCCAGTACACGAGGCAAGTGCACCCCAGCAGACTTAAGGTGCTCAATGCTGAGGCCGTCATGTCCTGGCGATTTGCCCCTCTGCATATTTTTTAGGACTGTATCCACCTCCTTAGCTGTGAACACCACCGTACTCGCGTTCATCCCGGCCTCAGCATTGCGCACCTCCTCTGTTGATGACTTTAGAAGTGGACTAACATTAAACACATTTTTGAAATTGTTGGCTATAGCTTTCCGATCACTGACACCTCCCACACTCACAGGGACGCCAGGCTGCACATTAAACTTGTTTTTGTTTTTCCAGAAGGCTTTAAAGTCCTTAGCTGCCCGGTTTGTAGCAAGAATATCACTTTTTATTTGTTCCTGTCGGTCTTGGCACCATTTCAGATGGGACTTAAAAAGCCTTCTGCTTTCACGCATATCATTATAAGTCGGCCCTTGACTAGGTCTATTCGCCGATACCCACACAAGAAATTTAACTCTAGCGTCCCTGTGCGCGTCCGCCACGTACTTATTCCAACCCGCAATTTGTCCACTTCGTTTCCGTCCTACCCTACTGGACTCTCTGGCCGCCTCTGTCAGCGTAGTAACTATGCGGTCATACATATTATTTAGTACCGTCGCATGACTAGGGTCATCACATGTTCGATCCGCACAGGACGTTAATTCGGCCGGGAAGTCCAGCAGTTTCAGCTCCTCGTTACATAACGAGCTGTAAAGCTCCACTTGTGCCCCCTGCCTCTCACCCCACACTACACCCACATTCAGCGGTGTAATCGGACTAGACTTAAGTTGTATTTTACTTAAATTACATTCTACCATTAGTGGTAGGTGGTCGGACCAATACACATCGTGTTTAACATGTACATTACGCACCGTTTCCCGCGCTGCCTCCGTGACAATGCAGTGATCCAGCCACCTATTACAACCATGAGCTTCGCTTGTATACGTAAATGTTTCAGATTCCGCGCCCAACATATCGAGGTCTATACAAAACCATTTTTGTGACTCACAAAATTGAAGTAGCTCTCTACAGAACAACTCGTTGGGGTGTGCATTGAAATCACCTAACATATAAATCGCCTCCACGTCTGGGTTGTCTGCACTAATAGCACTAATTTCACTTAAGCACTCCGTAAATAACGGCAAATTTTCTGTTGCATTTACTGGCATGTACACACTAAAGACTAAAGCGGCTGAGCTCGGCAACCTTATCTTAATGGCCGCTAACCGCACACTGTCACACTGAATGACTGACACTTCTGAAAAAACCGACTTTCTCCAAAGTAAAGCCGTGCCACCATGCGGTCTTCCTACCAATATGCCGTCACTGGTGTCCACCGCAGATGTCCCCATGACTATACCATTGTCATATCATACTTTTTTCATAAAAACATAAAGCATAAATGTTGTCCAAATAAATATATACAAAAATATAATAATATAAAAATATAATTTTCTTATTCATTTTTCCCCATTGCCGAGCCAAATTAGGAGCAGTTACCTTTTAAGGGTCATAAAAAAAACCGTAACCTACCTATCTCTGGGAGCAGTTTAATTTTTAGGGCCATACAAAAATAACCCTAACCTACCTATCTCTTGGAGCAGTTTCGTTTTTACGGTAAAAAAAACCCTAATCTACCTATATCTGGGAGCAGTTTCGTTTTTAGGGTCATAAAAAAACCCTAACCTACCTATCTCTTGGAGCAGTTTCGTTTAAGGGTCATAAAAAAATAACCCTAACCTACCTTTCTCTCGGAGTAGTTTCGTTTTTAGGGTAAAAAAAACCCTAACCTACGTCTCTGAGACCAGTTTCTTTTTTAGGCTCATAAAAAAAACTAACCCTAACCTACCTGTCTCTTGGAGCAGTTTCGTTTTTAAGGTCATAAAAAAAAATTACCCTAACCTACCTATCTTTTGGAGCAGTTTCGTTTTTAGGGTAAAAAAAAAAAACAACAATATTTCAGTAGGTAGGTACTCAACAACTTTTTATCCTTTTTTTTTAGGACTTATTTGATATGATATTTATGCAACTTGATAATTATTTTAGGTGTTTTTATGAGTTTAAATAAATATTCTGAATGTATGTTATACCAAGTGACATTATGACTTATGAACATTATAACTAATGTTATTATGATTATTAATGGTTATGATGTTTAAATATTATGGTTGACAAAATTATGAATTTTGTTTTTATGCAATGTGTTTATTATTCATTTTGAAAGTAGTTAAATGAAAATATGCTAAAAGTTTTTATGCAACTTGAACCGCACCCATATTATATATCATAGCAAACCGGGTAAGCAAGTTGAAGTGGCAATGGGCGGGGCGCGTAGCTCGAAGGACCGATGGCCGTTGGGGCAGATAGGTTCTCGAGTGGAGCAAGGTAGTCGGATGTGAAAATGTAGGTATATGTATTTTTGTATAAACAGTAATATAATATTTTGTATTTACTTGTACTCTAGATCCTCTCTGTACCATCAGATTTCTGATTTGCACCCACTTCTAGTATCTCTGTTTGGCCCTATGGTTGACTGGTAGAGAATGCCATTTGGCATTAAGTCCGCCATTTGTACTGAATTTTGTTTTGTGCAATAAAGTTTAAATAAATAAATAACCTGGTTAGAGTTGCGGGGACTCGCTGGAAGCGGGTCGCTGCTATCCGGCCCGTGTGGAAGTCTATTGAGGAGACCTGTGTCCAGCAGTAGACGTCCTGTCTGATATAATATAGTTTAGTATACACTAGCTGCGCCACGCGATGTTACACGTTCATCCCTCGATAAAACTATTTATTTCAGGATACAAAGTACCCTAATGTATCACCAAGTATCAGCTTCCTGCATACCAAAATTAAAATAACTGTTGTCAGCGGTTTTTGCGACGATCAGTAGAAAAGACCTTTTATAACCTTTTTTTCTGTGCCTCAGTACTAAAACTGATATATGACAGGTACATGATGCTCCCATTTGTTTAAGCCGCAAAAAAACTAGAGCCAGTGTATAAAATGTATGCTTTTCTTAATTAGGTGGGGTTTTAAGCCTCGTGACATTAAATCGACTGGGTTTAGGACATACGTGGTCCTGGGAAGCAGTCGCTGTAGATACATAGAGTAGGAGTAGCAGTCGGATACATTGAACCCCTTATTCTACATCTTAGTTCGTTTACCTGTTATTACCTATAAATTCACCTGTTATTATCATATTTCATTCATTTCATTTTGGTTATCATATATTGCCTTGCCAAAGAACACTCGTGTCTACGCCCTATTACTACATTACTGACGAGGGTTCCGTCGCCTACGCTAATCTATATATTATATATCCGCATGACACACATAAGCAAGTAAGCCACGCTTCGTGCACAATTAGGTTCTTAGTCCGCCTTCCAGCTTTGTTCGAAAAGAATCGACGCGCGTTCGTAGCGGCTACACCTGGGTGCTTGCTGATGTCTTCTACTTTTGCGGGCAAAGTCGGCGCGCATTCGTAGCATACGGTCATATCGTTACAACCTGTGACTTCTTTTTTTTTCTGTTTCCAATTAGCACTCATCTTAAGCTGTTTTTTTCAAAGATCAAAGGAGAAAGTCTTCTGTAGTATTTCATTCTGTGCTTTGGTATATTTATAGACATTCTAAACAATATAAAATCTTGAGCCTTTCTTCTTAATTCGATCGAAAATTCCCTGACCACGGCGAAAAGGAGGGTTATAATTTACATCAAAATCACAGCTCATTCACCCTATTACCTATTCCAACCTTGGTGATAACCAAACTTCCATGGCCGTCACCACAGAACACTACATAATTACTAACGAGGGTTCCATCGTCCGCGTTAATAGATATAATATACTTCCACATGACACACTTCTATCGCCACATTGACGGGTAAAAGCGGAAACGTAGTAAACGCCAAGCGAATTCATTGGCGTTTAGTACGTTTTAGCTATTTGCCGTCGGTTTCCCTTACGTTACTTACCTTTTAAGCGAATTAGGGTAAGGGCCCAAGTGTAGCACGCATATTGACGAAACTTGTTAACAGCAAATGCAGCCGAGACTCGGCATGCCACACTTAGGCTTCATTGGAGTTGAGCGGAGATGTATTTTTTTTTATTTATATTTATTCAAAAACAAAAAGCATGGTACACTTTTTTAAACAAATCACGCCAAACGCGAAGTTTATTGGCGAGTATTGCACTCACTTTGTTAACATTAGTACCTACCATTAAAAACTTGTGTACAATAGACAAATCACATTCCTTAGATTTAAATATAATTCCTTTGGACTTGCACGAAGCCTGGTTGGTTCATTTTCTCGACGGCTGTTGACAGCTACAATACACTACTACACTAGACTACTCACATAGTTGAAAGATCAATATTTTACGAGATATGAAGTGAAGGTAGAGGGGTTAGTCACATTTCAGTATTTTGGAGGATAGTTACTCCCATTAGATTGGATTGGGCCGCTAAAAAAATACGTGTCTGTTATTTTAGACTACTCTCTAACATAATGTCAAAATAAATCAAATCGAAGCCAGGCAGTTGAGTACATTTCCTTGTAAAAAACAATCTCATACCAGTACTTTCTCAACAAAAACCCTTCATATCTCGCCAAATATAGATCCTATGAGTATGTGCATGGTCTCACTCGATTCAACGTGAAAAATTACATCCAAAATGACACTCGCCAAGTTTGTAAAATGTTCATCTTTTAAAATATGCTCCCGCCCATACTTCCCTCAATGGGGTTAGGACCCCTAATTTTTGCCAGGACTCAGCAGATCCTTATTTCTAGTGCCAAGATAAAGTTAAAAACAAAGTTTCATTGATGTACCTATTTTGCTGTCAATCAATCAATCAATCAATCAATCAAATCGTTTATTTGCTAGAATACAGGTAGGTAGGTACAAATGAGGTCTTATATTCTAAATTGTTCCATGTATTCAGCCTGCGTGCAGGCATGCAAACATTTTAAGTGCACGCACGTTACATCAAATCATAATTAAAATAAAATAAATTCTTATAACAAATTAAATTTCTATTATATAAAATATGCTATTTTCCTGTGCTGCATAGGTACATTTATTTGCACCACAAAAAAATATTCGCAGACGTTCGAATTAGAACCTCCTAATTCTAAAGTCCATTAATAGTAATGTTAACTTGACACCGAAAAAAAACATTACGTATTTTTATTTTCTTTATGTACAGTAACATAAGGCATCTTATTCGTTCAAAAATGATGATGGTTTTAGACATTTTTCTCTGTAATCACAATGTGTTTCTTAACATACTATCAATGGTATTATCTAGAAGAAGGCTATTGAGATTTAATGGTACGATATATTTGAAGCATTCACTGATAATTTTTGTTTCATAAACTACTCGAAATTTACAAAATTCACGCAGAAAACTGCAAGCAATGCATGCATGAATTAGCTGTTACTTTCTAGAACTCAGGGAAAAGTATAAAATGTTGGTTGAAATGATAAATATATTTTTTTTAAAGCAAAAAAAAGCTAAAGGTATAAAATTGTAAAATTGCCAGCTACTTTTAATGTTGACCGTACAATACACTGCATTCACAATAAATCCAAACCTATGTAGGGGCAAGTGCTGTACCTGTGGACACTTTCCAGAATTTGACCTTTAATCAGTTGTTGGACAAAAACTACGCGTATTACCAATAAATTATTTATTTTGTTTTAATCACAGTTAAACAATCTTTAAAGTCCACATATGTCTTCTACGCTAGCTATCCGGAGATGGCGGATAAAAGCATTTAAAAAAAAATACTAATTTTGTCCATAGGTACATCTACTGTTTGTACCTATGGACACTAACAACGTACCTATGGACGGTAAGGTACCTGTGGACAATAATCAATAACATTATTTTAAACAGAAGAAACTTCTAAAATAACGCAATTAACAACATACAATTAATCAACATGTAATTATACGTTGCTCTGCATATCATAATAACTTTTTTTTCTTCTTGAAATGTAATATTCTTAGCAGAATCTCAAGTGTAATTATGGGACTTTAAAAAGCCTCCATAGTCTGCAGCAGTATCATAGTCGTCGTTTGACACTTTACATTCTTAAGGAAAACCTAATTTTCTTTATGGAAAATAATCAACAATCAATAACAACATCATTTTAATACAATCTATGCTAGCAGAGTTATCTGAATCATCATTTTATATTCAACATTTTTGAAAATAAAAACCTGATTCGTCATCGGAATTTACGTTGTCTTTGTGAGCCTTTGAAATGTATAAGAGAATATTTAATCCTCTAAAATAATTTAATTTTTTGGCATCAGGTATTGTTTTAAGCTTATCAGACTAAGATGTATCTTTATCTAACGTCTTTGGTACTATTTGTTCCAGTAGAATTCTTTTTCTTATTATTATTGGCTCTTTTCGATTCCTCCACCTTAATAGTTTCTTTTAACGGCGTGTCTGTTAGAATCCTAGTTTAGCAAACTCATAGGCAAGTTCTCGAACTTGTTTTTTATTCAGGTACATGTGTAGATATGCTGCTTTTTTTAAGTAATCATACTTACAGCTGTTGCTCCTCAGTATTGTTAAAGATCCTTCTGATATAATTTTTGACTTCGAAGCCTTCTTCACCAATATTTCGACAGTATTTTTTTTTGTGTTTAAAGATTATCGAATTTGGGATTTTAAACTTCTCAGTGGCTTTCCTTACTAAAGTCAGTGTCCAGGCATATCTTGTCTTTTTTTTTCACAGTTTTTCTACGAGGCACTAAATAAAACAAGAATATTAATTTTACTGTCCACAGGTACATTCAGTATAATTGTACCTATGGACAGTCCACAGGTACATTTACGGAGGTGTCCACAGGTACAATTTTGGCGGTTTTTATTTTGAATTCATACCGGTCACTATTAATGCTACCTACGACTAACGAAATCTTGTAGAAATAACGTTTACACCATATAAATTAATATGCTACTGCAAAGACACCCGAAACATTTGCAGATTTTGCATAAAACATGCTTAAAAAGAAGGAAAAAAACTTACTTTTTGTCACAAAAACTTTCGGCAGCCACAAAACACGCAGTTTCTGTCATCCGTAAAGATGGCGACTAGCTAGTATTGCCATATGAAAAAAATGCTTTTCAAATAAGTGATTGGTATTTCTCTATGGTTATTCGTTTTCTTTGTATGAGTAGTGTCCACAGGTAAAACCGTCCACAGGTACAGCACTTGCCCCTACGCCCACCTTTATACATGAAAACAAAACCATACATTCAGCTTCTTGAAACTCGATACTGACAGAATCCGAGCTTTGTTGTCCAAAAACAATGCTTGTTTTTGTTCCAAGTATCGTGTTTTGTCTAATCCCGGTGTTCATGTTTTGTTACTTGTCAATCCTGAGATTTCTCGGAAATATTTCAGATTCTAAGGATCTAAACAATGTTTTTCAACTTATTGTATGTTGACTTGGCTTTATTGGTGTCTGATATTAGTTTCTAACTTGCTTTTATTGTTATTTCTTTGTAGTTTGTTTTCGAACTATTTATTTTATAGATAAACTAGAAAGTGCTCGCTACTTCGTTCGCGTAAACCTGTTTCTTTACGTAGTCGGGTAAACGCTATCGTATAATTATCAAATATACATATATTTTTATGAAAGTGTCATTATACAAGGAAAAATCGTAACGCCAGACGTAACAGGGGCATCTGTTGGTTTTTTTTTTGTCGGTGACGTGCCCTATTTCAAAATCTCAGGGCGATCTGGTGTAGATTTCACTTACTTCTTTGTATCGCACAATCAAGCAATAAATGATTTCTGATTTGTCTTCAGTAGCAATAGAAAATGGTGCTCATTATATTTGTCCTAAAGTGGGCAAGCCGGTGGGAATCGAGTTCTATTGACGCCTCGTCACTGTTGTCGGCTCATCAAGCCGAGACGGCTGGCTCTTCCCCGACTACGCTGTATCGAGGTTTCTAGTAGCCAATAACTCTATCAAACACATCTTTCATCATCATTATCATTTTCACCATCATCACCATATCAGCCGATAGACGTCCACTAATGGACAAATGCCGAAGACACATACTTACTCAATGACACTCCACATTTTTAACCAGCCAATTCTCAGAACCTACAATTTTGGCACATTTAAAATTTAAATTTGTCATCATTGGCATTGGAATGATGCCTTGTTGATATCGTCTATTTATACCACCACGGCCAAAGCTTAACCATTTATCCGAACGACAACTAGCGCTGAAGCAAGGTTAAGGAAACCCGCACGCCATGGGCGCCCTTGGACTAGGCTCGATTGGGTAACAAATTATGGGAGGAGCGGGTGAAATAGCACAGAAAATTGTACAAAGAATCAGTAAAAAACCGGCCAAGAGCATGTCGGGCCACGCTCAGTGTAGGGTTCCGTAGTTGCTCATCCTTCACAATAAACTGCTGTTTTAAGCCCGAGGTAAACCTCGGAGTTAAGAAAGATTTTAAGCTCTATTAAAAGGTCGTAAACGCCCTAGAAACTGTAATCACTTATTACCTTCTGGAAGTCAACTTACGACCTTTTAAAGAAAAAATATGAAATTTGGCGATAACTCAAAAACGGCTAGACAGATTTTGTTCAATATAGTTTTCATTGAAAGTACTTATAAGGCCTCATTAACATGAATTTTTCCGATTTTTTTTGACCCTTGGTTGAAAAGTTAGAGGGCGAGGACATTTTTTTTTTGTTTTTGGAGCGAATATTTTCAAAACTGCTGACTTTATCAAAAAATAATGTTAGA
Organism: Apotomis turbidana; assembly: GCA_905147355.2. Taxonomy (NCBI): domain Eukaryota; kingdom Metazoa; phylum Arthropoda; class Insecta; order Lepidoptera; family Tortricidae; genus Apotomis; species Apotomis turbidana. The sequence goes on along the minus strand of LR990301.1, from coordinate 15,332,745 downwards.
AGACCCCTACTATTTTTACAAGACCTATTCAACGACATCCCACACACCAGTGTTAAAAAGAAAAAAAAATCACCCCCACTTTAGGTGTTAGAGGTACCCGAAAAAAAAAATTTTTTCTGTCGGCGTTTTACATACACATACTCATACCAAATTTCAGCTTTCTAGTACTAATGATCACAGAGCTAAGCCGCGGACGGACGGACGGACGGACGGACATGGCGAAACTATAAGGGTTCCTAGTTGACTACGGAACCCTAAAATGGATTGTTTTCATGACATCGCAATCAATAGAAACTTAGACCAACTATACCCATATGAAGAAAACAGTTTCCAAGGTAACAGACGGTTAATTTATATTTCTTCTTCTATCACTGCTAATAAATAATGTATGAGCACTTTGAGCTTTCGAACACCCATGTTGCTATGAAACATATGTTTTATTCCCGGAAAATACATGGCTCCCGAGGGCTCACCCCTAGGCTATTCATGTTTCTTCGTATTTCTATCCCCATATTTTCGTTAATGTTTCCCGTGGGATGAAGCTAACATATATATCTAGAAGTATACACTTAAAATCTGGCTAAAACAGAACTACGAAATCTACGTCATGCATCGCAAAAATTCACGGGACGCAATGTACCACATTGCATCAACGTCAAGCAAGAAGAATGGAAAGATCTATAAATATTGAGGAATACTTTACGATTCTGTATTACTTTACTACTTTTTACTACATGTTGGTGAAGTATCTGTAGTATCCTAAAAAATGCTTAAAAACATACGGTAAGAGCAAACAATTCATGTAGTTTCGAAATTTGGCTCAGCTGTTCCTTGAAAGTATACGTATTAAACGTTATTTGGCGAAGGTCAGTGATAGGGGTGTCCAATTGTTTTCAGAAATCCAAGATTTAACAGCGACTAGTACCTAGAAGCACATACTAAGTGTCCTAAATGCAGTCGATATAGCGTCACGAGGCTTAAATCCCACTCTAGTACACAATGCCAGTTGATGGTGGCATGGACCCCCCTTTTTAGGGGACAGTCCATTGGCATGACCAGATGTTATTAAACCTACCAACATGGAGGTAGGGGAGGGAAGGGATAAAAGATCCCTTTTTGATACAATCTGTGATTCAGTTTATTGTCGTTTGGTGAAGGATAGCACTACAACAAATCTTAAATTACCCATAAGTCGAACACAGCAAGGTGAGGCACCGCACGCCATACTCGCCCTTGGCCGAGAGCCTTGATTGGGTAACTATTTGTGGGAAGGTGAGGGTGAAATGAGCCGGTACTAGAAAATTATGAACAGTTTGCAAAGACATGGTTATTCAATCATGTTACAAATTCAACTATTTTGTGTAGTGACGGTATACGTTCTATATCACAGATCATACTGGTCCGTCAATCAGAATGGTATATGTGGCATAAGATAATCACTGTTTAACTAAAAAATACCGACATCTACAAAGCGAAATGGTGCTTTCCGAAAACATGACACACTCGTTAATTTTAGTAAAAAGATAGCCTGTTACGTTGTGGTCACGTTGTGGTGTTGTGTACCTTTATTTTAATCTTACGTATTATTTAATGACACGATTAGCGCATTGGTAGTGCAGTAATCTACTGGGCCAGAAGTCCTGCGTTCGAATCTCGTCAAAGGTAAGTATTTGTGCGGTGAACTCTAATATTTGTTACTGGGTCATGGACATTATCTTTGTATGTATTTTATGTATATCGTCGCCTAGGATAATAAAACACAATAATTCTTTATTGCACACCAATAACAGCTAGTACCCATAATACAAGCATTGCTTAGTTTGGGACTAGGTTGATTTGTGTAAGATTGTCCCCTAATACTTTATTTTGTCCCTAAAATGTGTTTTTGTTTTTTTTTTCTTGTCAAGGTGTACAATAAAGAGTATACACAATTGTATCATATAATTTCACATAATACTAAGTGATTTTTAAATTTCTAAATTTTTTCTCTTTTAGATTTTAAAACTCAATTTTTAAGTGAGTATGCACTTCATGAAATACGCAGGTGCTTACTAACAGAATTGTACCTCCACTTATTACGTAAGTATTGTAGGAGTTGTAGTGTAGGCGGATTCACTCTAACATTGGCTTCGAGTCAAATATGGTAATAATAATGATACTTCGTGCCACGATCGCCCTTGGCCAAGAGTATTGGGCAGCAATTTGGGAGAGCGCGGGCCGAATGAACCGGTTGGAAAAATTCACTTGTTAACCTTGGTAGAAAATTAGAAATATAAGTTTCAATTTCTTAACAAGCACACAATATTTTGACAAGCAACAAAAGGAAAACACAAATATTAAAAAAAAATTTACATGCATCACAGAAAATCATAATCGTGTTCGAAATTCAACAGACTTTTGCACGCTAGCGGATAAAATAGACTCTCGCATATACGGTTTGGATTTCAGTGTATTATATCTTAAATTTGATATGTTAAATAGAGGACAAAATTCAATATGCTTATTTTTATATTATTTTCATTGTTCTTTATGCATCTCGCATTTTCCTCGCCGTAATGAGGTGAAAAGTCATGTGTTCCACTTCGGCTTCAAAATTGTTTGGTTTCTCGTGTCTTGAAAGCCTCGCTACGCTACCATTCGCTTCGAATTGCTCCAGGGAAGGCTCCTGGGTTCGAATTCCGGCAAGGACATATAAGGACACATCCTGGGTATAGTCTATGAATGGGTATTGTCGATATTTATTTATTTAAACTTTATTGCACAAAATACATAAGTAAAAGTGCAAATGGCGGACTTAATGCCTTTAGGCATTCTCTACCAGTCAACCACTGGGTTAAGCAGAAATATGTTGTCGGTGCAGGATCAAAGGTTACAGACAAACAGTAATGCAACACAAATCAATTACCTAAAGATATATATAGGAATGTATATATAATTAAATAATTACCACAAACTTAAACGAATACTTTATATGATATACTTACATACATATATTATGTACCAAAAGTAAAATATTTCGAAGAGAGTTAGGAAGAGAGACTGTACAAGAGATGTTTGCGCAACATGCGCTTGAAGGAGACCTTACCCTGAGGTTGCCTGATGTTGAGTGGGAGAGCATTCCAGAGGTGTATTGCCTGAACCGATATTGTCTTTGTATTCAGGTATTATATTTACTAAATGTGGTTAACGCACGCCACGGCCGCCAATGGCCAAGAGCCTTGATTGGGTGGCAATTTGGGGGAGCGTGGGCCGGGTGAGCCGGTGGGAAAAATTCGATTTGTTAACCTTAGTCTTCATAGGCGATTAGATTGACAGGGTTTGGCCGATTTAACTTTATTATCTCACTTTTACAAATATTTGAATCCAAAAAAATACAAATATCGGCAATATCTCTCTTATTTGAAACAGTGTTCGAAATATAAAGATGGATCCATAATTAAAGTGCCAAATACTTAAAAATAATATTTTTTTATGTAACAAAATAGGAAATGTTTAATTAATCTTTTATAATTGACGTCTTAATTATGAACAAACTTTTTTAGGGAATAAAACCGTAATTATGACCTTTACGTAAAGAGACGGTTATCCTGAGCACGTGTTGAATATAATCCGAACCCTGATTCGTACTAGCATTGCCATATCCCCAATTTTTACGGTAATTTAATATAAATAAATAAAATAAATAAATAAATATCGAACAACCTCACACAAATCAATCTAGTCCCACAGTAAGCTCTAGCAGGCTTGTGTTATGGACACTAGACGACGATAAACATACTTATATAGATAAATACATACTTAAACACAAATAACATCCATGACCCAGGCACAAATATTCGAGTTCATCACACAAATATTTGCCCGTGCCGGGATTCAAACCCGGGACCGGCGGCTCAGTAGGCAGTTGCTTAACCACTGCGCCAACCGCGTCGTCAATAAATAGTATTTTGTCTATTGTTATTCGAGCTGCATTAACAATTGATGTGAAATGGCTTGTTATTTTAATTTTAGCGATTCAAAGAGAAGAGATTACAATGAAAAAGGAAACGTCTAGATAGTTGTTACGAATACAGTAAACACATGACTGATTTACTTATACATACATAATGAATAAATAAATATGTACATACTCGTATTAAGGGACAATCTTACACAAATCGACCTAGCTCTAAACTAAGCAAAGCTTGTACTATGGGTACTAGACGACGATATACATAGTATATAAATTATATAGATAACATCCATAACCCAGGAACAAATATTCGAGTTCATCGCACAAATATTTGCCCCGGCCGGGATTCGAACCCGGGACCGCCGGCTCAGTACAAAGGGCACATGCATTACAAACTGCGCCGACCGCGTCGTCTTAATGTGAAATATCGACTTTATGCGATGTACATAGAACATAATTGTAGCAATCGATCGTACCGCACTGCACGATTCAGTAAATAAGTTTCTGTCAAAAATGTCATTTTAATGGCAAGCTTTTATAGCCGACTGTACTTTTCTTTGGATATCCATCAAATGCTCACTGAGACGATTCTAAAGAGCCCAAGATCGGTAGGATTGCTTTCTCTATTATAGAGTTCCTATGGCCACCTTCCGGCTCCATCATCAGATCAGCCCCATGGTACCATAATATTATTGTATTGTCATCAAAGTTAAAATTTCAGCTCAATCGGTTGAAGAATATCTGCTTCAAAATTGAGTTGCAAGATTTCACCCGAACAAACATACTTTAAACATACAATACAATGCAAGTTAAATAAAAGCTTGTAAAAAAGACTATTCTTAAGAAAAAAAACAGAATTAAGATTTTGTATGCCTTGAGGCAGTAACATAGCTCGACTAACTTATAATATGTACCTACTATCTAGCATAATTACATTATTGTGTGTACCTACTGTTCACAAATAAATGATTTGTATTTGTATTTTATTTTGGATCCTGAGTCCAAGTGGCGAGATCTCAGCCATATGGCATTAGCAACGTCAAATTGAGCCTCTAGCAGTTAAGCTGTGGTCAGAGGGTGGAATATTAATGTGATGATGGGATTAACCGCCAACCAGAGGGATTATACGTTTTACAAGGGAAAAATATTGAGTACGAGGCAGGATATTGGTTTCTGACAAAAAAATGTGCTATATAATTAATTATAAGTAGACACAAGACTTCTGATAGAACGGTAGGACTTTAGAAAGCTATGGAGCCGATATTAACATTAAAATACAATTCATACTCATGAATACTTATTCTTATAAGTGTATTTAAATCACAATTATAATTTAAAGGGCCTACGTATTACAATGCCGAAGTTCAAAATACCGAATTTCATAAGCCCTATGGACGGAAGGCCGAAAATTAAAATGTCGAATGTTTATTTGTCCGAAAATTTAAAATCCCGAAAGAACGTTTGACCGATAGGATAAAATCCCGAAGACTGTAATCCCGAAGACTGTAACCCCGAAAATTATAATTTATAATCCCGAAGACTGATTCTGCCTGAAGATTGTAATCAAGAATATTTTACTCTCGAGAATTAGTTTTCTGTATAGTCTTACATATTCTAATGTTTATGTTATACTTACAAATAATATTATTTATTTATTTATTTAAACTTTATTGCACAAAATACATAAGTAAATGTACAAATGGCGGACTTAATATTAACCTAAATTACGTAACCTACTTACCTATACTACTATAAATAAGCGAGCTCTTGTGTGGAACCGATCTGCTCCGGCGCTGCGGGATGTGCAGTCCGTCCGCCCTAGCGTAAAAAAGTGCGGCACCTACGCTCGCCGTCGCAGCTTCAGCTTTTTGGTCACCTTCGGCGACCAGCCTCAGCCGCTATGGCCCGCTTGATGCCCGCACTTTCTTACGGCGGCCTAGGGCTGCCCTTCCTCCGCGCCTCCGGGCTTTTATATACACTCTAGGGGTAGGGCAGACAAGACCACGTGGAATCGGGGTTTACAGCTTCGGTTCTGTGGCAAGTCGGAAAAGGAAAGAGAAAAAAATCCAGGAAAGTGGGAAATTATGACACTAAATATTCGATATTATGATAAAATATTCTGTCATGGACAGCCAACCGAACCGAACTTATCTGGAACCGAAGCTGTCAACCCCGATTCCACGTGGTCTTGTCTGCCCTACCCCTAGAGTGTATATAAAAGCCCGGAGGCGCGGAGGGAGGGCAGCTCTGATTGATTCATTTCTAGAGAAAAACCATATTCCTCGACTGTACTTAACTTCCACGAAGGGCCGTATTCCTTTTAAATTTATTATTTTCATGCAATAATGTGATAACATATTGATAATAATCAACCAATTTTTTTAATACTTTTCACCGAGTTCTAGAAAGTAATATAGCTATTTCATGCTTTCATTGCATGCAGTCGAAAATAAATTGATAAAACCAGTTTTCTGCGTGTATGTTGTCAATTTAGAGTAGTTTTTGAAAGAAAAATTATCAATGAAAAATTCGAACTGTCCAATAAATTGCAATAGCTCTATTCTAAGTGGTAACAGTGATGTTAAGAAACATGTTTGATCATAGAAAAAAACATTTCTAAAACAATCAGCATTTTTTAACGGATAAGGAGCCTTAAAAGAACTCTAGAACTAACGTGGAATGAAATGAACGAATCATTATTTCCAATGCCTTTATCATGGAGATTGGCTGTAAATGGGTTCCTTTATGCTTTCCATCGGGACCTTGGGTAACTTAACAAGTTTTTTCGCAAATAACTGATTCGGGCACTTTTTTCATGACAGATAGATTTGATTAATTTATAGCCCAACGTGGGTTTACAACCCACGCCATATTAGTGGTATTAATTGATCTAACTGGCAACGACAAATCTTTGGTAACTGACATTGAAAATTTATTAATGTCACTGATGTAAACAAAGACTACATATTATTATTTTGCAACGTAGGTATTATTGTTGTACACCCTTCCCGCACCAATAATGTCTCTGTTTGGCCTTGTGGCTGACTGGTAAAGAATGCGTCATGGCATTAAGTCCGCCATTTGTACTTTTACTTCTGTATTTTGTGCAATAAAGTATACAGAGATTGCGATCCAAAGAGGTAACGCCGCCAGCGTAATGGGAACCATGCCGCAGGCAGACCTTCTGGATGGGGTATTCTTTTTATAGAAAATGTATATATTTTTTTCTTATTTTTTTCTAATTAGTTTTCACAAATTGTACATAATAATTATCCTTTCTTTTATGTTTATCTGTAGTTTTTAGTATTGTAAATATTATATTGTATGTGTTTATTTTAAAATAAACTTTATACACTTACAAGTTTAAATAAATAAATAAATAAGCCAAAACTATCCACAGTGATGAAAGTCGAGTTTTTGTCAATAGCATTCAGTATTTTATTCGCAAGAGGAACGAAGGATTGAGCAGCATTCCGGTAAACAATGTGTTGAATTTGGATAATGACACATTATTGTCATTTTGTTGGTACCGTCACTATCCCTGGGCTGGACCGACACTTTTTAGGCTACATTTGGGTCTAATTTTATTTCAGGTTATTTATATGTGAATAGAAATGGATGAGCGTTCAAGTACCTAATGAATTAAAATTTATATATAAAACGAAACTTGGAAGATAATTAAAGGACAATCGCGGAAAGGACGAACGAGTAGGAGAAAAAGACGATCAAATAATAAAGGACACGTATTGCTTCAAGTTTTACTCGGTTGTCAGGCAAGCAATGGGCAGGACTCGATGGAGGCAAACCATTCTTTCCAAATGTAAGCTATTCAGAAATCCAAGAGAAAGATAATTGATTTGATGACTGTACGTAGAAAGCAGAAAGAAAGGAAGGTAGCATGTGACGTTAGACATAAGGTATATAACGCCTGGTGAAAACCAAAACTCACACATCTCTTGTGTTAATATAAAAAAAAAAGCGCACGATTAAGTTTCATGAGAATCGTTGAATTTCGGCCGTGGGTTCGGGAGGAAGAGGAAGGTCCTGTCGCTTTCGAGTATTCGGGAGACATATCGCCTGGTGATAACTAAAACACACTAAAACTCCTGTTCCTTCAAAACATTGTATCTAGTTTTTAGATTGATATCAAAATGCGAGCTTTGTTTATTTGTTACTTAGTGAGTTTGGTCACGTTTGGTTATCAACAGACGACAATATATCAATATATAGTTCAGTCCGTATGGATAACGTACTTGGAACTCATCTGGCGTTGCAAGTGTATATGGGTGGTGGTAACGTCTACTTTTTGCTCTTTTACTTGTCAGCACATTACGCTTTCAAAATTATTTCATAACTCCGACTTCAAAAGTTCACCTTTTATTAAATCAAAAAAAAGTAACGATTATGAAAAAAAAACTGGCATTTCACAAGAGGAAGCGACTGTTATTTAGTTCACTGTTTTAACTTTGTTTAAGCCTCTAAAACCTCTAGGGCCTAGGTTTAAACCCAATGTCTAACTCTCAACGCAACGCTCCACGCTAATTACAGACAAACTTATTTTTTTACTCATATTAAAACACGAATTAAAATACTTTAGAAGGAAAATTCGTCTAATTACGCAAGGATGCTGGTTTGAACTAAAATCCTACAAACTACTAAAGTAAAAGTTTAGAAAACGTGAGTTTTCTTTTCGAAAATAGAAGTGGTCAACTTTGCCCGCGTTCGCTCTAATGCCCTTTAAACTTCGGCGCAGTAGCCTCGTGTAGAACTTAGGGTAGCCACACGTGCAACTTGAAAGAGACAGTCTATTCAGGGTTAACCCTTGTTTTACAGATGAAAGTTTCATCGAATGTACATTTCACAGAAATTTCATTTCATTGAAAGCATTTTTTCTGGAACCATAAAATATTTTGAAATATTATAACACAAACTTAACCTAACCTAACTTTGACAATTGACAGTTCATCATATTGTGGTGGTTCAATATACAGAGAGAGATGAAACATCCTGGCGCTGATGAGCAAGACCTACAATACAACAATACCTTATTGCACACCAACAAGAAAAATCATCATCATCATCATCATCATCATCATCATCATAATAATATCAGCCGGTAGACGTCCACTGCTGGACAAAGTTGGCCACAACGATCGGTCTTGCGCCGCCCGCCCTCATTCAATTTCTGCCCGCATTCCTAATCAGGTTGTCGGTCCACATTGTTGGACGGCTACCCACACTGCGTTTTCCGATCGAAGGTCGCCACTGAACAACCTTTCTGCCCCAACGGCCATCGGTTCTACGAGAAATGTACAAGCCATCTTAAAATAGCGATAGAGCGATTTCAAACAACAAATAAAGAAGTAGGTAACAAACATTTGCTTTCATAATATTAGTGGAATTACGGGGACCAAGTGCGATAATTATATTTGATCTTTGTACTATTCAATAAACCTCGACCTTTTCATTCTTAGTATAAATTTTATTCTTTAAGGTATACGTGGACAATCGACCTTAAATTACCCCATTCCCTAGAATGGCGTGGGAAAACACAAGTGCGCATAAATAACTTATTGTCACCGATCATTTCCAACCGATATCTTATTGATACTTTACCACCGATATCGCATACGTAAGAAACGTCTACGTTTTGAAGTATACGTTTCTTAAGTTGTTAACAAAGAACTCCGTTTTTGTGAAACTTTTTTGTAAACTATGATGTTATTACGGTCCCGGGTTCGAATCCCGGCCAGGGAAAATATTTGATGAACTCGAATATTTGTGCTTGGGTCATGGTTGTTCTATGTATTTAAGTATATATTTATCTATATAAGTGCGTATATCGCCGTCTAATACCCATAACACAAGCCTTCTTGAGCTTAATTTGGGACTAGATCGATTTGTGTGAAGTTGTCCGATATTTATTTATTTATTTAAAAAAATATATAGAATCTTTTTTATCGATTCCATTTAATTTTATGTGGAAATACCATTTTTTTATTTTTATAAATAATGATACAAAGGCAAATTAAGAAAGAAAAATCGAGCGCGATCCACTACAATCTAAGCAGGACTCGAACCTGTGACCTCTGCGTTTCCAGCGCATTGCTCTCCCAACTGAGCTATTAGATCGCTACGTCAATCACACCAAATCTTTCATTCCATAATTCGTACGGTACTGACTAAATAAAAAATCTCACTAAAAATAAAAAATCTCACTTCCTGGCCAAGGCAAGACGTATAACTTCGGACAAACCACGAGCGGTAATTCTTAAAGCCCCAGATTGCATATTTATGACCCACACCTTCGGTTTGGGCCACAAGCACCTACGACTCATAAATTCACCGCCCTAGGTATGTAATGTTTACAATGAAGCGAAAAATTTAAAGATGGCGCTGCTATGTCATCCTAATACAAGTAGATGTAAAGAAAGAAAGAAAGAAAATACATTGATTGCCAAAATAACAGAACACAGTTTTATGTACATCAAAAAAATACAAAAAAAGAAACACCAAGAAAAAAGATCAAATAATTGAACAATGGCAAAAGGACAAGCTCAGCAATGTGCTGGAAACCTAGCCGCTGCGGTGCGGCGCAGTTCCAGCGCTGATTTTCAGCTTGCCCAGTGAGTGACTTTTTGGCGACTAATACACTACTATTTTTTAACATATTTAACGAAACACGAAAAAGAGAAAGCTGTATAAAAAAGAAATTATCAGTCTACTGCAACATTAGTTAAAGATAAGTTAATTAGGATACCTATGTAGTTTTTTTTTTTTATGAACAGTGAATATGGGTGCCAGTCCTTTAAAAAACCCTGTCAGTTTGCCTGTGTAACAACATGGTTTTCAATTTAGACTTAAACTATGGTTGGGACATATTTAGACGAAGTGGTATGGAGGAAGGTCATTCCAAACTTTAGCCGCTCTAACTTTAAACCCTCCTTGGCTCCCTTTAGTTTTATGTTTAGGAATGACGGCTTTATTTAATATTTTACTGCGGGTATTAAAACTATGTTGGTCTCTTACCCAATCAATCTTTTCAAAAAGATATTCTGGCCTTTTTTTATACACTATTTTATGTACAAACGAGGCCATGTGCAATTCTCTACGGAAAGCCATTTAGAGGATTCCTTTCTCATTGAGATAAGGTGTGACATGCGACCTACGCGGAATGTTGAAACAAAACCGCGCGCAGGCATTCTGCACTCTTTGTATCGCATGTGCAGTTTTCGCGAAAAGCCTGGGTCCGTACACTGTGTCACAATAATTGAATTGTGAGAGGACTAATGATTCAGTAAGCAACACTCGAACCTTTTCAGAAAGGTACTCTCTCAGCCCGTAAATGTAGAAGCAACTGGTTGAAAAATTCAATGGCTCTCATCCTCTGCGTTTCCAGCGCATTGCTCTCCCAACTGAGCTATTAGATCGCTACGTCAATCACACCAAATCTTTCATTCCATAATTCGTACGGTACTGGAGCGCCCTCTGCGTCACATGTGTTTGAAATGCTTATGCGCATTAGCCATACCCTAGGGTGTGCGCTTTATGAGACGCAGGTTCGAACCCTGCCTGAACCGTAAAATTTTTAAATTTTTCGCTTCATTGTAAATATTTGGTTTACGTTAGCAGACGTTACTGCTTTAATAAAAATAACTCGTTATGTAATGTTCTATTACACTAGCAAATAAGTACGCCAAGCTGAATAAATCTGTTATTATCGCACTACACGACTGGGTACTATAAATCTCGTCGGTAATTCTCATTATTAAATTGCTCTACGAGCAAACACGTACAGACTCGTAGTTCAACAAACTCGATTATTAAAATGGAGCACGTAATTAATTAACTTCCCAATAACAACTTATCAATTTACGAACGCGCGTTATACTTAATGTCTGTCGGATTTCTTAAAGCTGATTCTAATCTTCTCAGTCTAAATACATATAATTTTTGCCGACTTAAAAAAAGAGCCGCTGGGGTGCATCTTGATGAAATTATAACTCAATTTGATACAGTCATATTAAGTCGTATAATTACTTATTTCATCTTTATCAGGATGAGCCAAGCATGCCGTCTTTTTTCAATTCTATCAGTAATAAAGGAGGACCTACACACGTCTCGCCTTGTATTGGCGAGAATATACAGCCGGCATAAGAACCGTCGAATTTTGGCCGTAGGTTCAAGAACAAAAGGAAGGTTCAAACTGGTTCAGCCGTCTTCGAATATTTGGGAACATACGTACAAACAAACTTATTCATGTATAAAAGTAAGTTGAAAATGCGCACGAAATTAATTAACTTCGCTAACGACATATCAATTCGCATGGCGCGTTTTCTTTAATGTCTGTCGAATTTCGCTTCGCTGGCACGCGTCCAAGTATATTAAAGTAACATGCTGACATTTTAAATGAAATATACCTGAATATATCCAAATAATATAATTATATTGCTCCTGACTGTCATTTTCACTTTATCGATATGATTCGCCATTTTAAGTGGTAAATACCTCTGCTCATTCGCAGTGTTTCGTTTTCAACTGATTTTTCCTTTCTAAAATTAACTAATCTTTACGAAATTTTAAGAACTGAATGGGAAGGACATCTACTGTATTAAACCCGGTTCGATTTTTGCGCTTCTCATCATACATAGTGTTAAACAAAGTCGCTTCCTGCTATCTGTCTGTCTGTTCCTATGTATGCTAAGATCTACGCAACGGATTTTATTGCGTAGATCTTAGCATACATAGGGACAGACAGACAGATTAAGTTCATAGGATGAAATCAATTAACTTCCAAATAAAGACAAATCAATTCTCGTGGCGCGTTTCCTTTCATATCTGTCGACTTTCGCTTGGCTGGCACACGGCCAAGTTCGAACAAGAATGGAGTGGTGGCAAATATCTTTGTGAACATTTTATTAATCAGCGAACTCTGCAGAGAGCAAAGCTTTCCATTATTAACACGAAAGTCCTGGGAGGTACATTTTAAAGCTATAATTTCAGTTGCAATGTATGTAACTGGGGTAAGGTGCGGTAAAACTAGCATAGTTTATTGTCTAAGGGATAAGATCAACAGTTAGTTATTTATTGGACTGTGGCAGTCTTCTCGCGGCGATAGTCTTACCTTATGTATATGTTTGTTCGGGTAGAATCTTGCAACTCAATTTTGAAGCAGATATCTTCAACCGATTGAGCTGATATTTTCTACACCTTCTTAACTTTGATGACAATTATAGTACCTTGGGACTGATCTGATGTTGGAGCCGGAAGGTGGCCCTATGAACTCATTCCAGCAATCCTACCGAGTTTGGGCTTTTCAGAGTCGTACCAGTGAGCAATTGATGGATGTTCAAAGAAAAGTACAGTCGTCGTGTTTTTGTATGCATTGTATTTTAATGTTAATATCGGCTCCATGGCGGTCGCAAGTCCTACGTCCTACCGTGCCATCAGAAGTCCGATGCCTGATGGTTATGAATCTTATTTGATTCATAGACAAATTCAATACCGATGATTACAAAATCCCAGATGCTTCTTCCCCACCAGCAACGTTTTACCGAACCCCAGAAGGACTATTCCGAAATTTGAAATTTGTACCGTGTCATCCCTTTCCATCTCGTGTCCAACAATATTTGAGTGAGCGGGACAGCATGATACGAATTTCGAACATCGGAGTAAACCCTCAGTAACCGACTTTATAACTCACGTCCCGGGCGCGCATTACCGAACCCACGTGGCGCATACAATTTACTCTTGACCAGAAGGAACAGAGTATTAACTATATTCTACTGCCGCCAGCGAACGAATAAAACATAGAAGCCTAACTAGCGTCGGAAAATGGCCCCACGGATTTTGTGTCAGTTAAGGCGGGGCGTAAATTTTGTGTCAAACGGCTGTCTAGTTTGCAAATGGCGACGCCGCCGAACAGTTGCATTGCATTACGTGAAATAAGTGAAGTCTCAAAGTTAGAAAATATTCCGTACTCTTGAGTGAAATGGTGTATTAATCACTCAGGAAAACACAAAAAAAATATGGTATCAGTTTTCATACGTAAGTAAAGCCTTACACATATTAATTTAATTTATTTTACGGAACAGATTTTGTATAGGGATGGTGTTATGCCATATGACTAATTTATATACGATGTTTGAAAAAAATAATGCAATCAGTGGCGTGCCTAGGCTTACAGGAGAGGGCAAGCCCAGGGATATGTTTTTTAGAAATTCGTATGTAAGCAATAACCTTAACATTCAAGACTTATAATGAAGTAAACAATAATGAATCTTTATTGCATTAACGATTCACCAATTATGAGTTTTCACTGTCACCGCCATATTACCATAGACAAATGTCATGCGTTTAGTCGAATCACAGCTGGCCATTCGGAAATTGACGAATCACATTTATTTGTTAAGCGTAACTGAAAACATTTGACTGGCTGTGATTGGTGGACCGGTGCGCATGCGCATTTCGACTATTGGGCCGGTTTTTGATTGTAACTTTGTATGAAGCTCGTGTTCTATGTTTTATTCGTTCGCTGACTGCCGCACAGTATTTTAGAAATGCTTGGGTTGAGACATTTCTAGCTAATAGCGGATATCGATACAGTATGTTGTAATAACAGAAATTGCTAAAGATGACCTATGCCAAATTATAGTCAGTGTTCGGACAAAAAAACTAAAGTTGCTATTTGAAGTATGTTGGAAATAGGCTGAAAACTATTATTTCTTTATAAGCCAAAAATTAAATAGTTACTTTAATTTTTGTAACTGTATTTTAACACCTAAAATTATGAAGCTTTAAGTCAGAATGTTAATTAGAAACCAGAAGTTAAGTTATAAGTTTGCATTAATTACACTTTTATTTTTTTATATTTGTCCTTATTATGGTACGAAACTTTGTTCATAAGTTATAGTCTACCTTAAGATCTATTCCTATCTATTATGTCCTAATTTAAGCAATAAAAAACAAAATATTGAAATAGTTAATGTTGATTCACATACTCAACTACGAGAAATAACTTTGAAACTATATATTTAAATGTATGTTGAATCGTAGTCTGCCGTAGAACCAAATCTATCGACCCCGATACCACGTAACAGTCTTGTTTACCCTACCCCTAGAGTGTAATATGCAATAGCTATGCATATAAACAAAAAAAAAATATATACCAATTCTAAAGTAAAACCCTAAACGTATATAAACTAAAACCGCCGGGTTTCTTAGATTGTAAGAAGGCTGCCCTCCCCGCGTTTCTGGCGCGTTTCCAAAATGCTCTGTATGCCAAATGAGGGTCAGATTTGACCTTCACCGCCGGGTCGATAAGGAATTTTCAGCACACGGGCGGAAAATTAGGCTTCAGACCTGTTCATTGATGGAACATCGTTTATCAATGACTAGGATAAGGCTATGGACACACCGTTCATAGCTTTTTCACAATGGTAATATAAACCTACATAATAAGATAATCACTGAAATAATAAAAAAAGCTGATGCAGGTTACGCATTTCAATTATTTTGTTTTCTTTTTCTCTTGAGATTTGATGTTTGTATCAATGGTTTAAAGCTGAACGCTTTTCACACAATTGTGCCGAAGCTTTACCGGCAGCTTATTAAAGAAAATAATATTTCTGATTAAAGAAAAACAACAACTTATTAAATAACGAGAAAGATGGACTATAAAAAAATATATTAAATTAGGTACCTATTATTAAAAAAATGCTGGTAGCTATGGAGATATGAAAGGGGGAAAAGTCACAGACTGTAGACCATAAATTATCGACCAAATTAACGGAAATGCTTAGGTATAAAAGAGAGGTGCGTTTTCTATAATTGTATATCACATTTTTAAAATTGACATGGAGTAATTACTAGAGACATTACTGATGAAACCACAAAAAAATATGGCAAATTTCATTGTTATTTTCAACAAATGTTTCCGGGAAGGGTAAGAAAAGTAGCTGAAAATCGTTTTCCTATTGAGTTTTTGAAGGCGTATTTACTTGGTGTTGCCCGTAATTTATGGCATTTTCGGCACCGGCCGTAAACAAGAGCTGATTACCGCCATGGCCGTCAGACAGTAATTTAGGGAAGATTTATTACATACTATAAAGGTTTTTATAAGCGTCTGTTTTTTATCAGTTTCCGCCCGCCTTCTATAAAGTTTGTTTATGGATCTTGTTAGATAACGCTTTCTTTGGTTAGGTTAGGTACACAATTTAAGACGGTTTTAAGGGATTGTGATCGTTCCGAAATAGTTTCTGTGATTCTTAGCTTGAAAAGAGGATAAAGGAAATGTAGCTCAACAGGGGGTTTAACAACCCACGCCATATTGCAGATTTTTAGTGGTACTAAATGTATCTATTAACCCGCTACCCAAAGGTTGTCTGGAAGAGATCGCTTTTTAGCGATAAGATCGCCTATTGTTTGCCTCTATTGTAATGTTAAGTGTAATTTGTATTTGTATTTCTTTCTTCTTGAGGTGTGCAATAAAGAGTATTCTATTCTATTCTAACTGGTAACGACCAATTTTTGTTAACTGACGTTAAAAGTCGATGAATGTCACTGATGTAATCAAAAAGGAAACAGGACTAAATATTTCGCCAATTCCAAGTATTTTTTGCATAATATAGCCTCAAGTTTTTTTCAATAGGACTCAGTATTTCTTTCGCAAGAAGAACAATTGAGCAGCATTCCGGTAAACAATGTTTTGAATTTGGTTAATGACAAATCGCTATTGACGTTTTAATAATATAAATAGTGACGTATACCTACGCATTATTGCCATATGAAAGCTGTTTGTAACGCCACTATCCCTGGGCTGCACCGACACTTGCTAGGCTATATATACCAGAAACTTGTACATTACCATCAAACTTCCAAACGCAATGAAAACCACACAAAAGGTCATCAAAACAAACACTTGCAGCGGAGATTATTGACGCAAAGTTTAAATACTTGACGCATTTGCACAAAGCCCGATCGCGAGCTTCCGGGCCTAAGCTAACATTGAGCATAGAACTTAAAGCTTTCGGCAAATAGTGGATAGAAGAGATTGCGTGAAGCGGGCACAGATTCAAAGAAAACGGTGGAGATGTTCTTGTTTTTCTTGCCAATGGTAAAACTTTGTACTTAACAAGTTGAAAAGTGGTAAACCTGCTCGGCTAAGGTCCCACGTCTCAAAAAGAGGAATAACGAATTCCTCAAAATATTGTGAGATAAAAACAAAATTAAGCCTGTCTCACAAACAATAAATGTAGAGAATCTACTGGTGTATAGAAATATCAGTGCCTTTCAGAAAGATTCAGGGGATCTATAAAGGATATCAAGGAAAATATGTTACTTTGGTATGACAAATAATTTATTCTTTATACAAACCTTACACAGACTAATGCCTGTTACATGCAACTTATCTATAGCAAACTCTCAGTTCCTTAAAATTACTACACCTGTATGTTTAAATTAAATGCTCAGTCGATAAAGCTAGGCGTAAACAGTTGGGTTCAAAAATTACATACACTGAAACATTTGTACTGCCATCATAAATTACTACATCCATTTAAATCATAATTCACTAGAAAATATGAAGACTAAGCACCCACCTCGAGTCACGCAGGTTGCTGTACCTGAACTAAAGTTGTCTCCTTGCCTCGCAGTGTGCTCACAATCCGGGGACATAGGGAATGTGGCTATGCCCAGGTACACACTCATCAGTTCAGCTACCGGCTGACAGATCCTTAGAGTTAGACAGCCTCAGTCCCATCAAACTCAAAATTAGGTTCAAATAAAGATCTAAATATTTGAAAAGTTATTCTAAAGAAAGTTAAGTTTTAAAGGTTTTATTAAGTTCTCAAAAGTTCTATTAAGTTATTTTAAATTCCATAAAGTTCTATTAATTAACTTAATTAAATTAATTAAGTTATATTTAGTTCCAATAAATTATTTTTTAAAAAATTCCATTTAGTTCTATTAATTAACTAAAATCCCATCTTCAGCTGAAAGGAAAATAAATTGCATCCATTAGCAAAGAGCTTCATAAAGTACATATCTTCTATTCCAGGTGGACAAAAGAAACTCAAATTAATCTTACCAGTTGGCATGCACCAAAATTGGAATATCAGCACCAAAACTGCAGAATCCCTAACACGGAACATGAGGAATGCAACAATACCAACCACATGGTTACAACTTGCACTTCATGACAGTAGCAGAAACAAAATCTACTCACGATGCTACTCACGATTTTGATCTCCAAAATAACAACTGAAAATGCTCCTCCATCGCATCAGGATTTCCTCAATCCTCTTTCCGAAGAAGCTTAAAGCTCCATAGCTATGATGAAAGTTGCTTCATACAATTTAAATATTTGGAAACAGTTAGAGGCTTGATCTATGAGCTCTGAATAAGCGAAGACATTCAACAAGGCCCTCTGCCCTCCTCACAAAACCATTCACTCATTCAATGAAGACCTCTTCATCAACAAAATTAAATTTAGAAAGAACATTTATTATTTATGAATATTGTGTAATATTTTACTAATTAAATATAAATATTTTAAATAGTTTGTATTTTGTAAATACATTTAATTATTAATAAATGTTATTTCCAAACCCATGTATGAAAATACTCCTAGTTAATTAGAAAAAAACGCCTTTGGCAACTTGACAGATTTATCTATGAAGATTGCTAGGCCAAATAATTCACAATGCTAACCTACGAAAATATGAAAAAGAACGTTTCTCAATACGCAAAACCAAAACAATGGGAATTAACTGTGTCATACCAAAACACGAAAAAACACAACGTGACAAAGTATTCAATTTTATTTATTTATTTATTTATTTAAACTTTATTGCACAAAAGAAAAACTTAACGTACAAAGGCGAACTTAATGCCATGCGGCATTCTCTACCAGTCAACCTTAGGGCAAAGCAGAGAAATTGTAGGCGGTGCATCAAGCAACATAATTACACATAATTAAAATACTCATACTATTATAGCTACATACATATAGATAATAAACATACATATATATATATAAATAGATACATACATAAATATATACGACGATGAAACAAACCAAGCAGATATACCTACTATGAGACTTCAGTTCAGCCAGCAAAGAGACTTCGCACGGCCCTTTTAAATGCCAACTAAGGGCCTGGCCACATGTCCACGACACGGCGTCGTAAACGTAAAACGACACGGTGTTGCGTCGGAGCGCGACACATTATCCACCGTGCGAATATCCGTTGCCGCGTCGTGAAAACCCACGACACGGCGTCGTAAACGTAAAACGACGCTGTGTCGCGTCGGAGCGCGACACAATTATCCACCGTGCGAATATACGTTGCCGCGCCGTGAAAAGGGTTCATCCATAAATTACGTCACACGTTAAGGGGGAGGGGGGGGGTCATACCAAACGTGACAGTACATGTTAAAGGTATAGCAAAAAAGCGTGACATGGGGGGGGGAGGGGTTCAAAAAGTCGACATTTTGCGTGACGTAATATGTGGATGACCCCAAACACACGACGCTGTGTCGCGTCGGAGCGCGACACAATTATCCACCGTGCGAATATACGTTGCCGCGTCGTGAAAACACATGCTGCACCGGGCACCGCAGGTCGCAGGTAAATACATTTTGCCTTTTTAAACGAGGCGATATTTTCCATAATAGTTCTTCAAAACTTGACACAGACATTCTAAAATAATCATAAAACTTGTGATCACTTATTTTTAAAGCCTCGTACTTCCTTTTGAAATGACTGCCATCATGGTTCATAATAGAAAGATATGGATTTATCCAACATTTTCGTTTCTTCTGCTTTTTCTTCATGCTTCTTCTTAAAAGCAACAAGAGCAGAATACGTGTGATACGATCCATGTCGAATTGAAAACTGATCGCAAAATATTTTGAACATGTACGAGAAGCTGCGGCGTCGTAATCGAACGTGGCAACGCACCGTGCATCTACTCAACACAGCAAAGTTAATCTGCCCGGCGCGCGGCGCGACCTGCGGTGCCCGGTGCAGCATGTGTTTTCACGACGCGGCAACGTATATTCGCACGGTGGATAATTGTGTCGCGCTCCGACGCGACACAGCGTCGTTTTACGTTTAGGACGCCGTGTCGTGTGTTTTCACGACGCGGCAACGGAAATTCGCACGGTGGATAATGTGTCGCGCTCCGACGCGACACCGTGTCGTTTTACATTTACGACGCCGTGTCGTGGACATGTGGCCAGGCCCTTACTCGGAGCCTGTTTGATTGTGAGAGGAAGACCGTTCCAGAGGCGAGCCACTTGCAAGGAGAAAGAATTAGACATGAAACCAGTACGGTGAAGAGGGATAGAAAGGGCAAGATTGCCGGAAGAGCGAAAATTACGGTTACGAGTGGATTCAACATAGCAGAAAAAGGTTTTCAGGTATTCAGGAGCTTGTGGATCATTGAGTATTGAAAAGAGAGTGCAGAGCATACGAATATTGCGTCGTTGACGGATGGGAAACCAGCCAAGCTGAGAGCGGTAAGAAGAAACGTGATCATATTTACGGAGACAGAAAATAAAGCGAATACAATTATTAAGAAGTCGATCCAACTTATCAAGAAGATCCTCATTTAAGTCCGGATAACAAACATCACCATAATCAATTATGGGTAGTAATAGTGTATTTACAAGCAATACCTTAGTTTTGATAGGCAAGAAATTTTTCAGTTTGTTGAGAGCATGAAGCGAGCCAATGACGTTCCGGCCAATTTCACCTACCTGCACCCTCCAGCTCAGTGTGCTATCTAAGTGAACACCTAAATCTGTAACACTAGAATCAAAAGGAATAAGCGTTCCGTTGAAATTTACAGGAGTTACAGAATCCCGGTCAAGTTTAGCAAGCTGACGAGAGCTGCCAATGATAATAGCCTGACACTTTGAGGGGTTTACAAACAGACCAAATTTCTCAGACCATTGTTGGATGTGTAAGAGATCCAGGTTTAATTTGTTAATTGTATCAGTTATATCAGCCACTATACATTGGTCGTAAAGTTGCAAAACTAATTATGATACTATTCAACTTGCCACGACTTCTTAATCGGGTTTCTAGCTTCACCAGTTTCCTCACACACACACAAACACATACACAGTAATTGAGGTATAGGTATACATCACATAAATAAAAAAACACATACAGTTGGAGATAGAACTTCCTCCTTTTTTGAAGTCGGTTGAAAATAGACGCTCCATCATAGAATAGGCTCCATAATAAATGCCAACTTGAAAGTAACTTTAGGCTAACTCTTGAACGTGACTGCCCAGGTTACAAACAGGCTATATAAGAGCTTATACAGCCAATATAACTCTAATTTAAGTTGTAAAGACTATTTAAAGGCCGGATGGTATGACCTTGGTGCCTTGGCAGAAACGTAAGTGCCTATTGTGGGACGCCACAAGCGTCAGCACTTTCGCAGCTTCACACCTTGGTCATACCACCAGGTCAGCCGGCGCAGCAGCGGAAGTGGTGTGAAATAGGAAGCGTGAGAAATACTCCGCTCTCAACAATTAGCTATTTGTCCCACTCGCGGTAGAAACTACCGGTGTTTGGGGCTCCGATGCTAAGAAGTTTCTGAGGGAAGTTGGGCGTCGGTTGTGGGAGAGCGGCCATGACACCCGTTCCGAGTCGTTCTTGGTGCAGAGGCTGTCCATCGTGATCCAGCGCGATAACGCGGCGAGCGTATTGGGCACTTTTGCACCAGGAACGATTCGGGGCGGGCTACCTGATTAGATAATTAATTTAGGTTTAGTTATCAGTTTTTTGTTTAATTTATTTTTGATATTGTCACTTCTTAAAGAAAATAATATTGTTTATGTTTGTAAGATGTTGCTAACATATTTTTTACATAAATAATAAATGTAAATATCTGTTTATTGATGAAAAAAAAAAGCTTTTATAAAGGCTGTATAAGTGCTTATGCAGCCCGAGTGCTAACTAGGTGTTATTTTCCATCTAACATTTAATAAATACCTACCAGAGGCTTACATACTCTAAACCGATAGAAAAAAAACGATCCTATATGCACTTTTCTGATCTTAAACCTCACACCCCACCTGCCATTTACAAATGAGAAAATTTCTTATTTTAGTCAATTTTCGCATCAGTTACTATGACATCTCTCACCTAATCTTATCCTATCTTTTAAGATAAATCGCGTCAATCTTAGCGAGGCAGGATTACTTATTATTGCGATCAATCCAATGACTAATTTTGATATTCACAGGTACTCACAGCTGACGACGCCATTTTGTCATCGTTTCATTGTCTTAGTCATATACATGCTACTGTTAGATAATATTTTAAAGTACAAGATTTGGAGCTGCCTACTGAGCCAGTTTCATCTAGCTTCGCTTCATGGATTCGAATCCCGCAAAGGGCAAATTTGGGTGATGAACTCGAATATTTGTTCCTGGTTCATGGATGTTATTTATATGATTATATTATGTATTTCGTCTTGTACCCTTGGTACAGACATTGCTTAGTTTGCGACAAGGTCTATTTGATATTTATTTTGAGGATGGTCCCTTAATAATAGTAATTACCGACTTGGCTTGTAATATTGGGGGAGTCTCTATTTATTGTATTACTCAAGAAGCTAGTATCATTTTCTGTTATTTACTATATATGTTTTTCTTTTATTTCATTTTTAGGTCATAAAATTGAGCCTTGAGGCGACGACTACTTTTGAGATTCACTGGTACTCACAGTTTTTGTCATCACCTATCACATGTCGTTTCACTATCGTTCTCATATACGAAAATATTTGAACTGTTATAAGATTACATAGTTTTAAGTATAAAAATGTTACGAAGTATAATCAACTTATCTTTGCGCTAGGCGCACGCACACACTTCCGCAGGCTCGGCGGGTAATCCCTGCCCCCTGTAACATAAAGACTAGCGGATGCAGCCGCAAAAGGCTTTCCGTCGTTCAAGTTAAGGAAAAAAAAAAAAAAAAAATCAACTTATCCCAGGGCTTTCGGTGCAAGAATGATTTGACGCATACTGTCGGCTTAGTTAAATTATTCATGCAACCAAAACCCCGGGGCAAGGTAATCCAAAAACCACGCTTTAGAAAAAAAGGTCAAAAAATTTAAGTCTGACTTATTTTGAAATTCGCTAGTTGGTAATCTAAGTTGATATAATTTTTGTGACTTAGCTAACATTAAAAAAATTAAACGATATATTTATCCATAACTCAAAGACATAGCCATGGTTGCTGGTGTTGTTGATTTGTTCTTTATGAAAAATAATAAGGATCCCAAAATAGACCCTTGAGGCAATTACTAATTTTGAGATTCACCAGTCGGTAACCTCAGCTGGCGGGGCCATTTGTCATCGTTTCATTATCTTGCTCATTTACTCGCTGTCATTAGCAAAATGTTAGACATTGAAACTGGGATTCAGTGAATAAAGGATTTTGACCTTACAAACGGTCCGGTAGTTTTGAATTTTTGATATGTTATCTAGGATGGTTAGTCAGTGTTTAAAATGCAAAATGCACAATTCCCCCCCCTCCACGCCCGCCGCCATATTGAAAAAACCGGCACTCTCTTCATATTTTTGCTCATATCTTCCTTTAGGAGCATTTTAGCTAGAAGAAAGCTTCAACAATGTTATAGAGAATAAATTTTACTACATTTTCCATTTTATATTTTGTTTCTAGGACAGATAGTTACGGAGATATGCACATTTAAAAAAACTTAAGAAATTTCAATTTCCAACTCAAAAACAAACTTCTGGATTATATCTTCGTTTAGGAGCATTTTAGCTAGAACAGTGCTTGAGCAATTTTGTAGAGAATTAAATTTACTATAACTTACATTTAAAATTTTGTTTCTAGGACTGATAATTACGGAGATATGTAAAAAATAAAGTCATATTTTCCGAAAATGTATGTAAAAATAGACATGAGTTTTATAAACAATTATATTTCCTACATGTTTTAATTTGTCCTAGACTAGTCCGTAACTGAATGACAGCGTTCTAAACCAAGGATTTTGAGATATTTTCGGAAAATTCGAATTTTCCTGTTTTTTAAATGTGCATATCTCCGTAACTAACCATCCTTGAAACAAAATTTGAAGTGTAAATTATAGTAAATTTAATTCTCTACAACATTGCCCAAGCTTTGTTGTAGCTAAAATGCTCCTAAACGAAGATATAATCCAGAAGTTTGTTTTTCAGTAGGAAATTGCGATTTTTTACGTTTTTTAAATGTGGATATCTCCGTAACTATCTGTCGTAGAAAAAGAATATAAAATGGAGAATGTAGTAAATTTAACTCTCTATAACATTGTCGAAGCTTTCTTCTAGCTAAAATGCTCCTAAAGGAAGATATGAGCAAAAATATGAAGACAGTGCCGGTTTTTTCAATATGGCGGTGGACGCGGAGGGGGGGGGGGGGGGGGAATTGTTCATTTTGCATTTTAAACACTGACTAACCATCCTAGACAACATATCAAAAATTCAATACTACCGGACCGTTTGTAAGGTCACACATAGTACTTTAGTCTCTAGTCACCGTATTATAAAACGGACAAGCTACTTTTATAAATTAGTTTTTCCTTCACACCGTTATTTGTTTTTTCATGACGTGTGACATTTTAATGCCATTGTAAATAGCTTGACTGTTCGCTTGAATGTATTAGGCTTACTAGGAACAATGATGATTTTATTTTCTTCTTTCTTAATCAAAGAGCTGATCATGTCAATATAGCTATTGTCTTTTCTTTTCTATCCTGCACTTTCTCTTTAACTTCTTGGTAATATATGGCATAAGCTTAATCTTCTCCTTTACCTACTCAAAGGAAATCTCAACTCCACTAATGTGTTTGACGACGCGGTTGGCGTAGTTTGTAGAGACCTGCCTATTGAGCCGGCGGTCCCAGGTTCAAATCCTGGCCAGGGCAAATATTAGTGTGATGAAGTCGAATATTTGTGCTTGGGTCATGGTTGTTCGATAATATTTATTTATATATTTTTCTATATAAGTACACATATTGTCGTCTAGTACCCATAACACCTTCATAAAGCCTTCTTGAGCTTAATTTGGGACTATATCGATTTGTATGATGTTGTCTGATATTTATTTATTTATTATCTTATTTATGTGTGGATACCAATATCCACTTAGTAATTATGACGACAATGTCGTTGACGAAATATCAAAGCTAAATAGACGGTATTTGCTCTTAAAAGAAAACATTAATCATATAGAAAAGAGCCGCTACAGTCCCTTTTAACTTCAGAGGATACATTTACTAATTAGAGGGAATCTTTTGCGCCTAATTCGTTCTGGGTATCAACAAAACCACTTTTATGTCTACTTCATTTATTTTCTTCCATTCCTGGCAGCGTTGGAAGGCTTTGCACAAGTGGAACCAACGACCTAGTTAAGTTCGCTGGAAAACGTTGGAAAATTTGGAGAGAGGCCTATGTTCGTTTAGAGCAGAAGACGTTTATGGGTGAAACATATTAGATTAGATAATTTTAAAACCTAAAGCGTTTTTGTTTGCAAAAATGTAATCTAAAATTATCAAATTTTCATTTCGAACAGAGATCTAAATTTTGGGCATACGGACATTTCTCAAACGCTTTACATTTCATGAATTTTAACACGAGTTAAATATTAAATCAATTAATTTAATTGTAAATTAAGTTTCGAAAGCAATATCGTTTCGGAATAGATTTACGTACCGTACTCCCCTTTGTTCAATTCCCCGAGTCCGTACTTATTAAAGTCTAATCCACCTATCAAAAAAATTGCTTTATTTTTCAAGTAAATTAGACTTTGTTTTGTTATTGACGTTTATAAAGCTTTGAAAGCGATCAACTTTCATTAATTTGGTTTCATTTTCGTGATGAGTTTAATTTTATTGCCGTTTTATTTAAAACTACGTATAGAATTCTAAATCGATTCATTTATTGAATGATTATGTAGCTGGCGGTCCTAGATTCGAACCCAAAAAGGGAAAGTATTTTTTTATTAGAAGCATACTTATAAGCTTTGTATACATTTAAGTGTGCATTTATCTATTAATGTATAATATGTATAGTCGTTAAGTACCCATAACACAAACCTACTAGAGCTTAATTTGGGACTAGGTTGATTTGTCTGAGGTTATCCGATATTTTTTTAATAACACACACAACGGGTTTAAACGTCGTAGAAGTCTAACATCAGTCGACATGTTTCGAATCGGTACGCGATTCATCATCACGAGTGCCGACCAGTTGCGGCGGCGGTCAACCGAGAACAAGTCGGGGATATTCGAGTTCTACCACAGAAAAGATAATAGTACAAGTACAGAAGGCACACTACTTTGATCTTTACAAAAGCCGCTTTTTTTAGCCGAAAAAATATGATTTATGGCCCTTCTAAAGTCGTCGTCCCCAGCGCAAGCCAAACGGAACGTTAAAGCTGCGTGCCAACGGTAAAAATGAATTGGCTCGCTTGCCGCGTCGCCGAGAGCGAGGGCTGTCAACGACTAAAAATAAAAATGTATTTCCAATTTATTCCTTGCATTCAATATAGAGAGTAATATGTTTATATTCTTCATACATTATACGTATTTATTATTTCATTATTTAACTATAAAATAATCAATCACAGAATTTCGACGAATTGAATCCACCACCAGGCCGCAAAACATTTTAGCTTTATTTTTAAACATTTTAATACGTATAATATAATAAAATAATGCAACGAATGCGTTACCTTAACATGCAATTAAATTCTTGAGCTTCATTTTGTTTTTGCTTGGTTGTCCGATATTTATTTATTTGTTCATATATATTCATCACTATACACCTAGTATAAAACAAAGTCGTTTCCTGCTGTCTGTCTGTCTGCCCCTATGTAGGTATGCTTAGATCTTTAAAAATACGCACGGACGCACCGTGCGAAGCCGGGACGGGTCGCTAGTTACAAATAAAACATGTATAAAGGCGAACTTATCCCTATTAGGGATCTCTTCCAATACATTTCTTTTAACTCTTTATTTATATATTTTATATACTCACCTATCAAACTATCACTCAATCGTTTATTCATTACTTACAAGGAATTTTACAAACTTGATATCAAATATTATTATAAAAACCTCTATGATTGTTGATTTAGTAGTAGACATACTTATATATTTTACTAGAATTTAAATTGACAAATATCAGCAAATAATCAATTCAAAGTTACATAAGTACTTAACAATTAAAATTGATCTGAGTAACCAGTGTTTAATATGGAAGTAGATACACCTGCAATATGTTTTTTATTATTATTCAGTAACTACTTATTATATATTATGTTAATTTTCTTACCTATCGGCATCCTTCGGACGTGTTGGGAGAACGAAAAACGCGTGATTCCAATTTCGATCATTGTTCCTACAACCCGCTGCGATACAATATCTTTTCGCTGTCTTTTTACTCATTTAAACACTTTATATTATAATATAACACTGGTATCAACAGATGAATGAGGAACGTTCACTTGCGACGTACATAAATCGGAAGAGCGTGCGCGCGAATTTCGTGTACGTGCGTTCCGAGACAGTGCGTGGCAGCCACTGAATAGGCACCATGCATGAGGCCACCGGCATGTACTTGTAGCGGGAAACGTTAATCGCGGAGTGCGCCCCGCCTGGTTCTACGACGTGAGTAAACCCGTTGTGTATTTTAATATGTCTAAGACTCTTAGTAGATTTCTATGTATTTTTTTTTATTCATATAATCTTGAGATATCACTCAAATAGTGGTAACTGAATGCTACATTGTTTTACACGGAGAACCCAGATACAACCGCAGAATATTAGCTAATGCTAGAGCAGTGTTTTTAAAACTTTTTGGTGTCACGGCCCTTAATGACCATCGAAATTCCTTCGCGACCCCCTAAAACTCAGTTTGTGGTATTAAACTTAGAACCCAACTTATTTAACATATTTGGAACGCACCCGCCTGTCATTCAATCAGTCATGCGTATGCGTTTTGAAACGCAAATTCAGAAGGTAGTTTACTGCTTTGCAAAAAATATAAAAAACGAAAAAATAAAATACATATTATCATTATAATAAATGAACACGTCTGAGAACGATTGCTGTTTTATTAAAATGTACATGCTTGAAAAAATCTGCATTCCTTGTAGTCACGAGACTTTCTCGATGCTGATCCTCGCGACCCCCCTGGATATATGCCGCGACCCCCTTGGGGGTTACGACTCACAGTTTGAAAAACACGCTAGAGCAATGGGATGCTGAAAGATCTAGTCCGCTAAATTGTTATTATGATTAATTGATTACATCTAACGTGAACCTATCCATACTAATATTATAAATGCGAAAGTGTGTCTGTCTGTCTGTTACCTCTTCACGCTTAAACCGCTGAATCGATTTTGATAAAATTTGGCATGGAGATAGTTTAAGATCCGAGGAAGGACATAGGATAGTTTTCATCCTGGAAATTATCCCTGAAAAGATTGATAAGTGAGTAAGTAATTCATGATGACATTGATGACCCTGTAGGAAATGTAATGATTAGACCAAAAGCACAATTGCTCTTACATTTGCTTAGGCGCTTTTAATAATCCCTTTTAGTAATTAAGGTGATTAGGTGGATATCTATCGTGTTGTACGAGGTTGCTTCCATACTTCCAAGTTCCACGCGGACGTAGTCGCGGGCAAAAGCTAGTGTTTGAATATTTAGCAACAAGCGAAGTTACGGGTAGCTGTACTTGCCCATAACACACTAATTAATTCTTGCGCTCTTATTTGACAACGTGGTTGGCGCAGTGGTAAAGCAGCTGCCTACTGAGCCGCCGGTCCCGGGTTCGAATCCCGGCAAGGGCAAATATTTGTGGGATGAACTCGAATATTTTGACCTGGGTCATGGATATTATTCGTATTTAAGCATGTATTTATCTGTACGTTTATCGTTGTGGCGTCTAGTAGTGTCCATAACACAAGCCTAATAGAGCTTACTGTGGGACTAGATCGATTTGTGTGAGGTTGTGTGATATTTATTTATTTATTTATTAGCACATTTTCCTCGTAGAACCGATGACCGTTCGTGCAGAAATGTTCTTGAGTGGCACCGCGTACCGGATAACGCAGCGTTGGAAGGCTAAAGCAATGCATAAAGGATCGTTGTGGGGAACTTTGTGCAGCAGTAGACGTCTTTCGGCTGATATGGCGATGATGATGACTATTCATTTAAATTTGTGCTAGCTCTGTATTTTTTATGTTTGGATATTGTGTGTAAACACTTTATTGTACACGAAACATGAAATTACATAATTATAAAATAACCATGTATAAAGGAGAGCTTATGCCTTTAAGGGACATCCCTTAAAGGAGTAAGTTCACCTCTGGACTCTTGCAGCTAACCTTTGAGTAAATTACTATCTACCTTTCGTCAATGATTTTTAATTTAGGAAACATACATGTATCAATATTATCTATATTATGCACCATGAAATCCAGATAAAACACTCGTGTTCAGGCACTTTACAGGTAAATTCTACATTTTTTGGCAGCGATGGTGGTGGGGCATAGATGAACGAAATCAAAGATATTATTACATAACATTACGATATCTCGGACGCAGGCCCCTCGTTCATTCCTTCGCTCCACGGGCGTTACTTGCAGCACTGAGAACTGTATATGTACATTAAAGAAAATTTATGATATACTCGTAATGCTGAATTGTGTGTAGATAAAGTACTGTATTGTATGCAACTGTAATTAATTAGGCCTTGAAATACTCGTGCTTTAAGATCACTCATTATGTAACGGTTGTATAAACTACTATTATAACTTTTTGTATACGGTGTTAAATTGTCTACAAGTATCTACTTCTCGTACTCGCTCAATGTAACGGATTCCATATCTAAATTAAAACAAAGTCCGTCACCGTCACCGGAATTAATTTCATACCGAGTTGACAGAAAACATTAATTACGGGAAGTTTTCCGCAGAGGGCAGTATGAGAACAAAGGGACGGACGCATCTGTGTTTTCTGTAGCTATGGAATTGCTATTTTATTACTTAAACACTTGTTAAAAATACTGTTTTTTTTCGTGCTCATGGTATCATTTATTTTATTCATGATTTGACGCCTATCGCTCTAGTGCTAAGTCATTCTTGCATCGAAAACCTCGGGTAGGCATGAATTTTTGACAAATATTTCATTAGAACACGTGTGAATCGTTTTACATTAAGCGTTCACCTTAATGAAAAACGAATCAAACGAGGGCGAATAACATACTACAGAAGGAGATCTGTTTTGATTTAACAAACTTTTACTTTTGTAGGGATCAAAATAGGGAGGGTTCGTAGCCAGTCCTAGAGGCGCGCAAACATCATTATGCCGCGACGACGGAATATATTTTATTCCGGGTTGACAAAGGCCCTCCCGGGAGACTTATCCCAGGAGGGCATTTCGGGAACAAAAGGATGGATGCGTCTTTGTATGCTATAGGAGCTGTGTTTACTGATGGAGCAATGGATTGCAATATAATTTAACAAATCTTCCACTGGCTACTGTTTTCAGCGTCTCTTTTGTAAATTTTCTTTATTTTCATTAAGATCGTGAATGTGTATTAAGCATTATCCACTCTAAAATTACAACAAAGGCTGGTAATAAGTCAAGACTTAATATCACCACTACTTTGTTTTAATTAACTAGCCGTAGTGACGCCAGTGGGCAGTTTTTATGAAAATTATAATTACTTAAAGAAAACCCTACAGATAATTAATTGACTATACATACACAGATTGAGTATCTATACATACTACTAATTTCTATATATTTCAAATATACTAAATAGTTACTCCCTTTGTCCACAGATGGCGCGCTCCGCAGCGAGGTAGAACAGCGAGGGCGCGGCACTGAGCCAGCGTTCCTCCAGGAGTTTCACTCTACGCTGGCTCCCCCTGCCGCGCCCGACCACCACTGGCACCTCACCCTCATCCTCATCCTTAAGGCTTTGGTCTTCACCACCATCATTCTCGGTGCGCTCTTCGGCAACGCCCTCGTCATCATATCAGTCCATCGCCACAGGAAACTCCGAGTCCTCACCAACTATTACGTCGTCAGTCTGGCCGTTGCTGATATGCTCGTCGCCTTATGCGCGATGACCTTCAACGCTAGTGCAGAACTTACTGATGCTTGGCTGTTTGGACCTCTAGTCTGTGATATATTTAACTCGCTCGACGTTTATTTCTCCAGCGCTTCCATCCTACATTTATGCTGCATATCAGTTGACAGATACTATGCTATAGTCAGACCTTTGGAATACCCAGTGACGATGACCCATAGAACCGTCTGTTTCATGCTAGCCAACGTCTGGCTATGGCCAGCTTTTATTAGCTTCGTCCCAATTTTTATGGGCTGGTACACGACAGAACAACATCGACAGTACAGAAGAGCCAACCCAGATGTGTGCATATTTAAGGCTAACATGGTATATGCAATAGTTTCATCGAGTGTTTCATTTTGGATACCAAGTTTGGTTATGATATCGATGTACTGCAGAATCTTCAGAGAAGCTATTAGACAGCGAGAAGCACTGACACGTACTTCTTCAAACATCCTTTTAAATTCAGTGCATCTAAGGCATACATCCCATTCTGCTCATCATTCGCACTATCTTCATCCAGATAGACGACCGTCAGACATCAGTCCAAACTATAGCACATTTACGGAGTGCCCTGAAGAAACAGAGTTTGGAGAAGTTGTCATGGCGGTTGGAGAAGTGAGTACGAGTAAGGAAGCGAGTCCGAGGAAGTCAGTGAACGTGAGCTGTGATACGGCGAGCTCAGGCTACTGTTCGGGAGGGTCGAACAAGAGGCCGTCTAGTGGACAGCCTCCGACTGGTTGGAGACCTAGTTGTTCATCAACTGTAGCAACTAGGGACCTGGCGAAGGCTGCGACGGAGCTGAATACACAAGGTAATATTATTACTTATTTTTTCTTATCTAACGATCACACTACTTGTTTTATTTTTAACTTTTTATTGGGTGAAGTCAGCACGGCACAAAAACCTAAATGGAACGTAACATGATCTACGAGTAGGTGTATTTTAGGTACAAGTATCTCGTATCTCTTCAACTTTAATTTTCAAACTTGAACTCTAATAGTATAGAATAGATTTACATTTATAACGACACATCTATTCTGTGTTTATACCACCTTAATTTCTAACTCCTTTATCGGGGCAAGCGTATGTAGATATTAAGCAATTATGTTTATTGACCCGTCAGAGAACCTTCAACTGGTCACTCGAAAGGAAAGGTCACGAAATTGGGAATTACAGTAGATTCGATATCGGTTATTACCTACTTAGAAGTTACCTGCAACTCAGCTTACGAAGGAGAAAAAAATATATACTAATCTTTTTTTAACCCCCAACGAAAAACAAGGGGTGTTATAAGTTTAATTATGTGCATTTGTGTGTCTGTTTTTGCATTGTTGCTTTCAAACGGATGGACCGATTTGAGTGTATTTTTTTAAATTCGGCAACCCCTAAAGGATCCCTTGGTTGTCTGTTTATCAAGACGCAAGAGAATCAAAACCTATCTGATTTTTAATTTTAATTGCTTATTGTTTATTTTGTTGTGTTATATTTTGAATTTATAACTTTATTGTGTATTTGACATGTCAACATTACCCAAGGTAAACAACGAATGATTAAACCTATCTTCACGTTGAATCATGAAATTTGACAAATAGCAACACAAGAAGTAAAAAAAAAAAAAAACGTTAATTGGTAGCTACATGACAATAAATGTTGTTTTTGCAGTTGGTAAACTAACCCGGACCTATATCGAGGTATGGGGACATTAGTTTATTCACGGCAAATTTAAGTTTGCCTGTCGATCAAGTTTATTTTTTCGTTAGAACAATCTTCATCAGTACTTTCATAGTTTGTACGGAACCCTCGGTTTGCAAGTCCAACTCGGACTTGACCATCCTTTTGGGTACAAATCCTTAAAGGCCTTCGTACATACTTTTTCTTTAAAACAAATTTTGTTTTGTGTACAATACAGTGTTTACATAAATTTTACATGCATAATAAATAAATAAAAATAAAATTAAATTGCCTGTTTATTTCTTGCAAACTAAAAACATTGTAGAAAAAACAAATAAATAATTAAATTTACTATTGATAAAATTAAACGCACTACTTGAATTTACTAATAATAAAAATTACATTACAAAATAAAAGTATAGTCAAATCACAATATTCACAATGTCAAGTTAATTTTAAGTATATTGTACTTAATTATTTACGTACTTATTTATAAACAAACACAAATTCCTAATTAAACCTTATAAATTTGATTTGACACAAATTTGATTTAAAATAAATTAATAAATTTAAATATTATAATTAAAAATAAAACGTTATAAATGGAAATTCAGATTCAAAGATTTACTATGTCATGCTTGCAAGAACCCCTCTTTAGTGAAGGTGAAGGCCTCCTCCAGTGACGACCAGTGATCCCTGTTGGCAGCGTCGAGCATCCAGTCCTTACCAGCGATTAGTGTGATGTCGTCTGTCCACCTCGTCAAGGGTCCTCCTCGCTTTCTGTGGCCTGTAGGTCCCGTCCAAGAAGTTAGTCGTGCAATCCAGCGGTTGTCCGTCATTCTAGCCATGTGACCGGCCCATCTCCACTTTATAAAACATTACATGCATGCATACAAAACCCTAATAAATAGTATAACGTGATTTTCTAGCTGCTTAGTAGCTTGGGTAAAAGTAGAAGTGGCTGACGTGAGAACTAACCTTTTGAAGTTGGTTAAATTATACTAATTATAAAGGCGAAACTTTGTGAGTGTGTTTATGCGTATGTTTGTTACTTCTTTGCGCTCAAAGTTTTGGTATGAAGGTAGCTAACACCCTGGATTAACACGTAGACTACTTTTTATCTCGAATAAAATAAGTTTTCCCGTTGGATGAGCGGAAAATACTAGTTGATAATAAACATTCGGCTTAGGTTATTAAGGCTGGACTAGGTAATGTGCTTCACTTTCTTGGTAATAGTCTACTTCATTGTGTTCTTGCGAGTTCGTATTAAAAAGACTGCAATCTCGAAGTAATTGTCATTAAAACTTCAGCTCAAGGGTTGAGATAAAATTGTGAAGTTGATATTCAGCGGCGAACTTTATGTAAAACACTTAAAGTCTCCGTTGATAAAGAAACCGTGGTTCATTAGCAAAAATAGCCAGCAGAATATCTGTCTCAAAATGTCTCTCTGGGCCTTATTATTTATTCTATTTAGTTCTTTATTAGCTTAGTAGCTTATACATGAATTAATTTAGCTATTAATAATATTATTGATTTATCGTCAAAAACGAAACATACAGTAGCGGTACTAAAATAAGTAAATATTAAGGGACAATCTTACACAAATCGACCTAGTTCCAAACTAAGCAAAGCTTGTACTATGGTACTAGACGCCGATATACAAAATATATACATACATTTATAGATAACATGACCCAGAAACAAATATTCTAATACCACCACATTACCTAAACCCCATAAAAATATAATAGGTAAATAAATAATCTATCATTATCTGTGTATTTCTTGTATGAAAGATGCAACACTTACATTCGCAAAAGTTTTAACCCCTCGTATGCGGCGTCAAAAATTTGCTAATCAAATTGAAATTAACTGACATTTAACAAATGTCCCGCACGGATCCGTGTCTAAGCATACGAGGGGTTAAGAACAAATAAAACGTTAATTTTTTTATCCAATTTGTTATTTAAAACTATGTCACCGGCATTGTGCGTCTTTTTAAAAGATAGGCGTTTTGTTTTCTTTCAATACAGTTTGAACGAAAATCATAATCAAAAATGTTATTTCTATAGAGCAAAGTCTAAAGTAGGTATGTTAATCTTTTTTTTTTAATAAGAATAAATAAGTAAATATGTTTAGTAAAAAATCACTAACCAACAGTTATAATTATGTTTTTCTACTCCAGTACTTTTTTCTGTCATTTATATAGTTACTAACTCTAATATAATAGTATTTTATGCAACCGTTGTATAAGAGGGGGCAAAAAACGCGAGTGGCATGGGTTACGATGTGAGCGCAGCGAACATCGTAAGAAAGATGCCACGAGCGTTTTTTGACCTACTTATACAACGTTGCATACAATACTTTTTCTACGACTCGACATTTCATAAATAAAATGAAAATAAACAACAAAGAAAATAATTACATGTTCCCGCTCGGAATCAACAAAATTAAAAAGAAAAATTGTCTCTGATAAACTTTTTTTTTATTGACATCCATCTGTCAAAAAAATATTAACTTATACATAAAGGTATACAATCACCATACTAAACATCTGTCAAAAAAATTAAACTTATACATAAAGGTATACGTTCACTATACTAAACATCCATGCACTGAAGATAAAACTTTTTTTTTAAAGTTGGCAGCAATGCCTTAGTACCAAAGTTTTTTTTTTAATTTGCAAATTGTGTGAATGCATCTGTTCATCATGTAATCTAAGGTAATAAATAAGTGATGGTTTTTTGGCGACATTATAACATCGGTTAGCAGTGTGTTTTTGAGCAGTAGAGTATAGACTTTTACAGACTTTCATAATTTATGTCTTTATATTAGAGTTAGTAACTATATAAATGACAGAAAAAAGTACTGGAGTAGAAAAAGACATAAATTATGAAAGTCTGTAAAAGTCTATACTCTACTGCTCAAAAACACACTGCTAACCGATGTTATAATGTCGCTAAAAAACCATCACTTAGTACCTCAGATTACATGATGAACAGCTGCATTCACACAAATTGCAAATTAAAAAAAAAACTTTTGTACTAAGGCATTGGTGCCAACTTAAAAAAAAAGTTTTATCTTCAGTGCATGGATGTTTAGTATAGTGAACGTATACCTTTATGTATAAGTTTAATTTTTTTGACAGATGTTTAGTATGGTGATCGTATACCTTTATGTATAAGTTAATATTTTTTTGACAGATGGATGTCAATAAAAAAAAAGTTTATCAGAGACAATTTTTCTTTTTAATTTTGTTGATTCCGAGCGGGAACATGTAATTATTTTCTTTGTTGTTTATTTGCATTTTATTTATGAAATGTCGAGTCGTAGAAAAAGTATTGTATGCAACGTTGTATAAGTAGGTCAAAAAACGCTCGTGGCATCTTTCTTACGATGTTCGCTGCGCTCACATCGTAACCCATGCCACTCGCGTTTTTTGCCCCCTCTTATACAACGGTTGCATAAAATACTATTATCTGTTAAGAATGCGTAGTAACGTCAGATTTAGTGTAAAATTACGTAAACACATCGCGAAGACGTTCTGTTTTAAATTGGTTGATATATAAATTTTATTCCTTTCTAAAAGAGGTAACAATTCGTTTTCCAAAGCGAATTCTGGTTAGTTATTTAATTACTGCAGAACTCCTCTATATTCCCCTAGTATATGAATCTGCGTTACAATTACTGCTAATGAATAACCCAGTAAAACTATCTAAGAATTTTAATCGCCTACGCAATTCAAATACGTGATTTGTATGGCAAAAAACGACTTCGTGATTCAAATACGTTACTTGTATGGCAAAAAGGAACCTTTAATATTTTAATCATACGTAGGACCCAATTAAGAGTGTTCCTTTATCAACGGAAATTTATTCTTTAGTCCCAAACAAAATCCTATTTAAATGTACGCAACTGACGCAACTAAAGAAACTTTAGGGTACATTTAAATTTTAAATATAGAGGACCCTTTAGGTTAAGACAAATACGTTTTGAGGTCGCTTTGGCCGCGTGGAGATGATACGGCCTTTATTTATTTAAGCGGTTTAGGTAATGTGGTAACTATTTTGAATATTTTCCGACCTGGATTTTGTTTGTGGCTTTCTTCGGCTGAATAAAACGAAGACAATACATTTAAATCATTTAAACAATAATATCAAAATTATGGAATAAAAAAACAATGGCGCTGAACGGGGTTACTACTCAGTGCTTTATAGTACAAAAGGTTTCTTTTCTTATTTTCGCATAGTAATTTATTCAAGTCTTCTGCCATCTTCATCAGCATATGTCAGTCGAAAGACTTCCACAAACCCCCCACCATCATCCAACTGCTTTCCGCGAGCCCAACCAGGGGCGTAGCTGTGGTAGCTTTTATCACGCGATAAATAAGTGACAAAGCATCCGTCATGTTTTGACAAAACACGAGTGAGAGAAACTGATGGTTTGTCAATTATTTATCACGTGAAAAACGTAACCATCATAGGCCCCCAGTCTTCGATCCACGTTATTGGGAGCCACGTCCACTTTGTTTCTTCCGGTACGCGGTCACTCCTCAAGAACGATTTTGCTCGTTTCTCGTAATTAGTAAAAATTAAACGAATATAGGTATTTAACACAAACAAAAGTTTTAGCTATACTAAGAATAACACCGTCACCGCCAATCAGCCAAACCGAAACTTAATAAAGTGAACCACAGTTTCATTAAACTTGGCATCATAACGAGGGTTCCGTCAGTCAGCGAACTGCCAAAGTGATGGTATCTGAATAATGGATTAGGCAGTCTGTCTGTAGCAGTCGTAGAATAGTCAAGTTATTTTTGGTGCTCTGGAAATAAATCGGGAAAATATTGCACCCAGACTTGGTGAGGTCAGCAAGCCTCTTTTACAAATTACAAATCATTTGAAATTTTCTCAATCGTATGTTACATGTTTTTAGGGTTCCGTAGTCAACTAGGAACCCTTATAGTTTCGCCATGTCCGTCTGTCCGTCTGTCCGTCCGCGGCTTAGCTCCGTGATCAATTAGTACTAGAAAGCTGAAATTTGGTATGGGTATGTGTATGTATCACGCCGACATAACGGTAAAATAAAAACTAAAAAAATATTTTTTTTGGGGTTATTCTCGAACACCTAAAGTGGAGGTGATTTTTTTTTTCGTTCCAACACTAGTTTGTGGGGTATCTTTGAATAGGTATTTTAAAAATAATAGGGGTTTTCAAACATTATTTTTTGATTAAGTTAGCAGTTTCGTAAATAATCGCTTCGAAAATAAAAAAAATAGTGTCCCCCCGCCTCTAACTTTTCAACCACGGGTCAAAAAATTATGAAAAAATTCATGAACATGAGGCCTTATAAGAAATTTCAATGAAAACTATATTGAACAAAATCAGTTAAGCCGTTTTTGAGTTATCGCAAAATTTCATAATTTTCTTAAAAGAACATAAATTGACTTCCAGAAGGTAATAAGTGACTATAGTTACTTTGGCGTTTACGACCTTTTTATAGAGCTTGAAATCTTTGTCGTAACTTAAGGCTATTGTGAAGGATGAGCAACTACGGAACCCTACACTGAGCGTGGCCCGACATGCTCTTGGCCGGTTTTTTGTATATAGTCTGGCTAATGAAATATTACGTGAAGTTTTGTCGGGAAATTTAAATAATCTCCGACTGGTCACACTTTGGGTAGTAGGAATTATAGTTTTGATACTAGAAAATATTTGTGATTTTCTATACACACGTAAGGTAACTAAGAAAATAATTTAAATATATGTTGACGAGCACTGATAGTCAGCTCACATAATTTTTACCACTATGTACAGTACAGTCAACGACAAACAATGTTTACACTTTTTAACCATTTATACAAGGTAAATAAACCAAAAAAATTACATAAGTACTATGCCAAATTTCAACTCGATTGGAATGTTATATAACTACTACATAAAGTATCAAAATTATTTATAGAGGACTTACCTACTAAATTGTTTAAATCATAGGCACACAGAAATATATTTTCTGTGCATAGGCAATTGGTGATGCCACAAGGAAATATTTGTCAATATTATTTGGCTAGCCAGACTCTAGTAGTTTTGAACTCCAACAAATTGCATAAAAGTTTATAGGCGTCCATTCATAAATACGATAAGCAGTAGATAATACCGAAAAACGTAAATCATCATTCGGGTACTCGGTAACAGTCTTTTTATGCTTAGGACGGTACAATACGGGCTACCTGTCTTTATAGTAGGGTAACCCATCATCCTCACGGGTACCTATTGGGTTAATAAAACGATTAGCTGGTCGTCCAAACGGGATTTCTAGTACATGCACGTATGTTTTACCCGAGAAAAAAGCGTACAAATTAAAAAGTGGCCATACTGTGGTGCCGTTCCGTTTTTTAGGGTTCCGTACCCAAAGGGTAAAAACGGGACCTTATTACTGATACTTCGCTGTCCGTCCGTCCGTCCGTCTGTCACCAGGCTGTATCTCAAGAACGGTGATAGCTAGACAGTTGAAATTTTCATAGATGAAGTATTTTTATTGCCGCTATAACAACAAATACTAAAAATAAAATAAAATAAATATTTAAGGGGGGCTCCCATACAACGAACGGGATTGGTTGCGTTAACTTTGCACCTCATTTGTATGGAGCGCTATATATACCAGGTGCAAACTTAACTTAACCACTTAAGGATTGAGTGTTTGTACGGAACCCTCGGTGCGCGAGTTTGACTCGCACTTGACCGGTTTTTTTGTTTTTTAGATTGATTAGAAGGGCGACACTACAGTATAGCCACTTTTTCTATTCGATACAGTGGATCTGTATGGAGCAGAAAGGCTGCCTATCCACGGAACAGAGATGTGTAAAATGGACCAATCAGATTTACAGTCCGACTAAAAAGAGTAGAAATTAAAAAGTGGCAATACTGTAGTGTCCTCCCTTTCTAATCCATGGGTTCCCTCTATGTCGCATACTTTTGTTTGTCCGAAACTGTTTTTGCATAACAGACTTGGCATATTAAGTTTTCGACGAATGATAATGTCGCAGAAACCTTATTTGGCATAAGTTCTAACTTACCGAAAATGTGTTTATCCGAAATTGTATTCGCATACCATTGTTTAGGCCGATTATATTTACGTATAATTTGGTTTAGCATAATGGTATTTGGCATATTATCTATTGTCAGAATCTATCTTGGCATACTTAAATTGCTACAAGAAAAGCGGGTTAGGTTAGGTTACAAGTGCATCCCTCGCAAAAACGATCAGCTAGCTGAAAAGTAGGTTAGGTTAGGTTTCGTTCGCCGCTCTCCCGGCGTGGAGGTCCTCGGTGAGAGTACGTCGGATGCGTGAGGTGTCGCCCCGCATGCATCTGACGCACTGGGGCTTTTTAGTTTTCCGCCAGGGAGGGGAAGGCTTCGGCTGTCAGCGGCAGGGGGTGTTCGCGATCGCGTGTCATCCCTACCAATTCCGCGAGTGGGCATACCATGGAGTTTTAGTCAGTAGGCTACTGCTTCTCAGTAGAGTCGGACATACCCACGCTCTTCCCCGTAGAGCGGGGATTCAATGAGGATTTCTCCATGTAAAAAAAAATAGCTAGCAGAAAAGTAGTAGGTTAGGTTTAGGTTAGGTTAGGTTAGAACTGCATCTCTCACAAAGAGGAATTGCTAGCAGAAAAGTAGGTTAGGTTAAGTTAGAACTGCGTCCCTCGCAAAAACGATCAGCCAGCAGAAACTGAATCCCTCACAAAGATAAACTTTTAGCAGAAAAGTAGGTTAGGTTAGGTTAGAACTGCGTCCTTCGCAAAAACGATCAGCTAGCAGAAAAGTAGGTTAGGTTAGGTTAGAACTGCATCCCTCACAAAGAGGAACTACTAGCAGAAAAGTAGGTTAAAACTGCGTCTTTCGCAAAAACGATCAGCTAGCAGAAACTGCATCCCTCACAAAGAGGAACTGCTAGCAGAAAGTAGGTTAGGTTAAGTTAGAACTGCGTCCCACGCAAAAACGATCAGCTAGCAGTAAAGTAGGTTAGGTTAGGATAGAACTGCGTCCTTTAAAACGAACTGCTAGCAGAAAAGTAGGTTACGAGAAAGAAGCCCGCGAAGCGGGGCTTCGGATACTGGTTCTCGGATCGTTAGTAAATTAAATTTTCGGAGTGGTGAAAATATGCCTATTTATTTTATGCGTAGACATGATTCGGAGAAACAAAAATATGCGCAAATAAATTATGACAAACGAATATATTCAGATCTGCGTTATCAAACTATGCGAACCTTGATTATGCCAAAACTGTTTATGCGGAATGTCAATTATGCCTACATAGATGATACATGCAAAATTATGACTAAAAACATTATGCCAAAACAGGGGGAACCCTAATCCATATAAGAAAACGGGGACGACACTATAGTATTGCCACTTTTTAATTTCTACTCTTTTTGGTTGCACTGTAAATGCATTTTTTTTTGGACTTTACGACGTGGATTTATCGACGTGGACTTTAACACAACTTATTACTAGTTCATAGCTTATTCTCAAATGCCCGGTTTTTTTTGTGAGTGACAGAGATGGCCATAAGTTGAATATTCAAATATATCATAGTATAAAACAAGGTCGCTTCCTGTTGTCTGACTGTCCCTATGTATGCTTAGATCTTTAAAACTACGCAACGTATTTTGATGCGTTTTTTTAAATAGATAGAGTCATTCAAGAGGAAGGTTTCTATGTATAATACATGCATAATTTATCAACATTGCACCCGTGCGAAGCCGGGGCGGGTCGCCAGTTCTAATATAAAATCTTACCTACCAGCTCGGCTGTCACCGACCAATAAGTTCCTTACATTAGTTAATATCACACCAATATTATAAAGGCGAAAGTTTGTGTGTGTTTTTTACTTGGTCACGCTCAAACGGCAGGACTAATTTTGATAAAATTTTAATACAGAGGTAGCTGGCACCCTGGATTAACACATAGGCTACTTAAATCCCGATAAATGTGGTGTTTTCGTGAGATGAGCGGATCCGCGAGACGCAACTAGTTATAGATAAAACTCAGACAACCCAATTAACAAAGTTGGCTTTTACCGTCCAGTAATAAGCGTTAATTTGGCTTATTCTGATTTATCGCACCCGGTGGCAGTTTACAATGACAAAGTGTCTAATTCACGAGCTCTGGGACCTGCTGCATTTTAAACGGAATTTAAATCAGGTTTAGCTTTGTAGCGATCGAGGTTATTTAAGGTTTTAGTATGATAATGAGCAATTGAGCAGTCTGACTGATAACTGAATATTATTTTAAGAGAGAATATAAATCCTAGAAAAATCTAGGGGTTTGGTGTTTTCAAATAAGTAAATATTAGAGGGCACACCTTGCCAGGATATCAAACAGATGATGGACAAAACGCATTACCGAATGGATGGGCCCGAAAGGCAAGCGTAGCAGGGGCCGACCTAAATATTGGTGGACCGATGAAATCAAAAATTGCCGGAAAAGACTGGATACTGAAAGTGCAAAACAAAAAAACGTGGAAAGGGTTGGGGTTGGCCTTTACCCAGAACGGGGCCATGTCTTCCAAACACCAAACATGTTTCTTGACATATTATCAATGTTTCTGCTTAGAACAGGGCCATTGCGATTTTTTGGTATATATTTGAAACCTGTAGTGTGAATATTTCATTGATAATTTTTGTTTCAAACTTGAAATTGACAAAATTCACGCAGAAAACTTGTTTTTTCAACTTATTCCCGACTGCACGCAATTAAAAGCATGAAATGGCTATGTTAATATCTAGAAATCAGGAAAAGTAGGTATTATTCACTTCAAAAAGTACCATTTTTGAAATTATCATGTAGATATTCGCCATAATATGAAATCATTTTTTTTATAAGAAAAAAAGGCCTCTTAAAGCCAATATAAATCCTGGGAAATTTCAGGGGATAGGTGTTTTCAAATAAAAAAAATATTATAGGACAATCTTACGCAACCCA
Source organism: Apotomis turbidana (assembly GCA_905147355.2). Taxonomy (NCBI): domain Eukaryota; kingdom Metazoa; phylum Arthropoda; class Insecta; order Lepidoptera; family Tortricidae; genus Apotomis; species Apotomis turbidana. The sequence continues at coordinate 15,289,961 of LR990301.1, read as the reverse complement.
ACGACCGTTCAATCACCTATCAGGTGAATGATTGCCCCAGATAGGCAATAATCCACATAAAATACGTAGATACTAAACAATATTGAAGCAATACTTCCATATAACGTCGGCCGTATTGGATCGGGAATCCTAAAACAACAGAGTAAGAAGCAACGCGAGGGAACTGGCGCAAAGCAACAATGGAATCTTTAAACTGCTTAAAGTATGGAACTGAAGGTCAATCAGGCCTTAAGTCCCTAAGTCAAGGGTCTAAGCATAAGTCTTACTTGGCACATAAATTGGATTTCTTAGAACGAATTACAGTTAACTTTTGTCTGTCTCACAATAGCTGATTCAAGTTTTAATCAAGTAATGTAAAACACTAGACAGCAACTTTGAACAACAGACTGCGTAGGAGAAAGATGCCATAACCCTCGTTTTAGAAAATAGACATTTAAACACGTACCTATGCATATACTTTTGTGTTTGTGTGTGTTTTTCAAAGTTTTAAGTACCATCACGGCCTTCAATGACCATCAAAATTCCTTCGCGGCCCCCTAAAACCGAGTTCGTACGATGAAACTTAGAACCCAACTCTTATTTTAAAAGATTTTGAACGCACCCATCTATCATTCAATCAGCCGTGCGTATGCGTTTTGGAACGCAACCTTCTTGTATTTATCAGAAATTCTCAATGCTGATCCTCGTGACCCCCCTGGATATATGCCGTGACCCCCTGGGGGTCGCGATCCACAGCTTGAATTACGCTGGCCTAGATTTTTTTTAACATAAGTAAGTCATTGATTAATTAAGGAGGAACAGTGAAAGACCACTCATAGGTACAAAGGTAAACTTATATATAAGATTCATTTACTTAAAGGAATAACCGAACCTGCAATTTAACTCTAGTCTATGGATTGTGACCGGTCGAGGGTTATATGGGTTGCCCTCTTGATGCAATCTTAAATGGTTTTCATGGTATCTAACCACTTTTGGCTGTCAGATTACAGTAGGTAGTAATTGTATGGGCTGAATCAACTCGATCGCTTCGCGATCTCGTTGATTCAGCCCATACAATTACCTGTAGCGACAACAGCGTGCCGAATTTGACACGGCAGGTTGTAAGTACTCATACTTTACTCGATTGCTAGCCGATCTCTTGTTGATGCAGCGCATACAATTACTTTTGTGGCGGCGCGACAGCGTTACCGGCTGTATCTATGATTCATGTTTCAGATCGCATAGGAACCCGACCGTATCAAACCATTTTAGAACGTTGTTATTATGCGCCAAACGAGTCAATAGTGATATATATATCAATGTTGTTACAGAGATGTGTCAACTTTCGAATTACAAGACGTGAATTTAACTGGACTATGAAACGAAAATTATTGTACTAGGTATTTTGAATAATTTTGCCGCTTTACACTATTTTTCTCGATTTAATTTAGAAACGGAATCTGAAAGCCCCCAAACTACAGATTTGCTCGCAATCCCCTGTCGCATGACAAGCTTCTTGAGCGTTACAAGCATAAGACGTTGGCAAGCAGGCGTAATGCGGGGGAATAGTTGTATACAATACATGCGCAGGCCACAGGCGGCAGGCAGTTCCTTCACATAGAGCGCAAACCAAGCCTCTATACGAGGCCCCGATGGCTGCGGCCAATGCGCCGGGCTCCGACCGCCGACACTTGTTTATTAAATAAAAGTCGTCTGTACTAACTGAAATTCTGAAATTACACTAAAGAAAAAAAAAAGATGTCTGATCCAAGAGAATATTACATAACAAAACCAATAAACTCTTCAATAGAGATTTTATATACTTCATCCGAATTATATACTCTCGATCTAAACGATGCGTGTGTTGAAGAAAACTAAAAAATCTCTATTGAAGACTTTTTAGCTTCGTTATACCTATATGAAACGATATCAAAAGAAAATAATGCGACTTTTTTTTCGGTGTAGTTTCACTCGTAAATCGTTATTACCGATTATAGATAATTTTCAGAATGAGAGTTCATGTTAGCTAGTTAGCATGATTATTCAAGGATAGAAAATCTGAGCTCCAATGGCAATATTCGAGTCAAGTAAATCTTGAAGTCATCTCAGTTTTTGGGTTTCCGCGCCCAAAGGGTGGCAAATGGAGTCCTATTAATATAGCACCACCGTCCGCCAGTTTGTCTATCACAGGCAGTACATACTTCGCTTGTATATTATTGCTTAAAAAAAATGTATTAAATAAAAAAAATACTTAGGCGGGATCCGCATACCAGAAATGCTTTATTCAAAAGTATTGCTCTGTGATAACGAAACCCTTCGCGCGCAAGTTCGCCTCGTTCTTGAATTATTAACCCTTAAATGCATGGTGTAAGATGCAGCTTACATAAATAAAAATGAATTACTGGTTGAAAACTAGAAACATTTATTTGAAATAACATAATATTTTATAATGTTGTGTTTTTTTAATTCATGCATTTAAGGGTTAAAACATATGCCCATAGGTCTGGATAACCCTTATAATTACACAACTTTACAATATGCAACGAACATTTGCTCATTATTACAAATCTATAAGGTATCCCAACAAATCAAATTGTCAAATAAAATAATTATATGTGTTTTTCGGCCCAGTAGTCTAAATAACAGCGCATGAGTCGGTGGAGAGTACATGCTACTTCCTTTTAAGATTTGCGTATCGATTTTCATGTTACAAGGCGCTTTTGCACCTAACGCATTTCTTTTATGGAACGTAAAGGTGTGTTTATGATGAAGTCATAACTAAGAACAGTCGAAGTATTTATTGATTACTTGCATAAGGACTAAAGTTGTTTAGCTGTTTTCTTGTTTTAATTGTGCTGTCATCTAAGATTATCTTACTTACCATTGTAATCGCGACTTAATAATATCGTGTAATAAAAAGGACAGCCGCCGATTTGCGCACATTATTTTTCGCAAACCGGGACTCCGACTGCACAGTCCGCTTCAGAGTTCGTGATTTTTAATAAAAATAAAATAAGCCTTCTTCGTTCGCTCCAGCCGAGCAAAAGTTACACGGAACTTGCCTACAACAAGGAAACATGTAAGTGTATGTACCTATATAATACTTAATCGCTGGCAAGCCCATTTTGAATTTTTTCGCCAATTTTCTTAAAAAGTAAAATCAGTTCTGGCTTACCCAGAGATTTACTCGTAGTTTCACATTACGCCGCTATCTGTTAAATAAATACTCGGTCAGTTTATAGTATTTTTTTGTTTACGGTGTTTCAAATTTCGTTTTTTTCTAGGCCTGGTTGGTCGCTTAATCCATTTTGGGAGGACGAGCTGGACGATTCCTCGAGGGCGATTGAGGAGTCCTCCGTTCAATCAACGCCTTCGACATCGAAGAAAGCGCCTGAGAAAAAGCCTGCGAAGAAACGCGCGCCCAAAAAAGCCAAGTCGACGACAGCCGCCCAAGTGAAGGAGCCGTCGGCGCCGGATAGCTGCTCGGAATCCGAAGACGATGTTATCGCGCTTACTCAGCCGCAGCCAGTGAAGCGTAAACGTCCTGCGCAGGTGTTAGATTCTGAGGTATGTACCTAGCTCACCTAGATTTATAATTTATTTATTTACGCGATTTCCTAGACTATGGTTGGATATCAGATGGATGACGTCCTTGTTGGCTATTGTCGGCCGAAGTGTTTTAAAAAGAAGGAGGTTCTATGTTTGACTGTATATGATGAACATTGTAGCTACATAATTATTATTTCGCAACTGTTGGTAAATTTTCTTTATTAGCTCTTGTCTGTCGGGATATCCAATTAAATTACATTCAGTTATCTCATCTCTAATAATAATTTATATTAGCATCTCACGCGATTAACTTCGCATGCGAAATAAACGCATATCTTATTGTTTATGTGTGTCATATCCCAATTTCTACCAATTGTAGGCGCACAATATTTTCGATTATACTGACGGATTTTTCTGTTTGTTCTTGATTGGAAATAATTGACTACTAGATGTGCAGTGCTTCTTAGCATTAGCACAGGTATCAAATACTGAAAAAGAGGCGCCAACATTTTTTTGTGTGCTGAAATTTACTGAAGAAATATATGTATTTTAATTCTTTCTTTTTTTCACAGGACGAGACACAACCTGAAAAGGTCCAAAAGCCGGTGCGGGCGGCGACGTTGAGAAGTTTTTTGACTCAACGCGGAGCATCAGGATTTACGACTCAAAGGGATCCCACCAAGACAGGAGAATACTTCATCGAACTCCGCGTTTATAACAGCCGCGAAGCGGAACGGTTGCCGGCGGAAGAGCGCTGGAAAAACGCTCTTACCACATTGAAGGTGGCTGCCGACGCCAATACACCGCTGTTTAGAGCGGTCTCGAAGTTGATTCAGGTCGGCAAAGAAGACTTCGCTAAAATTCAACCGATTATGTATCCAAGTCCTCAGTAACTCTATTAAGATTCCTAATTTACCTAACCACTATACTCGACATTATTAGTATGCCCTATCTATATTATTCTCACATATAATCATTTTGTAGGTAACCCTAACTATAAAATTATAATAATTGTATTATTCGTTTCACGTGTTTTTATTCACAGTATATAACCCGATAAATGAAATAAGGAAATAAGGAAATAATGAAATAATTAAATGATGAAATAATGAAATTATGAAATAATTAATTAATTGAATAACGCCGTAAGAAATACGCAATAAATAGTAGTTTTTTTTTTCCTTCATATATTGCCAATAAAAAAGAGTAATTAAAAGAAATCATGTTTTGTAACGAGTGCAAAGTTCATGTTTCTAACTTTACGTCACATAAAAAGAGCAACCTTCATAAATCAAACTGTCTGATAAACACCAAGTTTGACAATGTACAAGTCATAGCTACTGCATTTAAAAATAGAATTAAAAGTTATAGAGTACAGTCAACAGCAAATAATGTGCATTTAGCTCCGGAACAGTTCTTAAATAATATTTCAACGTCAGTATTTGAACTAATTAAAATGTCGCTAGAAAAACATATCGCGTTGAAAGTAAATGTTGAACTCTTTGTTTCATACACACAGCCTAAAAATAATGAAAAGGCTATGAAGTCGTTTAATACTCAGTACGCCCAAATTTTTCGGAATACTGATATTTCGTCGCTGTATTCTAGTTATGCGGATAACCTTATAACCAAGTGCGCAGAGTTCGAACTTTCCGAATCAGGCTGGACTATTGATTCAATTAGTCATTTGGAAATAAATATAAATAAATACAACCCTTTAAGGGCGGGTACGTATGTCAGTTTGCCGGCTAAAATTCGCAATACTAAATCATGTTTGAACATACAAAACAAAGACGATTATTGTTTTTTATGGAGTGTCGTTGCGCATATGTATCCAGCAAGTTGCAATCCAAGTAGAGTTTCTTCATATCCTCATTTTAGAAATGTTCTCAATATTAAAGGCATGTCTTTTCCACCAACCTTAGAAGACTTAAAAATTTTTGAAAAAAATAATTCCGATATATCAATTAATGTCTATGGTTTGGAAAAAAAAAATACTGTGACGGGACCTCTATATAAGACATTGAAACATAAGTTGACACACGTTAACTTGTTACTTATTGAACAAAATGGAAAATCGCATTTCTGTTTAATAAAAAGTATTGAAAAGCTTGTTCGCGGACAATTGACTAAACATACATCTAAAATTCATTTATGTGAGGAGTGCTTCATTTATTTTGATACTGAACAAAAACTTTATTCCCATAATTGCGCTAGAGTAAAAACAATTTTACCTGAACCTAACAGTACCTTGGCATTCAGTCATTTTGAAAGGACTCAAAGAATACCTATCGTAATTTATGGAGATTTCGAAAGTTTGCTTCTAGAATATTCCGATAAAAGTAAGTCCAATCACATTGAAAATCTACAAGTACATGAAGCGACTTGCTTTGCTTACTATATATGTTGTCAATCTAAACCAGAACTAAATGAATACGTATCATATCGCGGTCCTAATTGTGCCCAGAAATTTGTAGAAACCATTTCCAAAGATGTACAGAAATTGCATCAGTTATTATCAGTTAACTGTGAAATGTTACCTTTATCTGATGAGGAAAATCACGCGCTAAAAAATGCCACGACTTGTCACATTTGCGGAGATCCTTTTAAAATTGGCGAGCCTATCATAGCTGATCATGACCATTTTAGCGGTAAATATCGAGGCCCTAGCCACAATTCTTGTAATTTAAACGCAAAATCCTGCGAGTTTATACCTATACTGTTTCATAATTTTTCCGGTTATGATTGTCATTTATTTATTACGGAACTATCGAATACTATTGGCCGCATAAATTTAATTCCCAAAACAAAAGAAAAATACATATCAGTTACTAAATTTATACCAATAGATGGTCAAAAACCAGCGCAAATGAAATTTATAGACTCATTTAATTTTTTGAATTCTGGTTTAGAAGAATTGGCTAAAACATTACACCCTAACGACTTTAAAAACCTCAAACAATTTTATACTAATCCTTTACACTTTGAATTACTTCGCAAAAAAGGAATTTATTGCTATGACTACATAGACTCGTGGGATCGATACAACGAAACTGAACTGCCAGATCGAGAGTATTTTTACAGTAAACTAACTGGTGAAAATATTGCAGACGATGACTACGAACATGCAAAGTCGGTGTGGAGTGAATTTAATATACAAAATTTGGGTGAATATACTGATTTATACCTTAAATGTGATGTGTTATTGTTGTGTGATATTTTTGAAAAATTCAGATGTATGAGTTTAACTTATTATAATTTAGACCCGTGTTATTATGTTTCAAGTCCGGCTTTGAGCTGGGACGCGATGTTGCTGTATACAAAAATTCAGTTGGATTTAATATCTGATGTTGAAATGTACCAAATGATAGAAAAGGGCATTCGAGGTGGTCTTGCTCAGTGCTCGTTACGACATGCTAAGGCAAATAATAAATATTTGTCAGATTACAATGCCAATGAAACAAGCTCATATTTAATATACTTAGATTGCGTCAATTTATACGGTTTTGCTATGTTACAAAATCTTCCAACAAATAGTTTCGAGTTTTTGAAAGATGAGGATATAGAAAATTTTAATGTTGAAAGTGTCAGTCGCGACAATCCTCAGGGATACATACTAGAAGTAGATCTTGAATACCCCTCCAAATTACATGATGATCATTCAGATTTACCATTTGCGCCAGAGAATTGTGTACCTCCAAGTAAAACAAGTCGTAAACTGATAGCAAATTTGCATAATAAATATAAATATGTCATACATTACGAGCATTTAAAAGAATGTTTGAATAATGGTTTAAAATTATTGAAAATTCATCGCATTTTAGCTTTCAACCAATCAAAATTTTTGGAGCCTTACATAACATTAAATACAGAATTAAGACAAAATGCTAAGTGCGACTTTGAAAAAAAATTTTTTAAAAAACAGGTGAATAGCATCTATGGAAAAACTATTCAAAACAAAAGAAATCAAGTAGACGTTAAGTTGGTTAATGTTTGGAAAGATGTTTCAAATAAAACGAACAAACTATGCGGTGCGGAAAAATACATTAGCGCTCCCAATTTCAAAAGTTTGTCAATTTTCTCGGAAAACCTTGTAGCCATTCAAATGCGACAATCTAGATTAATTTTAGATATGCCTATTTTTATCGGATTTACTGTACTAGAGCTAGCTAAAAAGCACTTGTACCAATTTCATTACTCTGTCATGAAAACAAGGTATCAACAAAATATTCGCCTGTGTTACACTGACACCGATAGTCTTTTGTATTTAGTCAATACTGCTAACTTTTATGATGATATGAAAGAAATGCTTCCATACTTTGACACAAGTAATTTTGAGGCTAATAATATTTACAAGATGCCGATAGCAAATATGAAAATTCCTGGTTATTTCAAAGATGAAATGGGTGGTGTAGTTATATCAGAGTTCGTCGGATTACGAGCTAAGTTATACTGTATTAACACTGAGACAGCGTCTATAAAAAAAGCAAAAGGGGTAAAAAAATGTGTGACGAAAAAACTCGAGATGAAGAAATATAAAAGATGCTTGTATAATGGCGAGGAATTGCGAGACAATATGTGTATTATTAAATCAAAAAACCATAAAATGTTTACTCAGAAATGGAATAAATTGGTGTTAAGCAAGAATGATGATAAAAGGCAATTAATAGAAGGCTCAGTTTCAACTTTACCTTGGGGTCACTATAGCAATGTGGTATAATAAGATTAGTCGATAAGATTTATATGTTAACTATATTTTTACAGCACCTACTTAAATAATAAAAATGTGTAACACTAATTAATTATTTTGTTTTTCAATAAATTATATTATGAATTAGAACTTTTTTTTTGTTTGATCACCATTTCCCTTTGTCTTGCTATTGTAAATAGGGTAGGTCAATACCAGTAGTGGTCTTTGGAAGAGTTTACAACTTTATAATAAAAAGCCACAATTAATGTATACGAATAGGTATGTATTCACAAAATGAAAAAAATATTTCACATGGTTCTATTTTACAATTTGAAACTATCACAATCACTTATTTTTTTCACAATTTTTCTTATTAAGCTTTCTGCGCCGTCCAAAATTTCGTCATAATTGTCCTCAACCACATATTGTGCGCTTACACAAACATCATCACCAATATTTCTCCGCTTGACTCCAGGAACAAGTTCATAAATATTAATTTTAATCAAATGATGTGCCTTTTCTTTTCCTTTTTTAGATACATAAGATAAATTGTGTGAATTTTCGGCTTGCGACTTTTTAATTGTTTTCTTTTTCGGTTTATTCTTCAAAAATCGGCATTTCGTCTCATCAGGCAGTTTGGTTTTCTGATGCTGGACTCTGCATAGATCTTCTATGTCTTGAGTATTATAAAATAAGTCATCAACGAGACGGCTATCAATATCGACGCTTTCGCTGTTTTCTTGGGAGTCAAAGTTTAGCAGGTGTGACATTTTCTGCAATGAGATAATTGGAATTTTAAATATAATAAAATATTCGGCCATATAACAATAGATACCTTTTGGACATAAAAATGCGGATGAACAATATATTTTAACAATACATTCGTAAATGAACTCACTTGAATTATGAGAAATTTCTGAATCACGAGTAATTTCTTCGACGACCACTGCAGAAATGGCAGCATCTTAGTATTAATTTTAAACACGAAACGTCATTTACCCATAAACGTGTCAGCTGACTTGGTGATATATAATACCTACGTCGCGGTCTTAATATATTACATCATCAAATAACATAATTAGGTACTAGGTATATAAGGACTTGTAATATTTTGATTCACCTCATACTTCATCATGAGGTTTGTTAAGCAAGCTGAAACATTAGAGGTGAATACTATAAATGTGGAAAAAAATGCACTAATAGTAAAGCATAGCGCTCTATTACCTAATACAATTCGCTGCATAATATGCGGCCCTTCTAACTGCGGTAAAACTAACGTTATGCTGAATTTATTGTTACATGAAAATGGATTAAAGTTTAAACACATTTATTTGTACTCAAAGACGGCTTTCCAACCAAAATATCTCTTCTTGAAACAAGTTATGCAAAATATACCAGGATCGAATTTTTATTTATTTAATGAAAGTAAAGAAGTCATTCATCCCAATGATGCTTTAACAAACTCCGTCATGATTTTTGATGATGTAGCGTGTGAAAATCAGATTAATATTAGAAATTATTTTGCTATGGGAAGACATAGGCAAATAGACTGTTTTTATTTATCCCAAACTTATTCCAAAGTACCAAAACAATTACTAAGAGACAATGCCAATCTTCTGATTATTTTTAAGCAAGATGATACCAATTTAAAACATATATACAATGAGCACATAAACACAGACATAGATTGGCAAAAATTTAAAGACCTTTGTTGTACTATATGGAAAAATCAATTTAACTTTTTATTACTAAATAAAGATTGCGCAATTGATAAAGGAAGATACAGACTAGGTTTTGATACATTTATTTATTTTTGAATTTAGTACATATACTAGTTTCATTTGGAAAAGTACTCACTTTAACTTCTGCGGCCGAATATAACACACAATAATTTGAAGTTACCAAAAAATGGAGGCCGATCTAAAGAAACAATTGATAACATCCGCAAATTGCATAAAAAAGAAAATTAGAATGATGCAGGATGAAGAAGATGCTGCTAACGTAAAATTAAAGAAAGTATTCAAGCCTATTACGGATTCTCTGGAGACATTGGGAAAAGCAAATGATGAAAAAAACCCCAGTTTATATATAACAAATTTAAAAAACGATTGCGAAACGCCTATGGACGATGACTTATCCGCAGGATATGAAAAATTCAAAGATCGCCTTGAAACTGATTCAAGCAAGCATTCAGAGTATTACGATGAAAAATTCAAAGACCACCTTGAAACTGATTCAAGCAAGCATTCAGAGTATTACGATTTTGACAATGATGTCAAAAATTCTAAAAATAATGTTAATGACACATTAATATCTCTTAAGAAAGAAGATGTGCTAGACATTTATGATAACATTAATGTTCCGTTTGGTATTCGTAGTGAAAATAAGAAACTCATGATGGGAAATTCTGCTGTCACTTTATCCTTAAAAAATAAAGATTCGAAAGAAAAACAATATATGCTTACAATCAATAACCGAAATTACGAAATGACTAGAGGTTTAAAAGAACTTTTAATTCGAAATAAGCCTGATCTTGAGATAGTAACCGAAAAAGACAAGATTATTTACAAAAACTTGCTTATTATTACCAGCGCCCACAGGCGAGATTTCCATCCCAACGGACAGTTGAAAGGAGACAAAGGATTAAAATACAGCCAGATCGTTAAACCTTTATTCACGGAGGCTAAGCAGGATTTTCCCGAAAAATTGCCTGATCTTAAAATTGGCGGTTCTTTGCCTAAATTAAAAAAATATAAGAAAGCAACGGACTATATTTATTGGGATGATCCAAATGAATTAATAGAGAGACTAAAATTATTAATCGCATCAAAAAGCGCTGGCAACAGCAATCATGACAATGAAATCCTGTCTATTATTGAAGAATTAAAAGAATCTGGTATTATAAAATAATAAAATTGTGCTAATAGAAAGTAGCAATTGGATTGCCTAGAGGGTTTGTGTGTAAATAAATACTTCAATGTTATCATCATTACATTCAGTAATCAAAAGAACGTCAAACATGAATGTGCGTGAAATTAAAAAACACTCTAATGAAATAAAAGAGAATAAAACTATAAATGAAGTTGAATTATCCGATAGCGTTAATATTCCAAAATATATTAATACGCAAATAAGAACTACCGTAAATAAGTTAGCGAATCTTTATAAAGTAATTGAGGCTTTATCAGCACGTATAAAAAAAATAGAAAAAAATATTGAACTTAAAGAACTAGAAGGAAAATTCAACAAGCACTATGAGCAAAGCCGGCGTAGTAAATGAAATTCATAAAAACGTAAGAGTGAACTTCCCACGAAGAACAGTTATATTAAGAGACATAGATGACCTTTGGCAGGCTGATTTGATTGATATGCAAGCATTATCAAATGTAAATTCAGGTTACAAATATATATTCGTAATTATAGATTGTTTCTCAAAATATGCTTGGGCATTTCCTTTAAAACAAAAGACGAAAGAGATTTTGTCAAAAACATTTAAAACATTTTTAGCAAAAGGCCGATTACCAAAAAATTTACAGACAGATATGGGTAAGGAGTTTTACAATACTGATTTTTTTAAAATTGTCGAAAAATATAATATCAACCACTATTCTACGTATTCTAACAAAAAAGCCTCTATTGTTGAACGCTTTATTAGAACACTAAAAAATAAACTATATAAAGAATTTAATTTAAAAGGAAATTATAAATGGATCAATGGAACACTCGACTGTAAAATGCATGAGTACAATCATGCGTTCCATAGAACTATAGGAGCGCCTCCAGCTACAATTAATCAAAATAATAAAGAAAAAGTATCGCTAAGATATACTAATGCGCAAATAAAACATGCGAAGAAAATATCGAAGCGCAAAAGCTTTCGAGTGGGGGATTTCGTGAGAATAAGCAAATATAAAGGTTGCTTCGAAAAAGGATATACGCCTAATTGGTCTACAGAAATATTTAAGATAATAAAGGTTCAAAATACTTGCCCAACAACTTACTTATTGGAAGACGCAAGGTCTAGACCAATTTTAGGAGCATTTTATGTACACGAAATTCAAAAGACTTTACACCCTGAGGTATACCTTGTTGAAAAAGTTTTGCGAAGAAAAAGAAACAAGGTATACGTAAAGTGGTTAGGGCTGCCTTCAAACGAAAACAGCTGGATAGAAAAGACAAATCGGTTATAGGAAAGGTGACAGTACCTATTTAAACATTTATTGTTTTTACAATGTACTCATTTGTTTGCGAAACGCCGTGCTATAAACATTACGCTCACAGTTTATTTAAATGAAAACAATCATGAATAAAGATAAGAATAATATTAGTAATTTAAATATGAAAAAAAAATATATATCACCAACTTCAAAGGTTAAAACTGGTTCTGGATTCAGAAAAACATTTAATAATATTGTTTCACACACAAAAAAGCGTATTAGAAAATTAAAGCCTAAGTGCAAAAAAGTTTTAGCGGAACTAGCGTATGCAGCTGCTCATGAAATGGCGTCTGACGATTTACCTATAAAATTGCCAAGAGTAATTCCGGTGCCTAAAAGCGGAGGATTTCTGCCTTTAATACCCATATTTGCTGGGTTGTCTGCCGCCGGTAGTTTAGCAGGAGGTATCGCCGGAATCACGAAAGCCGTCAATGACTATAAGTTAGCTAAAAAAAATTTGGAGGAATTCAAAAAACATAATACGAATATGGAAGCATTGTGTATTGGGAAAGGATTACATCTTAAGCCATACAAAAACGGGCTAGGAATTTATGTGACAAATAAAAAAAACTAATTACTCGGCTACCCAAAAGAGCGTTAACTAATATTGATATCACAAAACATTCTAAAAACATACCATTTTTTCGCGGTGTTTTTATGAGAGATGAATTACCAGAATTTCCATTACCTCTGGAATGCGGGGTTATCAATTTAGATTCCTCTACAAATTCTGGTACTCATTGGGTAGCCTATGGAAAAATAAATAATTATGTTGAATACTTTGATAGCTATGGCAATTTAAAACCACCACAAGAGTTTGTCAAATACATGGGAGAAAAAATTCACTACAACTATGATAATTTACAAGGAAACAATTTATATAACTGTGGTCACTTATGTTTAAAGTTCCTTGCCTCATTTTGGGAAAGAAGAAATTAATTGCATATGACGTCATACTTATCAACAATATATAGAATGGTGTGTTGCAGAATCGCACATTACATCACCAAACGCGTTGAAAATTGTTTCGTTGAAATCTACGAAATTTAAAATACCAGAAACTAAAAATGATTATCTTCAATAAAAACTCCGAACATAGTAAAACTCCTAATATTACATCCGCAACATTGAAAGATAGAAGACGTGTAAAAGCAACAAAGAAGATTACAAAAAATAATAAGATTTTTTTACGTTCACTTGGATTTAAAATATAAGATGTTACAAATCGCAGATTTACCACATCATGACAATTCCATCGAAAGCTATGAAATTCATAGCTATAACCCTTACAATAACAATTTTAAAGTAAACGATGAAATAAGAATACCTATACACCAGCAAGATGTTTATGTATTACCATCAGCTAGCTCCATTTACATCGAGGGATGCGCAAGTATATCTACCACAGACGCAGCAGGGAAAATAACAACGAAAAAAGTGAAATTTATAAACAATCCAATATTATTTTTGTTTCAAAATATCAGGTACGAACTGAATGGGGTTGCAATCGATAACATTAAAAATGCTGGAATCACAACAACAATGAAATCTTATATTTCAATGAATGAAGGAGAAAGTAAAAATGCTGCTTTATGGGGTTGGAATTTAGATGGAGCCAAAGCAAGTGATACCCATTTTACGGCTATAATACCCTTAAATAAAATATTAGGATTTGCTGAAGATTATAATAAAATACTCATCAATTGTAGACATGAGCTTATATTACAAAGAAGCAGTTCTGTTTCAAATACTGTGATAGCTGAGAAAAATGAAAATATTTGTATAGACATAACAAAAATTCAGTGGCGTGTGCCGCATATTAGAGTTTCTGATCGCGAACGACTTGTACTACTAAAACATTTAGAAAAAGACCGACCAGTACAGCTTGCCTTCAGAAATTGGGATTTATATGAATATCCATTATTGCCTAAAACAACAAAACATTCTTGGTCTATTAAAACTGCTTCTCAGTTAGAAAAACCGAGGTTTGTTATATTAGGATTACAAACGGATAGAAAATTCAATACGACAAGAAGTTCAGCTTCATTCGATCACTGTAACATAACAAATGTCAAATTGTTTTTAAATTCGCAATACTTTCCATATGACAATCTTAATTTAAAGTTTGATGAAGGAAAATATAGTATATTATATGAGATGTATGCTAATTTTCGGCAGTCGTATTACAACGCTTGTATTGAACCGCTGTTAGATTTGCATACATTCTCCAAAATTGCTCCAGTTTTTGTTATCGACTGTTCAAGACAAAACGATTCAATCAAAACTGGGCCAGTTGACGTGCGTTTAGAAATTGAGTCATCAGAAGACGTTCCAGAAAATACCGCTGCCTACTGTTTGATCCTCAACGACTGCCTCTTTGAATATAAACCACTCAGTAACATAGTTCGAAAACTATCATGAATGCCGCCATCGTGGATGTTCAAGGTTTTAAAAGTAAAGACAACAAATTTATACCTAAAGAAATAGCAATTTTGTGCGAAAATCGCATTCTTGTTTTGTTGATAAAACCGCCATATCCATTCTATAACTTAACAAGTATGGAACGTTCACATGTGGCGTGGATAGAAAGAAACATCGGAATTTTATGGAACGAAGGCTTTGTGCCTTATTTTAATTTTAAGTGTTTGATATTACAATACATGAAAAATAAAAAAATATATGCTAAAGGTGCTGAAAAGGTGAAGTGGTTGAAAGAAATACTAGAAAACGATAATATCCATAATTTGGAAGAGCAAAATTGTCCTAATTTACAAACCTTGTATAACAATTATGCAACATCGTTGGAAATTCAAAGCTGTATTTACCATAGCAAGATATGCGCCTTTAAAAATGTAACTTGCTTAAAAAAGTGGTGTATAACAAATGATATTTTTTAAATAAAGAATAGATACACTATTTCAACCGTCGTTTGATTTTTGTTACGTGTGAATGAAATGGAGAATGTTGTATGTACAAAGAGTCATCAGTGTCATCACCTACCAAGCTAGCGCTAAATGATTCGATATGTGGTTTCAAATATCTGTCAATGCTGATAAATCACGTAATTTGCTTAGGTGCTAAACACATCGGTTGGAAATTGCGAATGAAATACTTTACTGGATTAAATATAACAGCTCGGATAGTCAGAATAGATTACGATTATGTAGACTTGTTACCTATCTTTTAGTTTTCCTCCTTGATGGAACACTGCTTATTTAGTAGACCAGAAAGGTTGTCGCTGCAGGTAATTGTATGGGCTGAATCAACGAGATCGCGAAGCGATCGAGTTGATTCAGCCCATACAATTACTACCTACTGATTACTGAAGCGGAGCGGACCTGAACTGGGTAAAATGGACCATCACATTCCTCAGATATAAATGCACTTCTTTTGGGCTTCACAAAGAAACGCCCTGATTGGTTCACTTTGTCCGGCAATTCAGTGGACAGGCAGTCTTATTGTGACTCTCGCCTTATTTCTATGACAATAGGCTGGGTAAAATTCTTCGAAGATCATTAAATTATTATCTTTCTCAGTTGTCCTTGCTGTAATGATCAGTTTGCAGGTCGTTATTTTTTTACAATGGTTTTTCCAAACGAAATATTGAAGTTGACAGTTTGACAGTTCGCAATAGTGTTGGATGAAGGGACCTCTGCTTTAAAAATCCAATAAAAAAAATTAAGATGCTCGGTACCATCTCAATGTCAAACCGTTGAAATATTGACACACGTCAGTGTCAAACCATTCAAATTCTGACACATGTCAGTGGCAAACCGTTGAAATTTTGACATTGAAAAGTGTCAACCATCGACCAGTTCTCTCATTTTATTGCATTTTAAAGGCAAAAATCCCTTAAGCCAGCACTATTGCGAACTGTCAAATTGACAATTTAAAAAACTTTTTGCAAAAACCATGGTAAAGAAATATGTGCAGACTATGTAGATTCTTACATCAATCGAAAAAATGATAATTTAATGGTCTAAGAAATTGTTACCAAGCCTATTATGCATGCATACCTACTATTACCTACATTGCATCTAATGTTTGATACAGGCGCGACGCTGCGCGCGGCGGGCAAGTCGTGGCGAGCGGAACATAAAGCAGCACGCACGTTGGGAATCATCGTTGGAGCCTTTCTGCTCTGCTGGCTACCATTTTTTCTATGGTGAGTTTTTTAATCTAGACATCTTTATTAGACTATGACAGTCATCGAAGCCGTTAGCGAGCACTTCAAAAACGTTGAAATCGGACCCTTTATTGAAGGAACAAATTGCTACTTGAAGACTAGTGGAAGTTACAATTCAATACAATACAAAAATACTTTATTGCACACCAATAAAAGTTTACAAAAGGAAACAAGACAAATACAATTTATAAATAACGGTAGACAACAGGCGGTCTTATCGCTAAAGAGCGATCTCTTCCAGACAACCTTTGGTTAGTGAAATTGATGAAAGATTTAGCTTAACACAGAGTAGGTACAGCAGAAGGCGAAGGGAGCACACAATTAGATACTAACAGAAAATAAGTATGCATATGGGTAAATATAAACATACATAAATAGATATACATAAACTAAAGTTAAGTAACTAAGTTATTCTCGTTGATAATTTATGATGCCTGGATTCTTCTTCCCGAATATCGTTGGTCAGCTAATGCAGTCATGAAGTTCGGCAATTCTTTCATCTGCCGAACTATTAAAAAGTAGTGGAACTCTTTGCTGGAATTTTTTTTGCTTCCTCCTACAACAACGAAGCGTGAAGAAGCATCTCTTGGGCAAGCATGGCAGTGTCAACTGGCACCGTTGATTTTTTTTCTTTCCTATTGCGACTTTTTGCTTGCAAACAGGCGATGTGGAGCCACTATGTTGTACCAACGCAAAAAAGTAACTACATAAATTCGACCCAGAATTAATGTGTGATAATGGCTAGTAAATAAACAAACGACGAAGGACCCATTTTAAACCCTGTGTCAATGTAACAAGATTCAAATCGGGTCTTCTCTCAAGTTCTCGACTATTCCTAGTCTTGTAACTTTAAAAAATTCGGCAAGTGCAAGTCCGACTCGCGCATGAAGGGTTCCGTACCAAAATCTATTACAATTTTGTTGTATGGGAGCCCCCCTTAAATATTTATTTTATTTTATTTTTAGTATTTGTTGTTATAGCGGTAATAGAAATACATCATCTGTTAAAATTTCAAGTGTCTAGCTATCACCGTTATTGAGATACAGCCTGGTGACAGACGGACGGACGGACAGCGAAGTCTCAGTAATAGGGTCCCGTTTTTACCCTTTGGGTACGGAAGCCTAAATAAGTACTTAGCCAACATTGTCTTAAAATTGCAAGCTGTGCGAAATTTTATTTTAAATCCCCACTTAAAATAAATAATAAATACTACGAAGTATAAATTTAGGAAAACCCTAAATCAGTTTAACAAAATGCCCAAAGCTGAAACGTTTACATTATAAATGCTTTAACACTTGGCTTCGTTTGATGAAACAAAACGATCCCACTCAGCTAAGGGTCACACACCTGACGTTAGGCCGCGCGCAGAAGCCCGTTTATAAATCACAGAAATAAAACCCAATAGAAATCGACATAAAAATTGCAAAGCACAATACGGTTTTCAATTTTTAATGCGTTGTAAGGATCGATTAGGGGCTTACAGTAATGCAAATTGCAAACAATTAATAATTATACAACTTGTGCACAAGTTTCTCGAAGTTGTATAATTAGATGAACACTGTCCTAATAGACGATTACAACGTATTAAAAATCCACAAGTACATTAAAATGTTAGCCTTTTTGAGAGTCAATTTCTACTGGGTTAATAGTACGCAAAGCATTGTCATTTATAATATGATTAGCTTAGTTACGAAAAAAGAAGAAAACCGCGCGACAACGCAACGTGGGCGACGGAAATCAGCGATTATTGGTGCCGTTACAAATAGTGAATTACGCCCGATGCTCGGCCTCAAGATTGAGGCTGCCGGTAAATTGATGCGTGATTGAAAATGAATATTCATTAAATTTGTTCGATAAATGTTTATTTGTAGTTACAGAACCATCCGCGATTCATGAATGACGTTTACAAAAACATTTAATTCTGAAGTAGAATAAGAAACCTACTCGTTTAAAATATACAGTACTTCGATCAGATACAATAGAGATATTTATTTTTAATTTGAAACCACTGAATATTAGGTTTAAAACAAATTATTTGACGATGAAAATGATAATCTTTCGGAGCTCATTTCGAGGCGAACACCCGTTACACCATGATTTACGTACTCTCTAGCGACAGCGTAAACAATTTGTATGGAGAATTAGTACAGCACGCCGTGGTTACTTTTTGTACAACTACAATCAAGAATCTCCATACAAATCGATTACGCAGTCGCTAGCAATATATCTGAGTGTCATAATGGCTTGGAGCCCCGTGTTAAACACTCTGCTTTTCACGTCGACTGAAATAGTTTATTTTATTTTATCATTTAATATTCTTAGCCGAGATGAAATGTTTAAGATTAAATTTATTTTCGTTGATTATAAAACGTACTAAAATAAAAATTCAGTTAATATTCCAGTACATTGTAAATAAAAACTTTTTATTTTATTTTTTTAATTGTGTCGTTCTGATCAGGTTGCAGGTTGATTTATTTTATTTGTAAATAGTATGTAGCTGGCCGGTAACAAGATTTTTTTTTTCAGTGTCATAGAAATTTGTATGGGATTATATGGTTTCCTTTTAAACCCTAGGGGCTAAATGGACTATTTTAGCCCCGCTTTGCGAACTTAAAACGACGTACTTTTTGAGCAGGAGAAGTGGAAAATGTATTTATTTAACCTTACTTCCACAGGTATGTCACCACCAACGTGTGTGGCGAACCCTGCGAGACGCCCGACGTCGTGGTCGGGGTTCTCTTCTGGATCGGCTACTTCAACTCCGCCCTCAATCCTCTCATCTACGCGTACTTCAATCGGGACTTCCGCGACGCGTTCAAGAACACGCTCATGTGCGCGTTGCCCTGCTGTTTCAGCTGCTGGAAGGACACCGGAAATGCTCAGTTTGTGTGATAATGCTGATACTTTTTGTTGATATTCAAGTCAATTTGAGTTCATCGGATAAGTGGAATTATTTATTGTTTGTTTGATAATGATAGCGTCTACATTCAATTCTTTTATCACTCGCTTTGTCTAAAGAGTTGTCTGTAGAATTATTAGTAGTTTGTGAGATATTTGCTATAATTTTTGTTGATACCTATTTGATTATTTTTAGTGTACCTTTTTATTGAAATTGTATTTTCTTTGGTATATTGTTTTTTTTTGGTTCCTTAATCAGTAATTGGTAAATTCAAACGACATTCATTTGTAGATAAGTTTATTTCATTAACTGCCAGAGATAATTATATACTTCAACTGAATACTATTACACAAGAAGAACGTCCTTTAACTTTAAGTTGATGTAATTAGTCAAGCCACAAAGTGATCTGCATATATTGAAATACTAATTGGGCTTCGGTCCAATCTGTCTCAAGGGAATAATATTGTTACTTTGGACAACTTAATGGTATTAGGATCCTACGTATACTCTCTGCTCATTCGATGGGTTGTTTCACTTCCTCCAAATAATTTGTACGCATATAATTATAATAATATTATTTATAATCCTTAGATAGGAGAGGAGTGAACCTCATCTTTCTCAAAAATATGTCCCATCGCTGTTAAATGTCTACAAAAACAATAACATTTTAAGACATATTTACGAGAGAATAAATTCAATACATATTATTATGTTTGCACTCGACTTTGCGATACTTAGAAAAAGTCACAGCCGTATTTAATAAATATTGGTGTTACTTTTTTCTTTTTATATTACAGACTGAGACGTGTTTAAGTAGTAAATATTTAGCCAACTGAATTGCCAGCCTATTTTTTTACATAAATGGTCTGTCGTAATAAATTAACGTTACTTTCTAGACATTTTAATAATTGGTTTTATGCCAAATGTCTGCATAGTGCGTGTATATTTTGGTGCAAGATGGATTACTCGTATTTGATCGAGAGCACAACAAAATGTAATTAGCAAAGAGTGTACATCATAATTATTCCTTCTCATTTAACTATGAGTGGGTGAAGAAACTTTTCTATTAAATATAATTGTATTATAAACTCGGAGTAAAGTGTTGATGGGAATTTTTAAAATAAAAATAATGTTGAAAATTAAACGAGTGGCAACTTAATTAAAACTTCCATCACTCTATTAAACTCTTGACAGTTATTAATGTTTTCATAATCCATCTCATCTCGTGGCATTTATCTGTTATTTACTTCTTCAGTTTTCTTTGTTTTTTTTTTCTTTAAGCTAGTCTTAAGAATTATTACATTAGTGAAAATACTTTTTTTATATCTTGAGGAATTTGCATCGAATAGCTTGCGATTTTGTAAAGAGTCGCGGTAAAGGTATACTCTTATAGCTGTAAGGTAGTGTACATAAGAGTGGATTTAGCGTAACTAAGTATCGTAAATATTGTGATTCACTACACTGTTAGATTATTGTGCAATCTAATCTAGACCTAGTTGATTCTTGTTGGAAATAAGAATGGCCAAGCCGTAATACTAAAATTATTTGGTGTAAATTTCTTTGGAATTGATACAGTTATCCTAAGTAAGGTACTATAATTACTGTAGATTTGGAGTGGAGGAAAAAGGTCTTTGGTAAACCAATCCAGTCATAGTTAATTGGCAAGTAAAAAAGGTTTGTTTTTCTATTATATTATCTGTGTTTAAATATAGCAATCCTCGTAGTTTGAGGGTCGAACCAACTGGAATTTAATGATCCTCGTGGTTCGACCATCGGCCCAAGTGAAATTTTAAAAATCCTCGTGGCTCGCCGATCGAAACAAGTGAAGTTTTAAATATCCTCGTGGTCTGATGGTCGAACTAAGTGTAATAAAAAAATCCGTACCGTAAAAAAATACGTTGTCGAACCTTTTGGCCGGAGGGAAAAAAATATGTGTCTAATTTTGTCATTTAATGTCCAAAATATATACATTTCTTTCCACATCGATCGAAACTAGCCTATAATTACTTAGAAGAAACTGTAAATTACCTTCTTTTCTTTCTTATTACCATCTATCTAACTTTTTCCACTTTAAACAACATTATATCATACAGAGATAAACAATTTTATAATTAACGCGCCTAATAATGTGCTAACATCATTTTATCGAAGAATGTTATTTCGCATGGATTATAAATAAATAAACATTATTATGTTATCTTCTTCCTCTTTCTTCGAGTCTTCGTGGCTGTCATTCCTTGGGTGGCAAGCTTAACCCCGCGGCGCTATTCTTCCCTCACAACCGCGTCTGGTGCTCTCGTGCAGAGGGCAATTTGAGTGTGCGTTTTTTATTTTATACAAAACCATTTTTCATCAATTATTGTACTATCAACTCTAATTTAGATACTTCTAAACACATAAGGGGCGAGTTGATTTTTAAATAAGTTTTTCTTTACTGCTACGGCAGATACGTAGTTGGTGCGGCTCTCATCGCTTAGTTTGTAATGTAACAAAAGATATATGACAAACTTCATTTGTTTTTTGTTTGATTACAGGCGGATAGTCACGGTGAGGTAGCACCCTAACGTTTAACTTTCTCATTCAAAATGTACATATTTTGTGGCGGCTTATATCAAAAGGAATCCTCGCGCGGTTGCGTCAAGTTTTATAATTAATTATAAACTTTTCGATTTAAAATCTTCGTATCAATATTAATTTATTTAAAATTATTAATCAAGATATAATTTTATTAAAAATATAAAACATTAGTCACTTAACACAATAACTTATATATTCTTAGTTACAATATTTTAGTGTTTACTTTGCCCTACCTCTTTCAGCCATATTTAAGAATAAGTTTATTTCGTAAGAGATCTCTAATAGTAATTATATAGGTAAAAATAAAACTTGACACGTAGGAGTGAGTTTTAAACGGTGTATTATAATAATTACGAATATTTTAACTTCTTAGATTACTTTTTGTAACGAATATTTTTATTATTGTGTTATATTTAGCAGTTTGTTTTTTCTTTGTAAATTTTAGTATTAATATCGTAGTTCCTTAAGGGGTTACATGGGTTTCACGGTTTCAAAAATCGATTTTTTTTATTGCCTCATTAAATTTGACAACATCTCTAGAATATTGTCCTAAATTTTCAAATTGATCCGAGTAATAGTTTTGGAAATACAGCCTTCAGAAGTTGAGCGCTCGAGGCCAACTAGTAGGCTAATAGCCTAAGCGCGAAAACTTTAAACGCGTTTTTCTCGAAACTGTGTTTTCAAAGTCGGTTGGCAGAATTTCTCGAGAACTACTCAATCGATCTTCATGAAATTTTACACAGGTCTTCGCGATACAATTCTCAATAAGTTGGACGAAGGATTTTTTTTTTTTCGATTACAACTATTTAAAAAAAAAAATGTAGAGAAATTTTCATCGAAATTGTCATTTTTTTGTAAAAAGGTCTGCCAAAAATCCAATTTTCACTTTTTTTTTTTTTTCCTTCGTCCACATTATGGTTTATGGTCTTAACTAAAATACATATTTTTTTTTCCCCTTCTGATGATCCTGTAAGAAGTTTTCTGCCAACGCGGACTCACTTTTTTCCCGAGGGGCCGCCGGAAATGACGTCACAATGGCAGAGTTTTTAATATTTTTTTACAAAAATTTCAGAATTTCTTTGTCAAATGTGTAATGACAGTACAAAATTTGAATAAAAAATTTCATTTTTTATATGAAAAAAGAATTGTTGAAAAAAGGCCATTTTTTCCCCGAGGAAACCCATGTAACCCCTTAACCTACCTACCTTGGAGTTACTCTTAAGTTTGAAGTTTGGAACGATATGCCACTCCAAAAGAATCAATACAAAATGACTGAAGGATATGCTCTTCAGTCATTTTGTATGTGAATAAATAACATGTTGCGATACAAACTTGGAGCTTCAAAAATAAAAGTAACTCCGGTGCTTGCATCTATGAGAACCCTTTTGATAAATTAAGCCACAATTTATTAGATATAGATGTCTCATATCTTTGTATAATAAGACAGTCACACTGTATTTGAGAAGGTCTCGTTGTCTAAAGAGGTTGTAAAAAATAGTTGCTCAAAATACGAGCCAAGTCCGAAATAAGGCAATAATGAATTGCGTGTTTTGATGTTGTTCACTATTTTATATTGTAGTGATACTTGCTTTTAGCTTTAAATTTATTGCGGGTGCCCATTTTGAAAATAATTCTTGCTCAAAGCAATTTATATGACCATACACAAATTTGAAATGCTTTTATTCTTTGGAGGAGGTATAAATTTATTCAAAATAATTGTTATTTTCTATAATAATTATTCTACGTCAATAGGCATGGAAAACGACTAATAGGAATTCGTAAACTAAAATTAATTCAGCTGATTGAGCATAATGTATTTATTATATTTAATATACTGCATCACACTGATGGGATAATTCCTCTGGATTTCCTCTGTCTCTGACCAATCATTAATAAAAGTATTTAGGTTGTCCCGCGATCTACGTCCGGGTTTGCCACATCGGCTCTAACCGAGTCGCCTGCTTATAAATAGCTTCATATTTATTTAAATCGTCATTATAAACCCCAATCTCAAATGAAAACAAGGATTTTGCATAAAAACACATAAAAAATTTAGCAGTCACGGAACACGATACAGATGTAAATCGGAGCTAAGTGCAGAGAGACACGCCATATGACGTGCGCGGCGAGTATCCGAAGCGATATGATAAGGGGAAATTGTGCTTATTGGCTATGTGCGAGGTGTATGGTGGGGCTACATACAACAATTGACAAGAATTCATATTTACAAATATTGATACAGAGGTAAATTATGAAAGAAAAATAGAATGTGATCCACTGCAATGTAAGCAGGACTCGAACCTGCGACCCTACGTTTCCGGTGTAGTGCTCTCCCAACTGAGCTATCACATCGTTACGTCAATCACACCAAATCTTCCATTCCATAATTCTACGCTACTGGAGCACTCTCTGCGTCATATGTGTTTTGAACTGTTTTTATTTTTTTATTTTATGTTATTCTAATGTAATGTGAAAAAAACAGCATACAACCACACTTAGACTTAACAAAAATAGATATTACAGAAGCCAAAACGAGAGTTCATCAAATATGCAATAAACATATTTCAGTTTTTGTTAAATGTTTTTTTATTTTGCTGCAATTATTCAAACAAACGATGTAAACACCCGTAAGGGAACGCAATCTTAAACATGAAAATATATACTAAATTTTACGGATGCTAATCAAATCACGATACATTAAAAAGCATTAATTTATAAGGAGTCGCTCTATTTGATATTATCGTTATGAACAGTACCTACGGAGACTTTATTCATAAAACCAGCGCACCGTAGCACAATCCCAACTACACTCGACAAATCTTATTATAATCCGAGTTTTATGACAGTTTCACGTTACAAAACAGTTACAATTAGATCAAAAACATACCAAGACTCAGAACGGAGAATTATACGCTATCTACATGCTTTGAAATGAATTTCTCTTGCGTTTCTCATTTCATCTTTCAAAGGCATATGCAAACTAAATAGAATTTGTATAAGCTTTACTAGGAATTCAAGTACTCAAGCAAATGTAGGAAAACTGCATGCACTATGATACTTGCGAAACTTAAGAATTATATTTCCTAAAAGTACTTGGCTTGCTGCGCTTTCGAGCTTACTAAATGAAATTCTATATCTTTAGGTTTGAATGTAATAAAACATTTTAATTCATTTATGGGAATTGAATTATCTTTTACAGGATAATATCAATTATTTTGTAATTCTGATGAAAGAAAACTACTAGAGACATTTTAAGCATTAACTGTATTGATTTTCATTATTAGCGTGTCTTACAATTGTGTATAACTAACCATATTTAGTTAATTTTCTAAAATATGAAGTTTGACGACTAACTTTTTAAAGAATAGAAAGCAATCGAATTAACGTAATAAAATCAATGCACTCCAAGATGTAAAGACTAGTATATTACAATTCAACGAAATTCATTGCCATTTACTTTAAATGTCTGCGTTTTAAATTGTACTAAACGGGAGTCAAAATCTACTTTTCTAATGGCATGTGACCGACCGATGTATAACTAGCGATATGTTATATTCAAAATAACGGCTTTGACCGCTCACCCTGAAGGGATATCTCTATCTCGACGACACCATATCTCTTTTATTTTATTTTATTGCTTTGCAGATTACATTTTATGCAACTCGAGTGACAAATAAAATTGTCTGTGATAAAGCTTGGATGCTAAATTGATATCATATTTTGTTGAATTAAAGCCCAGTCTAGCTCCCAAATTTCCGGAATTTAAATAAAGCCTTAATCTCATTCATGGCATTAGGAAATCTTATTTCCCTCACAAGGTACGAAAATGATCTCCATTGTCTGAGCCAAAAATGTCTATATTTAGAAGCGTTTTGTCTTTGTTTTATTCTTATGAATGTGGGTTCCCGCAGATCCTACATATTTAATGATTGAAAAGGATTTTTGAAACGGGATAATGGTAAAGGATATGCTCGTCGATCTTTTATTTAAATAGCTTACCACGATTGTTTTCATTCGGTTTAGTTTCATTCTGAACATAAGACCAAATCGTATTCATTTAGAGAGGTATACAATTCAAAAGCTTTATTGCTCACCTCAAATACATAATAAGATACATGAATGCGAATCATGAACCCCTGTAAAATAACAGACAGACAAACAACAGGCGGTACTATCGTTAAATAGCAAACTCTTCTAGACAATCCTTAAGTAAATTTTTACAATGAAGCGAAAAAGGTTGAGATTGGTTGATGAAGCAACTGGTTGAAAGATTCAATGGCTGACATCTGGTTCGGTGGTCCAGTTGGTAGGACGCCCTTGTTGGCCCGGAAAGCCGTTGGAAACGCAGGTTCGAATCCTGTCTGAACCATAATTTTTTTTATCCTTAAGTAGCAATGTAAATAGAGGATTTGGACTTGAAAATGTTTCGTGGCATGCTGAACGGTTTGCTTTTAATTTCTTTGAATGAATTATTATCTGGGTGAACTTTAGTTGGTGCCGCAATAAATGTATCTTGTTCCTTTACTTTATGTTTCTTTAAAGAAATTGCGTTAAAAAGTGAGAGCCCAATTACCAGAATCCAAAGGAATGAGTCTAGACCGCATCTCGACAAGCAGAACTATATCATTAGTGGCACAAGAATTTCTTTGTACTGTAAGTGGTTTTTTTATGTCACAATGGATCGAATAGATAAAGGATAAATTTGACGTAGCTTTATAATATTTTAAGCTTGGCAAAATTTTAAATATAGCAAAATCTAGGCTTTTACACGGTATTGCTTCGGAAGTATTCGTATTTGCTGTTTAATTACTATAGACAGTTATGACTCATTATATTGAATAAATCAAAATAGAGCACACCCCTCATATCATTATATCAGCCAATAAACATCCACTGCTGATCAAAGGCATTCCCACCACAACAATCGGTTCAGTGACGCCCTCATCCAACAGCTCGGCGATCCTAACCAGATCGCCATTCCACCGTGTTGGAGTGGATCCTTTCTATGTCTTCCGATACGCGGCCGCCTCTCAAGTACCTTTCTACCTCATTCATATACGAGTGCTTATTATTGCTATTTTTGTACTTATTCGAAATGGTTATTTTGATTAAAAAAATGATTACAATCCCTCAAATACTCATCTGAAAAAACACTAAGCTATGTACTTCGTTCGACGAGTCATTATGCATTCCTTTGTACGCAAATTTAAAGTTGTATTTAACTTCAATCAAACAGTATATTCAGCAAAAACTCATCGTCTTCAAAGAACCCAGCAGATCTATTAATCTGGAGGATTTTAAAATGGATTTTTAATTTGATAGAGATCTGTAGAGTTAATTGCTATCTCGGCTCTAATCCCCTTTGTTTCCATCCATTTCAAGAGCTTGACAAAGATTCCAATTAAACAGGATGAGTTTTCATTCGGTTTGGTTAATCCTATTGCATTTATGAGGCGTTTTATCTTGTCTGTGTTTATCTCTGACTAGAAGGTTTCAGCTTCGTCTGCGTAAAGTTTTCTTCTTTACCGTAATCGCTTCAAAAATATCCCATAACCATCACATTTAGATGTCCTGCTATCCCTATACCAAAATTACTTTTACTCTCCAGCCGTTTCGGCGTGATGAGCATACAAAGAAACCTTTGCCAACAGATGGCGCTGGATGGCTCGCACCGCGCACCCATGCAAATCCTGCATCACTCTGTTAAGATTTGACCCCTCTCCATAGAAAGCTGCTTATCAAAACAATTTAAAAAATGTATAATAGCATAAATTAAGAGATACACTACGTTTCTTACTTTATGGATTGGGACATAAAAATTAACAATTTCATAACGTCTTCTTTGTTACAATAGGTCGCTGTGTCGCCCGTGTGGCAAAAAATGCTGGTTGTGTGGTTTTTTTATAATTATTTGATTTAATATTTATATTAAATCAGACATATGTATAAAGTAAAACACCATTATATCAAAGTTGCTTTAAACAAAGTATGGTAATAAAAACTTACAATATGTATGGCTCGTGAATTGGTCATATCATCGTAGTTTAAACATCACAAAGCACTAAAGACATATATATGCTTGTAGTAAAATTACATAAATAAATTATCAGATTTAAAATCAGTCTTCAAATTTTAAATCAAATACTTATCCACGTAGTGCATATTTTGGGCAACCCTATGATTACTTATGATACACACAAGCATAATTATTATTTCATGTTCACGCAATAGCGCGCGTGTGTGTGATACATGAATGTGCACTATCTATAACCTAGGGGTGTTACTAAATGTAATTTGCGATTCTATTTTTTCAACTGTTACCTAATCTTTTTAGATAATTGTAAATAAGTAGTTTAACTTTGTCTGTAAAAGGGGAAAACAAATACGTAATTATTAAGTGTTATGTAATTTAAGCTAATATAGATTTACATGTGTTGTATGAAATGTGACGAATAATTTAAGCTTATTTTAATTGTATTGAGCTATGTTCCTCTTATTCAAATTTTACACTAATTATATAACATGTTTCTTAGTCAATTAATTTTTTGGTTATTTGATTGCCCCACTGACCTTGGTTTCTAAGACTCCCGATTTTCTCTTCTAGCCAGTTGTTAAGGGATGTGTATATCGTCCCGCCATCATCTCGGCCTATATAATAATTTGCATTTTTATTGGAAAATATATTTCCTATAAAATTTTCCTTTTCTTTTTCCTATTAGTATGCCAGTTACGTATATGAGTTAAGTGGGACTTAACCTATTCCTTCACAAAAGGGCCCTTAGCCTCTTAATAGCCCTTCGAACAATGACACTCATTTCCATTTATTTTCCCTTTTTCAATCGAGAAGTTAACGGTTTAATTTCTGATACTTTAATGACTCAAAAGTAAAAATGAATTTCCTTGTGTACGTAGCAAAATTTTTTGTTGAATTTTGAGGCCGTAATTTTTTTTACCTTGTAATTTTAAGTCCTTTCAAAAATAATCCTTTTTTTGTAAAACTTTACAAGTTTTTATTTCTTATTTGATCACGTTATTTTAAGTGTCAATCTTTTCAAGTAATGTCCGTTAGGAAACCTCACCTACTTTTATAAACTTCATATAAAATTTTTGTTTCTGTTCATGTAGATACTCTTTTTACATATACTTTTTTGAAAGCAGTAAAATAATGTATAACATTTACTGCTTTTTATGTATTCTGTGATAGAATTACTGTAAAATGTATATGTTAGACGTTAATATTTTGAAGCACATTGCCAACAATCTGTAAATTATAATAGTTGTTTATTATAAAATTATCATAGAATAAATGTTTGGCTTTAAGCATTTATCTATAGAATAAATTACACGTAGTTGCAATTGTAAATAATGTGAAAACTATGCTAAGTAACCAACAGCAATAATTTATAAATGGCCATAAGTGTTTAGATTTAGTGGTAAATTTAAGTCCAAAATAATCGAAATCGTATTGCAGTGACCGTTCGTGATATCTTGTTAGTTTCTTTTGGAGATCGTAAAGCCGGTTATTTTCTCATAGTGAACCTGGTTTAAACCGGTTTTTCATTCCTTAGTTTTGTTGCGTCAATCGAATTGGATTTTAATAAAATTTAAGACGAGTTCCATACATTACGTTCTGTTATATTTACTTACATGAGTTGCCTCAGAATGGAAGAAAATAATAATTATAAAACGCAATATTTATTTATGAAATTAACAAAATGCTGATTTTGAGCATTTTTTTAAATGATCTACCTTTTTTTTAGAAAGGATATAGCAAAAACGTTATTTTGCGTGTTACCTCACCGCGACCAATTAGCATGTAATGTAATAAAAAAAACATCTCATTAGTTCTTTGTTACATTACAAGTGAATGCAAGCAGTGATTGAGCACCCTTAGGCTGAATTATACGCCTAGCGTTAACCATGAAGAGTAATTCATTTCGTACGTGCTTATCACGTGAGCTGGGAGTGTCGTAAACCCGCACAACGTAAGTAATTTTACATCCAAACCCAACTAAGTGGAGTTTTCTGTTTGCGTAGCGGGCAAATGTTACTTTCGGTCCATGTGATGATTCATGACACGTACTGCAAAATTTTTTTTTGTTTTTTGTTTTTCAATGTAATGTTTATTTTTAATGTATTGAAATGATAACGCAATGACTTGTTATTTGGTAACTTCAAAAGTTATACGCATTGGTAATAACTATAATATGATTGTACAAAAAAGTAATATAATAAACGGTTAAAATGTATTTGTCCGAGTTTCATTTTACGCAGTATAAAATATAAAAAATATTTCTGCTATTGATTAATAACAACGCGGTTGGCACAGTGATAGTGCAGCAGTCTACTGAGCCGACGGTCCTGGGTTCGAATCCCGGCAAGGGCAAATATTTGTGTGATGAAAACGAGTATTTGTTCCCATTTATTATTTCCCACGGGCCATTTTCTATGCATTAAAGTATGATAATCTATATACATAAGTACGTAAATCGTTGTCTAGTGCCCATAAAACAAGCCTACTAGGGCTAACTGCGGAACTAGATTGATTTGTGTGAGTTTGTCTGAGATTTATTAATATATATTTTTTTTATGATTTTTAGGGTTCCGTACCCAAATGGTAAAAACGGGACCCTATTACTGAGACTTCGCTGTCCGTCCGTCCGTCCGTCCGTCCGTCTGTCTCCAGGCGAACGGTGATAGCTAGACAGTTGACATTTTCACAGATGATGTATTTCTATTGCCGCTATATCTAGGTACGGAACCCTTCATGCGCGAGTCAGACTCGCACTTGCCCAATTTTTTAAATTAAAATAAGGACACAGTTTTGATACAAAATGGATCTAAACAAACAATGTTTTAATATGAACCCTGAATAACCAAGTATATATTACCCAACAAACAAGGATAGGCGGCGTGACCCAGACATACACATCTTAATAAACGTACATAACACACGAATACATATATAGTGTAAACAAGCCTTCAGTCGTCAATAAATAACTCCCCTCCTCAACAAAACAAGGTCTCATGTTACTATCAATTCAAGACATACTTAGGCCTGTTTTCGACTAAGCATCTGAACTCCTTACTTAGTGAGTTCCGCGCTTAGTCCCAAGTCAGAAGGTCTGATTAAGTTACGCTAAGTAACGCCAAGTTGGGTAACTTAACTAATTGCTCGATCATTAAGCTGATACTGTGGAAGTGACACGTTGTGTCGTCTTCAAGTATAATTATGTACATCTCCAAAACATTAAATTTAATGATGGCACAAATTATGTTTTATAAGAAGATGCGTTATATTATTTACTTCCCAGATCACTGTCAATGACATACCTAAGCTTGTCTCTCTCTAAGGTGGCGTCATGATGATGTCAAAATGGCGTTATATTTGAATAATTAAATGTTGAAACCGAGAAAATTACATTATTTCGGCTTACATGTGATATGAGATTTCGTTTTCTTTTTTGCATTACGCAAGACGGTTTTTGGGGCCAAAATCACACCGTTACTGAAAACTTGACACATACAGCGTGTTTATTTGATATAACCGCAAACTTTACGGGGTCTTAGTATAGGCACTTCTTAATAGTAGTTTAGCCGGTTTTCGGCCAAGTAAGCAAAATTTTGAGTTCAGGTGGATTTATTTGGGCGATATATTTAGCAAACCTTAGTCTAAGTATTATTTACGAATCTTAGATATATTGTAGTTTCCTATTTCATATCACATTTTGCCATGAATAATATAGTTTTATTTTTATAATATAAAATATCAGAAAGTAGCTACTAAGTTGGCTTTCGGCCGCTTGTTTTGGTTTACGGCCGTTTATTTAGCCAGTTCTCGGCCACTGTTATTTATATTTTAAATGACCCTTATTTGAGAAACAATAGGTTTTCATATTCAATAAAACAAAAAAGTTAAAATCTATGGAAAATGTAATTAGCTGCAACCTTTTTTTTACTTGATTAATACGGCTGACATTAAAAATATTTGAGTCGACTTTCGGCCGTCTTATATTTATAGGGACGAAAATGGAACACATACAAATTGTTTTTCGGCCGAATGATATAGCAGGGCCGAAAAACTAAATTTGTTTTAGTTTACGGCCGCTTTCTGTCACCGCGGCCGAAAACAAACAATACTCTCCACCAATGCTCGGCCATGTTAACCGCAGTGGCCGTAAACTCGCTTTTAAAAGACTTATTTTCGGCCATTCCTTTATAATTTTTAGTTACCGGCCGAAAACTAAATTAATCGTTTCTATTTTCCGGCCATTATCATTTACCTAGGCCGAAAACTAGTTATTCAAAATGTCGTTCTCGGCCGCCAAAAACAAACAATCATAAACTGATTTAAATCATTAATTTGTTTAAGATACATGCGGCCGGCACCTAAATACATGAAAGAGATTGTATCCAAATTTGTAATTGACATGATGTTTATTAAATAGATTTTAATTTAATAGCGATTTTGATCATTTAATAATATACGTATTCAAGTTATTTCTCGGCCCGGAGGCCGGAAAGTAAATGATTTTACGAAATGCAATCTAGTCATCCGGCCATCACATTTGAAAGGATTTTGTTACATATTTTATAAATTTGAATATAAATGACATTATTTCAACTCTTCTAGAGCGTATAGAAGCCAAAGCAATGTTTCTAAAACCAAATAATCAACATTTTAACTTCCCTTGAAGAAAATGGCGCGCACTATTTTTTTCACTAATTTTGACACACACTCACACTGACTAAATTGCGTTGGCGTACTGGCGAGCCAATTGAAACGTTATTAAGAGAAAACATTTAGGAGGCGTCAGTGTTAAGCGAATTTGAGTGACAACAGTATTTTTTTGAATGAGTGAGGTAAAATTTTCTTGTTATTGTAGTTTTACTGCGTAGAGGCCAAAACCAGAGGGGGCCGGGAAACCGGCTAAACTACCCTATTGAACAGTAAATTATTATAAATATCGAACGTTTTTTCCCATATAAAATGATTCACCACGCAATGTATTTGTTTGTTGTTGTTTGTTGACACTTAACATAGTGATGTCACAGCT
Source organism: Apotomis turbidana (assembly GCA_905147355.2). Classification (NCBI taxonomy): domain Eukaryota; kingdom Metazoa; phylum Arthropoda; class Insecta; order Lepidoptera; family Tortricidae; genus Apotomis; species Apotomis turbidana. The sequence goes on along the minus strand of LR990301.1, from coordinate 15,256,807 downwards.
ACGAGGGGCGTCTGAAAAGTTCTAAGCCTAAGGTATTTCGAGGTTATATATGCGTTTATGATACTGGCCACTAGAAAGGCCATTTAAAAACAAATTATTAAAAAATAACATGTCACGTTTTTATTATTCTGTTTCGAGATATTCAACGGAAAAGTACATCATGTGTGAATTACCAACGAATATTACGAAAATTGAGCACCGTGCTGTAATTAAATTCCTTACAAAAAGTGACAAATCACCGCAGTGTATTTTTGAGGAAATGGCTATTATTTACGGTGATTCTGGGCCTTCTTATGCCACAGTCAAAAAGTGGAGTCGCTTATTTAAACTCGGACGGGAATCGATCGAAGACGACCCCCGCTCAGGGCGGCCAATATCGGTAGTGACCGAAGAAAACGTAGCAAAAGTCAAAAAGCTGGTATTAGAAGATAGAAGAATTAAGGTTTGGCAAATAGCTGAGATCTTAGGTATTAGTAAAGAAAGAGTCGGAGAAATTTTACATGAACATTTGTACATGAGTAAAGTCAGTGCTCGTTGGGTACCGAAAATGCTAACGGCCTTCGATAAAGTACGTCGTGTGGAAACTTCTCGGGCGTTTTTAGAATTGTGCGAAGATGATTTAGATGAAGTTTGTTCCCGAATAGTAACTGTTGATGAAACATGGATCAGACAGTATGATCCGGAGTGTAAGTCTGAGTCGATGCAGTGGATTAAAAAGGGTGAAAGGCCGCCGAAGAAATTTAAAGTGCAAAAGTCGGCCTCTAAGTTAATGGCTACGGTATTTTGGGATTGTGATGGCATTCTTTTAATCGATTATTTAGAAAAAGGCTCTACGATAAACGGAACTTATTATGCAAATCTAATAAGACAGGTGCGACAAGCCATAGTTGAGAAAAGGCGGGGTAAACTAAGGAAAGGCATTTTGTTTTTGCAAGACAACGCACCCGTTCACATCGCTAATGTTGCGAGGCGTGCTCTGAAGGAAGTTGGTTTTGACGAAATTGACCACCCACCCTACAGCCCAGATCTAGCCCCAAGCGATTATTTTCTATTCAATAATTTGAAGAAAGAGTTGAGGGGAAAGCGATTTAGAAGTGACGAAGAGATGAAGGCGGCTGCACAGGAGCATTTTGAAGGGCAAAATGAAGATTATTTTTTTAATGGCCTAAAAGCACTGTATAAAAAATGTAAAAAATGCATTGACTTAGGAGGAGACTATATTGAAAAATAAACACGAGTTCATTTGTGTAAATTGTTTTTTTCTATCTTAGGCTTAGAACTTTTCAGACGCCCCTTATCACTTAGTAATAACTACGCCATACATTGCTGCTCAGAAAACTTTCAAAAATTAATAACGCTATGGCAGTTAACGCTCAATTAGTAATTTTTATAAATATCAGATTATAGCACTAACATCTCCGTCTGGTTTCAATTGGCGGTTATATCAAATATACACGCTGTACCTACGCATCTTTCACTTTCCGGAGATCAACAAAAACGTCGCCATCGCATAAGCACCATTTGGTGCCATTTGACTCTCACAAAGTGCTTCACTTTTGGAGCGCTAATAGGTAACCTATCTACTTATAAAATATCATTGCATTGGCATTTAGGTATTAAGGTATGTATAGATGTGCCGAGACAATACAGGGCCCTAATTCCATACGTTGGCGATATTTAAGTACAAGCGGTTAGTCCAAGGTCATCTAATAGAAAAAATCACGCAGAAAACTAGTTTTTCAACTAATTTTTGACTGCACGAAATGAAAGTATGAAATAGCTAAAGTATTTTGTTATTATTATTATTTTAAAAAATTTGGTTGAAATTATCAATATATTTGTCGTAATATGAAAAAAATAAAATTTCAGACGAATAAGGCCTCTTCATGCATCTAAATAACGCCACCAAAACGGCAAAATAGAACAATGGCACTAATTACCCAATTCCTTCGTTCCGTATAGAAATAGGATTAACCCCTTTCGTATATAACTGGGCATTTAAACCCTTTTTGAGCTCAAAACTTCGGCTTTCGCCAGATGTCATTTCCGCTCTGAAACTCTGACCCAGTTTTGCTATGTTATATCGCAATAAGTTGAAGTTCATGGGCGAGGTTTCTGTTAACACACAGCTAATTACTTACTGGTTTATTTGGGATATACCATAATTTAAAGACTGAGGGGGTATCCTTGATATATCGCAAAAATATTGCGAACGATATGGTCAAAAATAGAGTGTCAGCTTTTGTTGTTGTAATAAATGCTTCTTCTAAAATGCTTTCACACTGAAAATAATACGATTAAGAAGAAAAGGAAATACTTTAAGCAAAAATATTAAAGAAGTTTAAAGACGAATCTTTAAATGAAATAATTTATACGGAGTATATTGCGTATATTATTTTTTATTTGAACCTCCCTGGAATTTCGGCAACTTTCCAGTTACCGTTGACAAAGGTTGACTGAGAAAAACACAATTTTCAAAATTCGAGCAAAGTAACCATTTTATAAATATGAATTAAAAATCAAAAAATATAGGTGTGTACATATATATATGCCGGATGGGCTTAATATGTAAAGACAGTTACACATGTGCCAGAAGGGCATTCATTACTTAATTAAATAATGAATATACGCGATATAATCCGTTTAAATTTTATTATTGAAATGTTGGATGATGGTCACGGAAACTGAAGAAAATATAAAAAACGAATCGTTTACCGTCTAGGTATATTAATCTAATATAGGCATAGTGTTTACTAGATTAATATACCTATTAGAAATAATCTAAGCGATATTTCACTAAGTTTGCATTGTGTGTTCAAAACAATTTATAAAATCCGACATCTTATTTTTTCCACAGTATTAGCCTCCTAACTGAATTTCACACCGAAGAAACAATCACACGTTTACAGTAAGTAAGTAATTTAATATTTTGAAACAGAAACAAGCAACGTAGCAACACACACAAGTCACCTTAATACCAGCAAACAGTAACTCTTAGCGTAACATAATACATTAACTTATTGGAGTATGTTCGAAGGCCACTTATTGGAACAAAGATAATAATGAACAGCCAAAGTTATCACACGCGTTAAACTTGTGCTCATAACCGGGATAGAACTTGGCATAAAGGGTATATCCATCGTTTAAATCAAATATACTTTTAGCTGAGTAATTTTTAGGGCTTCACACTTCAAAAAGGAAACACGAAACCCTTTGTCGTCCGTCCATCTGTCTGTCAAGACATTTTATCTCGGGAACGCGCGGAGGTATCGAATTGAAATTAAAACCATAAATTCAGGTCTACAGTCCCTTGATTCTGTAAAACTTCTAGGCTGACGTAAAAAAAATACGGCCGTTTATGCCGCAAATAACGTAAGTATACTATTTAGTATGGATAAATAAAGCCAAAAATATAATAATAATATGCGCAAATTGGGCCGCTGGCGCTGTATTCACTTTAATAAAAGGAGATTTACTCGTATTCTTATGTAAATAGTTATGTTGTCGTGCGATGGCCAAGTCATTACATTTATTATAAAGATAAATATGTGTTATATTAATTCGGGCACTAACTACAACGGTCATGTTTTTAGTTAAGCAATTCAGTGAAAATGTATGCCAAAGTTGTCGGTTAGGGAGTCACTTTGATAGGTACTGAATAAATTAACCGACTTGGTTTTATATTGTGTCTCACAAATTGCGGTATTTCTGTTCTATTCTGAGTACTTTCAATTCATAATATGATTGTTTATTTGGAATAGATCGTTTTTCAGCTCAGAACACCTGTTCTTCCCCTTTCATCATCATTCCTGTTCAGCTCAGAACGTCTGTTCTTCTTCTTGTCGAAGACGACAATTTGTATTTTCCACGACGGAGTATGTACACAGCCTTACAAGGCATGATAACGCTTGAGCTTAGAAACAATCTTAACTTTTATCGCCGCTGAGTCAGCTCGAGTCGAAATTGCCTCCTCATGTTCTAGACGCCAGCAGTCTGCTGAGATTTATATGAATAACATGCTGTAAAAATTTGATTTTACCTTAGCAGTTTGGAAAAGCTTCTTGCGCAAAATCTGTTTACTTTCTTCAGTGTTTAAGTAATTTCGAGGTATGTAACTGTTCTATTGTAACTTTATACTGTTCTTTTCACGAGTAAAAGAGTAGAAGAATAAATGACACTAATAATATAAAGGCGAAAGTTTGTGAGACTGTTTGTGTGTATGTATGTTACTTCTTCACACTCACACGGCTGGACCAATTTTGGTATGGAGGTAGCTGACACCCAGGTTTAACACATTACCCTACTTTTTATTCCGAAAAGCTTTTTATTCTGCGGGATGTACGAGTAACACCGCGGGTACAGCTAGTAAATAATAAAGCTTATCTTATAAAAAAAAACGAAACGTTAGAACTTTGTGAGAAATTATAATTTTCCATTGAGTACTTAAATTTCTCCTTTGTTTAAGACTTCTCGTTACTTTTAAATTTACTGAATATTTCCTCGTCCTCTCATTTGTTAACTACATCAAGGTGATAATAGAATGTATGTATGTATGTAATCACTTTATTGTACACAAAAACAATTGACAAAATTTCAAAAAAAAAAACATGTACAAAGGCGAACTTATCCCTATAAGGGATCTCATCCAGTTAACCTTTGAGCAAATGAGAAAATAATGGGATATCCAAGAAGATAGACAAACGAACAATTTAGTATGCACAGATACACTAAGGACTAATGTCTTAATATAATAAAATATGTGTAATTCCAAAATATAATACATATAGATATATTTACATATTTATTATTTATTTATTTATTCAAATTAGTTACACAGTATTACAGTATAAACCAAGGCACTGTGAACTACATAATATCATATAATATAAGTATATATATCATAATATAAATAAATATCATATATAATTATGAAGTAATCACTAATCAATTAACTTCGACGAGATCAGGGATCTAAAAGCCATAACTTTTTTAAGTTCTCCTTAAGCGATGCCACGGATTGTGACTGCCTCACGGATACCGGCAGCGCGTTCCATAATTTAACTGAGTGGACTGTGAAAGATTTCCGATAAGTGCGCGATTTACTGGGCGGAAAGGCAAGAGCGAGATTGACACTCGAACGCAGGCGGTGTGCGGTGTAGAAGGAAAAGTAGAAGGGGAAAGGAATAAAGACAAAGAAGGACATATACTTATGAAGCAAACCCCTGACCCAAACAACCGTAGCTATTAACCATCTCGAAGACATACAAAGCTTTCAGTAAAAAAAAAACCGGCCAAGTGCGAGTCGGACTCGCGCACCGAGGGTTCCGTACAAACACTTTCCATCCCTAAGTGGTTAAGTTAAGTTTGCACCTGGTATGTATAGCGCCCCATATAAATTAGGTGCAAAGTTAGGTATTAAAAAAAAAATTATGGTTTTCGTAATTTTTCCTTTATCTATGCTATAAGACGTTGCTTCGTACCAAATTTCAAGATTCTGAGTTCACGGGAAGCACCGTGTAGGTTTTGATTCCCTTGCAAGTGTCGAAAATTTGCGGCATAAACGGCTGTATCTTTTGATTGCGTTGGCTTAGAAGTTTGATTTTTTCACAGCTTCAAGGGACAGTAGACCTGAGTAATTGATATAAATTTCAGCTTCATACCTCCACGCGTTCCTGAGAAAAAGGGTCTTGACAGACGGACGGACGGACGGACAGACGGACAACAAAGTGATCCTATAAGGGTTCCGTTTTTTCCTTTTGAGGTACGGAACCCTAAAAACGATGTCGAATCGGTCCATCCGTGGGAGCTACGATACTACTACAGACACACAGATACATAATATGTTAAACTTATAACACCCCTCTTTTTTCTTCAGGGGTTAAAAAAGATGACATCGCTTAAGAGCACACCCATGCAAAATTCGTCAGGTGAGTGATCCTAGATCTCAACATTCATAGTGATTAAAAATGTGTCCCTTGGAAATTTATTTATTTATTATTTATTTATTTATTCAAATTAGTTACACAGTATTGCAGTATAAACCAAGGCACTGTTAACTACAAAATTACATTTTAGAAAAGCTTAAATCTAGTTTGATGTAGGCGACGTAACTGCGTGGCACCGTTGCGTCGTCTGATCTGGCGCAGGATTCGGCAGATTGCCCCGAAACCGCCGAAACACAACACCCTTCGGCCAGAAGTCTCCACTTGCGATGGTGCTCTGCAGCGGCCGCGGCACGCGCACCACAAACAAGCTGAAGTGCACGTAGTGGCGGGACTGCAGCTGGTGCACCCTCAGCGAGAAGCCAGTCTTCCGGCGGACGTACTCCACCACATCGTCAGCCACGGCGGAGTGATGCAAGCGCGACACATAGAGCGCCTTGCTCGGTGTGGCAATCCGAAGACCAGAACCAACCGGCTCGGCAGTGCCACTCAGACAAATAAATAATAAACTAAAAAAATAAAAAATAAGAAACTAAAACAGTTTTTCTGGAATCTTGTCAGCGTAAGAACGCGATTGGTATTAATTTTCTCGGTACTTTTATCTCTCAAACATAACCCTTTTTTTTTAGATATTTTCCGTTGAATCTTCAAAACCCTTCCATTTGTATTAACAATATTTTTAAGCTTAATAGATGCACAATTATAAGTTCTCAAAAACTGTAAAACTATTTTCAATAGAAAATGCACACGTTTATGACACAACTCAAAAAACATAATTTCCGCGCTTCCGAGCACGCACTTCCATCTCGCTCACGCTTACGCTCAGTGAGAGAGAGAGAGCTAGCCAACGCGTGGGCGCCCTCTTAACACGTCTTCTATCTGTTCTCAGAAGGCACAAGAGCTAAAGCAAATATTAATTCCAATGAACCGAAATTATTGAGAACCGAACGCTTAACTTTAATTAATAGCCGTTAGAGTTACATAGTTGTCTAGTCTGCAAATTAATTCTAGACCATTCGAGGTTTCGCTGAGCTGACTGGTAAACATCTAAAACGTGGCAAGTATCAATATCAACCATGTTGTATTTGAAACTTGGCTTGAAATTATACGTTGTAAGAACTTCTAGAATTAGAGAAGTCGTCGACACAACCCCAAGGGACCAGCAAACTTCTATAAATAAATATTAAGGGACAATCTTACACAAATCGACCTAGTCCCAAACTAAGCAAAGCTTGTACTATGGGTACTAGACGACGATATACCTACATAATATATAAATACATATATAGATAACATCCATGACCCAAGAACAAATATTTGCACAAATATTTGCCCCGGCCGGGATTCGAACCCGGGCCCGCCGACTCAGTAGGCAGGTGTCTACAAACCGAGCCAAACGCGTCGTCTATGACTGCAGGCTGGTCATATTTGTATCCTTAGCTTACCCATAAGTTTACTCTGAGTGTAAATAATTTGTATGGAGAATTGTAGTTCTACAAAGTAACCGCCAGGGGCGCCGTACTATTCTCCATACAACTCGTTTACGCTGTCGCTAGCGAGTACGGTCATGCTAACTCATGGTAAGGGTACTGTCGCTGAAAAATATAAGCATTACGGAAGGCATGTTCTCGAATGGAGACCGCGTCTTGACAAACGTGAAACGTCTTCCAGATTGGTGGCTGGTAGCGTATGGTAACAAAAATCCAAGATCAATTTCATTTAGGGAGGCTTAGGTACATAATGTGGATGAAGGTAAACTAATGATGATTCTGATAGTTTGTGTTGAAATACATTCATTTAGTGCAACAGAAGTTAAGTTCAAAAATGTCAGAGACTCAAGGTAAATTTCTATGTAAAATAAAGCCTGACCAGAAATAAATGAGGATGCGCCATATTGCGGAATTTCACTAGAACTAATTTCTTACACTGGCAATGATTTTATGATGGTTTGTCAGCATTGTCAATGTCATTCGTGGTGCTTTCTTTAAAAGACAAATATTTAACAATGGGTATCCAGAGAAAATGCCTAAAACCATTCACAATCGTGAACGTAATATTATAAATAAAGTGTACATGTGTTTATTACACGAAAAACAGGCAGGAAAAGAGTGCATTCCAATAAATGATATTACGAGGTTACTCTATAGGAACTGACATGTATTTAAACTAATATCATTAGAGTGCGGTTGCGATTGGTGGCAAAATTGTTGTCACATAAATTTTATAAAAAGCGCCCTCTTGACAATCCTCATATATTTCTGGTCAGGCTTTAGAAATGAAGTTCCGCCCGCCATCTGTACTGACTTTTGTTTTGTGCAAAGAAGTTTAATTAAAATAAATAACGAATAAACGCTACTCGTATGTGCCAACCTTACAACTTCTTCAGTTGGGCAGTTTTTCACATAACCCATTTATGTTGAGATAGATAATCATTTATTCGGTTATCATTTCATAGAAATTCCATTTCCCCGAAAGCATTTTTTTTCTGAAACTATAAAATATTTTGGACTAACCTAACCTAACCTGTATGGGTTGAAATTTTCAAGATTTCTGAAAATTTTATGACTACCGAGGTAAAAATTTATCGTATTTTTTAAGTCGGTGAAATGTTTTTCTGTGAAATATCCGTTTATTCATCTTATACACAGATTATATAATACTATACTAGTACAGATTGACGAAGCGGTACAAGGAAATGGAACGACCCTAACTCTGGCTATTCAACTGGCTATTTTCTTTCCCTTGATTATCCAACAGATGGTAGTAGTGAGACTGCGATTTATGCGTCCCGGTCACGCCATCTAATGAAGAAATGGGAACATGATGTGCGTGTTATCGTGTTCTATAGCCTAACTAGAACATCACATGATCGATAGATGGCGCCTTTTTCTGTTACGCGCGGACGCAAGTCAATGCAGAAAACGATTTGTAGCTGTTTGTAGGCAATGTTTTATGCGCACTGACCTTGAATCGTATCGTCATCTCTTTCAAACGGGCCGTACCTATCTATATTATAGTATCTATACCTTTTTTCGTAAGCACAGCAGTCACAAACAAACTACTATTTCTCGGGCGAGATAATTGACTGTATTTTTCTGTGCAGTAATGTGGGAAGTTGAAGGGTTGCGGTATTCGGTCGGAGTCTTTATCATCAATAAATGTAACTTTTTTCTAATTTATCCTTACCGGGCCATAACTGTTAAGATCTTAAGCCTTATTTTCGGGTTTATGTTTAAACCTTCAGGGACCTTGTAAAAACTTTATAATGCACAATAATGTTTGGGACCGGTAAAGATAAAGTTAAATTTGACAATAAGAATGACCCTCCACTGCTTATAATATTAAATAAAAACAAATAGGTACAGGATCTACGTCTGATTTATTTCTTAATAATCATCACATGTCATATTTACACTACTTAACTAAAAAATAGTATTTTATTCTGTTTACATGATTGTCGCACAATTAAAACGGATCATGATTATATCGCGTACAATCGTACATTACTTCTCAACATACTTGCTCGTAAATCAAGGGTTTTTACATTTGTGTTCTACCGAAATATGATTTTATTTGCCGAAACCGAAATATGATTTTTTCTACAAATTATTGAAAAATGAAATAAATATCTCGCTGGCTTAATTGACCGCGCGAGCGAAGTCTCCGTTTCAGCTTGGCCTAAAATTACTTCGTATGTAAAGATATTTGGATGTCAAAATGCTTTCTGGCTGCTCTCCCCTAAAGGTCGTATTTCTTAATTGATTCTCAACCAATTTTGGGAGTAAGTTTGATAAATATAAATATACATATATTTTTTTGTTGAGTCAGTTTTCCAAAAGTTAAAGGATATGCGAGTTGAAAACGTAAAAAGAAAACAAATGTCAGCAATTCCAAAACTAACTCGCCAGATCTACATCTCAGGGAGGCACTAGTATTACAGGGTTCTTTAATTCAAAGAAATGTTAATAATATCATATTGTTTAAATAAAACACTTAAAACGGATTATATCGCGTATATTACGCGATTTGCGTGATTTGCGCGTGCCGCGGCCGCTCCAGGACACCATCGCGTGTGCTGATTTCTGGCCGATAGGTGTCGTGTTTCGTCGGTTCCGAGGCAACCTACCAAATCCAACACCCGAGACGTCGGAACAACGGGGCCACGCCGTTTCGCCGTCGAAATAAACATTGTTCGGTTCATGACGCATTGGTGTAAACTGTAATGTTATGTAACCTGTTTTTCAATAAATAAATATATAAATAAATAAATAATTACTAACAGAGAATATAGTTGTCAATACTAACAAACCGCTCCTATTTAAATGCTCACCAAAATGGCTTTTCTACCCTAAAACTAAATTCAAAGTAAAATTAATTGCCTCCATATAAAATAAACCCACTCTATACAGAGCTCCCTAAACTAAATAATTTTGTATTCCAAAATCAATATACAGACATCAGAATAATTTTACGTTCAGTGTATATATATTTTTGCTTCCCAAAATGGATTTTTGCTCACCAAATATTGTTTTCATAAAACATCAACATTAATACCAAAAACTGCAGTCTAATTTGCTTCAGTGTAATGAAATTATCTAACTTTTAGTCAAAATATATTATTGTCAATCTAAAATTACAACAGCTTCCCTTTATTTCTTTACCACGCAACCCGCCCCCGCCCCCGCCCCCACCAAGCGACGCACAAGCTCGAGACGTTCCCAGAGCAGTAGGATAGGTTAGAAGAACTGCGTCCCCAACAAAAATAAGGTGCTCCCAGAACAGTAGGTTAGGTTAGAATTAATTAAATAAATGCGACAGTTTGGATGCGATTATAAGTGACCCCAATATTTGGAATACACATTTTATGCCTAAAATACATTCGACTAAACAATGTTATTCCATATAAAAGTTAGACTAAACAATTTTCGGCCATAAAAATATATGTAAAACAATATCAGCCAAACAATTTTCGACATAATAAACAATAGACCAAAGATTATAAGGCCATAAAATATGTGCCGAGTGTAGTGAATGTTTATTTAAGTACTATATCATATATTAATTGAATACATAAAGCGATAAACACGTTACTTGTGTTTGGGGCAAGTAGTAATATGTTTGGTATAACAAAAAAATTCACGGCCAACAGTTAGTTTTTTTCCTCAGCAAAAATGACTAAAATGGAATGGAAGTAATAATATAAAATATTGGTGACATCTGTTTAACAATAATATAGATTATATTATATTTTTATAGCATGTAAGAAAAAGAAATATTAGCTTTATTTATACAATAGTTTGTAATACACTATTTGGTGAGCATATTCATCCGTTTTGGCAAGTATTAAGAATTTATTGGAAGTAATTTATTAACATACTAGAGACCCGCCCCGGCTTCGCACGGGTGCAATGCTGATAGATTATACATATAAACCTTCCTCTTGAATCACTCTATCTATTAAAAAAAAACGCATCAAAATCCGTTGCGCAGTTTTAAAGATTTAAGCATACAAAGGGAAATAGGGACAGAGAAAGCCACTTTGTTTTATACTATGTATACCTAACATATTTGGTAGGCGTTTAAACACAAGCCCTAACAAACTATGGACTTCTCTGTCTGAAAATAAATGATTTATTTATTTATTATTATTTCAGCCCATAAGTGACACTAGGTCTAAATGAAAATACCCAAAAATAATTAAAATATTAGGAACTAAACTACAATATTTTGAGTAAAATCGAAAAACTAAATCAACGTAACAATATTATAAATTTATCGAACCTATTCTACTCAGAAAAGTTCATGAGAATCGGTTTATTAATGCAACACCCAAACATTTAGTTATACAAAAGAATTTTGGACCAAGCTGAAACTGAAACGCTTCGTTCCCTCGATCTGTTACTTACAATTATACGGGGAACAAAATACAAGCGTTACTTCACTGAGCAGAGTGATTCAGTGGCCGGCGGAGTCAGGCGAGCACAGCACGCGAGCGACACCATAATTGCCCCAACGTTAACCGAATGCTGTACGATTCGGCGTTCAGCTATTTTTTGGTGAAACATGATTTTTAGGACAAAATCGAAACTTAGGTTTATACATGCTAGAAGACCGGGCGACAAGCCATAATTACGCCCTAAGTCATAATTAGCTTAGGTAAGTATTTTTTTATTGGAAATCTTAACGTTTAGTTATATGATTAAGACCAAAAAGTTTTGTTTTCAATTTGGATCTCCCATCTAGTGTTTTTTTCTAATTTTACTAAAATCGTGAATTTTTACTTCTAATAACTTATCATATTAATGCTATTATAAAAAAAAAAAACAAGCATTTGATCAACTAATATTGTACAAAAAATCAGTAAGCCACTGTTTCAAAAAAATATAATAAGTTATAAATCAACAAAAAAATTTTTTATCTGCCAAAAGTGCCAAATCAACTTAATTATTGAGCAAAATACATGTTCATAATTAAAGACCAATCAAATTTCTCTGATCACACTTTGCCCCGCCAGCCCAGAATGCAGAACCGAACAAGCTTCCAGAGATACGTCTTATGACGAGGTTATGGACTTGGCCTCAGAAGTGTTAGGATATGAAGGTACTCCACTCAATGTTGATGGACCATCAACTGACACTGCAGAAGATGAAGTTGACGGTTGTGTGTTTTGCTCACAAACATTGGCTGACGATGACAAAAAATTATCTTCATCTGATTCACAATTCAAATTGGTCCGATAGCTTCCAGCCATAGCGTCCTCTTCTTTGTAATGTGGGTCCTTTTCCAACTTCATTTTGCACTTTATTTTCAACATGATTGATGCACTGATATCTGTTACGCAGTTCATCATGGCTCAAATGTGCAAATGGTCATGCTTCCTAAAACAGAAAATTAAGTATCTTAACATAAATAAAACACAATAATAATTATTATTAGCAGTTCGTTTTTCTATATGAGCAGGTCTAAATCAACATATGTTATAATGGTTAAAGGCTTTAGGATCACTTTTTTCTCTAAAAGAATTCACAATTGATAAACTTGGGAAAAACAAAAAAAAAATGGGTTTCCAATCAGGTACATATGTGAATACCTAACAATGAATTTGCTAGGAACACAACTTTTTTGTAGCGCGGTCCTGAGAAATATCAATGTACTTGATTTTATAGATAAAATATTTCACATACAAACACCAATAGACTTAACAATGAAGTTTTAACTTCATTCTTTACAAATTGATAAGGCAGTATTAAGTTATAATATTATGACTTTGACATTATCTCAGTGACTTTGTAATTTGTTTTATTTGAATGATGTTCTACTATCTTACAAATTACAATAATTTTGGACTAGGGACTAATTAATTATTCACTTTGTTTCTATATAGAATAAAGGCTGACTATAAAAATGTAATTTCTTTATTTCAAATGTTTAGTTCGTCTTAAGGACAACACTTACAAATATACCTAAGTGGACTCGCCTACCTATATGCTTAAGTGGACATATATACCCGAGTCCCATCCAGGGGACATAGGACATTAAGTCATATACCTGAGTGTGACAATATATAGAAAATAAAAACTTACCGCAATTAGACATTTCGTTTGTTGGTTTTCACTAGATAAGTCGACGTAGGTATTCAGATGCAAACAATGTCTACGAGCGGTTTTGAAGTCATATCTCTATTAGAATCCGCTTCAAGTCCGTGTTACGTGGCGTTGACCAGTTTAAACAACTTAAAGCAAGGTTGCTAAATAAAATAGCATTCAACTTAAACAATAACAGAACAAATCGAATCGCAAGTCAGTGCTGCAAACTCCGACATGTAATAAACAAGAAGGTCCTAAAAATCAGGAGCCACTAGCCAGTCATAAATACCAGTAGGGCTAACTCCGATGTTCAAAATTCGACCGTCGTATAGTGCCGTCCCTCTCGATCTTCTGTCGAAGTATATGGGTAAACGGGACAGCACTAATATTCAAACTAAAAATAACAAAATCCAAAGACAAAATCAGTCGCGTTTCGTTCCACTCACAAATCGGTTGACGATTATCGGATTTCAACGTTGCCAAATGACCGCACACTTATATTAAATATGGTGTATTTACACCACTTATCAAAAATCAGGAGATTTGCTCGATTCCAAAAAGTAATTCTTCTAAAGATTCTTAAAAATCATATAAATATATTTATAATCTGACAAATCAGGAGAGTTTGCAGCACTGTCAGAAGTATCGGAACGGTCTGGAAGGAATGGAATGCCCAGTTGACAGATTCATACTGTTGCCAGAACGGATTTACGTTTTCGGAAATTTCGCAAAGTGCATACCTAATCCATAAAGGGACGGTTTTGAACAAAATCGGATGAAATCCAAAAAAATAACAAGATCTAAATGAATACTACCTATGGGATTGGGTACAAGTTATTAATATTGGTTTATTTATCGAATAATTCTTTATTTTTCATCTTTTTGAGCGTACATAGCTTAAAATAAACTAGTCCTCCAATCATAATAAGGTCGAGGAGTCTCCATTGCAAAAGTGTTAAAAGAGACGACGATTGTAAACGGGCGCTCAAGGTACGGTTTGGAGTTAAAAAAGCCGGGAAACTGTAATTGTTTTAGTGGTATGGCCACCCCGTCGTAGGCTGTGTGTGAGCGCAACAATGGGATACACATAAAACGCCATCTAGCGTTACCACTGCAAACAACTACGAATGCTTGGATGCTCAAACATAGCTAACACTTTCGTGTTCTCGGTTGATTATTTATGATTATTGTTTTCTTCTAAATAAGATGATAAATCAGTTTATATTTTACGTTTTGTTTATAAAATATGCTATAGTTTATTTTGATCACGAAAATTCTGCTTAATTTGGCTGATTCATATTTTATTAATTTACAAATGTTAACGGTAGAGCCATCTATTGTTCACTCTCAGTACTAAAAGTAACTTCTTCAGCTTGGGACCCCCTGTCTTATAGGAATTTCACAGTGTCACAGGTCCTTAAATGCGAATAATTATTTAGAATAGTAGTTAGTGTTAGTTTAATGTAGTTACTTCCGCTTTTATTTAGAACTGTAATCTGAAAATGATGTGAACAGTTCTTGTTGAGTTGCAAACAAATGATGATATATATATATATATATATATGTATAATATGTAATTATCGCATAAGCTGTTAGTTTTTTCTTGTTACTGTTCCTACATATAATAAATAAATAAAATAACTTGAAATAAAATATGTAAAAAAATATATTTAGCTTGTCTCGACATTTAAGTCTATATTTAAACAACCTACTTCAGAGACCGTACCTTCTTTGTCTAATAAATTCCAGACATAAGATAGAAAAGCCGATACCCGGTGTTGGGTTACAGCAGCCCACATCGTTAGACGATAGACCGCACGTTAGAATCTCTATTTAATAGACTAACTTAGACTGGGAACTGTACGGAAATTGCGCATAATGCTATAGCCCAATGCTACTTGAAATAGTACATTAAAATGAGGTATTCAAAATTCAAATACTTTTCGTTGTTACATGATTGGTCTATTTAATGAAATATCGAATTTTTATTTATTTATTTATTTGGTTCACCAACAATTGTTTACACTAAATACTTACATCATTTTATAACACAATTTCTGCCATTATCTAAGTGTAACAATCAATTATAGGTAAACACCCGCATGCGATCTCAAATACAACAAAACAGGCAGTTTTATTGCTAATGAGCGATCAGGCAACCCAGTGAAGTTGATGCAAAAATAAATCATTCTTTCTTTGGTTTCCGTAACCGGTATACATTCAAGTAAAACGATGTAAAATCAGAGTTTCTCTGTGTTATAGAATCAGAAATGAAGAGAATACAGACACTTTTTCCAAATTGTGACATACTTCAATAATACGGTTTATTCATCAAATTCGTATCACACGGGAACGGCGGTCGAAACGTTGCCCCACATAGCTTGTTAATAGAAAATGTGGTATTTGTTAATGAAATGTCGTTTCGTTTTTTATGCTTCCCGAATGAGTTACGATAATTTATGTACCAAATGCCGTATTCCACATTTCCACCATGTGTTATCTCTTTGCTGTAGTCAGCGCGTATTCCAAAACAGCTTATCTCCACGCCTTTATAATACTATATAAGACTTTATTGAACAGTAATGCAGTCTCGTATACTCGCACAAATGAGGCCCCTACAGTCACGTCCTAATAGTCCAGTCAAATAAGAATTCAATCGAAAGTTAACCTTTGATCATTTTTAAAGTCATTCCAATTTTGGCGTGTGTATGAATGATGGCGTTCAAAAGTTATTTTCAAAATATTAGAAAATCTATACTTCTGCATTCAGTACAATTTTTTAATATAACTTCGCGTTTTATTTGGCGTTAAATTTGGTACCTACACCTAAATTATAGGTACCCATACAATATGCAATAACAACTTCTTCAAATGTTTAGTTAATAAAAAATACGAAAAACAACTTACGTGTTTATTTATTCACAGGATACACTGCACAGGTAAAGCTTACGGATATTAGTATTTATATTGCAAAACATTTTATCAATAAATGAGTATGCTCGTATAAGTATAAAACAATTTTTTCACCAAAAATATTGCATATCATAGAGGAAGAAAGCAAAAAAGCATAAGAGTAAATCTTCTAAACTTTTACATGTAGCCCTCAATCAACATTAACAATGCACTCAGCAAAAATCTGCGTCTTCAAAACTGTCAATTACCCAATAAAAATGGTACACTGGGTAAAATGGTATAATGAAATAATACAGAATGGTCATAAAGATATTGTAAACTAGCTTTAGGTTATTTAGTTTTAAGATATTGCTGTGCCCTTGCAGGGTTCATGACCGCTACTGTAAACCTTCTATAACATCTACTTGTACCATGAATGCAATAAAGTACTTTGACTTTGACTTTGACTTTGACTAAAACCGGTAAAGGCTATTTTACTGGACTATTATAATTTATGTCGGCGATAGGTCCCAGCCAATACGGAGTGTTTCACGTGAATTCTAGAATTGGCAAAGTAGATTTATTTGAGAATATTCGGGAATAAAGACTGTGTTACTCGCTTTGTGTTGGTATAATTGCTTGTGAAATGTTTGTGCTCGTTGTGCGGTTATTTTTGTGAAATAAGCAGTTTTATATTGATGGAATCATTGATATTGCGTTTCGTTTTGTTAAATTATCAAAGAGTATTGAAACAACAATGAATTGGAACATTTTATACGTGTTTTTTTTAATGAGATGCGTTTATTTTTCACCTGATGAATAAATAAGAAAGAAAGAAATAAATAAATGAAGAAAGAAAAACGGAAATAAATAAATAAATACATATAATTAAATATGAAGGGACTTTATAACAAACACTAGTGATTATCTTTTTAGTAACATTTTAAACTTTAAACTTTTTGTGCCGGTTGGTGCGGTGGCAGAGCAACTACCTACTGAGCCGGTGGTCCTAGGTTCGATTCTCGGCGAGTATCGGTCACATGATAACGACCATTAGTGTCCGACGTGTCCATATCGCTCAAATGGCTGTATTGTATATTCATGTATCATCACAGTAAAACAATAATCTAACCAAAAACTATAACAAAAAAACGACTTAAAAAAAAAACTGAAAAGCCAAAAATAACCCGTTCATTTACATATCACATTTGAAGCACCTTTTGAAATCAGTGCCAAACCTCCTCCTTTTTTTACTTGGTTAAACATTACTCGTGATTAAATGTAAAACTAGTTTCATTTGTGAGACGTATCTGCGTGGCTTGGTTGCGTCGTCGGATCTGGCGTAGGATTAGAATACTGTAAGTACCGTTTATTTATTTATTTATTAGCTTTTGCCCGCGACTACGTCCGCGTGGAGTTTGGAAGTATGGGAGCAACCTCGTACAACACGATAGATATCCACCTAATCACCTTAATTAATAAAAGGGATTATTAAAAACGCCTAAGCAAATGTAAGAGCAATTGTGTTTTTGGTCTAATCATTACATTTCCTACAGGGTTATCATACTTACTCACTTTTCAATTGTTTTAGGGATAATTTCCAGGATGAAAACTATCCTATGTCCTTCATCGGATCTTAAACTATCTCCATGCTAAATTTCATCAAAATCGATTCAGCGGACACACGTCTGTGTCACACTTTCGCATTAATAATATTATAGTATGGATTAAAACTTTATTGCACAAAAGAAAAACTTAACGTACAAAAGGCGGACTTAATGCCATGAGGCATTCTCTACCGTTAATACCGCCTACCGTTAATAGAATTAAGCCGTATAATTTTCATATTTTAAGGCAATGAGTACCTTTTGTGCATACTAGGTATTGTTCTTATTCAAGCGAAAGTCCCACTAACGTATACCTTACTTTATTAAAAGATATACGCTGCATTTAATAAAATCCTTCACAATTGGAAAAGTCTTAGTTTTCCTTTCGCCAACAATACAAAAGCAACCAAAAAAACAAAGGGTATTACATTAATGAAATGACATTTATCTTGAAAATGAGAGTTTTATACAAAAGAGCGTGGACAATGGACAGAAATATATCATTTTAATATTTTTTCTCGGCGAATATATTTTTACGCCTTATTATTTAGGTTTAGCGGTTGGCTCAAATGACCCAGCGTTTTAAGAAACGACCGGAACGGTCCTGAGCTATAAATAAATTATACGCATTCACAACCAAAACTGTGCGTATTTACGTAATATCCCATAACCTCCAAACTTTCCAGAGAGAGAAACAATAAATATCGATAGCGACAAAAGTTTTTGAAGTAAAAACCCAAAGTCACCAAAGAGTTGTCAGACTCAACAATCACTTAATTACGATGCGGTTGGCACACTTGTAGCGCAGCTGACTACTGACCCGACGATCCTGGGTTCGAATCCCGGCAAGTACACATATTTGTGTGGTGAACTCGAATATTTGTTCCTGGGCCATGGATGTTATCTATATAATTTGTATTTATTTATTTTATAATCGTCGTCTAGTATCCATAGTACATGCATTGCTTAGTTTGGGACTAGGTCGATTTGTGTTAGATTGTCCCATAATATAAAAAAAGAACTGAGCGGAGCTGGGGCACATTATTAAACCGATGGCCGTTGAGCAGATCAGTTCAAGTATCGCGACCGCGTGCCAGAAGAACAACTTAGACCGATCGAGAGAACGATCGATGATTTGGTCAGGATACCGAGAAGCTGCTGTTAGAAGAGAGCGGTGCACAACTATGTAAAGATCTTTGGGGAAGGCCTGAATCCAGCAGTGAGTCTTTCGGCTGATAAGATGGTGATTATAATGGTGATGGGGACGTTATCGAATTTGAAAATCTTGTATATGACACACAAAACGCACATTCTGCTATGTGTACAATCAGCATCAAAAGAAGATAACAATTTAAGTATGCAATTTGACATAAGCCAGTAATAAATCCTTTGATGTCGACCGTCCACTTTATTAAGGACTTTCCCATCATTAAAACCATCCACATACAAAATTGCGAGAATTCTATCGCTCACCATGTTTTGAATCGGTTCACTATTCGTCATCAGTTCATATGTATTTTAATATGCCTCAGACTCACGGGAGTTTTCCCAGAAAATATACTAAAGTGGTTGTAAAATCCGCATTTTGAAATCTCTGTGCAATTTAAAACGATTCAATATGCCAGCCACGTCGTTAGACGTTCAAGGAAAACACTTGAGTTCGAACGTGGCGCAGCTGCGGCAATCTTAGGTTAGTTTTGGCAAATTATTATTTGATTATGTATAATTATTTCAAACTAACTTTTCCCCGCGAATTCGCCATCGTCACCCATTTCATTCATTATCATCATCATCATCATATCACCACAATTTATCATGATAACTGCCGCGATCTGACCAGATCGTTAGTCCACGTTTTACGCGTCTTCCCATGGTGCGTCTTCCAGTACGCGCTCGCCACTCAAGAACCTTTCTGTTCCAACAGCACTCACTGCCCATTAAGTCATGCAATTCTCTGAGTTGATCAGCTGTTAAATCTTTTCCCCTATAATCTTGTACACGGTATCCTATCTCAAATTTCTCTGTTTTTTTTTCCTGTAACCCGAAATATTTTCAGGATTTTATAAACATCGTTTAAAGAACCCATTGGGTTAGGTCAGGTTTATTTTTATAATTATTCTGAACAAACAGTTTGAAAAAATGGCTTTCAGACAAATTAAATTTTTGCGAAACGTTACAAATGGGAAACAAAAATTTGTGTTTTAGATTGGTAAACCCTTGTACACTCTAAGATCTAGTCAATGCTTCTAGTCTTGATCATTAGCCTAAGCTTAACCACAAAGAAAACATGAGACATCGCTGAGTGAAGGTGAATTATCTGCAAAAGAAAGGACTTGAATCGCTATTTAAGTGTTCTACACCTTCGACTTCGTTTTATCGCGAATAAAAGGTATTCTAAAAGGGCCAAACATGAGGGAACTCGATAAACATACTTTAATGGCCCCTCAATGGTCCCAGTCGCGAGTGAACAGGTGTTCCGTGTTATTACGAAACAAATTGGTACAGTTCTGTGTAATGGTCCTAAATATTACGAAATAAGTATGCTGGAAAACTGAACATTCTGAGCAACTGAGCTCAGAGCAGTTTAGACATCATCATAATTAATGGCCACTGCATCCTTGATGGTTGTAACGCTGTATCATGTTTAGTTGTTTCGGCTGATAGAGCTCGCTTATGGCTGTATAAGCCAATGGCAACACGACATGTTTTACCGCAGATGTCGCATATTGTAGTCCAGGGAGTGAGGCATCATTACTGGAGCAATTTTTTCTAAATATTTTTTTGCTCAAAACTATCCGGCGATGCGGTTAGCGCAGTTTGTAGAGTACCTGCCTACTGAGCCAGCGGTCCCGGGTTCGCTACTCGAATGAATATGTGCTTGGGTCATGGTTGTTCTATGTATTTAAGTATATATTAATCTTTATGTATATCGTCGTCTAGTACCTATAACACAAGCCTTCTTGAGCTTAATTTGGGACTAGATCGATTTGTGTGAGGTTGTCTGATATTTATTTTTATTATTTATTTATATCCAGCCACACTTCGTCGTGATTTTAATTTCCAGGTCCTTGCGCCCTTCTGATCTCATTTCCGCTCTTTTTTTCCATTCGCGGGAATGATACGTGTACAATTTCATTTCCCTTTTAAAAATCCCTAAATCAAACGGGAATTCCCGCCATGCGGATGAAATAACGATCGGCATCCCACGGGTGACAGCGACAAAGTAACAAATGATCCACCGCACTACGGGGCAGGAACCTTGTCGAAATAAAAACGCGAGTCACGCGCCATATTAATACGTTCGCTAAAGTATGACATATGTGGAATGTATGTGGTTCCACGCACTCTGCACGCGTCGTAGGTATTGTTTTGAGTACTAGGATTTTTGCAACATCGTAGGATAAAACATTAATCTAAAGAAGAAGGTAAGATGTGAATATTAACGTATTCACATAGAGGTCGCTAAGGTGTAAAAACCTTTCAAATAAAACAATGCAAAGATCGACACACAAAGCATAAAGAACAATTCGTCAGATCTTCCTGGAGCTAGGGTAGCGAAATGGTTAACGACCGGCAATCCAGAGGTACCGGGTTCGATTCCCAGTCTCTTCGCCCAGGTAGCTCCTTTTTCAATTTTTCTTTAAGCTTTGATCTTGGTATTCAAGGCTTAAACATTAATCTACCTATAAGTATAGAGACCACATTCCTCATAGAACCAATGGCTTGTGGCAGCGTGGAAAGACCTCGAAGAAAGTGGGTGGATGACCTGGCCAGCGGCCATTGGCCAATGTCGCGGGAAGCCATTGTATGAGGGCGGTGCATGACTGACTGTTGTGGGGAGACCTTTGTCCAACAGTAACAATAGAACGTCTCTCGGCTGATGATAATGATGAGACATAACTTCACAATTATCTTTTATAGTTGTTATTAGGTTTTAATGTGTATATTGCTGGCTGTATGCAATGTGGATTTGAATGGATAGTCTTATTCTGTGTCATAAAAATAATAAAAGTAATTAATTGAATCAGGCGTTACTTTGCGGAAATCCATATTAATGAAAATAATAATATTGCTTTGCTATTCCGCGATATAAATTTATATCGCGGAATAGCAAAGCAATATTATTATTTTCATAAAAATAATAACAATTTTATGACACTTTACCTTTAGACGTTTCTATTATACAGTACTACTATAATTTGCTATGTTTCATTTATTCATCTTTTGATCGTTTACTAGCGCTCTAGTGCATTTATTATGCACTCTGCGGGAGCTTCCCGTCACGATGTTTTGGCAACAAATGCATCTTTTTCTTTATATATAAATAAATAAAATAAAAAACTACGTATACCTATAGTCGTGGAATGAAAAGGTTCGTCACTCTCGGACCTTAACACCATTTACATAAAGTCGAAAAATGACGAATCTGACTAAACATCCTTCATAATAGAGCATGATATTCGGTTTTAATTAAGTGTATTCATAACTATCCTCTACTAGGTACTACTAATAATATGTAATAACTATCCTCAAGTGAGCTATGGACCCGTTTCAAAGTCTGAACATTCGATATTTTCAACAAAGTAACGCTTTCAAAGGAACTATCCGATATTAAACTAAAGTGAAACATAATCTCGCACCCTTAGCCCTTCCAGTGGCAGAAACCGGGAGCCGGACCCCACGTCAAGTGGCAGGCATCCGGGAGCCGGACCTGACAAAACAAGCCGTTGAGTGGCAAGGTTTCTGAATGCATGACAGGAGAAGTGGCACATCCATCTTGGCAAAATATGCCGTTAAGTGGCGGGCCTCCCACGGGTGGTCATCGCGAATTTCCGCGTGTTACAAAAAATATCTTTTCTCAAAAAAAATTACAGATGTTGTATATAAACTATATATCGTTGGATTCATCATAAAATGCCATATTTATTGTATAGAAATTAATGCCATTCCATTTATAAAAATTTTGCTAGTCTTGATCAATCGTCGAATGACAAAATTTTAACCACTTTATGTATAAAAATAACTATAATTAGGAAAAAAAACAGTGATCCGCAGAAAAAACTAATTTAATGGCAAATCTATATATTTATTTACACCTATAACCCTTTTTATTACACCTCACTATACAATATTTTCTAACTACAAGGTTTTTAAAATGCTCACGGCTCGGCGATCGACGCGCAATGGTCGGGGGGTCGGGAAGATGACGCAATTTCTAACGAACTTTGCTTTGCGCGTCAATTCGACCGTTAGTGAATGCCGTCCTTGCTTATTGACGAATGCATCTTACAAGTGTGAGCAAGCAAAATATAGTTTTGACGGTTTTATTTCGGGTGCGAAATAAGACATCGCACAGGGTCCGGGAGCCGGATCCTGCCACCCAACGGCTTGTTTTGTCCGATCCGGCTCCCGGATCTCTGCCACTTGACGTTGGGTCCGGCTCCCGGTTCCTGCCACTTAACGGTAAATTTTGTAAAACAGACGCGCCACTTCTCCTGCCATGCAACTGGTGGCGCTGCCACCTGAAGGGTTATTAAACCCTGAGCTAAGTTTGTCTATCGCATGGTATTATCACAGCTTAATGAAAACAGACAGATCATTTTGGTGGTCTTCACACTGGTTACGCGCTACAACGTTAACAGTAACACCCGGTACCTTTGGACCGGCAATCCAGAGGTACCGGGTTCGATTCCCAGTCTCTTCCACCAGGTAACTCAGTTTAAATTTTTCTTTAAGCTTTGATTTTTGTATCAATTGTTTAACGTTAACATCGTTTATCTATCAGCTACAGACGTCCACGGCTGTATACTATTATAGGCCTCTCCCATGACTTGTCACAAAGCGCGATCCCGTGCAAACCACATCCATTGGTTGTCGACGACGTGGTTGGCTCGGTTTGTAGAGACCTGCCTACTGAGCCGGCGGTCCCGGGTTCGAATCCCGGCCAGGGAAAATATTTGACAACAGACGAACATGACATCCATCAAACATCCCGAATTGTACAGTGTGTGGAGCTAAAGAAGATGCCTTGCACATCATGGTGGAATGTGTACGGAACGAAGTAGAAAGACAAGATTTTTTATTGAGAAATAATGTGAACACTTTTGATATTGGTATATGTAACACTATTTTAGCCCACCCATTGTCTAAGATTGCCAAGGATTTATATAAACTTGTTAACATAGGTATTAATAGAAGGTGAACTTGAAAGTGATTTGTAACGATGGGGGTGGCATCATCATTTCTGATGAAACTCCTTTTTCATTAATAAAGATTAAAAAAATTAAATTAAATCTAACATCCCAATTCTAGACGCGTCAAATAAATTGACAATATGATTGGCTAAGTTGACACTACAACCCCTTGCGCAGCTGGCGATCCTGGGTTCAAACCTCGGAAAAGTGAGATAATTATGTGAAGAGCACGAATACATATTTTCTTCTAGGTCTTAGATATTTTCTGAAACAAAATTTCATTCTACGTCGTCGATATATCATCGCAAAATTAAACTTCACATCACAACGTTTCACTTTACATATCGTTAGGTTACAATTGTAATGTGCACTAGAGTAAAAGTACCTATTAAGAGTTGTGACGAACTTCAAAAAGAACGCGCATTCGTTGAGGGCAGGTGGTGCGGCTGCTGCGGCAGAGACAGCCAAGCGCCGCAAGTAGGTACGCTGCTCGGTGATAGCTACGTATTTGCGGCGTTTGCCGTGGAGACCTTAGGACCGTGGGGACCGGAAGCAACTAAACTTTTCAAAAAGCTGAGTTATTTGCTTATCCGGTCCTACGGTGATCGTAAGGCTGGCTCGTTCCTCGCCCAACGCATTGGCATTGCGATCCAGCGAGGTAACGCGGCCAGCCTTATGGGCACCCTACCCAATGGTAGCGACATAGGGGATATATGTACGTATAGTTTAGGTCCCAGTAGTTTAAGTTAGGTTTAATTAGATCATAATTAAGTTTGTTAAGGTTTTGTTATATACTTTTCATTTTATGTTGTTTTTCTCTAATAAATCAAAAGAACGCAGGTATTGAAAATATATTCTCCAAAATTTCGTAACACACGGGAACAACGGTTGAGGTCAAGCCGCTGTGCCTACACTTAATTTATAACAGGTAGGATGCTCAATCAAGCAATGATGTATCTTCATGTACAACATCTGTGCCCGTGTAGCAAAACACGTTTACACGGTAGACAATACGCATTGTCTGAGCTTAATACTCGTAACTATCTGCGCTGGGTTAGTTCTCTTGTTAGTTGCGGATGTAGGTACCTACTATTGGCTACGAGACGGCAACGGCACATTACTTGAGATTGCCTGTCCACAGGAGCGGAGCGGAGCGGAGTGGAGATGTGTAAAATAGACCAATCACATTCCTCAGATTTAAATGCACTTCTTTTGGGCTTCATAAAGACGCAGCCTGATTGGGTAAAGAATTACTGCTCTACTTCTGTGAACAGGCAGCCTAAAATATGTCAGTTGTCACGTGTATTAAGAGATCTAAGGAATTCAGTTGCATACCATTCTAGTGCTTCTGTTAGGCCCTATACTTTAAATAATTAATTATATAAAGAAATATTACCAGAGTTCATGAACTAAGCTACTGGACAAATCCACGAAGGTTGATGATAATGATGCCTGCTTAGAATGAAGTTGAATCTGTAAGCCACACAATTGGAGTTACTCGAAGGCTAATAGGGCGTGCCATGCTCGGAGTTTCCCTGCAAGATTAAATAAAAATGAGAGCTAGGCTGGTCAACATAGCTCAGGGAGTTTCCAACCAGCAGCGGTTGGAACATATTGGTAGTAGAACTGAATGGCCATCAGAGGCAGAAAGCTTCTTGAATTACGACTGGCTATTTCATTTTGGAAGACGCAGCGTTGCATTAAAAATTCGCTTTCTATGAAGAAAGATGATGATTTCAGGAACAATATTATCAGCTCGATGCAGGATCCCCTTTCTTCTCATCACGCCATAACACCTAGGCAAATTTTATCAAATTTTCGTAGAGGCCTAGAGGGTTAGCTGGACATCAAAAGATGGTTATGGAATACTTTTTACCCACCTATGGTAAAAAAAAAATACGGAGATGAAGTTGCAGGCACCTGGTTTTCAATAAGATAAGATAAGATATCATTAAACAAGTAGGATTCGTTGAATCACCTTTGCATCGTCATAATCTACAATATTAAAATAAGTAATTTACAATTTACGAACATTATAAAAAACAATAAATAAATCGGCTAAGCACTTACAATCATATTATAATAATTTATTAATCAGCCATATGCATCGTCAAAAAATAATATTCAAACAGCAAATTTAAAACATAAAACTACGACTAAAATAGGTGTATACAAAAAAATAAACAATAATAAAAGAGCAATAATCCAAAATAAATATTTATTTTATATTTTTATACTATTTATTCAATATTTCCTTTACCGTTCTTTTACCAGCTACACACAAAACAAGAGAAAATCCAATAACCCACCATGAAGCACTCACTAGACTCGCACTAAATCGCCTGGAATAGTTCCATTTACGCCTGACTACTCCAGCAACCAATCACAAAACAGCACAAGCGGCAACCATCACCTAAAATCATAAGCCCTTTTGTCTAACCAAAGATGTACTGGCTTCAGCCGTCACAGCTTCATCTTACGACCTAATGTGGACTTTATAAGATGAGGAATAAAGTCAAATTTCATGTGCAGGTCGTAAAGTGGAGCGGCAGGGATTGAATAGATTTTATAAAGCGTGCATGTAAAATATTATGATTTTGAATGTAGTGAGTTTTGATTTAAAGCTTTAAACAGGAATTTAGATAAGTGATGTCTTTCAACCGAAAGGTGTTAGCTGTTAACTTTGAGTTTTCTTTTAAAGCGTATATGAGCGACCGCAAATTAGTGATATGTGCCGTTACCATTTTGTTTAAGCAGTAGAGGTTACTGATTTAATTAATAACATAAGACTATCGCTCGCCTGGGCAGAAGATTACATAATCGCAAGACCTTACCTATCAAAAGAACAATAGCTGGTAGGTACTTCTCTGGGCCGAGTTTGTTCCCGACGCAATGACATTAGGACTGAGTTTGATATTTTCCATGCTTCTGTAGAACTGCTGAAGTCACCAACTTCGCGCTAATTTTGCGCCCCATTTATTTTATATCCGATGCCACAGGTCATGCAATCCCATAGATCTACGGTGCAAACTTAACTTGAACGGGCTACTGCTACGTGAAATGTCACTTAAACAGCTCAAATTGCAAAAATTGCGTTTTAATGTTGAATAATGCTGTTGAGATATACCTGAGACATCGCTTATTTGACGATATCTCAAAGTATGTTCGAGTTAGGGTCCTATTTTTTTTTGTTCACAAACTGACCTGCGATTAACCTTAGCATCACCTAATGGTAAGTGACTACGGGTCATAGATGTAGCTCGCCGGTGACGTGAACGTGACAAATAAATCCACGGCTGCTGATTTATCGTTTGTCATTTGTGCAATTTAAACCAGGTCGAACGTAAGTTAAACAGATTAAACTACCTTTCAGCGAACGACCATTAAAATCTATAATTACTTTGATTCCACTTTAATTTCTAACTATTAATGTCAGCCTTACTCAATTCATACAAATTTTCAACTGTAGCTGGTATAACCTGTATTAATATGAACCTAGGGTGGATAGTTGACGGTTAGGGTTCGAAAAGAGATGGTTGGTAGAATGGTAAATTAAGCATTCATCACACGGTTTGGAGTTACATGGATGAAAGCAATATCTGGAGTAAGGGCGGGCGCACGCAGTCGATTATTGTATTTATGTACTCGTGTATATGGTCTTATCTCTACGTATAGGATAAAATACATAAATTGACACTGTCAAGTTGTGATTTAGAAATCGTTTTGTTGATCTTTGTATGTTACACAATGAAAAAAACGTGTTGGAAAAATTAAAAATACTTAAAAATATTACATTTTATTTGAAAATAACCCACCATGACCTCCTCAACCGTGACGTTCCAAGAACAGTAAGTTATTTGTGCAGGGTATAAACATTAGTCGCTAAGTTTGCAATAGATCTAAACACCGTTGGCGTATAATGCCGGTCGCGTCTTGTTTGTCTGTCCGTATCTGGCAACTATGGACTCGCCTGGAATTGCTGATACGACACGAACAGTGTTTGTTTCAAAAATTACAACTTGTTCTGCGTTATGAGTCGGTATCTCACTTGCATACTGAGTAGGTAGTCTTATATTTTTTTTAGATATAGGCTATTTGAGAATGAAGTAAAAATCTGAACATGCCCGCAATTTCGTCTCCTCGGGCAAACGGTATTCTATAACCATCGTTGGATGTCCAGCTAATCATCCCTGTACCAAAATTGGTTAAACCTTGCTTCGCTTTCTTAAACAATTTACAAAAACGCTTTAAGGGTTAAAATCCAACCAGCCGTTTCAGCGTGATGAGAAGACAAACGAAATTTTAACCAAAATGACTCTGTATGGCTGGTACCGCGCTGCTTCATCACACTGTTAATATTTTTTCAGAAACAATGACTCTCTATATAAAACTGATTTAAAATACAATTTTGTAGTATAAATAATTTTATTTACAGTCCTCGTAAATCTTCCCCAAGAAAATTCGGATCAATAATAAACCACCTCCATATATCAAATTAAACCCGACAACGGCTATTTCTCTGCACGAAATCGACCCTCCATTTAGTGGCGAAATAAATCTTCCACCGCACTTAGATACCTTATTCAATTACATTATCTAAGTTGTAGTTGAAGCTACGGGTGTAGGTAAACTGATAGGTGGCACCCTTATAAAGACATATCGCAGGATTCTCTCGGTAGGATAGGATAAAATGGAATAAAATTTATTGAGAGCGTTTGCGGTGTGGCTTTGAATTTTGCAATTGGCTTAGTTTAAAGTAGAACAACATAATATTTCGTACCAATTTTCGTGTTATTTCTTACGAAAATGTGTCTCAATTAATATTCCCAGCAGTCGAAAATCAAAACTATTATATTTAATATATTTAACTGCCCCCGAACGTATAATGAACTTACAACTTTTTCTGCGATACACTACACAATAGGAACCATGCAGTATAGGCAAAATTCCATATCAATTCCATAATGTCGAAAACATACGTCATTTGACAACTGATTCTTCTCCATCCGCTATAAAGGAAAAAAATACAGTACCTCGTCGTAGCTTATTTCAATTCACTATGATGTGCTTCGGATTAATAGATGCGTATGCGATATTCTTCATGGTAAGTATATAAACACTTTATTACCTATCATAAACGGAACTTATCCCTTTAAAGCATACGTCCCAGTCAACCTTTGAGCTAATACGAGGTAATATTGGCTGAAATTGAAATCATAAGACATCACACTATAAAGTGAATAAGAGCAGTATTGTCTGACTGAACACATATGACACATTAAGTGAATATGTATATGTATTGAAGATCAATACTGTCCGGTTGCCGATGCGTCATACAAGTTAACACTTCGGTATGAGTGAAGTTGCTCTGGACATGGGTTTGCTTTTATGCAGCAATTGGGTGCAACTGAAAAGCATTTCTAGTGACAGTTGTTGAGCAAAATATTACCATTTACTCCTAGAATTTAATAGTACTACTATATTTATACATCGTCGGGGATAGTGCAATACCGTGTAAATAACAACTGTCTATAAAGTTCTCATTTCAATAAAATACTTAGCATTTGTTTAAATATTGATTCGATCTACACTTGTTACTTACCTACGCAGTATTGCACTATCCCCGACAATAATATAATCTCCACAGGATTCGTTATTTCGAATCTACGGATATTTTAATGTCGCTAATTTGAATCGTAATAAGTCACAATAACGTATATTTAAATTTTTATATTGGTCTTAAGAAATTTGAGAAAAGACTGCTTGATCCAATAGCTAGGACGCCCGTGTTGGTCCGGAGAGCCGTTGAAAACGCGGGTTTGAACCCCGGCTGAACATTATTTATTTTAAACTTTTCGCTTCATTGTAAACATTTAGAAGTGAATTTCGTCTGAGCCGCAGCATGCAATTTTCGAAATGGTCCTGTGTCTGTAAACATGCTAATTTTTTTGTTATTCTTGATTCATTTCCTTTCTCATTGAGATAAGTAGACTCTATTTGATAGGCGTATGATATAAAATGGCAACTCAAATATTCGACAAAAGTAAAATTTACCCCAGAAAGCATAACTTGATAATATACTGTCTTCTTTAAAATGTCTTCAACTTGTAAGTTACTTAATGCACCTCGACAAAAATTTACATACTTCAGATACAATGCCGTGATGAAGCCGAGATATTGCAAATTGAATTGAATTGAAGAAGTCGCAACGTTCCATCAAATTAGCGTCCTGGAGCTGCAAGAGCAGGAAGAGCCAATTTCAATTCGATAATATACCGGGTGGAGCCTGTAACAGGAGCAAAACTGCAAGGTTAATTTCATTTCATTTCATTTCAACGTAATAGCGTTACTATTCAGCGAGGAAGCTGCTGCCAGCGTCTTCGAGGCCATGCCAAAGGGGCCCGATCCTTTTAGTATGAAGTTTACCGTTTTAGCCTATACTTTCGTTTGTTAAGTTTTTGGGTTATATATTTTGACGTGACGTCTTAAATTAGGTTGCGCTGGGAGTCACTCATGAAAAAGTGTAACGCCCGCTCGCGTCTGTTAGGAGGGGTTGTCCCGCTAAAACTCGAGAACGGCTGAACCGATTTGGCTAATTTTAGTATCGAAATATTCGTGGAAGTCAAGGGAAGGTTTAAACGGTGAGAAAATATAGAATAAATGAGTGGAAAATAATAAAAACGATAATTTTATATTCCCATACAAATACAAACTGTCCGTACTTACCTGTGAAACATATGATGTTTGTTCCGTCGGTTCGGTATTTTTAGAATAATTACATGTAGATCTAGACTAAATAAGGGTTTGGAATCGACAACATACATGCATAATAGTCTGATTATCGCATATTTAGATTTAAAACATGTAAAATAAAGACACTATAATGATATTAATGACACATGTGATGGGTGCGTTCAGAAAGTAACACTTAAAATGTTGTTAGGGAAATTGTGAATGGATATGATACAAATAAATATTCTACCGAGAAAAAGACGTTGTCACGTAAAATCTTCCTTCGCCAGTAAAACCGACTTTACAGGCAACCATATTTTTTTTAGATTGTAGAGATATTGATGTAGATATAGTTATAATTTTAAATAATAATTTCATTGATGTACGTCGTCCAATATTGATATCGCCCAAGCATTGACATAGTTGTCATATTACTAAATATCAAATATTTCGGACTGCATGGCTATTTTGAATAAACATTATTTTACAAGTTGCTATTAATACAAGTTATTTTTAAAAGTGGCTCATTAAATGTTATTTGTTTAAAAGAGTAAATTCCATAATATTTTCTTCGGTTTCCGCGACTGTCACACATATAATAATTTTGACGACACGTTTGGCGCAGTTTGTAAGCACTTGCCTACTGAGCCGGCGGTCCCGGGTTGGAATCCCGGCCAGGGCAAATATTTGTGTGATGAACTCGAATATTTTTTCCAGGGTCATGGATGTTATCTATATATGTATTTATATATTATGTATATCGTCGTCTAGTACCCTACAAGCTTTGCTTATTTTGGGACTAGGTCGATTTGTGTAAGATTGTCCCTTAAGATTTATTTATTTATTTATCTATTTTATAATAACACATAAAACAATTTAAACGGATTATATCGCGTTTATTAATTATTTCTCATCAGTAAGCCTTTGAACACCTTTATTTTAAATTAATATTTATAAAATGGGTAGTTAGCACAAATGTAACTTTGACAGAGAAAATTGTGTTTTTCTCAGTCAACCTTTGACAACGGTATCTGTAAAGGTACCAAAACGTTAGGGAGGCTCAAATCATTAATATACGCGATATAATCCGTTTAAATTGTTTTATTTAAATGAGTAAATTCCATGTTTTAAATTATTGCTCTTGCTTCAAGCCGCACTCGGTATATTTAAGGTAGTCGATTTGCATCGAGAATGAACTAAATGAATAACTCATCTCGATTGCGACAGACGAGACACTAATTCACTCGATCTGTTCAAAAGACTGAGGAGAGGTTTACGGTATAATCAGGTATAGTAAAATGCGAGCAAAAACGATTGAAATGACATTTGCCAACTAGATATCTGTTAGAGCCGGCGCACACCACGGCTTTTTGTGGCCGCGACATGCATCTGTCTTTTTCCCACTTAAAGCGTGCAAAAGAGACATATTATGTACTGTCGCGGCCACAAGAAGCCGTAGTGTGCGGAGACAGTTATTGCAATCAATTGTTATGTTTTGACTCTCTTTTTTTTATGACGATCATAGTAAGTATAAAATTGAAAACAACTATAAATGCATGTAAATTTTCTTAGCGTAATTTTATATCATGAAATAAATAAATCTAATCTAATCAGCACTTACAATGAATTTTGCTCGCATTTTACGAACCCTGTCTTTAATCCACTCGAGTTATATAACCTTAAATTGTCATGATAAAACCGATGGAAGATGTGTTGAACGATAACGCCTTAAATTATGATATGGATATGACCAATCTTCTTTTGCTAATTCTAAATGCTTTTCACTAATGAAAAAAAAAATAACATGTAAAATAGGGTATGGCGCATAAGCATTTTAAACACACATGACACAAAGGGCGCTCCATTGAAAACTTCACTATAAATAAATGCATGTGAATTTTTTTAGCGTAATTTTATATCATGAAATAAATAAATCTAATCTAATCAGCACTTACAATGAATTTTGCTCGCATTTTACGAACCCTGGCTTTAATCCACTCGAGTTATGTAACCTAAAATTGTCATGATAAAGCCGATGGAAGATGTGTTGAACGATAACGCCTTAAATTATGATATGGACATGACCAATCTTCTTTTGCTAATCCTTAATGCTTTTCACTAATGAAAAAAAAAAACATGTAAATAGGGTATGGCTAATGCGCATAAGCTTTTTAAACACACATGACACAAAGGGCGCTCCAGTAGCGTAGAATTATGGAAACAAAGATTTGGTGTGATTGACGTAACGATGTGATAGCTCAGTTGGGAGAGCACTACGCCGGAAACGTAGGGTCGCAGGTTCGAGTCCTGCTTACATTGCAGTGGATCACGTTACATTTTTCTTTCATAATTTACCTTTGTGTCAATATTTATAAAAAAATGTAAATAGAAGTTTTTATAATTTTGGAAACAAAAGTTAGTTCTGTTTTCAACATACCAAATTTGTAAATAAATTAAAACTCTCGTACATATTTATACCCGTATTTTTCTTTCATGTCCTAAACAAACTAGACATCTCGTTGTGTAAAACAGGGTTATTAAAAAAAGTTTGAAGGTTGGTAATAAAAGGTTTCCTCAACTTCACTACAAACCAATATGTCATATATTATTTAATTTTGAGTTATTGAATTCTACGTAAAATCAATAGATTTATAAATCGAATGAACATAAATAGAGCCATGGTGCTAGCCAGATTTTACCGAATCAATATAATACAAAACTGAAATAATACGCATTGCAATTACTTAATTGACATGTCAAGTTTTGTGTGTTTTTTAATTTATTAATTTACATAGGATTAATATTTGTACGCCAGGTATGGCTGAATGGCGATAAAATCGATTATTTATAAGATCATTGCAAATAAATTACTTTGACTTTGACAATTTTTTTTTAGATGTCGATCCGTTTTTATTGTGGTCAAATGTCTATAAAGGGCTAAAGTAGGTACATACATTTAGAGTGTTCTAAGAGCCAGAAATTACTGCAAAAGTTCGACATTCCTACGGAGCGCTGAAAACGCTCCATACAAATGGTGAGCGGGACGTGACGTCCTTTCCCCAAAAGGTATTCATAATGAGTATGAAATGATGACATGTCAAAAGATGTCGTAAGTTTGCCATGTTGACCGAATGAGGCCTTTTCGACGTCACACCACTATGGGGTCGTCCACATATTACGTCACGCAAAATGTCGACTTTTTGAACCTTTTTTGCTATACCTATAACATGTACTGTCACGTCACGTTTGGTATGACCCCCTCCCCCCCCCCTCCCCCTTACGGTGTTACGTAATATGTGGATGATCCCTATGGTTAATTACAAGTTAACTTAATTGCCTCAGCGACGGTGTTAAATTATGAAGACATTACATGCAGGTGTTTCGTCCAAATCGAAGGTGAGGGCCATAAATATGCGATCTGGGGCTTTATGGATTACCGCCCCTGGTTTGTCTAAAGTTTTACGTCATGCCTTTGTCAAGGAGAGATTATCTGCCCCACAGAAAATTCCAGTTACGGCCTACGGTGCTGTAAAAGACTTAGAGGCCTTTGATTGGTTGACATTATTACCTATATATGTAGATAGCCATTAAATATTAGCCATAGCCATTTCATCTACATCACGCACATAATAATGATCACTATGATCACGCATAAATGAGGCCTGGATATGAAAATAATTTACCCAATTAGATTTTCATCAAGTGACTCGAACAAGTTGTCATTTAAAGATAAATAGAGCACATCACTCAAGTAGGTAGTGTTAATACTTTGGACAGATGCAATTAAAAACATCAAATGTTGCTCCTAGAGAACATTGAATACAATAAGCATAAAAGAACAAAAACATTTTGTCACTCGTCATTTAAGAAGGGCAACGATTTTCCCATCATGTTCCAGACATAATAATTATTTATTACGCACCTAAATATTTCCATTACCATCCGTATCCTTTTATCTTATCTTATTAACCCTTAAATGGTTACTGTCTGTCATAAAGGAGGGTCGGTTACTTTGCCCCAATATCTTTTTTGTGATAAAATAATACCCTCATTAAATCCATAATCATTATGAGCGGGAAAATTATAACTTAAAAAAGCCAAAAATCTTTCTTTACTATTAAAAAAATCTAAAATTGCATTGAAGATCAGTTTTATATGGGGAGGAGTTATTATTATCTTCTTTATTTATCTTGTATCTTAGGCTAGGGTTTTTACAATAAATGTATATAAAAAGTAAAATACAATAAAGTAATTACAAAATATAAATACATTATAAAAAAAACCTAACCTACATAGGGTGCCGCCGGCAGCGGGGCAAGGCCCAGGCTACCGGTGATTAGGGCTGCCGAGAGAGGAACCTCCTGACGATGCGCGCCGTGTCCAGGAGTACCGCCTTCTGAATCTGACCCTTGATCCAGCCATCTAGCGAGAGTCTCTTAAGGTTTTTGTCGAGACTCTTCGCTATAAGACCGTTCGCCGAAACGACTATCGGGACAATGATCGTCGAATCAATATCCCAAATGGCGGTCACCTCGTGAGCCAAGTCAAGGTACTTGCTGAGTTTGGAGTTATTATTATTATTCCTGTATGTCGCACCCGCTCACGGGACAATAGTGTCCCGGACCTTTGGGAGGCGTGCACGGAGCCGAAGCCAACGCGTAGAGGCCCTTTCGACAATTTAATGAAATGCAAGGTGTACATCGAGCGGATGCTGTCCCTATCCGTGTCATGGGACGCACACAGAGACAGCGCCCGCTAGGTGCAAGAACTATTGATGGAGACATGGAATCTAAATACAAATTGGGCTATGGGGATGAAATGGAGGACTGGCTAATTGGGCTATGGGTTGAGACTATCGGGCGTCTACCAGCAAAAGTGTCTTATAGCAAAAATGGGACTGGTAGACGATGACTCGCCTCCCGCTAGATGGGCCCCCACAAAATAGCGACACATAAAGTGGCCTAAGGGCAACACCGGTGCGGAAGGCTAAGGGCGGAGAGGTGTAATACTGGGCTTTAAACCGAAGCCAACTAACCCCTTACGTTTCCACATCCACCCCCGAGCCGAAACTCTCACGACTCCACTCTGCCCGGCCGGTTAAGGCAAGACAGAGGCGGAGGCCCCGACCCGTCACCCCCCGTCAGGATCCCCCAGGAGCGCTCAGGTACGTGGGGTCGCTACCCCCCAACAGCTCGCCATAAGCTGCCCTGCGTGACTGATTGCGCTGGTAAAACCAGCGGGCGATGGGGTCGTCACATCCCTACGCCATTTTATTATTTTATTTTATTATTATTATTATTTTCTAATTGTACCATTGATACAAAATTCAAAGCAAAAAAAATTAAATGCGTAACCTGGTGGAACTGAACCCGGTACCTCTGGATCACTGGTCCAACGTGTTAACCTTACCACCACCCTATACCACCACCACCAAATAACCTTTCCAATTTTTCCTTATTCTTTGTGTGTCGATGTTTGCGTTGTTTATTTGAAAGGTCTTCCGTCAGGTTACGCATTTAAATTTTTCTTTGTGGTTTGATCTTTGTATCAATGATACAAATTAATATAGTAATATTAGTAATAAGATCGCTTATTGTTTACCTCTGTTTGTAATGTTATCTGTATTTGTATTTATTTCTTTGTGAGTCACACAAGTCGATCTAGTCGCAAATTAAGCTCAAGAAGGCTTGTGTTATGGGTACTAGACGACGATATCTACCTATATAGATAAATATATACTTAAATACATAGGAACAACCATGACCCAAGCACAAATATTCGAGTTAATTACACAAATATTTTCCCTGGCCGGGATTCGAACCCGGGACCGCCGGCTCAGTAGGCAAGTGTCTACAAACCGAGCCAAACGCGTCGTCAATTCTATTCTATGGGAGCAGTAGATAAATACTTAAATTGCATTGTTTCTGGAGTCAACCCAGCCAGTCCCGCGGCTCGTTCTTGAATAATAAAGAGAGGCGCCATTCACTGCGGCAGTGAACTTTCGCGGGAATCGATGCCTATGTCATTGTCAAGGCTCCCGGATTTCACATACTATTATATGATAAGGTTTTTGCCCTCACACTTATGAGGTATATTTGTTTTCATCAAGGACTATACGTCTATTTTAGTTAGTTAGGTTCTTAGTTTTTATATATATATATATAAAATCCTATATATATATATATATAGGACAACCTCACACAAACCGATCTAGTTGCAAATTAAGCTCCAGAAGGCTTGTGTTATATGTACTAGATGACGATATACGTACTTATATAGATAAATATTATACTTAAGTACATAGAACAACCATGACCCAAGCACAAATATTCGAGTTCATCACACAAATATTTGCACTGACCGGGTTTCGCCGGCTCAGTAGGCAGGTGTCTACAAACCGAGCCAAACTCATTGTTTTAAAAGTATTATTTGCAACAATGGTTCAATGTTGAATTTTGCGAACATCAAAAGTTAGTCGCACTGCTGTTTAGTGCCACAAAGTGCATAAATTGAATGAAATCATAATGATCTAAGCTCCTTAATAAAAAAATACAAAAGTGCATATATGATAATTTTAATTCTAAGTTGACTGTACAAAACCTCGTTTGCACCTGCACAAAGCTGAATATCCACTGCATAAAGTAGATAGGTATCTAAAGCTCTTCGGTGTCTAGGAATTAGCATGCGATTTAGCATAATTTAGCATTCGTTTGCAATGCATCTCGTAGTCGAAACTTGTGGGTAGATTCTTGCCTCTCTCTTTTAAAATACCATTATGTACATTCAGTTTTTGAACTATGTACGTACTAACAAGTGTCGTTCCTGCCTGGATAAGTCAAAGTCAAAGTCAAGTTAAATTCATTTAATTCAGACAATGGTCCATAATATGTTAGAATTAAACAGAATATAAGTTAGAATTGAATAAAATAAAATTAATTAAAGATGTTAGAATTAAACAAAATAAAATTAAACTAAACTAAATGGCAACAGTGCTTAAAAAATGTTATACACAATGCCTCGAGAGCCCATGTGTAACAGGTTCCAGTGTTTCCAGTAAGCACAAGCAGGGTTCTCCCAAATCAATTTGAGAAGGCTGTTAGGACTGTCACGCACACGGCGCATCAGGGAAGCGGTGCGCTTGCGAATGATCGCACTAAAACTATCAGTTCGTGCCTCCGCGAACACGCCTGACGCACTGCAGACGAGGCAATCCCATCAGCATTCTGAAACTGTTATTATATTGGACGCGCAGGGCATTGAGCGTCTTTTTGGTATAACTTATCCACAGGCTGCACGTGTAAAACGTTTGGCAGAATGCCTTAAAAAGAGTTGTTTTCACGTCTTTATTACATCGTGCAAACCTGCGTGTCAGCATATTGACTCTTACTGCCAATGCCCTGCGTTCCCTCTCCATATCGGCATCGTCTAGAAGGTTATCGGTAATCCAATGCCCCAGGTACTTGAAACGAGATACTCTGTTAAGAGGAGCTCCGCACAGATACACAGCAGGAACTGTAGTGGGGGTCCTGTTTCCCGTTTTAAACACTAAGAGCTCGCTCTTTTTTGTGTTGTACCTGAGGCCGTGGCTAGTGGCCGAGGATAGTGGCGCTACAAACAGCTTTCATTAGGCAATAATGTGTATCTGCATTATATTTGCATTATTAAACGTCATTAGCGATTTGTCAAGGAGCTGTCATGCTCAATCCTTCGTACTTCTTGCAAAATATACCAACTGCATCCTATTGAAAAAAAACTTGACTTTCATCACTGTCGATAGTTTCGGATAATTTATTTTGCAAAGATGCCTTGATGCGGATACTTTAGTCCTGTTTGCACGTAGCCACATTCACTGAATTTCAACGTCAGTTGTCATTGCCTGTAAAATAAATTAGTACCAGTGAAAATCCGCAATATGGCGTGAGCTGAAGAACACCTTGTTGGGCTTTAAGTTTAATGTGAATTAATGAATTTGAATGAAAATGTGGAAAGTGCCAAACGTACAAAAGGTTATCACAATTTTTGACGTGATAACGTCTTGTGAATCGATGAACGCCGGCTGCACGCACGAAAAAGCATGACTCATTGTTACGTTCCGCCTGAGCCGAGCGTGCAAGCGAGAGCGTGGAAAAAACGGGTAATTATTGATAGTTTTTATCACCGACTTACTGAGGGACGACTCAAGGTCACGTAAACTTAAATCTATTATCGATGGTGCTGATTTTACAGTGGTGCCTTTGAATGCAACGCATCATAACTCCGACTCCCCCGACACGTGGTTAGATTTGATGATCGCTTCCTCTTCTGATGTCTTAATTAAATCTGGTCAGCTTTTAGCTCCGGGTTTCTCGCATCACGATCTTATTTTCCTTGTTTACAAAATCAATCCACCTAAGCTTAAACCGGTGATCGTACATCAACGTAGCTTTGCTCGCCTAGATATCGATGCTTTAAAGCGAGATGCCGCTTCGGTTGACTGGGCGCCCGCGCTTGAGTCTTCAACAGTAGACGATAAAGTCTCTCAGTTTAACTCAGTCCTTTTGAAACTGTTTGATGATCATGCGCTTGTGCGTGCAGTAAAGCTGAAGCGGCCGCCCGTCCCATGGATCACCAGATGCGTCCGCATGGCGATGACTAGAAGAGACAGAGCTTTTCGTAAATACAAGTTGGATCGGAGTGATGATAATTGGTGCCTTTTTAAAAGTGCCAGAAATCGCTGCAACCAGATGGTAAGAGCTGCGAAGCGTCGTTACATACACGAAAATATCCTAACATCTTCTCCAGCTGACACTTGAAAATTTCTGAAGTCACTGGGTATTGGTAAATCCAAACCCGTAGTTGACCCTGCTACTTTCTCTCTTAATCAACTCAACACTCACTTTTCAAAATCTTGTTCTCTCGATCCGCTTATTAAATTTAAAACTTTAGATCTCATTGCGTCGCTTCCGTCTGCTGATATTCAGCCTTTTTCTTTCACCCCTGTCGGTGACGAGGAAATCCGCAAGTTTATAATGTCAATAAAATCTAAGGCTATCGGACATGATAATGTGAGTAGAACCATGGTCACCCTCGTTTTAGACTGCATTTTGTCTATTGTGTCTCATATCGTCAATACTTCATTACTCACTGGGGTCTTTCCCTCCTGTTGGCGTAAGGCCTTTGTAATTCCACTTCCCAAAGTTTCAAACCCCAGTGCCCTCAATCATTTTCGTCCCATTTCTATTCTTCCATTTCTTTTTAAAATACTTGAGGCGGCAGCTCACAAACAAATATAATTTTTTATTCATCGTAACGTCCTTCTATCCCCTTTTCAATCTGGTTTCCGTCCCGGGCACAGCACCACTACTGCTCTCCTTAATGTTATTGAGGATGTTAGGCATGGTATGGAATCAACCAAGGTCACGGTGCTAGTGCTCATTGATTTCTCCAATGCCTTCAATGCAGTTGACCATGACTTACTACTTGCGGTCCTTAGGCATTTGCGGGTCTCCTCTGAAGCATCAGAGTGGTTTTCTTCCCATCTTTCTGACCGGTCTCAGGCAGTTCGTGACAGTCGTTCATTGTCTGATTGGTGCGATCTGAACTTTGGGGTTCCTCAAAGTGGTATCCTCTCTCCGCTTCTGTTCTCAGTTTTCATTAACTTCATCACCAGTAAATTTCGTAGTTCTTACCATCTATACGCTCATGATTTGCAAATTTATACTCAAGCTGATGTCAGAGACATAAATTGTGCCATCTCTATACTCAACGATGATTTACAGCACATTGCTAACTGGTCAAGTAGTTTTGGCATCAGTGTCAATTCTACTAAATGTCAGGCTATACTGTTGGGTAGCCAGCGGCAACTTTCGAAACTCACTGCGGTCTCTGTTGCACCGATCCTCTTTAATGGCGATATCATTCCTATATCCAAAGAGGTCAAGGACCTTGGCTTAGTCTTGGACTCTAGCCTGTCATGGCGAGGCCAACTGTCGGAAGTAAGTCGGAAAGTTACCGGTACGTTGCGTAATCTTTATAAATTTAAACTTTTTCTCCCAGTAAGCACCAAAAAGCTGCTTGTGCAGACTTTGGTGCTGCCCCTTATTGATTATGCTGATGCGTGCCTTACTAACATAACTCAAGAGTCCCTCAATAAACTAGATCGCCTCCTTAACAACGGAATACGATTCATCTTCGGCCTTCGTAAATATGACCACGTTTCGTCCTTCCGGCGCCAGCTTAACTGGCTCCCCATACGTAGTCGCAGATCCCTCAGGATCCTATGTACTCTGTTCTCCATTCTGTTTGAGCCTTCTGCTCCAGGATACCTCAAAAGTAAATTCACTTTTCAAACTCCCCGTCCAGGCGGTAAACTTCGTTCCTCCCGAACTCTCAAACTCTCGATTCCTTCGCACCATTCTGGTTTCATGTCCAATTCTTTCTCCGTTCAGGCAAATCGTCTTTGGAATACACTCCCCCTCTCTATTAGACAAGCCCCAAGCAAGGTAGTTTTCAAGCGGTTGCTACGTAAGCACCTGCTCGAACAAGAGCTCGAATAGTGTCCATCATCCTATGCAGTAGACATTTCATCGTATTTATTATGATATTATATATAATATGCATCTTATAGTATGTAAATATATGTATCATTGTAGTTATGGTAAAGTTATTATATAATATACATTTATTCACTTGTATCTTAGATGCTTTCCGAACGATTAATTTTCTACTCTGCACCCACTTGAAGCATCTCTGTTTGGCCCTATGGTTGACTGGTAGAGAATGCCATTAGTCATTAAGTTCGCCATTTGTACTGACTTTTGTTTTGTGCAATAAAGTTTAAATAAATAAATAAATAATTAATTACCTACTACTAAAAGCCACATTGAAATATCAAGCTGAAAATAACAAATGTTGTGCTCATGAATAACCTTTTCGCGACACTGCTCGAAAATGTGGCTATAGATTACCTGAATCCAGAACACAAAACCGCTTATACAATATGTTCATTTGTAAACTGTAAATCTGTGTTAGCTCCCAACACGACAACAATGTAGCACGCTACTGTAACAGTTCGTATCTACACATGAATTTCATAGCAAGATACGATTTTTCAGAAAATATTTTCTTGGCAATGACAATTTAACCAATCAAAGCTTAATCGTCTGCTGCATGTCAAATTAAATTGACCAATGAGAATGCGTCATTTATGAGGTGTATTTTTTTCTTAAACTTATAAATACCCGCAAACGAGTTTATTTTCTTAAGTAAGATAATACGGCTCAGGTTTACTTTTTTATAAGTTTTCGTTAAAAAGGTTTTACCCTAAACATCATGAACAATTAGGTATATTTTAAAATTCGTTATGGGGCGTAAAACGATTTCCTAATTTCAACAATAACTTATTTTTCAACAAATAAACACTCTAAATGATATATAATTATTGAGTTCATAATATTTTTTTTAATTTGGCTGAAAATCCATGACTCCATTACGTGAGAAGCGCGTATGCGCTACGGGGCAGCCGCCATATTTAAAAAAACAAATGTATTATTTAGTACATATTAAATATTGGTTTTGTGATGTGCTTAAATTAATAATGTTCACATTGACTCACGAAATAAATAATATTAGGAACGTATGTTAATATTACGTAGTACCGTTACAATGACCTTTCAGCGTAGAACGTATAGTAGGGTTGTTTACCTGAGTGTAACCTAGACTAAATGTATAAAAGTCTAAATTTAGTTGAAAGTGAGGTAAGTTCGAATATTTTTGTTATTTCTTCATAAATGAACATAAATGAATGAGGTTTGAACCTGGGGCACAGATTAATATAATAGTTCCTGGGGGCACGATCAGCTTTTAGTCCTATTTTTTATATCCATGAGGCTGCGACAATGCGCCGAGTTTAATGATCAATATAAAATACTCGTATTTTAATGTATATTTGCCTTTCAGTAGTAGTCGTGAAAAGCACTCTGTTCAGTCTCGGCTGAAAGTGCAATAGATGAACTCGTATTATCTCGTTCTCGAAATTTACTCGTTCATCTATTGGTTACTTTACAGCCTCTACAACAATGTACTATTGTATCAATATTCACAATCGCTCGAATAATCACTTCTGAATATTTGTTTATTTTATGTATAGCGTTACAAAGTTGTGGTGAATATTGGAAACTTTTCGAAATGTTTGCGTGGCAATTAGATTTCTAAATCGAGAATTCGAGACATTTAATTAAATTAGTTAGACAAAGTCAATGGCCCGATCGAATTGCGTGCCGTTATCAGAATTGCATGAGTGATTTGGTTTCCAGTTATTTCGTTCATTAGAAGGCCCTTTTTCAAGGGTGTTTTCGATATACCTAAAATATCGACTTTATCATTCACGATCACCGAGCGAGCGACGCGACTTCAGCTTGGCTCAAAATTCTTTCGTATATGACTGGATGTGTGTGTCCAGTCGCGTTCCGGCTGTTTTCGCCTATAGGCCGCGTTTCTCAACCTAGAAATTTAACGAGTGAAATGTAAAAATTAAAAAAAAAACAGCAATTTCGAAAGAAACTCACGAACGAAAAGTAAAAAAGTACAAAAGTAAAATTACAAATAACGGCCTTAAGGCAACCTCTGCTAGTCGGTTGAC
Organism: Apotomis turbidana; assembly: GCA_905147355.2. Classification (NCBI taxonomy): domain Eukaryota; kingdom Metazoa; phylum Arthropoda; class Insecta; order Lepidoptera; family Tortricidae; genus Apotomis; species Apotomis turbidana. The sequence continues at coordinate 15,213,235 of LR990301.1, read as the reverse complement.
TAGGAGAGGTTATTAAACTAAATAGTGATTTTAATCATACATCTGTTTTTGACGTGATAACGTCTTAATCGATGAACGCCGGCTGCACGCACGAAAAAGCATGACTCATTGTCACGTTCCGCCTGAGCCGAGCGTGCAAGCGAGAGCGCGGAACAAGCGATAGAGAGGCACGATCGATGAAGTTGTGAGCGTTTTCTAGTACAATAAAATACAAATATAGACAATATTTAGTAATATTTTGGGAAACGCGGCGAGCGTGCTGGGGACGATGCCTCAGACGGCTTCAATACTAGGGGATTCTTTTTAATTTTAAGTTTTAGTATGTATATTTTTATTTTTTTTTCCATTGTAATAAATATATTAATATTTAGTAATCGGCACTAATATAATGTTAATTTAAAGGCGGTTAAAATGACGTTATAATTTTTTTTAATGTTGATAAATCGATCTTTTGAGATGATAAGTTTAAACGCCTTTTCAGTCGATTAAATATGTGTAGATGTTAAACAAGAAACTTTGTAATCCCTTATAGGTTAAGGTCCCAACCATTTTTTTTTAACTCAATCGGTCTTAGTAGGTGTAGATGCAGAGGAAATCGACTGTGATTGTACAGTATAGACAGAAACACATAAGAGAGATCCTGTAAGGTTTCCATTTTTTTCATTTGGAGGTACCCCATGAGTTGAAATGATACTTTTGTAATATTTTTGGTATTTTGTCTGCAGTCAGGTTTTCAGTCCTTTTGTTGCCGAAATTTTAGCTGTTTCGTTTTATTAAAAAAATATGGCTTATGAGTTTTGTTTAGTATAGTCCCAAAAGAAGCTTATTGGCCTATATATAAAAGGCCTTTGATTGATTGCCAAAGCGTGACATAACTAGCAATGTGCCGATGAAAACTTTCCAATGTTGCGAAACTTTCAACATGAGAAGTTACCGGTAACTTCTGAGAATGTTCTCGGGAACGAGAATTTATCCAAATACTACAAAGAGACACACGATTTCTGGTAATCTATGCTTATGGCTAGCTTTAATTTAGTTGTTATATTCTCATGGTATCTTTTCTCTTGTTATTTGCCGTGTATTTTACTTTAAAATGTAAAGAAACGGGATACATTGACATATGATACATTCATATCAAAATCACAAATTAGAGTCATAGCACTTAATTGGCAAATCATGATAATAAATGTATACGATTCAATCAATAACGTTTATAAACTAACATATTATCAACCTTAAAGTCGTTTAACACACAAAAAAACGTATTTTTCTTGAAATTTACTTTAATGCCATCTCGCGGAATATTGAGATACCTGTATGACCCTAATGCTGTTCATCAAATTATATGACAGGTCACATTAAAAGTGCAGTTGTGCGAAACAATCGTTTATTGCCACCTTGATAGATGTCGTTATAATTTATGTTACGGGCTATGATATTTTTTTTTTATGTGCATCGTAGTTCTCTATGACAACGTGAATAAATATGAGAACGTTGTTTTAAAAATCAACCTAGTATCAGTTTACTTAAACTATACCAATAGGTTAGAATCCCAGTAGGAAGTGAATACGAGGTGATGCAGACAAAATAATACCATAACATTATCGGCTTGTATTTATTTTATTCTGACGACGACGGACAAAAATAATAAGAAAAATGTATAATAAGTATTCTCAAATTTATAATAAAAACCATATAAATACCACCTCTTGTGGGGTTCGAACTCTGAACCAAGCAAGCACCAGCAAAACCTAAATTTCACAGATTGGGCAACGAAATCGTTACAAAAGTGTTCGAAAATATCAATCAACTTCTTGTGACAGAAAGCCGATACTGGAAATATTCCCATTGCAACTTCTGATGAAATATTCTCGGCAATTTAATGAGAATTTAAAGAACTTACTGGAAACTTAACGCTAATTATCAATATTTTTAGGTTTATTATAGTGTAAAAGATCCGCAAATTATTACCACCTTCAAAAAAGTACAAAATGTTGATCATGTTCACAAAAGTGTAGATTTTAGGAAATAAATTTCATGTTGCAAGAATGTTCTCAGAACATTCTCGAGAACGTTTCCACGTTTTGAGAATGTTCTGCAACTTGCACATTGCTAGACATAACCCGTAACATATTCGGGTAGAAAACGTATATGCGCAGATATTGGCAATGGAATCCTAGCCTATTATCCTGGCACCACACACGACCCGTAAAGAGCTGTAAGCCAAGTCCCGAAGCCCAGCTAACTTAGTAATAGCTTTCAACTTACATTAGCATAGAAAATGTCTGCCAACTACTTTTGCGTCGAAGTTAATACAAGTAGTTAGCGAAACTCAAACTTAAATGTGTTAAGTTTCGAGTCGCCAAAGAGGAATATTTACTGAATATGAAAGAAAACAGGCCAAGCTACTTTGAAATGCAAAACAAGCATAACGTTAAGTAATTTCGTATTTCCTTTTAACCAAGGGTATATCTTGAACTAGAAGTTGGTCGCAACTTTGTCCATGTAATACGTTTTAGGGTTCCGTACCTCAAAGGGAAAAAAATGGAACCCTTATCCTATAATCCCGGAGTCGTCCTGTAACCTGTCCTGTCCCGTGTCTGAAGTGAAATGAAATGAAATAATTTATTCAGTAAGGGCACTTTTACAAGTCATATTGTGAATCTACCGGCATTTCCCAAGAGGAGACTGCTGTTGAGAGGAAAGCTGAAAGAAACTAGGTGTGTGTGTGTGTGTGTGTGTGTGTGTTTCTTCGCTAACTTCGTGCTGTACAAATTTAAAATCAGCACCGCTACATTGCAATAATCAAAATCCTTTGTTAGCATTAATTAACAAAACTGATTTAAATTCAGCATAATCTGAAATTAAAATCAATTTTAAACAGTTTATCCTGAAGTTTACGGTTCTGCATTATACATTCAAGCATTGTTGTAACATTATCATAAACCAATTCGAGAACGTTATTTACAAATTGTTATGGTACAGTCGAATTTTGATGTTGATACAGTCAGACACACAGACATCGAGAAAAATTAAACGTAATAAAATATTGTTCAAATAGTAGCTTTGTGAGCTGTAAATCTCTCGAAATGGCTCAATTTTTTTAAGTTTTTAACCCAACATATTGAAACATTCAGAAAAACTGAATCAACGAAAAAAAAACGATATAGTTATAAAAAGATCATTACAATAGGTTGATAAATGTGGCCTGTAGGCGAGAACAGCCAGATGTCCAAACATACAAACAGCCGGTCAGTGGTCGTCTTTCGGTTGTTAACGATACAGATTTTTTAAATTCAGTTTGAGGGGTCGATATCGGCAAATAAAAAAAATTAAAAATAAATGAAAAGAGACTTTTTTCTTTGTATCTTAATACTTACAAAATGTACATAATTGTAATAAAAATATATTGAAAAGACATGTCAACTTCAACATGAACTACTTAGATTTTTTTTCTAATACACAGAATAATCCAGTTGATATACAACTAGATAAGGTTATTCAAATAATATCACTGCAGAACATTTCAAAAGAAAACTATGTAAACCGAGTTTTATTAACATTTATCTCGTATTTTTATTGGGCGGTAACGACCCCTATAACTACATGAAAATATTAAAAAATAAGCCAGACGTTTTACATGTTCTGGGACAAAATCAGGGGGTTACCGGAAAATAATAAAAAAATCGACAAAATAAGAAGCACCATAGTGTGTAGGTACTCAAATCAATGGATAACTTACATACAGTACAATACATAAGACCAGTGTTAATGTTGCACCATTAATAATAATAATAAATATCGGACAACCCCACACAAATCGATCTAGTCCCAAATTAAGCTCAAGAAGGCTTGTGTTATGGGTACTAGACGACGATATGCGTACTTATATAGATAAATATATACCTAAATACATAGAACAACCATGAACCAAGCACAAATATTCGAGTTCATCACACAAATGTTTGCCCTGGCCGGGATTCAACCCCGGGACCGCCGGCTCAGTAGGCAGGTGTCTACAAACCGAGCCAAACGCGTCGTCAAACACCAAACCATTAACTTACTTAACCTCATATGTTGAACGAGTAAGGTTAAGTTTACTTCGGCAGTTCAAAGATAATATAAGAGATTGCAAAAATAACGATATTCCAGTGAAGTAGGGTCGGTACGCCACTCAAAGTTCACAAAGAGGCCCTTATACAGGTAAATTATTTTGGGAATATTTCCGCCATGTCAAAAGGAATAATCGTGTGAAGGAATAAATTGCATGAGGAGTGAGGGTCGACATAATGGTGGGGATTTGAAATGAGATTGAAAGTACAGATTCGAATTAGATAATATTTTCGTAATATTGTGTCTGTTCTAAATGCAAATAGGCAGGTTTACTCTTAAAATAAGTATGACTAGAAACCTAGTTCTCACTAGAAAGCGAAGTCAGTATTGGTGTGCGCATCTGTCACAACGTCAATGTCACAAGCAACACGTCTCTGATTGGTTCGTAGACACGCACACATACAACCAAAAGCGGCCTCATCTTTCGTTAATCTGTTGTATGACACAAATCTTGGAAAAATACGCTTTTATATTTTATTTTTTGTCGTTTTTTGACAAGCTTCTAAGCCGACTGTACTTTTCTTTGAACATCCATGAATTGCTTACTGATACGATTCTAAAACCCAAACTCGAACATTGCTATAATCTATTACAGAGTTCCTTAGGCCATATTCCGGCTCCATCATCAGGCCAGCCCCATGGAACACACGCAGGCCAAAAGTATGGAAACAAAGTTAATTATTTTAATATTTAAAGTTTCCAATAATTATTCTTTGTGTAAATGTTAGTAACCATTAGGCCACCCCCAAAAGATAAAAAATAGAATAGAACAGCCACTATTAAAACATCTGCATATTGTAAAAATATATATATACTTAGCTACCTCCGGGACAAAGTGCATGTCGTCTTTTTTTATTGACTTTCTACAAAATGTTGCACTGGCGATTTTCATAAGCAGAAATTGCGTTATTGACTTTTAAAATGTTTATAATCATTTTTATACTGTGATTTTGTAATTTATTCCGTAAGGAAATCACTCACTCTCATAGTAGTATAAGCTTGTTTTCATACTTTTGGCCTGGGGTGTATATTGTTGTATTGTCATCAATGTTCAGCATTCAGCTCAATCGGATTATCAGCTTCAAAATTGAGTTGCAAGATTCCACCCGAACAAACATACATAGTTACAAACATTGCAAGTAAATAAAAGCTTATAAAACGACACCCTAGGAGTGCTCCTGTTTTGTTTTTATAAATGACTTGAACTATATCAGGGCTACCAGTGAGTCGGACTTTGTGTGGGAATATAACCCTCTAATGGGATTATCTCTGCGCCACAGGAGTCATTTGAGAGGTGCTCCTGGTGACAAAGAAAGCACAGAGAAGGCTATCAAGAGGAAGAAGGAGACAGGACACTAAAAAAACGCCTGCCATACATTTTTAACAGCTTACCCAAGGACATGCGTCTCGAACAAAATAAACGGAAATTTTATTTAAAAGAAAATTGAAAAAGCATTTACTAGATTACACTGCCGTAATCTTTAAAAAAATTGATACTGATTTTTATAAATTGTACTAATTTAGTTAGTTAGTTATTGAAAAGTCTTCCTCTAGACAAACTGTCATAACAGTTTCGCAGGGCTTTAGATTATATGTAGGTAATCTTTGTTATAAAATTAATAAATAAATAAATAAATAATAATAAATAAATAAGCCCTATGCGCTGGACGGACCAGATCCGCGAATAACCAAATCGAAAGTCAACGAAGCATCAGCCGCAGAACGCAAGAAGTGGAAAGCGATTGTCCACAAAATAATTGGTAGAGATCACGACCCTCGCAATGAGGAACACGACACAAGGAGGAAGGATGAGCAATTACGGATACTGATCTGGATAAATAACACGATAGCAAAAGTTAGTCGCTGAAAAAGCTTTGTAACAAAATTAATATGAATATGAATATCATCATCATCATAGGCATCTTTATCAGATGATTTATTCAGCGTTTTTGGGGCAGTGTTTGAAATGACTATACAGTCCGATGCGGGAGCGACAGTGACGTCCGCAAGATTGACATCTCATTAGGGGGTCGTTTGATGATTGAGTTGGTGAAGTGACCCTCCTCTCATGTTGGTGTCTCCTCTCACGTTTCGCAGCCAGAGCCAACTTCCGTCATGAGCTTTGCAGCCTTCGGCATATGAATTGATCGGTTCAACAAAAATAACATTAGCAGATTTTCCCACATTTTACTATTCAAAGCAACTAAATAGACCATAAAATATTTAATTTAATCTAGTCTCTGCTCACACAACAAAACTAACCAAGCAGTTGCACTTGCATTCTTGATCGAATTACCCTGTTCTTAAATGACATAACCACCATTGTTGTCGTACAACGATACAGCCTTTTACCATTACACATCCGACCACTAACCTCTTTATTTAAACATTGCAACCGCCACAATGATCCTATTAAGATAAGACCTTTTGCGTTGAGTATCGTTACAGTTGCTCTGAAATTTCTAATTAAACACGGTGTCTTTGCTAATGTGAACTAACAGTAAAAGCGATCTAGTTGCTCTCAGATGAGGTCAGAATTCCGGTGGATAGCTGGTCAGGTTGAAGTTAATACTGTGGTTTCCGTGGTCTAGAAAATTTAACAAAGGATCGTTGAAAATCGTTTAGCCTGGTAAATACGAAAAGCTGGGAATTTCAGTGCGCTGCCCAGACCATCTGACTTGGCTATGGTACGAGTATTAAGAGGCCTTATTCCTTTTAAAATGCCGATTGTTTTAGACATTTTTTTCTATGATCGAACACGTTTCTTAACATATTATTGATGTTACTACCTAAAACAGGGCTATTGGAATTTATTGGTATATATTTGAAACCTACAGTTTGAATTACTCATTGATAATTTTTGTTTCAAAAACTACTCGAAATTGAGAAAATTCACGCGGAAAGTTTGTTTTTTAACTTATTTTGCACTGCATGCAGTGTAAGCATGAAATAGCTATGTTACTACCTAGAACTCGAGGAAAATTATTATTCACTTCAACAAGTTGGTTGTAATTATCAATATAATTTTGACATAATAAGAAAAAAAAAATATTAAAAGGAATAATGCCTCTTAACCCTTACTATGCAACTAAAAAGTATTTAAACCATTGGTACAAAGATCAAAGCTCAAACAAAAGTTTAAATTTGTAACCTGGTGGAAGAGATCGGGAATCGAACCCGGTACCTCTGGACGGCTGGTCCAGCGTGTTAACCTAACCTAACGCCCAGATAACCTCTCGAATTTTTCCTTATGCTTTGTGTGTCGATCTTTACGTTTGTTTGAAAGGCTTTACTCCTTAGCGACCTCTATGTGAAAACTTTAATATTCATATCTTACCGCACTACTTTACAGCAGTGAATGAGGAAGTGAGAGGGGGCGTTGTTATTTATCAACTTATTTTTAATGTCTTGTAAATAAATTTTATTTTTTTAATATCGGTACACAGCACAATTTTTTTATTAAACCATTGATACAAAAAAAAATTGTCACATTATCGTTAACTGGTCGAGAATTCCTTATGGCATTAAGTTCGCCACTTATAGGTGAAATAGATTGTTGTCATTTGCTGTTAATTTTGCCCGGAAGAAGAACAGAAGTGGAGCCTTGTAGCAAAAGTTATCGAAGCTAAACAATTACGCTTTTGGCCAAATAATTATGCTTCTCATCAATTTAAGGGTAAGGCTTAAAACGTCGGATTTAACCCTCAACACCTGAAAAGCCATGGAAACATTACGCACCCCATAAAAACGCGCATTAAAGTTAAAGCCCGCCCTAAAAACAACCCTTTCAGTTCCTTAAGACCCACCATTTGGACCTCTTAAAGGCAAATAGGTTGTAAAGAGGTACGACGGACGTTATTGCATTTATTAGTCCGGAAAGTGTTTGTTTACTCGCTGTTAGGAAAATTGCGCTCCATTCTTTATTTATGTTTTTGGTAAGATAAAACGTCTGCATCGTTAAGCACTCCTGCGGGCTGATGGTTGCTTTTATCACACGATAAATGAGTGATAAATAATCTGTCACTTACACTCGCATTTTTTCAAAGCAGGACGGATGCTTTGTCACCTATTTATCGCTTGATACAAGGCAACCATCATAGGCCCCCTGGACGACGATAGGTATACATGTCACATCCATTACCCAGGAACAAATATTCAAGTTCATCTAACAAACATTTGCCCTGGCCGGGATTCGAACCCAAGACCACGGGCTCAGTAGGCAGGTGCTTTACCAACTGCGTCAACCGCGTCACCGTATGTAATTTAGGTCCATCGTGTGTATCTATCGTAATTTGAGTCAAGGCAAGAGTGAATATTCTATTACCTATTACTGAAGCAGCGAGCTACACCTTTGACTCCGTGGTCACCTAAGCACCATTTAGGCTATACTCTAGGATCAATCGCTGGTCAGTGGAATAAGTCATCCTTATCAGCGTCGTGATGCTCAAAATTATGGTGAAGAATAAGCAGAAATAAATTGAACAGTGTGACCAGGAAAACAATTTCATTTCAAACATTGTTATATCTTAACCTTGTTAAAATATCACCCTCTTAAATGTTTCTTACTATCACAAAGGCTGCTCCAAAACGCACATCTAACAAATGTGTACCCATAACCATAATTCACTCTGGCTATTATGTATCGATTCAATAATGCAGACTCTCCCCAATGTCCAAAACGACACAACTGCCGTAATTTCCTGTTAAACATACACCCATTTTCCTTATAAAGTTACAGATCTTCGTACGCGCAAGAGAGACTTCTAACATTGTTGCAGTAAGTGCCAAATTGGGGTGAAGGTAATACAAAGCAAAAAGCCAGGGCTTAGTCATTCGAGTAGAAAATTGTTAAAGGATCAACTTATAAGACGAGGTGAGACTCGCTGGCTATGAAGATACCAGGGAAAAGGCTTAGTCATGATGGGGGACTTAGTTTAGTGAGGTTTATAATGAGGTTAGTTTTCTTAAGCAATTTTCCGAAATTATTGGCTGAATGACGAATATGTTTGACTAGCGTTCGTCGCCAGTGACGTGATAGATAACTTATGTACGTCACTGAAAAGTGATCGCTCATGACAAGCCTTATGTAACCGTGACCTGATATGAAACAAAAAACAAAACTAAGTTTTTTTATATTTTTTTCTACAATACAAGCAAATGCTCGCGTTGGAAAAGCATTCTTACAAGAAGGATCAAAGCTTGCCATGAGGCCAATGAAGCACGATGTTTATATGCTTTTCTCTGTTTTAAAATTTTATTTTTCAAATATAACGCCATTATGACGCCGCCTTAGAGAGAGATAATATGTCATTGACCGAGATCTGGGAAGTAAATATTGCAGTTGTCATGTTAGTGTATGACATGCATCTTATAAAACATCATTGTAGTATCTGCTCAATAATTCAACACCAGATTTCTTTTTTGGCACCATTTGCACGTTTACTATTGAACCGTCCGGAAATAGGTATGGGAATGAAGATTGAGCAGAACCAATTCGTTCAAATACCGTCGCAGTGGTCACTAAATGTGCGTACGAACGTAGTGATTACATACTCTTTGTGCGTACGCACTAAGCGTAACTACGCGACGCGACCACGTATTTTTGTATAGAATTGGATGTCGCGCCTCGTAGTTTCGCTGCCGCATAGTGCGTTCTATCTCATACAATTTCATAAAAATAATATTATTTGGTCGCGTCGCGTAGCGTCGCTTCGCTGCCGCGTAGTTACGCCCAGGGCGGTCTTACCTTAAAGGTAGACAGTCAAATACAATTTTGACTTCGGTTATCTTTTATTATAGTTCCAAAATCATGTCAAAGTTATAAAATTAATCACGAAACTACAAGACAGTGCTTGTCCAAGTTCAGAGTTCGCAACTAAGTAAATAGTACGTGGCGTAACGCGACACCTTTGAGCTTCAACTTCAGCCACCACCGACAAAAGGACGTATGTCCCGACTTATTTCTAGTAAGATAATAACGCTCTTGATATTTGCCAAATTTCTATCCATGGCCAGAACGGCTTATGTCTCAATAAATTTGTAGTAAGATAATACGTTTTGGATAGGCGATAGGTGCTGTTTTGAAGTTCGCGTGGGTTGATGGTTCCTTTATGACAAGTTGGCGACTAACTATGTTTTGATACGTGTGATGCTTCGAAACGGGTTGGAAATAAGTTTCTCATGAGGTAATAATTTTACTTTTGATAATATGATCAATACAGAGTGAAAACTATTTCGTGAACAATGTTTTTGAATTTACTTTAAAGCGTCTGGGTTTCACTCGCATTTTATTTTGATAATGATCGTCTTACGTGACTTGAAATTATTTTATCAAGAACAATAAATAGTAGTAAATGCAACTGCTACATAATGAGAGGTCTCTAAACACGAATGTGGTTCTATGACTCGTTTTATACCGTAGGCAAGTTTCATAATAGGATCCCACGAGACCTAATTATGTACAGTTGCATACACTACTTTATCTACACACATATTTATAGATTTTCTTTTATGAAAATATGAAACACTCAGTCCTGCCAGTCAGTCCGCGGAGCAGAGGAACACATGAGGTAACTCGCGCGGCGGAGGGAGGTCACCATTACAATATCAATTTAGATCAAAATACATACTGTAATGGTGACATCGCACTGGCTTCGGTACTGTTATGAAATTACATCTCTGATTTTAGTCGCTGCCAAGTAATGTAGGTCCTTAGCTATAATATCTGAACTTGTTATAGGATTAACAAGATGGGTGTAGATAAAGAATATTATACAACGGAGTAACCATAATTTAGGTTGTTTAAAATAAGAACTCATATAAGAATTGGATACAATTTATGACGTGGTAGACCTTTGTACAGGAGTTGAAAATCAACTTAAACTAACTCTGTATAGTATTTTGCGTACTCGTAAATCACCGGCTTCTCGTAACCCACTTCAGAACGAATTAGCATCATTATCTATTGCTACTTAAGAAATATAAGCAGGGCTAGCTATGAATTTTTGTAGGATGCCTCTCATCTGGTATCACACTATTATTGTAAAGGAGAAAGTGTGTGCATGTTTGTAACTTCTGCATGCTCAAACGGCTGGACCAATTTAATTGATAAAATTTGGTATGGAGTTGACACCCTAAATTAACACATAGGCTACTTTTTATCCCGAAAGTAGATACAGGTAACAACGTGGAACGCAGCTATTTATTTCAGACAATGTCCATTGAGTGTTAGTTACAAAGGTCTTACAAACTATGTTAGTATGCAAATAATTAACAACAGAAAGAATAGAAATAAAATAAGTAAAATAATGTTATAAACGATGCCTCGAGAGCACATGTGTAAGGAGTTCCAGTGCCTCCAGAACTCACAGTGAGCAAGTAGGACTTGTTTGTGAGAACCCAAACAAGCCTTACGAGGGTGTTTCTTTTTTATTTATTTATTAAAAAAAAACATGGTACTACACATTTTATAACAAATTTCGCCAAACACGAAGTTTATTGGCGAGTATTGCACTCACTTTTTAGGATTCCGTACCCAAAGGGTAAAAACGGGACCCTATTACTGAGACTTCGCTGTCCGACCGTCCGTCCGTCCGTCTGTCACCAGAATGTATCTCAAGAACGATGATAGCTAGACAGTTAAAATTTTCACAGATGATGTATTTCTATTGCCGCTATAACAACAAATACTAAAAATAAAATAAAATAAATATTTAAGGGGGGCTCCCATACAACAAACTTGTTATAGATTATGGTACGGAACCCTTTATGCGCGAGTTGGACTCGCACTTGCCCAATATTTTAACATTAGTACTATTAAAAACTTAACTAGGACGCCTTTTAACTAAAATTTTGATATTTTATATCGCGGATCAGCAAAGCAATATTATTATTATAATTAATATGGATTTCCGCAAACGCCTTTTTCAATTAATTACCAAATAACAAATTACGAAACATATCCAAACAAATCAAATATGTGTTAAAATTATTCGCCCCTTCGTCCACGTTTCGATTAATCTTAGCAAAATAATTGGGTAAAGATTTACAATGTCAATGTAATTCATATCGATGATTTTGTAATATAAATTCATAAGTCACGTTAATAACCATTGATATAAAGATCAAAGCTCAAAGAAAAATGGTTTCATAAATTTATAAATAACAGCGCACTCTCTCGCTTACTCGGTCACTGCTGTAAAGAAGTGCGGTAAGATTTGTGAATATGAACGTATTCACATAGAGGACGATAAGGTGCAAAGCCTTTCAAATAAACAATGAAAAGATCGACACTTGAAGCATAAGGAAAAATTCGAAACCAGACCGGCAATCCAGAGGTGCCGGGTTCGATTCTCGGTCTCTTCCACAGTTTACTCATTTTTGAGCGAGCTTTGATCTTTGTATCAATGTTTGATATAAAATTGTGGATACCCACATAAAAAAAAACCGGCCAAGAGCATGTCGGGCCACGCTCAGTGTAGGGTTCCGTAGTTGCTCATCCTTCACAAGAGACGGGCTTAAAACCCAAAACTACTGACTTTATCAAAAAGTAATGTTTGGAGACCCCTATTATTTTTAACAGACCTATTTAACGATATCCCACACACTAGGCTTGAAACGAAAAAAAAAATTCACCCCCACTTTAGGTGTACGAGAGGTACCCGAAAAAAAAAATATTTTTTATTTTACCGTTTTATCGGCGTGATACATACACATACTCATACCAAATTTCAGCTTTCTAGTACCAACTAATGATCACGGAGCTAAGCCGCGGACGGACGGACAGACGGACAGACGGATATGGCGAAACTATAAGGGTTCCTAGTTGACTACGGAACCCTAATAAATGAGACATGTTCCATAAATTTACAAGTCACGTTATTATTTATTTGGACCAGCTTACCTACTTTTAACAACCTGGAATAAAAAAAGCCTATTATCAGCTTACCGGAAACTTACCGTTCTGAACGCGACTCGCCTGCAGAAGTAATTACGTTTCTTTGAAGTGGTTTTTTCTGATCCGATTATACTGAGACTCTCAAAGTTTCGTTGGAAACACTTGGAAACTTGAAACACTTTGTCCAGTGTACGTTGGGATCAGTGAAGGCGTTGTCCGCCGGTGTCCTCTTAGTTACAGAATATATAGGGTGGGAAAAAGTAGATAATTATGTAGACAGATAACTTTATTCGTATCCACAACTTACATGGTTAGACATACTAAAATGTGAAGAAGGCAGTCAAAAAATTCTACTCAAAACAAGGACAGGTGTAAAACAATCACAGCACATTTAAGAAACCATATGTCTTGGCATAGGCAAGGCGCTGACTTAGCATAATGAAGCAGCAAGCCACTTCGTTGGTATTTTGTCAGGACCTTACAAAATATAGTTCTAAAAAATTTAAGTGCTTGTGTGTGTGTGTGTGAAATAAGTGCGAGCCGACAGGTTCTTTTCTTGGAGCCACCCAACTTCGGTTTCGGTCGGCGTGGATTAGACCACACACCAAAAACCGCAGCGTGGGTAGAAGCCCTCACTTCAGGTTTGAATCCCACCTGTGAAAATATTTATGGGAGGAGCTTGAATATTTTGTTCTTGTATTTAGCGATATAGGTATGTATATCGTCGTCTAGTGTCCATAAAACAAGCCTACTTTAGCTTTGGGCTAGATTGATGTATCTCAGGTTGTCGGATTTTTATTTATTATTTTAATCATCTTCAAAAAATAGGCGGTTCTATGTTTCACCTGCTAAATAAACAATACAAAAATACAGACTTTTTCTATGATTATACAAACCTGCGCTATATCTAGGCGACCCGCATCACTTTGCATCAAAATGGGACTTTGTCCACTGGGTTTGAAAATTGAATGAATTATGAATGACAGAAATGGAACTTTAGTCCAATCTGAATATTACATACTACTGCTGTGTGTAAAATTTAAATGCTATTTTACTTATATTTCCGATTACATTTTATTTTACCGCTGGTTCTAGAGATTTCAAATTTGGCACGTAGATTCCTTATATTTAAGGTCTAGGAGACCACTAAGAAATGTTTTTTTCAAAATTGGGTGAAATGGGGGACCAAAGTTTGTATGGGGAAAGAAGATTAGTTAAACTATTTTATTCGAAACTTCACAGGTGTTTCGAACCATAGCTAAATGAGTTAGCACGTGTTTCAGGTTTTCAAGAATTCAACCCCTAAAAGGGGGAAATGTGTTGACAAAGTCTGAAAATCAATGTGGGGATTGTTTCTATGGTTTATCGGGTCGCTGGTTACGAAAACGTCTCCTGAATTTGAAGGCAACCACAACCCCCAGCCAGGTCTGCCATCACTCCTGTGCCATGACGGATGTTAAAGGTGTTATGTACGGTAGATTGATAAGTATGTGGGTAGTTTAACATTATTAAATAAACCAGTCTGCTTGGGATCTCTGTCTTTCATTGACACAACATTGGCGCAGTCGTTATTAAAATTAATTTAAGCATTACTTTACGTTCCGTGGAATCATGCCTATCGGGAAAATAGAACCGTTTTTAGTGGAATCACAAGATTGGGACAATTATGTACGTCGTGTTAATCAGTTCATTGCGTTAAATGCGATTAGTGACGAATTGAAAGTGGCCACGTTGTTAACGGTAGTCGGCGGAGAGTGTTACAACCTACTTTGTGAATTATGTGCGCCGCAACACCCGGAGGACAAAGGATTTGACGAGTTGGTCACATTATTAAAGAACCACCTCGAGCCTGAGAGATCAGAGATAGCCGAGAGACATATTTTTCGGCAAAGAGTGCAACAACAGGGCGAAAGCGTTCGTGTTTATCTCCAAGGATTAAAACACTTGGCTAGAACCTGCAACTTCGCAGATACTCTCGAAGTAAATTTACGAGATCAGTTCGTCTCGGGATTGAACAGCGAGGAAATGCGGTCGAGGTTGTTCGCCGAGAGAAACATAGATTACAGGAGGGCCGTCGAGTTGGCCAGCGCACTCGAGGCGGCGGAGCGGCACGCGAGTACGGCGGGCGCCCCGGCCGGCGGGTCGGGCGCGGCCGACACGGCCCACGACGGCTTACACCGGGTGAGCGGCGGCGGGCGCGGCGCGCGGCCCGGCGGCGGCGGCGGCGTCGGCGTCGGCGGCGGCGGTGAGCAACGTCCGCCTTGCGCGCGTTGCGGAAAATTTACTCACCCTCCGAATAAGTGTCGTTTCAAAAACTTTACGTGTGATTTGTGCGGTATCAAGGGCCACTTAAAGGCTATGTGTTCACGTAAAGGTGAGAGTGATTTTCCAGAAAGGAAGCGATCTTCAAAAGGTCAGTACTTTTTAAATAAAAGCGGTGATTCGGACGATGATGACTGCCACTTTTATAGTTTGATTACTAAAGGAAATAATGACGGACCTTATTTTGCTAATTTATCTGTAAATGATATTTTTTGTAGATTTGAAGTTGATACAGGAAGTAAAATATCAGCAGTGTCGAAAATATTTTATGACAAACATTTTTATAATATACCTATCAATAAACAATCATTGATGTTAAAATCTTATACCGGTGATACTATCGAGACGCTCGGTTATATTGATGTAAGTGTGTGCTGTGGACAAAATACCGCTAATCTTCAGTTATATGTTATCAGAAACGGGGGCCCCCCACTTATGGGGCGCACGTGGATCAAAGAACTAAAATTAGAAATAGTGGAATGCCACAATATAACCGAAAGCGACTCGATAGCGCATTGCTTAAGAAAAGAATATCCGGAGGTATTTGCGGAGGGCTTAGGTACTTTTAAATCGCGCATTCGCTTACATCTAAATGACGAGACACCCGTATTCGTGAAGGCGCGCGCGCTGCCGCTGGCGCTGCGCGAGCGCGTGGAGCGCGAGCTCGGGCGCCTGCAGCGGGAGGGCGTCATTTACAAGGTCGAGCGGTCAGACGATGGCACTCCCATTGTGCCGGTTATTAAGTCGTCCGGTGACATTCGTATCTGCGGCGATTATAAGATCACGATTAACCCGCTTTTGAAAGATTTTCATTATCCTCTTCCTCGTATAGAAGAAATCTTTGCAACACTTGGTGGCGGGGAGCAGTACACGAAATTGGATCTATCGAATGCTTTCCAACAGTGCTTGTTAGAGGAGGATTCGCAAGCGATGACGGCGATCACCACACATGTTGGAACATTTGTTTACCGCAGAGTACCCTTTGGTATTAAATGTATACCAGAAAACTTCCAAAAAATAATGGAAGAAACTCTGAGCGGTCTTCCGTCCACTGCGGTATTTGCGGATGATATTTGCGTCACAGGCAAAGATAGGTCGACACATTTAGCTAACTTGAGAGCAGTCTTACAAAGGCTCAAAGATAATGGACTTCGTATCAACTTCGAGAAATGTATTTTTTTTAAAGACAGCGTTACTTACTTAGGTTATAATATAGATAAGAACGGTTTACATACGGATATTAAGAAAATTAACGCAATCGTTGCGGCACCTCGACCCACGAACGTCACACAGTTGAAAAGTTTCATGGGTTTGGTAAATTTCTATTCTAAATTCTGTTCCAATATGAGCGATATTTTGAAACCTTTATATAGCTTATTAAAAAAAGACGTCTAGTGGGTGTGGAACAACGAATGCGATATCGCGTTTAGTAAAATTAAAAAAGTATTGAGCAGTGCGCCAGTGCTGGCTCACTACGACCCGGCGCTGCCTTTGATCCTGTCGGTGGACAGCAGCGCGTACGGGCTGGGCGCGGTGCTCGCGCAGCGCGGCCCGGACGGCGCCGAGCGGCCCGTCAGCTGTGCTTCGCGCACGCTTAACGCCGCGGAACTAAATTACTCGCAGTTGGATAAAGAGGCCTTGGCTATCGTGTTCGGGGTGACCAAACATCATCAATTCTTATATGGTAGGCGTTTTATATTACGTAGCGATCATAAACCCCTTAGTTACATTTTAGGGAAAAATAAGGGCATTCCTGTCACAGCTGCGAGTAGATTACAACGTTACGCCGTTACTTTGGCCGCTTACGATTTTAGCATCGAGTTTGTGACGTCTTCACAGAACTGCCAGGCTGATGCGCTGTCTCGACTTCCTTTACCCTCGACTAAAGATCGAGTTAAAAGAGAGGACGAGGCGAGCAGCTATCTAAATTTTATTCAGAGGAATTTTCCACTCAGTTTTAAAGATATTAAAATTGAAACGGCAAAAGACTCCGTCTTGAATAAAATAATCGGGTATGTTATGTTCGGGTGGCCAAAATCTACGACGGCCGATAACGAATTATTAAGATCATATTTTATTCGAAAAGATAATATTCATATCGACCAAGGCTGTTTGTTAAGGGGTTATAAAATTATAGTACCGAAATCCTTGCAAAACGTTATTTTAAAAGAAATTCACGACGGACATCCGGGGATTGTTAAAATGAAACAGATTGCTCGTAATTATGTATGGTGGGATAGCTTAGACGCAGACATCGAGATGACGGCGCGAGAATGCGACGCCTGCCGCGCCGTAAGGCCCGCGCCGCCACCCGCGCCGCTGCACTCCTGGCCGTGGCCCGCGGACCCGTGGGCAAGGTTGAATGTTGACTGGTTAGGGCCCTATAATAACAAATATTATTTAGTTGTCATAGACGCGCACTCTAAATGGATAGAAGCGGAAAAAGTCAACAGTACGTCAGCTTCGTCGGTTATAGCTTGTTTTAGAAGAATGTTTGCGCGTTTCGGCTTACCGAAACGGATAATTTCCGATAACGGGCCGCCCTTTAGTTCATTAGAATTAAGCACTTATTTTAAACACAACGGTATCATCAAACACACCCTCACACCGCCTTATAATCCGGCAAGCAAAGGAGCGGCCGAAAATGCGGTCAGATCTGTAAAACAGGCATTAAAAAAGGCAAACTTTGAGGGTGAAGATGAAGAAACCGCCTTAAACAGGTTTTTATTTCGCTACCGTAACACAGAACACGGTACGACAGGGCGAGAACCCCGTTCTTATCAGGGACTACACTAAGCGGAATCGGAAATGGACGGAAGGGGTGGTTGTAGATCGCCAAAGCCCCGTCTCGTACGAGGTTAAAACTGGCGATGGCCAAGTACACAAGCGGCACATTAACCAAATATTAAAAGACAAGCGTCAATCGCGATATTCTCTAACTAAAGTTGTAGGCAACGAGTCTTTAGTACCAGAGGAACAACCCGTTGTGGCCAATAATCAGGTAGATGAATGGCAGCTAGCGGAAGAAGAACCTGAGCCGCAATCATCTCCTTTAAGCAGTCCGAATGTCAGGAATGAGCATGAATGTCATGAACCCGCACCCGCCCCGCTGCAGGCGGCCGAGGATCGCACCCGGCGACAGGCTGCCTTGCGCTGTTTACAAAAGATACAGAATAATAAATGAATGTGACAACGTCGTATCGTATGTACCAACCTATACCTAACACGCATATAGTTATGAAATAGCCGATAATAGATTTGTAAGATATGTCTAGCAACTATTTGTATATAAGTAGGTAGGTACCTTGGTACTACTTTTGTGAGACGATGTCACTTCAGAAAATATATTTACGAACACTCCGCAAATAACTTCTAATATTATTAAATTAGGTATATAGGTTTCATCTGTTTCGAATGGTTATCTTGCTCGTAATCTGGGCGTGTATTAAAAGACACTAACATAAATAGATACCAATAACTTTGTACTGTTGCACAATAAATATTGTTGCAATATTTTCATAGTAAATACTTACTTACCTAAAGATATGTATGTAATTAATTAATATTACCTACTTCGTAAATACGAGGGAAGTGTTATGTACGGTAGATTGATAAGTATGTGGGTAGTTTAACATTATTAAATAAACCAGTCTGCTTGGGATCTTTGTCTTTCAGTGACACAACAAAAGGCTTAATAATGTACAGTTTTATACACTAGTTTATCTAAACACATTGCAATTTACGCGACTTGGACACCCCTTTTTGCTCACCATCCGGCAAAGTTAAACCAGCATGTTGAGCCGTTATAAAAAAAAACATAATTATACTATAACGTCATAACATCATCATAATATATCGTAATGTTATAATAACATCACTGATTTTGCTCCTTCACGCTCCGCCCCCGTCGCTGCATAGTAATGGACCTAAAGGCAGTATCCCAATTTGTTTATAGTAATATATCAATAATAGGTTTTGAGCCTTGTTTAATATAATATTATTATTTATTCCTAAACCAGTATCGTTACTAAAACCACTAAAATTTTATGGCCAAATTATAATAACAATCAGTTAGCTTTGAAAACTCAGTTTACGATCCAACTGTAACTTATTTGGAATGAAAACTGTTATTACCCAACCAGATTGTATATCGGTAGGTCATTAAAACTTGGGTTCGTCGATAAAAGTTACCCTTGTTACTCGACTCACGGAAAATTATAGGGTTATGGTTTTATAAAGTTTTTTTTTAAAGAGAAAGAGAGTTAACGTGTTGCTAAGGAAATAATTAAGAAAAATTTTGTTCGTCAAAATCAAACAAGAGGCGTAAGTATTAAAGTAAGGAAACTATATCTTTATTATTATAATATTATAGTTTTGTATTGAAAATCAGTTTTCTACGGAGAGGGGTCATGATTTCAGGAAAAATCTTGATACCGTGATGCGAGATCGTCATTTGTTTTGTATGGGCGCACGGCGTCATGCCAGTCTGGCGCCATCTGTTGCGCATAATTTCCTTTGTCCTCGCATCACGCCAAAATGCCTTTACAAATTTTAACCAATTTCGATACAGAGATAGCTAGACATCTAAAGAAGGTTACAGGATACTTTTTACCCGACCACGGTTTAAAAAATGCTACGCCTACGAAGTTGCGAGCACCTTCCGGTTACTCATAAAAATAAATATCAGGGCCACGTAATTTGTTTGTTACTGCATCACACCGAAACGGCTGAACGGAAGCAATAGTTTATATTTTAACTTTACTTTTAGCGAGTGAAACCGCGGGTAAAAGCTTGTTATGTAATAAAACTCTGATGTTGGTCGCTGTCAAGTAATGTAAACCTATAGTATCTAAACTTGTTATAATAATTTAACAATATGGGTGTTGTGCGGGCTCCAGCCCTCCCGATGACTCGGACTCGCACCTTTTATTAATATTTTCGGGATATTTTAATTATTTTTGAGGAGACGGAATGACACACCATGTTGGCTTTTTTATTCATTGTATTTCTTTTTCAGTGTTGCTACATATTAATAATAATGACGGCTGTACACTTCGTACGTGATGTCAAGCTAAATATGTTACACACTCTCGTTTCTTAACATCCTCCACGGCCAAAAAGAATGAATGAACTACAATTTTATTTACGACTGTAAATTATACCTCTGGAAACTAAGATATTATTATTTGAGATGAACATATCTAACTGCATAGACTACATATGTATAACACATTATAATTCTTACCTCAAAGGTGATATGAAATATTATACATAGAAACGCATTGTCATTAAACAAAATATTTTTTTTTTATAACATTAACCATATTAAAGTATAAGAATCCACACAAAGTGAAATAAAGTTAACAGAATCTTTAATTATCAATAGCAATGTTCTTGTCTGTTGAGAATCAAAACTTACTAAGTAACAAACAACTACTACCAAACAATAAATGTTCTTATTTACTATTATGTCAAACATAGGTATATAAATTTAAGAAACATAACGTAACGTCTCATTATTTTGTATCAATGGTACAAAGGTATATGTTTAGAAATATAGTCACACAAATATATTCAGATTAGATTATACAATAAACAAAATTGTGGTGACGGACAGGGAGAGCACAGAAACATGACATTTTAGGCTGAAAATAACATCCTTTTAAAAATTAAAGATTATATTTAATTGGCATTTTAATTACTCTACCTCTGCGTGTTAATTTGTTTACTGCTGCCGGCTCGACTGCGGTAGTTGGCTCCCGTCCTTCTTGCACCTGGGTAGTACTGCTAGGGTTAATTATAATTCGAAATTTCTTACCGATCGGATCGTTTGTGCTACTGTCCTGTTGTCCCTCCACCTCGGAAGAAGAAAGTTCCAACTTGTACAAACGTTGGATTGGGCGAGTCTTGTATCCTGTTGCAGTTTTTACCATAGCTGTTCTGATTACACCATCATTTCCAGTGAATGTTTCGATGACTAATCCCAATGGCCACTTGACTCTTCTCTCTTCGCTTTCTATTAGGACTATGTCACCTACTTGTATAGAGTCGTGCTGCCTTGTGCCTCTCTGTACCAATGTAGTTAAATATTCATTTTTAAATCTTTGTCTAAAATCTTCTCGGAGCTTATGTAGGTATCTTAAACGTTGATTAATACTTGTTTTATCAATTTGATCTAAGTCAGTTACATCAGACGTATGAATTTGTAAGAAGCAGGATGGTGTCAATGGTTCAAGTGAGTTGGCAGTATCATCTCCTACATAAGTCAGCGGTCGGTTGTTGATTACTGCTTCACAATCGCATATCAGCGTTTCCATTTCTTCGTATGATACTGTGGACATTCCAAGAAGTCTTCTTAATAATCCTTTCAATATTTTTATTAGGCGTTCGAAAATTCCGCCCCACCAGGCTGCTGTAGGTGTATTCATCTTCCATTTTATGCGTTGTATGGTTGATTGTCGTTGTACCTCGTCCCAATCTATGTCATTTAAAAGATTTTTTGTGCCTGAGAAATTCGTACCATGATCTGATATCATCACACTAACGCGCCCTCGGCGTGCTATGAAGCGGCGGAAAGTTCTCAGGAATGCCTCTGTTGATAAAGACTTGGTCAACTCTAAATGTACCGCACGGTACACAGCGCATGTGTATAGCACGATCCAACATTTCTCACCGTCACGTAAGTAGAGAGGTCCCGCTAAATCTACACCTGTCATCGCGAAGGGAGCAGTCAACTGCACACGTTCTATAGGCAGTGGTGCTGTCGGTGCTTGTGTAGCTCGGGATCTGTGTCTTTTGCAAACAATACATTTATTTATTACAGATTTTACCAGAAGCCGGACTCCTATAATCCAGTATCTTTTCCTTAGGTCTGTAATCATCGTATTGGTACCTGCATGCAAAAGATGTAAGTGACGTTGCTCTACCATTCTTCGTATAATGATATTCTTGGCAGGAACAATCGTAGGTGACTTTGTGCATTCTGGTAAATCAGTAAGTAGTAATTTTGTATTTACTTTTATTAGTTTATCTGTCTCATCATACTGAACTTGTATTGTCTTCCCACATTTTTTCTCTATCATCTGTTTATTTTCATGTTGGATAATCATAATTATTTTTCTTTCAGCTTCATCACATTCGTCAAAGGTAAGTTCACCATTTCTCTTATTATACCTGTGACGACTGTTAAAAAGAAATCTTAACATCCATGCTGCCATTATTACTATCTTTGTGTATTTAGAGAAGTATTTTGACAGACATTGAGTCATATTTTCTTCACAACATGCATTAACATTACATACCGATTTTTTCAGCTCTTTATTGGCGATTTTCTCATCCACAACCAATGCAGATCGCGGTCACGATTCTTGTGGTAGTAGCAGCCAAGGCGGGCCTTCCCACCATCGCACTTCGAGCAGCTGACGCGCGCTACAACCTCTAGACGCAAGATCTGCCCAGTTATTTGTGCCAGAGATGTGATGCCAATTGTTCATGTTAGTATTATCTCTTATTTCTTTAACACGGTTTCCCACGTAGGTATTCCAAGGTAACTCTCTCTTAATCCAACATAATGCAACACCCGAATCACTCCAACAAAATTCCTCGCAGTCTCTTAGCTCTAGGTTATTTCTCGCTTCCTTTATTAACCGTGATCCAATAAGAGCTGCTAAGAGTTCGGAGCGTGGTATTGTAATTTTCTCAGGAGGCGAAATTCTTGATTTGGCAGAGACTAATCGAACAGACACTTGCCATCTGTATTCAGATCTCAAGAAAACGCAGGCAGCATAGCCATCCTTACTAGCGTCGCAAAACATGTGCAGACTGGCGTTACATTCGTGAAGTGGCTCTGCTGACAGTCTTCGAGGTAACCTGCAATCATTCAAACAATTAAGATCTTCATACCAATTTTTAAATTGATTTAAAATATCTTTAGGTAAGTCTTCGTCCCATGTGATATTCCTGTTCCAAACTTGTTGTAATATTAATCTTGGAACTAGGGATACTGCGCAAGTGAAACCGATTGGGTCAAATAGTTTTTGTGTCAAAGACAAAAGGTTCCTTTTAGTAATTTTGTCTATTTCATTATATGTTGTCATAGAATATAAATTACAACTGAGTTCATCAGAGTCAGTGTCCCACTGTAGCCCTAACACCGATATTACTTTATTTTTGGTTTCATTAATTTGCCAAGGGGCTGTGACCCACTGCCTCAGATCAAACTTTGCATCATTCATTATGCGTTTAGCTTGTTGTATGAACTCCTGAGTATGTTCCGTAGAATCTAAGCTTGTTACTAGATTATCTACATAGAAAGACTTGGCTAGAATATCTGCTGTTAACTTGTAATCTGTAACTTGATTAAGGTGGTGTGATATTGTTGCAGACAACAAGAATGGGCTTGCAGTCAATCCAAAAACGACTCTGCAGTGTCTATACACCTTAATCACATCACAAGATTCATCTTTCCACCAAACAAATCTCAGATAGTCTCTATCTTGTGGTGTCACTGATATCTGTAGAAATGCCTTTGCAATATCGGCAGTAATACCAATACGTTCTTTTCGGAATCCAGTTAGTAACTTGGGAATTTTATCTAGAAAATTAATTCCTTTATCTAGGCATGAGTTTAATGACATACCGCTTTTATCTTTAGCAGATGCGTCATACACAGGCCGGAGCTTTGTGGTAAGGCTGGCCTCTTTGACTACAGCTCGGTGTGGTAAATAATGTACTTTAATCCAATCTTTCTCGGGTTCAGGTACCTCTTCTATAATGCCTGCCTGCTCCCATTCGCTTAAAATATTATTATAATCATGAAACTTACCACACGATTTTAATCTTCTTGTTACAGATTCAAGTCTGCGGATGGCGAGCTGCTGGTTGTCCTGAAGATCATCATGACCCGTCTTCCAAGGAAGATGTACCTCGTACCTGCCCTCTGTGTTGAGCTGGATATTGTCTTCGAAGTTCATCATCACCTCCTCTTCTTTTTGTTGCTTAGACTGCACCTGTGTGGGGTCATTAATGCCTAGCACTTCTAAGTCCCAGAAGTTGCTTATACTTTGTGAACAAAATAAGGATGTGACAGTGTTGCTGTTAACCACAGATATCTTACCCTGTAAAGTCCATCTCAATTTTGTTTTAATAGCAGTTAAGCCGTTTTTAAGATTGACAAACGTGTTGGTTAACAACAACCCTGAATAATCAGCTCCTATTAAAAGCCCTATCTCAGTGCTCTCACCGTCCGTCAAACTTATGTTATGCTTATTCAACAATTTCAATATTGATTCCTGTGATTCATCCACTTTGGGAACATTTTTACATATGCAAGATTGCTGTAACGCTGACATGTTGAATTTAAAAGACTCATCAAAACTTTGTACATCAAATGTGTATAGGTTATATTGCTTAAAGGATACAGAGACACCGCCGAACAGTGAATGACTTAACTCTTCTTTCGCTGCCACTGGTAAGCCGAGCTGCTCTGCAACCTCTTTGCTGATGTAGGACCTCTGAGACCCGCTGTCAAATAAAGCTCGTACTGTTGCCACCTTCTTGCCTTGACAAATTTTGACGTTGACTGTCTGCAGTAGGGTTGTCGTAGCTGATGTAGGATTCTGGGCAAAGTTTTGTAATGTTGTTTCAGTTTTATTCTTCTCAGGCTTTGTAGGTACTCTTGATTCAGGCGCCTTAGTTCCGGTACACATAATAGGTGAATGTCGCTGTCCGCAAACATAGCATTTAATAAATGCCCTGCATACTTTTGCATGGTGCCCTATCTTGAGGCATAACGCACAGGCCCTTTTCTTTTTTAAAAGTTCTCGCCTTTCGTCTAACGACATTTTCGAAACTTTGTAGCATTCCATACTATTATGGCTCTTCTCACACCATATACACTTAATATTTAGATTTACTTTATGTTCTGAAGAATGTACAGTGAAACAAGCGGCTGTTGCTTCATGTTTAGAGCTATCTACGTTAAATGCTGCTTTTGCCATAGTTATGCGTTGGTCGCTCTCAACTTCCTTCTTGATGAAATTGAGTAATACATTTAGCATACTGTCAGGGTCTTCTGGTCTTACTCGTTCCCATGCTTTTAAAGTTTCTGTAGGTAACGCGGATTCTACCATTGGCAGTAAAAAGGCGCTAAACTTGTCCTTAGTGACGCCTAAAATTTCTAACGCCCGCAGTTGACTGTTAAGTTGGTCGTATAACTTGGCCAGCTCATTGTTAGCATCTTTATTTGAAATCAACGTAAGCAATTCTCTAACATATACTTGTATTAGCAGGTCTTCTCTCGCGTAACGTGATCGTAGTTCTGTAAGACACTGCTCGTAACTAGATTTTGATAACGGGAAGCTGTTCACAAATCGTTTCACCTCCGTGCCATCTTCCATCGCCTGCGAAAGATATTGCAGCTTGTCGATTTCGTCGATTTGCTGGTCTGCATCAATTTTCTTGAATGAACCCCAAAAGGTAAGCCATGTCTTAATATTGCCGTCGAATTTTTTAAGTTGCAATATGGGGAGCTTCATTCTGCCATTGTTGTTAGAATTCGCGATATTCGCATCTTTTTTCTCTAATCGCATAGATTCCAATCGTGCAGTCAAGATGGCGAACTGCGTGTCGTATTTTTCGGCATTTTCGATCTCTGAATCGAGCTCTTGTTCGGTCCAATCTTCCTTCGCTAATACCATAGTATTTATATCGTTGTTGAGCTCGGTTAGTTTTGAATAAGAGCTTTTAAGTAAGTTGAACGAGGCAATTAGCTCTACTTCTGGACCATTGTTGTTCATGATGGCTTCCATGGCGTTCGCGAGGCGCGTAAAGTGGCGTCGCGCGACCCCGCGTTCTTTCCGTTTGCTTTCCATATTTCGCTCACCTCTTTGTCACGGTCGCCAGATGTGCGGGCTCCAGCCCTCCCGATGACTCGGACTCGCACCTTTTATTAATATTTTCGGGATATTTTAATTATTTTTGAGGAGACGGAATGACACACCATGTTGGCTTTTTTATTCATTGTATTTCTTTTTCAGTGTTGCTACATATTAATAATAATGACGGCTGTACACTTCGTACGTGATGTCAAGCTAAATATGTTACACACTCTCGTTTCTTAACAGGTGTAGATACACTACTTTACCTACACCCATCTTGTTGATTACTATAACAAGCTCAGATATTATAGGTAAGGACTTACATTACTTGGCAGTGACCAAAATCAGAGATGTTATTTCATAAACAGTACCATAGCCACCGCGTGGTCACCATTACAGTATCAAATTTGATACTGTTATGGTTACCACGACCGCGGCGCGAGATCACCTCATTTATTCCTCTTCTCCGCGGACTGACTGGCAGGACTGAGTATTTCATATTCTCATAAAAGAAAATCTATGATAATGATGATGAATGCATGTGTGGACAAAGTAGTGTATGCAACTGTAAATAATTAGGTCTTAAAACACTCGTATGATCTCGGTGAGTTTCATAAAACCACACTCATATTTTAAGACCACTCATTATGTAGCAGTTGCTTATACTACTATTATCTACACTTCATCATCACGAACATCTTCTTCTATGTAGATATAAGTACTTAGTACTACCAGTAACTCCCATGGAGAAATTCATAAGGCGATAGCAGCGGCGCCTGCGGGTTTGTCTTAACATCAGTGTTGTGTAATAAAATCACTGATTTTGGTCCTCCATGTCCCGACGCCGTTGCATAGTAATATTATATAGTGGTCTTTATTTATTTCCACGATACATAACACATATAGTAGAGTTGCTAAGCCGCGAAATTGTGCGCATCGGGTTACAAGCATGAAATTTTTACCACACATAGAGCGTTCCGCGGTGATTATTTTCAGATGTGGAGGGAAGTCAGATTCGTCCCCTGTGTGGTGGGAGAGCGGGGTGAAGAGGAACAAGTACTGTTCTTATTCTTTTTTTTATTACAGATCAGTTAAGGCTATTAGGGCTTGGGCGACATCGTGTTCGTGTAAAATAGATATCAGCTATTAATTTTTCATGTTATTTAAGAATAGTTTCATATAAAAATTTGGGTTTATAGCCGAAAAGGTAAAAATCACAACAAGTTTTTTTTATTCAGAACGATAAATTAGTTATCTATCCTGAATATTTACAATTTAAAAAAATATTACTAAACAGCAAATTTAATCTTGTTTTTAAAAATGTATACATATTGGGCACATCTGATACAAAAAGAACCTTGAAAAAAATGTTGATATTAAGCTTAGCCTGCGTGTTCTAGTACATTTTGCTAAGTCGCGAAATTGTGTAGATCGGGATACAACCACGAAATTTCTACCACAGATAGAGTATTTTGCTGTGATTATATTCAGATGTAGAGGGAAGTCAGATTCATCCCCTGTGCGGCGGGAAAGTGGGGTGAAGAGGACAAAGGAGTCCTCTTTTTCTTTTTATATTACGGATCAGGTAACGCTAGTAGGACTTGTGTCGTGTCGTTTTCGTGTAAAACAGATATCAAAAATTCATTTTTCATCTTATTTATTTATAGTACCATATAAAAATATGGTTGTATTTCCGAAATTGTAAAAATCACAACAAGTTTTTTTTTATTCAGAGAGATAAATTAGTTATATTTCCTGAATATTTACAACTAACAAAAATATTGCAAAATAGCAAATTTAATCTAGTTTCTAAAAATATATAAATATTGGGAACTCTTCATACAAACAGTACCTTAAATAAATTGTTGATGTTGAAATTAGCCCGTGTGCTCGTGATACATTAGCAAATTTTTTTTTTGTTTTAATTACATTAATTTGTTTTTTTAGGACGTATATAGTAAATATTATATGTAAAAGCATGTTAAAAATCATTATTTAATGTATTTAATGAAGCGAAATAGGATGCGTTCGGAGATTTACGTCGGTTACGCTGACGTAAAGATATATTTTAAGCTACTGTTTGTATGAGAAGTGCCCAACATGCATAATATATTTTTAGAAACCAGAATAAATGAACTTTTTGAAATAATAATAATAATTTGAAAATGTTCACGAAATTGAACTAATTTACCTCATTGAATAAAAAAACTTGTTGTGATTTTTACCTTTTCGGCCATTACATCCATATTTTTATATAGAACTATACAAAAATAACATAAAAAATGAATTTCTGATATTTGTTTTACACAGAAACGATACCAAACACGTCCTGGTAGACTTACCTGACCAGCAATAAAGAAAGAAAAGAGGGATACTTGGCCGTATTCACTCCGCTCTCCCGCCTGACAGGGGACGAATCTGACTTCCCTCCACATCTGAAAATAATCACCGTGGAACACTCTATCTGTGGTAGAAATTTCATGCTTGTAACCCGATGCGCACAATAATGTTAGAAAACAGCGGACTAACAACTCTACTAATAGTAAAGACGTAATATGTACGGTAAGGAGGGAGATACATGTATCGCTAAAGGACCATTTGATCCTTTCAAGAGATTCTGAGAGGCGGTCGGCTTACCTACTAGTAAGCGCACAGTCCTGACGAATATAGGTATTCCTTTTTTTAATAATTTCATAATAATATAGTAGGAAAAACTTCATTATGTGCTAGAGGGTGCCCGAGACCTTTGTCCGTGTGGAAGAAAAAGTGGGTTATGACTTTTTGCTTCTTCGTCATCGGGTAAAAAGTATCCTTTAACTATTAGGGGATGCCTATCATGATCATCACTATATCAGCCGATAGACGCTCTACTGCCAGACAAAAGGCCCCAAAGTACTCCACAATTGGTCTTGCACCGCCCACATCTAATTTCTGGCCGCGATCGTAACCCTTCCGGGGTGTATTGGCCCAAGTGTCAATATGTCCAAATGCTGAACGTCCGAATGTCAAAACGTCCAAGGACACAATACCCAGTAGCTAAAATGTCTTTAGATCAAAACAACCAAATGAAAAAAAGCCCGATTGCCGAAATATATAACTGCCAAAAAGTCCAGTGAACATAACCTCCAGTTGTCACTATTCCCAATTTCCGAATTAACTAATTTTTATAATGTGACGACGATCGCGCCGGTGTCCGGGCAGCAGTCCCTGATGAAGAGCTCCATACGAGTTCGAAACATGTCCGGCTATTCCTGACGATTTCACGTGAGTGTAAACCGCTTAGTTCAACAATAAATGTCTCACGAAAGTTTTATAAACGTTTTTTTGTTGTTATTAAAGCAGTAACGTCTGCTAACGTAAACCAAATGTTTACAATGAAGCGAAAAACGGTGGTCCAATAGGTAGGACGCCCGTGTTGGCCCGGAAAGCCGTTGGAGACGCAGGTTTGAATCCTGTCTGAACCATTAAATTTTTAAATTTTTCGCTTCATTGTAACATGTTATATACTTATCGTATATTTGAATATAATATATTTTGCGTACGGGAATAGGCGTTTGAAACGCTCCGCGGCCATAATATTTTCCTAAAACCAGTGTGCAGTGTACAGACATTTTTTCTAGATTGATCGGCGGAGTCATGCATAAAACATTCGTATGCATGGATATTGTACCGCGCATCGCTGACATACATCACCATACCCTCCCTGTAGGTCATAAATATATGTATACATTTTGTTACGTGGGAGATTTTGTTACACTAGCCTCCTAACGACCAGCATTCATAATTTAATAGTTGACAGTTAACTATTCATTGAAGTTTATGTACTATGTGAAAGACACTGGAACTAAGGAGGCCAGAGGCTCTGTGAACTCCTCGCGATAATTTCAGGGAAATGACTGAAATATCCCCGTATCTCCGTCTTTTGAAAATTTCGAAAAACTGTCTGACAATAAAATAACTAAGTATCTATCTATCAACCAAACGCCACTGCTATACGCATCCCCTATAGCTCGCCACAAAGAAAAAACTCGAAAAACTATTTTAAATTAGTTTTTTCTTTGTCGCGAGGCCTATGTACAGCAGTGGACGTGAAATTTTGTGACTACTCACAGACAGGCGAGTGGACCCGGTAATCCGGAAAAAAGTATCTAAACATCCGGATATCCGGATATTATTCCGCTACCCAAAGGTTGTCTGGAAGAGATCGCTTTTTAGCGATAAGATCGCCTATTGTTTGCCTCTATTGTAATTTGAAGTGTCATTTGTATTTGTATTTCTTTATTCTTGAGGTGTGCAATAAAGAGTATTCTATTCTATTCTACGACTTTCTTTTGTCCTAGCTGACGCTTTGCTCGTGCAATCAAAATATACCTACTTAAATCAGAAGTTGTAATTGGAATATCGCAAGGCGTCGTCGAATTGTGAATGGGATATTGGCTTTTACCACCCGACATTTCAGAGTGCGCGTTGACATCTATTCTAATGGACGGCGCTGAGCGCGACCACCACAGACCTACATCTAAATAGATGATACCAGTTGCTCTGATTGTTTGCGTGCAATACGCGTGCTATTATGCTAGTCATTATTATCAAAATAGGATATTTTGACATCTTTTTAGCACGAGAAATACAGGAGGACTTCGCAGGTCGCGCGACTAACATCCGTCATGCTCGCACGGTATTGAAAAGAATGTGACAGGTAGAATTTGTCGCTTGACAAAGAGTCACGTGTCACAGTTATACTAGACGTGCGGTAGGCGGTTACTAATTTTTAGACATTTCGTGAAAATGTGAAAGCCATTACCTATTACTTGGGTCAATCAACTATTTTCTGCCACTCGTTGCCATGGTGATGTCCCCTGGGACACTTTTTAAAACTACGATTTTCGGTGGTTATGGTTATATTTACCAAAAGCTTTAAATTTAAGCAGTTATAAGCCCATTCTTATGTAGACTATCTCGTGACAATACCAGTAATATAAATTATCAACCCTTTTTTTTAGAAGTTTAATCACTATTGTCTCCTGGGTCACGGGACAGAATAACAGCAAGAAAAAGTTGATGCACCCATTTACATTACAGGCAATTCCACTACCCATAATTAACTTTAAAAGGTTTACCATTTTATTTAGTGCTGATGTGTTTAGGTCGTCTGATGCAGAATGCTTGAGGCTATACGATGGTATAAATAAACCAAAAGTATTTTTTTCTGATGGTGCTTTCGTCATCTATTTAGATGTAAGTCTGTGACGCGACCATATATTTCTATTTCAATGCACCGCAAAATTGATGTTAAAACAGCTACAACAGTGAGACAGGCGTGTTTCTCTCGTGGAAAAATGCATAAGACAAGTTCTAGAAATGAAATGAAATAAAAATAAAATGAAATTATGGAAGGAATTTATTTATTTGCTGTAAAATAGTAGTTAGGTCATGTAGCATGTTCAGCCGAAGATGGCATGCAAAATTTTGACAATTATTATAATCTTTACATAATTATAGACACTGATCTAACAAACTTAATAATGAATGTCCAGAATCAAAGGAATCATTAATATTATAAAAATATTTTTTCCTTTAACCAATGTCTTAATTTAAAATCATTTTATGGGTAATTTCGTATGTCACCAGGGTCTTATTGTACATTATATTACTTATCAAATATATATAGTTCTTTAATAATAGGATTTCACGTTTCGACGTTAACAATTTAGAAGTATTTCGACCGAGTTTTTGCTAGTCTGTTAGTTTATTATTTGTTATTAGTATAGATGATTCTGATCTTCAGTCTGAAAAGCACTGCCTCTGTACCTGTAGCATAACTGTGACATGCGACTTTTATCACGTGACAAATACCCGCTGTCACCTCAATTACAATACCGTGCGAGTAAGACAGGTGATGCTAGTAGATGAAAAAACGGCAAACCGAACAAGAGAAAATGTCAAATTTTAATACCTTGTAAAACCAAGTTAGTCTTCAAACTCTTGCGTTAATAAAGGTATTAAAGAACAAAACCTTTCTAATAATATAGGTACGCTCTTTTTAAACTAATGCTGTTATACATTTAGTTTCTAAACGGACCCGAAAGTTAGTCAAAACTTGTATTAGAGAAACTTTTTTCCATTCAATTTGTACTAAAATAACTTGCCTAAATAAGCATTAGGTACTTTGGGATGTATGAAACTATTCGGAATGTAAAAATATAGAAATAACATCCGATAATTTTTGATTGGACTCTGAATAGTTATTATGTGTTGCATGGTGTCTATCACAATTTTGTTGTTAGGTATATAATTTTCGTTGTTGAAAACTAATGCCTTTGAGCTTTAAACCTCGTAAGTTTGTTTCTAAATGGTTGTCATAATAATATAATAATAACTCATTTATTTCAGGCATCAAAGGCCCATAGATATATGTATCTTACAATCTAACATACATATTAAATATTAAAACACTAAACAACTAGGTCACGATGTGTTGCGTAAGTCCGTGGTGTTGGGTAGCCGACCGCGGAAACGCCGGAATAAAACACCTTTCGGCCAAAATTCTTCCTTCATGAAGGTCGCTAGCTGGTCAGTCGGAATTTATATTGTTTTATATTTTTAGCCCCCTTATCTCCGCCATCCAAAATCGATATAATTAGCGTATCTACTCACAAAATTTCAAATCATTCAATCGGTCGAGAATCGCCACCTCTCGGCGAGAACACAACCGGACATCCGGACATACTAAAGAATTTTAGGCCAAGCTGAATCGGAGACACGGTCTATTCTAAGGTGCCTTTCAAATAAACAATGCAAAGATCGACACACGAAGCATAAGGAAAAATTCGATAAGTTGCTTGGGAGTTAGGGTGGCGAAATGGTTAACGCGCTGGATCGGCAATCCAGAGGTGTCGGGTTCGATTCCCGGTCTCTTCCACCAGATGTCTTTAAGCTTTGATCTTTGTATCAATGGTTTAATATAAAAATTACGGTCTATTATGTCCGAGTTCACGAAACTTTTATGATTAGGTAAATAAAACGGAACTTATAAATCAGTAAAACAAATCAAATCATGGAGCTGTTAATTACGTCATTTTCAGGTCAGACAGTTTATTAGTCATGGCTGTTGGATCACAAAAGGAAAGCCCTAAACCGCCATTAACACAACAATGTCTTTAATTAACATTTTCTTGGTATAAAAACTTGTGTTTTCCTGTCACGCTTCCTTTTTGAATAGAGCCAGTTGTAAAATACGCTGTTTATGAAATAAAACGGTCTATTTTGAAGCAATTTATTCGAAGACTTCGTCTATTGTTTTGTAATTCAAATATAGAATGGACAAAACAAGATGGCACCGAATCGGTAGTGCTGTGCTAGATTTGCAAGGGTGTTATTCGATTGGAGAATCAATGACAAATGTGTATTTTTAAACTTGCAAGATTCTTGGTTTCTATTTAAACGTTAGAAGTAAGCAAAAACAGCCAAGTTTTATACACACAACAACCAACTTGTGTATGTAAAAGTTGCCCCCGTTTTTGAATGTCGTCCACGGTAAAATAATTTGAATTTTTTTTCTAAGCTTAAAGATTTCCTCTAAGCTTTGCATTTTTTTTTCAGATTGGTTAAATTAATGTCCAAATAATCTTATACACAGTTTAATTCCGATTTAGATGTACATACTCAAGGAAAGTATTCATGTTGGTAAAAAGAGGACGTTCTTAAATTTAGGATACCCAGTGATTGACTGCACGTTGAAAAATGCTATTTAAATCCAGGAAGCGTGAACTTTGCTTTTTTATTTTTGTATATTTCAAACTTGGCTGGCACACTTCTCCAGATGAACGGTACCTCAAGACTTAAGGAGGAATTATTCAATAAGTTATTTTTGTCTCAGTCCTTATCCAATAAACAGTTCGATTTGAATATTTCACAAGTGCAAAAGTGATTTCACGTTGAAAATAGGTACTTTAAGAGGAAAAGAAAACGATGAAGAACTGAAAGAAAGGAACGAAGGTCGTGAATACAAATCATGTTGGTGGTCGAGACTTATCGTTTCTTTCTTTGTAGGTACCTACCTTGTAATAAAATTATGACGACTTATGTTCAATTCTACAGCATACTGTAGTTATTTAAATAGAATAGGTCATGAAATGGAGAAAAAAAAATATTTTTAGTAAAATATGACCTCATAGGTAGGCAAATTGTATGAATCCAAAAGAATTTTTGAAATTGGTTTTCATAATTTAACAAGACAATAATTGTATGTCAACAATGAACTTAAACGAACCTTTTCATGGTGAAAATGGCAACTTAATTATTGTCTCTATACAAATATTGGTATGGTACCCATAACATATACTGGGTGGATCCTGTAACAGGAGCAAAAAATTAAAACATAGATTTTACTCGTCATACTGAACAACATCTGCTCAGAAACTTTAAAAAAAAATACTGTTTTCATATGTTCATTATTTCAAACAAAGTAAATAGCATTTTCAATGTACACCGTCCAACATTGACATCGCCTTAGCATTGACATAGCTGTCACTTTACTAAATATCAAATGTTTCGCAATACATTGCTTCTTTGAATAAACTTTATTTTACAGGTATACATTATAAATGAGTTATTTTTAAAAGTTGTTTGATAAAATGTTGCTCAGTTTGAGGGGTAGAATCTATGTTTTAATTTATTGCTCCTGTTACAGGGCCCACCCGGTATACGCACGATTATGTGGTCATTTGTATGGAGCGTATTGAGCGCTCCGTAGGAATGTTTGAGCTTTGACGGTCATTTATGACTTTTGGAGCAGTCTAAGACGTGTACGTACTTCATATTTTATTCGGTTTCCGCGACACGAGTAAAACCAGTGTAGTCCCATATAGACATTTGAAACCAATAAAAAAATTGAATCGATTGACAACCTCAAAAAAAACGTTAAGGTAGTAAGTAGAAGATGAATTATACACGATGATTTTTAATCGGTGATCAGGTACCAACTTTTCTAACTCAGTAATTGATGGCGGTCACGTTGAAGTCGTAATTACATGAAAACAAACTTTTATTTTTCTATGATAATTTTTATTTTGAATTCAATTTTGTCTTAAATTCCTTGTCACCGAACTAATCTGTATCGGTGTGCTTACAACCTCTTTAATAATTTAATGGGAAAGACAATTGATGAGTAATAACTTGTCATTGTCATTACTTACATAAACAAAGTCGTAGAAAATTTCGTAAGAACTATGGATTCATCGGCCATCTTTGTTCATGTTCATTTCATCTCATGTTTTAAAAATTTAATTTTTATTTTTTTGATAAGTCTTTAACACGGAAGCCATGCATTGGTTATAAACCAAACAAACTGATACTGGCACAAGCTTCGAGCCGCCATATACGGATGAATAATAATAATAAAACTTCGTAAAATTTCCCGCCAAAGCGATGACACTTGACGTAGGTATCGTACTTCAATAATTTATGTAGTATGATCATGTATCTAGTGGTTATTAGTTTTAATTATGTTTTAACTTTCAATTAATTTAACAGTGAGGTAATTGCGCGGGACCTCGCGGATTAAGTTTAATTTTAGCTAAATATTAATAATTTTCTACTCCTGATCACCGATTAAAAATCATCGCGTATACTATGAAAAAGTGTATTCAAACTTCAAAAACAGATTAAAATTTATGAAAATGATTGACAATGTATTTGCATTTTGGATTAGATTAGTTTTAACCGGACTACGGCGAAACAAAAAGGAGGGTTATTACTTTCATCATCATCATTTCAGCCATAGGACGTCCACTGCTGGACACCAGGCCTCCTCAATAGATTTCCACACGGGCCGGATAGCAGCGACCCGCATCCAGCGAGTCCCCGCAACTCTAACCAGGTCGTCCGACCACCTTGCGGGTGGCCGTCCTACACTGCGCTTGCCGGTACGTGGGCTCCACTCGAGAAACTTTCTGCCCCAACTTATTACTTTAGGGTTTGTCAATTAAAATAAAATATCGTGAAATTTATTGATAATAAAACCGACACCTATGAACAAACAAAAATCCACCACATGCTTCGTCAATTAAAAATAATGCATGCAATTCACAAAGTATATCCGCAACAAGCTTCGTCAGAATCAAATGACATGAAATAAATCCGCAACACGCCTCGTCAAGGAAAACTTAATCTCTTAAATCCCCTCTCAAGGCCATATTTGGTCCAAAAGTCCCCATTATGCTAGCAGCATTGCCCCGCTGAATGGCAATGGAGACTTGCTGAACCAACCATGACCCAGAGCGAGGATCGTTGCCCCTCTCTCTCAATCGCCGCCCTAAATCCCTAAAAAGCTCGCGAGCCTCACTACCCCAAGGTCCAGCCGTTTCCACAGCGACGGGTACGAAATCGTACATCGACTCTAAGGCTGCGTACTTGGCGTGTTTCATCTTAGCGGCTGTTTCCGCCGCTGAACCCGCCAACCTCGCGGTTTGCCTCAAATGGGACGGAGCAAAAGTGCTAACGCACGTTGCGTCCCATAAAAGACAACGCCCTCGCTGCCATGGAACCAACGTAAGTCCGTCCGGTCTTTTGCCATCCGTTCGAGATAAACCAGGGGGCTCCAACACACAGGGGATGTTAACGGACACCATGGCTCGGCGGACAATTCAAATGTCAATTTCATGTGTCTACTTACTGAGAATGTATCGTCTGAATTATTATTACTATTTGTGTTTCTTTGTTTTTGTTATTTAACTTAAGTGGCAGCGGGCGGGGCACATGGCTCGTAAAACCGATGGCTGTTGGGACAGAAAGGTTCTTGAGTGGCGACCGCGGACCGGAAGACGCAGCGTGGGAAGGCCCACCACAAGGTAGACCGACGACCTGGTTAGGATCGCGGGCAGAAATTGAGGGCGTCGCAAGACCGATCGTTGTGGAGAACTTTGGGGAGGCCTTTGTTCAGAAGTGGACGTCTATCGGCTGATATGATGATACATAATTCTGAATTTTACAGCTAATCTGCTTACATGCTTATGCGATTTTTTGACAGGATTAACAAGAAAATGTTTAGTACTTTACGTGATTTATGTGTATAGGCTCGTATCGTTAACTACGCGAAATATGAGGCAGGTAGCTGTAAAATTATAATGAAACGGCTATCCAGCCTTGCAGCACGCAACACAAAAAATCCCTTCCTCAAAACCACAAATCAGGAATGACATTAAAACTGAAATATTGCCGCACCAAAATCATAACGTCCCATGTCCACATTGATTCGTACAACTTCACTCCTTTTCGGTACCGGGTTGCCGTTTAAACTTCTCGGTATTAACGGGAAAAATGGGTGAAATTTTCAAATCGGTGAGTAATTGTACTCCGGGGACTGATTTATAAGAGAAAAGGGCGGTTTCTGCCTCTTTCCATTTCGGCAGTATCTATTGGTTAGCAATAAAATTTACGAGTTCAAAAAATATCGAATTCACTAAATATAAATGATTGTTGAAAAGGGAGGTTTGTGCCTCTTTCCATTTCGGCAGTTTCTATTTGGTTAGCAATAAAATTTACGAGTTCGAAAAACATCGAATTCACTCTAAATACAAATGATTGTTCCTTTTTCGGTTGCTAAGCCAACGGACGTCTACTAACATTCCCAATTAGCCCCTACTACTAATGAAGTCAGAATTGCTCACAAAAACGCAGATTCTATCGTAGTTGGGTGCGACCAATTAAATAGTTTAAAACCTAAGTAAAATAAAATAAAAACCCTCGAATCAAATAACTGCTCATTGAGAACCTCATTCAATGAGTGATATGGAAAATGCTACTAAAACTGAACATAGCTACAAAATTTAGAATAGGTACGTATATTGGCCCAAATCTTGTGACTTGTTCCAATAAAAGCTGAATATTTTAGAAACAACTGATCCCACTTCCACCAAGCAGCAAGAACCATCTCGACGGACAAGTTTTTCGTGAATAATAATAACGCTCAAATTACTCCATCCACTTGGGAGCTACAATGCCACAGATACACATAACACACTTCTTTTTTCGGCCGGGGTTAAAAAGACTGCCAAATCAAAATCGCGGTGAACTGAGGTGATGTATATACCGAACAACGAGCGTTGAACAATACAAATAAGGCAGCATTCAGACAAGAGCTTGAAAACCAAACATGGAATAATACAGGTATCAACACGTTTATTCAGAAAATCACAGTTCTTTACAAACGTAGCTTTAGAAAAAAGAAAATGAAAGTCAAAAACCACAAGGTAAACTTTGGCTGGATTACAAAAGGCATAAAAATTGCGAGCAAAATGAAACGTTTCCTAAATACACATAATAAAGATAATTGTGACAAATCTATCGAAAACTACCGATCAAAATACATCACAATCTACAAAAGGGTAATTAGAAACGCCAAAAGGTTAGCGGTTCAGAGTTAACAGAGCTGATAATTCTAGCAAATCAATTTGGAAGGTCGTAAATAGGCACAGAAATAAATCGCAATTAAAATCTAGTGAAGCTTTAGTACTCCGAACAGATAGAGTCATAACTGAACCGCAGGAACAGGTAGATACATTTGCGCGAATTTTTGATCACAACGAAAGACTTAGCACTGAAGACTCTAGTGAAGCATTCAAATGGCTAAACGAATGTTCTGAAAGAGTCGAAAGGAGCA
Organism: Apotomis turbidana; assembly: GCA_905147355.2. Classification (NCBI taxonomy): domain Eukaryota; kingdom Metazoa; phylum Arthropoda; class Insecta; order Lepidoptera; family Tortricidae; genus Apotomis; species Apotomis turbidana. Next base: position 15,174,366 of record LR990301.1, on the reverse strand, counting down.
TGGAATACGAAAGCGTTTCGCCTCTTGAAGTTTTGAAATTGATTAGAGAAATGGTACCCAAATCGTCTACTGGACACGATGAAATTCCTATTATTGTCATTAAATATTTACAAATGAAGCGAAAATTGAAAAATTTAATGATTCGGACAGTATTCGAACCTGCGTTTCCAACGGCTTTCCGGGCCAACACTGGCGTCCTCCCAATTGGACCACCGCATTAGGGTGGCAATGTCGAAGCAACTGGTTGAAAAATTCAATGGCTCTGACATCTGATTCGGTGGTCCAATTGGGAGGACGCCAGAGTGTTGGCCCGGAAAGCCGTTGGAAACGCAGGTTCGAATCCTGTCCGAATCATTAAATTTTTCAACTTTCGCTTCATTTGTAAACATTTAGTTTACGTTAGCAGATGTTTCTGCTTTAATAAAAAATAAATTGTCATTAAAGAAAATATGGACTTGTTAGCCGAACCTCTTGCCAAACTATTTAATGAATGTTTTCAGCTAGGCACTTTTCCAGACCTACTTAAGATAGCTAGGGTGTTGCCAATCTATAAAAAAGGAATAAAAAGTGATCCCAAAAATTATAGGCCAATATCGTTGTTACCATCTCTATTCAAAATCTTCGATAAAATTATGAAGTTGCGGTTACAAAGACATCTAAATCTTTGTAATGCATTAAGTTGCAGGCAATTTGGATACTGCATAGGAGTTGGCACTCGTGAAGCTACAGACACTTTAGTCAATGATGTAGTGACTTCTATTAGTGATAAACTTAAAGTTGCTGCTTTATTCCTAGACCTTAGCTCTGCCTTCGATACTGTCGATCATAAAATACTGCTACATAAACTAGAGCACTACGGCGTAAGAGGCAAAGAGTTGGAACTGTATAAGTCATACCTCTGTAACAGAAAGCAGTATATTGAAATAAAAACCGTCGAGAGAGGAATGGAAAAGGTATACAAATCCGGCATGTTAAGTATCAGGTGTCGTGTGCCACAGGGGTCCATTTTGGGTCCTTTATTCTTTATAATATTTATTAATGACCAAATTTTTTACATAAATAAAGTTGTGCCCAATGCAAATATTGTAGTTTTTGCTGATGACACTAACGCCGTAATTTCAGCAAACAACATGACTGAGCTAAACATAGCGGCAAATGCAGCTTTAACAGCAATTAATGTATGGTTTCAGGCCAACAACTTGTCACTTAATGCTTCCAAAATAAATGCTAATTTATTTTCGGCCACTACGAAGAAGACAGATACCTTAGACATTAAGTTAGACAGAGTGCCTGTACATCAAGTTGATGTGGTTAAGTTCTTAGGAATACACATAGACTCCAATCTTAATTAGAAGCACGAAATACAAGGACTAACCAACTCAATAAGTTCAGCTTGTTATGCACTTCGCAGCTTGCGGGACGAGGTTCACACAAACCAACTCAAGATGGTTTATCATGCTTTGGTGGAATCAAAGCTAAGGTATAGCATTAAACTCTGGGGGAATGGTTACAAATATAATGTGGAAGCAGCCTTCAGGATGCAAAAAAGGGCTATAAGAACAATCGTCCGTATCCCTCAACGAGAATCATGTAGAGAACATTTTATCAAACTCGGAATTCTGACAGTGCCATGTTTATATATTCTTGTATGGCTCTCAGACTTTATCAAGCATTTAACTTAGTATGAAAGTCAAAATGAACGGGAGTTTAGACTTTTATCCAGAAGGAAAGACATGCCGACAAAAATCTTCCCAAGACTGCAAATTGCAAGACATGCCGCTTGCTACCAGGCTATCCAGTTTTTCAACAAACTGCCAATACAGCTAAAAACAATAATTAACAGTCGTATTTTCAATGCAAGACTCAAAGATCTTTTGGTGGAAAAGTGTTATTATTCTGTGTCGGACTTCATTAATGATTGTAATAATTAATTGAATATTTTTATGCATGTATCGATAGTTTTAGAATAATTTATCGATAAACCAATTGTGCAGTATTTTAGTATTCAGTTATGTATTAGGCTTTATAATTTCTTTTTTATATTTGATATCATATTCACATACAATGTACATTGTGACTGAATAAATAAACTGAACTGAAACTGAACTGTTGTAAATGTAAATTGTAAGCTCATTGTTTCATACTTACATATACTTATACATAACATATGATACGAGTACTTAGTCTTTTTAAACGCGTCACCTAGAGAAAGATTCTTAAAGTATCCATACATTAGTAGTAGTACTAGTGTGTTTAGAAAGGTTCTTGTTTCTATTACCAACTTATCCAAATATTTTACATCGTACTTTTAGTCTCCAAACGGGACCAGCCGTAACGGATCGCTACCGCCCGGCGAACCGGACCTAACTCCGCAGATAAGCCTGACTAATGAAATCAGAATTACTCACAGCAACGCAGTCGGTTACAGTTTCTAATCGCTTTTTTTACATACATACTTAGTTAAGTGTCTGATGTTAAGAGGCCTTATTCCTTTAAAAAAAAAACATATTACAAATATATTGATAATTTCCACAAACTTTTTGAAGTGAATAATACTTTCCCTGAGTTCTAGGTAGTAACATAGCTATTTCTTTTCTTTCATTGAGTGCAGTCGAAAATAAATTGAAATAACTAATTTTCCGCGTGAATTTTGTCTGAACCCAGGACCGTGGGCTTAGTAGGCAGTTGCTTAACCACTGCGCCAACCGCGTCGTCATGTTTGTTTTAAGTATGATTTAGGAAAAACTGACTTACTATTGAATTTCTTTCGGATTTCTTCTCAACAGTGGTCTCCTCTTAGAAAATGTCGGTAGATTGACAATCTGACTTGTAAAAGTGCCCTTGTGATCTACTTACTGAATAAATTACTTATTTCATCTCATTTCATTTCTGTGCCCCGATTTAGCACAGATAAGTTTATCTATCAAGCTAAACGGATCCATTATAAGCCCAATACCAAACGGAGCAGCGGAATAAAACAAAACCATAACGAGTCCCTGTGGCATTCACGTTCAATCGTCCGCCATTTTGGCCGTTTAGTTATTCACCGCAACAAATTGAAAGCAATATCAGCATGCATTAAGAATCTTTATGAGTGAATATCTACAGTCTGATAAACAAGAGTAGACATTAAAAAGTGGCAATAATGTAGTGTCGTCCCCGTTTTCTTAGATTCATTAGAAAAGGAAGACACTACAGTATTGCCACTTTTTAATTTCTACTCTTTTTGGTCAGACTATACACAGGGAGCCCTTTGACTCTTGAACAATTATTCAATCAATTTGCTCATTTCGGAAGTAACTCCATATTTTGTTAGTAACAACAGTAAACTTAATCTATGTTCGTGTTAATCAATAAAATTACAATAAAAATAAACAATTCGGACAAGATCAGTTAGACGCACTGTGTATCCCAGTGTTATTGTGTTGAATGTTTCACTTCACCGAATGTGTTCTTATGTTCCTCGATGAACGTTGAATTAGGCCGGCATTACCGTAAAATGGCCGCCATTGGAAACCGCTTAGTTATTCACCGCGACAAATTAACGTTCGACATACTGCAATGCGAGGCGGGATTGGATGCAAACGGCATTGGATGACATTTACTTGGCGCTTAAATTCAATTTCGGTGTTCTTTTAAGTTAATGGCGGAATTTGGATGAAAATGGTCGTAGAGCGAGTGTGAGAGAGAGAGAGAGAGAGAGACAGAGAGAGATAGAGAGAGAGAAAGTGAGAGAGATAGATAGAGAGAGAGAGTTAGCGACAGAGAGAGAGAGAGATAGAGAGATAGAGAGAGAGAGTGCGAGTGAGAGAGAGAGAGAGAGAGAGAGAGAGAGAGAGAGAGAGAGAGAGAGAGAGAGAGAGAGAGAGAGAGAGAGGTAAGACACCGTGGGGTATACGATATGTCCTTATTTTCGACCACCTGTGACAATGAAATATCTACCTTCATAATGGACCTAACCTTTATTTACTCAATTGTACTATGTTTATTTGCGTTTATATTTAAGTCTAAGGTCTTAGTAAAATAGCCCCAAATTTTCCTAAAGTAACCCTGGTTTACGGTACCAGATATTTTTCGAAGCAGACAATGTATATCAAAAGGTTCTGACTGTCACATTTGTATACAAGATAAGCTAAGTATTAATATTAAGTGGTCCTCCATACAAAACACGCAGAAGTTAGATTATGCATTCCACGTTGGGCAACCCTTACGGAGGCCTAAAGGGTCCATAAACTAAAATTTCATGACGTTATCAAACCTTAAGTGTCGTTGAACTTTGGTTACGACAGCAATCTGCTTTATCTTGGTCGTTTTCTGTGATAGCTTTTTGTCGAAAAAAAGTTATAGTATTTCTTGCCTGGGATTTTAGATGATTTCTTACATCACTGTGTTTAATTCATCATAGTTTGGTGCCTCTATTAATATTGATGAGTTTGCGACTAGGTTGATTTGTATGATTGCAGCAGATATTTATATATTTTTTCTAAGCTCATATTTTCAAATTACTGTAATAAGTTCAAATACTATTAGTAAGTAAGTAAGTAAGTTTATTGCATTTAAACAAATTTATACAGTCACATCTCTATACTGACCTATTTAATATATACATACAATAATTAAAGGACCACTGTTGTGTACACAAATATGGCTTATATAAACTTAATTTCAGGCACTGAAATCGCTTATCTTAGCTGTTACACTGGCTCCTACACTAGGCACAGCCTGTCCCGTAGGTAACCAAGACATAAGTGAATTTGACCAAAAATAGACGCGAAAAACAAATACAACTTACAAAGTTTATACAATCAAACCAAGTGACATTTAATTTAAAAATATAAACAAATAAACTATTGTTTGCAAATTAGATAAAGTTACCTACCTATATTCATTGGCAGGAACACCGGAGGAACGATTCCGAGTGCATTCTAATCACATGAAACTATCCATATTCAAGAAACTACCCTGAAAAAAAAAAGATTTGTTGACAGTAGCCCAAATGTTAGCTGCTAGTTACATAAATCGGAGGACTGACAAACTGGGGGCTACTAGTAACCAAAATATGTAAAATTTGCATAATTTTGGTTACTACTAAACACAATTTGGCTATTTCTCAAGTGGTTAAACGAGTTGAGCTATTTAATTATTCTCAGTGTAGGTATGTGAAATAAGAGTAGTAAGGGTAGTATGTGATATAAGATCTTCCTTGCATACATGTAAGGATATATCTTTTTCCTTTAATTTAATTACACTAAACTACTAGAGACTCAATCTTATTACGAAACACTCGTAACCGTTATAAATATTAAACGTGGAATAGGATTAAGCATCCCTGCATAATGCTAACGCCATCTACCGGGAACGTGGGTGAAACACAGTATTCAACACAAATGCCTCAGTCTGCGATATCTACTTTGTGTCGGTATTTCCTGAGAATTTTCGTTTCATCAAAAGAACGAAAAAAAATAGTCCAAGTTATTAGAAATATAGGGGACGTGCACAACGAAGGCGCAGCCTACTGGTGCCGCCAATCTGAATCTTTTACACTTTACATTGGATACAAAATTGACATTACCAGTGCTGCCACCTATAATTCATTCACGTTCCTATAGTACCTACCCCGCAGTTGCTGAATAATGGCTTGTTATATCTAGTCGCAATTGAAATTACTTATACACTTCATCAGTCTTTTCAGTGTTGCAACATCAAGAAAACAATGCATATGTCGGAGACGGTCATTAGTATGGGAGCTCAACGAAAAGGCGCGCCATTGGAAGGCGACAGTAGCGCCCCCTTGAACCTGTTTTGGCGCGCTAGACAGAGTCTTGGCGGTTCACTCAGCGAACGCCCACCGACACTTCACTCTGGGTCACCGTCGAGTGCACTACTGCCTTGGAACTGTCCCGTTTCGTTGTGCTATACCAAGTTAGAGTCAGTGAAACGTTATAACTCAACAATACAGTGTTAATTTAATAAAGACTATTGTGAGACTTTGATAACCTAGCTTACAGACCTCTGTGCCAGGAACTGTTATTTTATGCTTCATTGTATAAGGAATAAATCAAGTTAATTTCATCCGTAGTGTTTCATCTTGCTCACAACTACCTCCTCGTCCACAACTATGTCGAATAGCTCATCTAATGTGCCACACCACACCGGCCATCCGACCCGTACCCGACACATATATATTTACTTATCTTCTCCTGTGGCGCGGAGATAATTACATTAGCGGGTTATACTCCCACACAAAGTCCGACACACTGGTAGTGAGGGCTAAACAGCCCTGATAGAGTTCTAAGTAAGACATGTCTAAATTAAGTAAAAATCTCCTCTGCGCAAATGACCCGCTCTCGGGTCGCCAGAGGTGCCAACGACTTTGTCCGACACTTCCTTAACTAATAATATACGGTAAATGAACAAAAGTTCAATATTATTTTTTGTTCATATACCTCTAATAGGAGCACTAAATTAACGCATGCGAAATGTGCGATATTAGTAAAGTGACAGCTACTCGTATGTCAATGCTCAGGGAATGTCAATGTTGGGCGACGTACATTGAGAATACCTACTATTTAATTTGTTTCAAATAATGGAATTCTGAAAATTGTTTTATTTTTAAGTTGCTGAACTAATGTTGTTCAATTTGAAGAGTAGAACATATGCTTTAATTTATTGCTGCTATTACAAGCAACACCCGGTATTATGGCAGGCGACTGTGACTGCTATGATGTTGACTGCACAATATGATGGTGAAAAATCTCCTAACACAGAGGGTTTGAGATGAAATGAAATAATTTATTTAGTAAGTAGGCCACATTTCGCAAGAGGAGACCGCTGTTGAGAAGAAAGCCGACAGAAACTCAACAGTAAGTAATTTTTTCGTAAATAATACTTAAAACAATTACATCACATTAGTGCTATAACTAATTATTACGTGCCTACACGTGAAGGAGATGTATATAGATACTCCTAATCAATGTTAGGTAGGAATATTAAAATAAAATTTTAACGATTAATTTAAAACATTTAATATGAGATGTATAAAGTCTATAGGTGTCACAACATGCAATAAATGTTTTATTTATGGTTACTTGTCTACCTGTATCTATGGAACAAATGGCGTCCGTGGCATTAGCGCTAAGCGCTCTTGAATAATGCGTGTCCGGGAAAGGGAATCATCCGAGTTTCTTAGCCGGGTGGTAAGGCGTGTGTACACGTTAACAATTGAAAAAATATATATATTTGCACATAGGAAACTAACAGCTTAAAAAATGATAATAGTAATATAAGTAGTGATACAGAACCAACTATAGGCTCTCTCACATCATAACAGCATTATAATACTTCACTTTTAGTTAAATACCTCGCACAATTTTACATGAGGAGATACAATATCAAATATATATCTAAACCAAAAAAACCTAACTATATACATCAGTTGTGACGTATATAGTTAGGTTTGCTTTGTGCGGTTTTTGGCTCGAAATAAGTTTTGACTGCGCCACAGCATGCAATTTTCAAAATAGCCCTGTGTCTGTGAACGTGGTAATTTGCGTACTAGTAACCCGATGACCGAAGAGAAAGAACTGTAACAGAAAAAAACTATGGAAGCTCGGTGGATGAGAATTTTCCGATCCACGAGTATTTTATGTTCAAATATTTCGCTATTCTCTTTTTAATAAATGTGTGGTCTGAAAGTTGTGAGTTTATCATGTATCTCTATTTAGAAGTGAACTATCTAGAAGTGTGAGGAAAAATATAAATCTTTATTTTTTTTTGTGTCTGCGGTTTCAGCTCGCATGTCAGGTGAGCTTGAACTTTTTTTCAGAAACATGTATTTTTTGTTAGTAAAATGTTTCATGTAAGAAATTATAAATTTTTATGCGACAACGCGGCAGGCACAGTTTGTAGTGAACGTACCTACTGAGCCGGTGGTCCCGGGTTCGAATCCCGGTCAGGCCAAATATTTGTGTGATGAACTTGAATACTTGTGTTTGGGTCATGGTTGTTCTATGTTTTTAAGTACATGTATATTTATCTATTTAAGTATAAATAAATAAATAATAAATAAATATCAGACAACCTCACACAAATCAACCTAGTCCCAAATTAAGCTCAAGAAGGCTTGTGTTATGGGTACTAGGCGACGATATACTATACTTATATAGATAAATAAATACTTAAATACATAGAACATCCATGACCCAGGCACAAATATTCGTGTTCATCACACAAATATTTGCCCTTGCCGGGATTCGAACCCGGGACCGTCAGCTCAGTAGGCAGTTGCTTAACCACTGTGCCAACCGCGTCGTCACGTAGCTATATAGTCGTCTAGTTCCTATAGCACAAGCCTTCTTCAGCGGCGGGAATCTTCAGATGGATAAGAACACCCACGGAAAACCTAGAGGAAATAATAGTACAACATTACTGCAGAGGCCACGAACTAAGGGATTGCTGGACGAGTTTGGGATAATGTGTCATATGATTAGTGTTTATGTAAAACAATAATAAAGAGGTCTTCGGGTCACCCCATAAGCGTCGTATTGGACAGCACTACACGATATATGCAGATGGTTATAGAATACCTTTTCCCGACTATGACACTATTCATTACTTCTCGTAAACAGAAGATAAATCCTAAGAAATCATGCAGACTTCACTAATGTGGACGCAGCCTCTTCGTTAATATTCCGGTCAAGACGGGCCACAAGCGGCCTGATTTTGTGAGGGGCGCGAAAACTCACACACCACCGAGGGAGAACTCCTAACTTAAGGAATTTGCGGCGGAATTCTTCTGATGCATAAAAACACCCGCGGAAAACGTTAGGAAATAAATTTTCTAACTAACTCGGTGCAACATCTTATTTTCTTATGTGTCACAAATTCTGGAAAGGTTTCTCCTGTTAATACGAGTAAAACATTTTTCACATTTAAATATTAGTATTTGACAACTGTTACATAATTAGAAGGCTTAAAACACACATAATACGACACTGCATAGTATTAGTGGTGGTCATTATGTTACGTCAATTTAGTTCCGGTTTAAAATTTTAATAAATAAATAAATAAATTTAGCTCCTATTTTGTACACAAAGTTCAAACTGCCATTTAGTCACACAATAGTTCAATGGACAAACTACTCGAATGGTTGTAAGTTACTTTATTAGTTTAATCCTATTATAAAATTCTAGACTTCTATTGAAAATCACATTTCTATGGAGAGGGGTCATGATTTCCGGAAAAACGTAGTTAGCGTAATGCGGGACTTGTTTAGTATGGGCGCCCGGCGCCATGACAGCCTGGCGCCATCTTCTGATCATAATTTCCTTTGTCCTGTGATCACGCCGAAACGGCTGGACCAATTTTAACCAATTTGGCTACAAGGATAGCTGGACTTTTTACCCGTTTACGGATTAAAATACGCCTCTACTATACTCTTAGTAGTATAATATCATAGTTTCTGTTCTGTTGCCGCGGCAAATCAAAATTTAGTACAGCTGTTTCTAGAACGTAGTCGAAACTTGAACCTGCACGGAAGTCGTTAATCATAAAGCAGCGTCCCTATTTGAGAAACTAATGTAAGCAAATAGCAAATTATCCATGAAATACTCTCTAGCTCGCCTAATCTCTATTCGGAAATTTATTAAAGTTTGGAATATTCATTTATTAGGTCACGGTTATGTGCAGAAAATCCAGCAAAAGACAATCATTCTGTTGCGTTGGTAATGATAATGACATATTTTTTAGGTTCAACTTGGAGACAAGCAACGACGATAGTCTGACCCCAAAAGTTAAGGTGCTCAAGTAGGCCCATAGCTTAAAAGAGAGAAGAATAGTCCACTCGTCCAAAAAGCTCATTACCGAGACGTCACAAAAAAGGCTTTTTGCAAGCGATATCGAAATTCATTTCCACAAGTTTGGTAATTAAGTCTACTCCGGGTTACGTGACTGGGGTATAATGGCCGCAGATTAAATCAGCGGCGACAGCGAGAAAAAAACGTTGGTTAGAAAAAACTAGAAAGGAAAGAACTTGTCTAGTCACCTTATCAACTATGTGAGCTATCGCGATTATGAAATTTGTGTGTAAAAAGAAAAAGTTACATAAAAATTTATAATGAAACAGGTTTACTCACGTCGTATAAGTCGAATATCGCTCGACATTGACATGTTTCGCATTGATTCATGATTCATCCTCATGAGCGCCGTTTAATCGCAGCAGCGGCCAATGAAACACATGATCTGATATGTATCTATAACTGAATGGTCAGTTTTAGGTCACTGTATACTCTATAGAATAATACTATAAATTTAGGGTTTCTCAAAGAATCGACGGAACTCTTTAATTACTGTAAGAACATGATATTTGTAATTTTTTTTCATCAATTTGTTATTATTTTTGCCCAATTGCTATTATTTGTTTTCACCCTTTTTTATAAACATGACTTAAAATGCATCAGGGCCATTTAGCCCTCACTACCAGTGAGTCGGACTTTGTGTGGGAGTATAACCCGTTTATGAAATTATCTCCGCGCCACAGGAGTGATATGCTATCATCATCCCCCGCGTCTTTGTATCTAAAGGCCGCGCTGTCATTCTAATCACTACGAAAAAAGCCTTCGGCAGAATCCATTCAATTTTGTCTAAAATTGTGTCACGTTTTGCACGGATTGTCTGAATGTAATATAAAGTTGTGGCAGCACGTCCCGCCGCTCTGCATCGTTGGCTGATCAGATAATACAAGAGACATTAAATAAATATATAGAATTTGGTGTTATTAATCGTTGATATTAAGTGGGCACTAATTCAACTGCATGTCATAAAAACCTGCCAAGTGCGAGTCTGACTCGCGCACAAATATGTACACTTATCCCATTTTAACTGGCCGGGTTAAGTTAAGTTTGCACCTGGTATGTATGTTGTCGCATACGATTGAGGTGCAAAGTTAACGCAACCGATCACGTTTGTTGTATGGGAGCGCCACTTAAATTTTTATTTTATTCTGTTTTTAGTATTACTTGTTATTGTGGAAATAGAAATACATCATTTGTAAAAAATTCAACTGTCTAACCATCACGGTTCTTGAGATACAGCCTGGTGACAGACGGACAGACAGGCCGACAGACGGACGGACAGCACAGGTTTAGTAATGGGGTTCCTTTTACCCTTGGGGTAAAAGAAACCCTAAAAACGGTTTAAGCTCACGTAAAAATTGTCACGAACGGCCCGACATGTCTCGAACTCATATGAAACTCTTCATCCGTATTATGAATTCGAAACGTGTCGGGCCGATCCTGACAATTTTTACGTGAGTTTACCGTTCTTATTATCAAAGATGTCTTGCGTTAGTTTTAATAATATTATTTATTTAAACTTTATTGCACAAAATACATAAGTAAAAGTACAAATGGCGGACTTAATGCCTTTAGGCATTCTCTACCAGTCAACCACTGGGTTAAGCAGAAATATGTTATCGGTGCAGGATCAAAGGTTACAGACAAACAGTAATGAAACACAAATCAATTACCTAAAGATATATATAAAAATGTATTATATAATATTATGAGGGTTTATTTTCAATTTTGCATTGTTTTGGTATTATCACGGAGAAGCAAAGGATTAAAAGATCGATCACTGCTCATCAGTACCGTTTTTACGGTTCCGTACCCAAAGGGTAAAAACGGGACCCTATTGCTAAGACTTCGCTGTCCGTCCGTCCGTCCGTCTGTCACCAGGCTGTGTCTCAAGAACGGTGATAGCTAGACAGTTGAAATTTTCACAGATGATGTATTTCTATTGCCGCTATATAACAACAAATACTAAAAATTAAACTAAAATAAATATTTAAGGGGGCCCCCTTAAATATTTATTTTAGTTATGGGCGCCCGCCCATACACCAAACTTGTTTTATGGTACGGAACCCTTCATGCGCGAGTCGGACTCGCACTTGCCCAATTTTTAACGCACGCTCTCTACTATACTGCTTCCGCGCACCGATTAAGATAGGATAGGTATTTAAGAGGCCTTATTCCTCTTCAAATTTATTTTTTTCATATGAAACATTACAAAATGTGTTAAGACTCGAATATTCGCAATCTTAAGAAAGATATCTACTATAAGATGAAATACATATACCTACATCACTTCAATATTTCAAAAGTAATTTGTTTCCATTTATTTGTTCAGGCTTAGAGGGCAATACAAACAAAAGTCGTACTTTGACATCAAGATCATAAAAAACAGTCACTTTTACGCTTTTCGAAGAGGAAAACAAAATAAAATTATTTCTCTTATCGATAAGATCGATTTTATTTAATATAGGGGCCTATGATGGTTGCTTTTATGACGCGATAAATAAGTGACAAAGCATACGTGACTATTTGATAAAATGTGTGTGTGTGTGACAGAATGCTTTGTCACTTACTTATCAGTCTTATCACTTGATAAACGCAACCATCAGGCCCGCAGGATTCTTCCAAAACGTATTTATTTTCAGTCTTAGGGTAAGTTTTTACATAATAAAATATAAGTAGTGACATATAACACTTTATACTTTGACGGTTTGTACACATAATGAATTATATTTATATATTTTCTACTGAGCGGACGGTCCTGGGTTCGAATCCCGGCAGGGGCAAGTATTTGTGTGATGAACTCGAATATTTGTGCCTGGGTCATGGTTGTTATTTGTACCTATGTTTATCGTCGTCTAGTGTCCAGAACACAAGCCTACTAGAGCTTACTGTGGGACTAGATTGATTTGTGTGAGGTTGGCCGATATTTATTTATTTTATTTATTTTTATGTGTTTATTATCGTATATGTATTGTATGCTCATCCCAGGCGAACACTGCATTTTAACGGGATAAAAGTAGCCTATGTGGTAATCCAGTGTATCAGCTACCATTGTACTATATTAAAATGGTCCAGCCATTTGAGTGTGAAGAAGATCAGCTACCATTGTACTATATCAAAACTGGTCCAGCCATTTGAGTGTGAAGAAGTAACAAACATACAAACATAGTCACAAACTTTCGCCTCTATAATGTTAGTGCATAAATTTTTATTTTTACTAGAATTACCTATCATTTTATTTTGCCTTAATCGAGTACAAAATCATCCATTGTTGTTCGCCACACCGGAATAAGTGAACGGCGTTGTGATAAAATAAATAACCAGATAAATTCAAATTAGTTTCACGGGTCAGCAATCATCTATTGTCCTAAGAGAAGAGAGTGAAAAAGTTTTCCGGAATATTTTAAGGCGTTTCATTTCAACTTTTCTTTTAATAAACTTGAGTTGGATTCTGTAAAAGGTATCCTTTTTGGGGTCACGTACCTATATCACACTTATACTTATATTACTTATTATAAAGCTGAAAGTTTGTGAGTATGTTTGTACTGTTTGTGTGTTTATTTACAAATACACCACACAAATAATCAAATAAACCATTTTGATTTTGAGTTTTTTATTTGTTTGTTTCTTACTTCAATACGCTCAAACGGCTGGACCAATTTTATAAATTTTCATATGAAGGTAGCTGACACCCTGGATTAACGCATTGGCTACTTTTTATCCCGAAAAATGTAGAGTTCCCATGGGACGAGCGGGTAACACCGCGTGGCGCAGCTAATCACTATATAATTTTGCAAACGAATCGTTTTCTTCTAATAATCTTCAGCTTTCTTCTTGATTACCAGCGCTGTTTGTATATTGCGTATTAGTTATAAAATTTGAGCCTCCCTTACGTTTCAGAAACCGTCGTCACAGGTTGACTGAGAAAAACACAATTGTTCTCTGTCAGATTTACATTTGTGCAAACTCAATAAAAACATTTACCTTTTTTTATTTAACCGCTATAAACCAATTTATATGCGACTTCGAGGCCGCAAAACAGCAACTCCGTTTAATACACATCCTGTTAAACATCTAAACTTCGAACTTAGGCCACACACCTCACGAACTTTTCGAGCACATTAAGGTGTCGCCATGAAATGACAGAGCAGGCATGGCGTTTGTCCAAATTAGACAATTAGGAGACCCTTGGCCTAATGCTTTCCTTTGGGGTCTTAGGGGTGTGGGCACAATGCTGGAAGTAGCGGATGATTTTCTTTAATTTTCTCGGTGTTTCTGTAGACACTCTCGGTAATCCTGTTGGTGGAGTACTTTCCATGCACCTCGTTCTTACGCCTTCTCCTTGACAGCCTGGAACGACACGTCGTTCAACTTCTCCTTTACTTGGTCCTTATAGGCTCTCCTCGGTCTGCCTCTCTTTCTCCTGAAAGGCACACATAGAAATTCTGTAGAAACTTGACCGTTTTGTCTTCGCGCTCAAAGATTAAGAGACGCTGTTTCCGTTGATGCAGAAGTAACAGCATATCATGGTTATGTTTTATCTGTTTTTAACTATGGGCTGTTACTATGGGGCAATGCAGTAGAGCGAGCATGGCGGGTTAATATTTAAAATATATTATTATTTTTATTATTATTTTTGATTTAATATTTCATTTACTTATTAGGTTTAATAATATATAATGCTAATAGCCAACTTTTCGATACGCACTATGACGATTTAGGTCTGCTTTCTACTTTTAATAGGACAAGAAGAAGTATAGACAAACAAAAAGAGATAAAGAAAGATAATATAGACAGTGATAGATAACGATATAAAAAGAACGAAAGAAATATAGAGAAAGATAGACATAGAAAAAGACATATAAAGATAGAAAGTGACAAATGAAAGCGCAGCGCATGCATGATGGCGTTTGTTCAATTTAAACAATTAGGAGACCGAAGTTCTTGGCCCGTAATTCTTCCTTTTGGGGTCTTAGGGGTGCGGGCATAGTGCTGGATATAGCGGGCAATATTTTATGTATCTAGTAGGTTTAAGTAGTTATGTTAAGTTTGAGTGAGTCCCCCCAACGACGTGAGCAATTCTAATAGCCTAATTTTCAGCTCACACCGTAACGCTTAGCTCCGCCTTCTGCTTTTGATCGGATAGGAAGTTGTTGAGACTAAAAAAAGAAACAGATAAATAAAGAAGACATAGATAGTGACAGTAACAGATAATGATAGAAAGATATGTCATGGGAAAGTGCTTATGTAGCAAAAACTTTCTATAAGTATAACGCCCACGTTAAAGCACTATTAAAGGCTCCTTCCTTAGGTTTGCACAAAAACCGTATTTTATAGCTTGTTTTGATTTTGTTTTAGTCATTTTAATACAATTTTCCACTGCTATGTTCACGCGCCAAGCAAAGCACTAAAAGTATTTCTTCGACCCGGTATCATCCTGCCGCCTCAAATACCTACATTCCATATCATCACAGTGGCGCATCATGCAATATTGGCAACAAGAAATGGTCGATCGACAGCCATAGGCAAAAAAATGTCACAATGGAACTCTCTTTTTTTATCTGCATAAAAGCCACATGAAAACTGACTGGTTATCTCTGCTCTGTAAATTGGAATACAAATTGGAATGGGTGTGGACTATGGCCAATCAAGATATCCTGAAACGCACTGGCTACTTATACGGTTCGTGACGCATAGTGAGCTCTCTTTGGTTGCGTACAATGCGCTACGGATAAAATATCACAACGTTTTCAGGATACTAATGGGACTACCACGACACTGGACTTTTATGCGATTATACGCTGTGTGCGTCCGTGTGCAGATCGGCGTCGCTTATGCGGAGACTGAGCCTTAGTGGCGATTGTGTCCTGAACGTTGACAGGTAAGTTAGATGTACTGGCAGCACTGGAATAGCCTACATATATTGAGAAATAGTGCATCTAGAATACCTATAAATGCCATTTGGTTTTTAACTTTACTGTGCAGATTGTTTTGTTTTTAGTTCCATTTTTATTATTATTTGGGACTGTAATGTAGGGACTGTAATGTGTATGTTTTATATTTGATAATAAAATAGATTTTATGTATATACTATATTCATTAAAAATTAGTAAAGGTTAAATTATTTGAAATGTATGTTACTAACAATAATTTTACATAATATACACTGCATTTTACTAACTAATTGATTCGAAATAAATTATATGAATTAAATTGACTCTGTTAAGGCGTTGTAAACCAACACATATAAATGTCTAAACATTTCCGCTTCCGCTATTTCATTGTAAACACACCCTGAGAACAAATACGCCCCGAGCAAAACAATAAAAGTTTCTCTTCGGGCCGGTATCAGCGCCGCGCCAAATACATTTCATATCTCACAGTGACGCCGCGGGCAAGGGATTTATTGCTGAACGAACACGAGGCAGGGTAGAGGGCAGAATCCGAAGAATACACGTGTCACATGTAATCTATAACTAGGTATTATTTACATGTTTACATTCGCTAAGAGTTCAAAGTTAGAATCGACATTGAATAACTTCAGGTTGTAGTTTCATGGTGGATGTCACGACCCTCATTAATGAGGATTACGATACACGGAGGGGTCTATATTGGCTCACATACAATTATTATTCATAATTGTCATTAGTCATAATGTCTCCTTTTCTCTGAATCAAATAACTTTTCAGGATTGTTAGAATACAAACCTAACCTAACCAAAGCTGACGGGTTTTACTATCAAAACTCTTGTAAAGTTAATAATTTCAGAGTTATGGCTAACCATTTTATGACAAACAATACGTTATGACAATCAATTGCTATGTGAAAAAATGCGCACCATGCACGGAGGGACATATTTAATGACATATTTAGAAATACGGTTCTCTGCCGTATCGCCTAATTTTTTTTCGCAAAGTTGTAACACATCGCAAACTATTTTTCCTACATTCTCAATTGGGCTACTAATCATATGGCATAATGCCATATCTCCTTTTTTTCGGTTTGCAAATTTTTGTTTGGCAAATTATCATTTAACAATTAGTCACTTACTCAAGTTTCATTATGCCATTTATTTTTCGTCAAATGTATTATTTGCCAAACTGTTTTTTCCCAAACATTACATCGCATAAATTTAGGAATCGTAAGCCAAGTCAGACCTGTGCGGCTCGCTCGCTCGATAGGGTCGGAGTTCAACCTAACACTCCTCCTCGCTTCGCTCATCGTCGTACCTAACCTAAGCCAAGTCGGATCTGCCTTAAGGTAAAATAGGTAATGTTAGGAATCGTAAGCCAAGTCAGACTTGCGCGGCTCGCTCGCTTCGCTCGTCGTCGTACCTAACCTAGGCTAAGTCGGATCTGCCTTAAAGTAAAATAGGTAATGTTAGGAATCGTAAGCCACGTCGGACCTGCGCAGCTCGCTTGCTCGATAGGGTCGCAGTTCAACCTAACACTCCTCCTCGCTTCGCTCGTCGTCATACCTGACCTAAGCCAAGTCGGACCTGCCTTACCTGCCTTGCCTGCGCTCGTTTCGCTCTTACAAATAGGATAGATAGGTAAGTACCTACTCCGATTTCTTTTATTCCGGGTTTGTTTATTCCAATTTTTAAAAATCCGAAATTTGTCAGTTTTAAAAGTGGAAATTGCGATGATTGAAAATACGAAAGTTTATTTTACCGAATGTCAAAAATACGAAAAAGCTATGAAATTTCGGAAAATTCAAAATCGGAATTCTGTTTTTCGGGCTAGAGCCACGTCGGGCTTTTAAACTCTGTGATGTTATATTTCTCGGAAATGGACTCTTGAAATTCGGAATACTGAATTTCGGAGTTTTGAAAATCGGAATAAAATATTTCGGAGTATTTGGGTGTTCCCGGTTGAACTATGTAACAAGTTTCATTTTGAATTACAATAATTATGTTTCGTATTTTATTTGTTTTAAATAATAATCACAACATACTTTAAGATCAATAGTAAAATTTGTATAATTATTATCATGATCTCTGATTTCCAAAAAAAAAAACAATAAATTTTATTTCTCAACGAAAGAATGTTTGCCATTATGTATTAATTAGAGCAAATGTTTTTAGGCGTTTAAATATTAGTCAAAATAACCCGTTTGCCTAAAACAATTTTAATAAAGAACACATTCCCAAGTAGAATATAACTAAATAAGAATTTCACTAAATAAAAAAAATGCGAAGAGTAAGTATGCTAATGGTTAGTTTGCCAAATAAAATTCTGCAATAAGTTAGTTGGGAAGTGACATTTGGCGTTATGGAACATAATATCCCATCAAAAACATAAATGTTAAATGAGAGCCAAGTTCAATATCGCGGGCACTTCGCCGACAAAAGAATTGAGATCTATATGGGCGCCAAGTTCTTTGCCCTAAAATTTTGAGATACAAGGACATGCGACATACTCAATGCATTTATTTTACTTGGGGTGTAATTCAATATCAAGACTTGACTTGGCTAGTTTTTACATATAAATTTATATTATGTTTGTCTAATCATTAACCTATTTTCGTAAAAGTAAGTATGCAAGTTAGTGTACGTCCTGTTACTTATACTGTTAGCTTGATAATAATACTATGTTACTTTTATACAATTTAGTCAGTTTGTGAAAACTAGCCAAGTCAAACATGAATAACACACGGCTGCTGCTCGCCAGTTCCTGGGGTGAACTTGGCTGGACACGCTACCGCGTGTCTAGATCTGAGAAATATCTTAAACTAATTTCAGTTTATTAAACTAAATATTATTCTATATTATTAAACCCATAAATCTCGGAACATGTACGCACGAGCGAATTTCCGTTAATATTAATGCGGGTGTAAGTGAAACGTTAATTTTCACAAAAGTACAGTCATTCGAACAAAACATTTTAAAGGGACTTTTATTTTTTATTAGTTAATTAAAGTATACATCATAAGTATATAACGGTACGGTTTGTCTGTTAATTATCGTATTAAAACGCAGGTAATTTGCTAAACACTTGAGTGACATTTTGAATAAACAACTTTATCACTCAAGTGTCTGAAATAGGTGCATTTTTAGTGCTTTTTACATCATCGCGTATATTCATTGGGATAATATAACGTTTTTAGGGTTCCGTACCCAAAGGGTAAAAACGGGACCCTATTACTGAGACTTCGCTGCGCTGTCCGTCCGTCCGTCCGTCACCAGGCTGTATCTCAAGAACGGTGATAGCTAGACAGTTGCAATTTTCACACATGATGTATCTCTATTGCCGCTATACCAACAAATACTAAAGATAAAATAAAATAAATATTTAATGGGGGCTCCCATACAACAAACTTTTTATAGATTATGGTACGGAACCCTACATGCGCGAGTCGGACTTGCACTTGCCCAATTTTTTTATAATTTTTAAGAGTATTAGGACTGCATACTATGGACATACTTTTAAGAGAAAAGAACATTATTATGTCAAAATTAACTGTATGCCATCTGTTTAGGTCAATGATTTTAGGACATTGTTACAAGGTATCCCAAAATCCTCCTGGCGAACATGTTAGTATAGGGTCACGTTTCTGTAGCTGACTGTACGAATAATATTCGTATTCGTACTCGCACCCATTTATGTGATTGTGGATGCCGAAATTAAACACCTACGGATACGAAAGTTTACCCACTCACCAGAAAAAACTACAGTAGACTTACAATGAGTCAGTGAATGTACTCGCTAGCGACCACATACTTAAACGATTCGTATGGAGAATAGTACAGCGCCCGTTCTACAAAATAACCTAGGCTAGGTTATTTTGTAGAACTACAATTCTCCATACAAATCGTTTACGCAGTCGGTAGTAGTAAGGGTGTTGCTTCCACTGGCTGTGCGTGAATTGCCTGTACGTCTATCATAACTGTGACATCCAACTCCTTTGTCATCATCATTATTTCAGCTGTAGGACGTCCACTGTTGGACACAGGCCTCCTCAATAACTCCCACAGGGGCCGGATAGCAGCGACTCGCATCCAGCGAGGCCCCGCAACTCGAACCAGGTCGTCCGAACCTTCCGGTTGGCTGCACTGCGCTTGCTGGTACGTGGTCTCCACACGAGAACCTTTCTGCCCCAACGGCCATCGGTTCTTCGAGCTACGTGCCCCGCCCATTGCTACATTAGCTTGCTTACCCGGTTTGCTATGACAATGACGTTGGTTCGTCTATGAACACTATGACAAATACTACCTGTTACTTTTTATTCAATATCGTACGAGCAAAACAGGTGATGCTGAGGCAAGATAAGCTAGCCCAGCACGTCTTGCATAACTGTGACCCGCGGCTCTATGTCGCACGACAAAGTTTCCCTGTCACTTTTTTTTCAATACGGTGCGAGCTAGACAGGTGATGCTTAGTCGCGCGGCAAGCTAAATCGTGGCTAGAGTCTAGCCCTGCTGGTGAAAATGGAGAAAAAAATGCGTAATTGATCCAAATGAAAATTGATAAAATTGTTATAGTGATAACCTCTCAAGTGGAATTGGGTCATTATTTAAAATTTCAACTACAGCCAATGTTAGCGCTGCCATTGCTTCAACCAGTTCTAGCGGGGAGAGGGCTGCGGAGAGCCGATGACGTAACAGCTGTGGTAATAGATGCGCGTGTATTACGGTCGCATCTATTGTTGAGCACTTACTTGCGAAGGGAATCACCTCGGGTGCAGAATCTAAACAACAGGCCAGTCCTTTGTTCTTTAAGGTTTATTCTTCCACACACATCACAACCGAAAGCGAAGAAACAGTTTGTATAGTACAGAAGGTGAAATAGAAAGGCAAAGCACTAAAACTATGCAAGCACGAGCAATATTTACAAATAAGCGGGCGGAGCGCAGCGACATGCGTTTTGCGTCAGATCAGTGTTTCGACTAATGGCCGGTGCTCGATGCAGACTGCGCGGGCGCTGCCGAGCGCCCTAAGAACCGGCTCCGCTGTGACGCGCGATGACGTAGACGTTGTTACTGCGCGCGCCCGTGAATGCAATTCACTACTAATAAAATAGGATGCGTTTGTCCGCTTCAACATACAAAATATGATTTAGATTTTATACATTAAAATTATCCTATCTAATAAGTTAAATTGATTTGTACAGAATAAACGTAGATAAAATTCATGCGACACTAATTAACAATAAAAATTACTTTACATAATAATTCATTGGCATAATTAGGTGTAAAAATAAATTCATTAAAATCATTAAAATTATTGTATAAGTTGTAAAATGCTTTGATATAGAATAAAACTGATATAAATTGTAATTGACATAAATAATTAATTTCATTGATAATAAATAATAAAATAATTGCACATCATGATTTAAAATATAACATTACAATATTAAAACAATTTAAAACTTAAAATAACATTGGCATGATGATAAATACCCCACATCACCCCCTCCCAGAGACCTGGCTAAGGGCGATAATAATCAGGAAATTTAACTACACGGCCTGACCGTGTACGTCTGATGTCACTTCCCTGAGTAGATGTCGACCTGGTGGTGATTGTGGTTTTGTGGGTGTTGTTATGTGTTCGTGTATTTTGTGAAGATTGTGTTATTTGTGAAGGTTGGGTGGTGTTTGTGTCGTGCAGTATGTAGGCTGGCTTAACGCGGTCTACCGATACCGTCATCGACTTACCCTTGACCAAAAGAGTAAATACTTTTGGACCTCTTTGTAAGACCTTATGGGGTCCCGTGTACGCTGGTTTCAACGACTTGCACAAGGTGTCATCCCTGAGGAAGACATGTGAGGATGTGGCCAAGTCATTGAAAATGAAGGTGCGACGGTGACTCACGTGACGAGAAGCTGGTGTCGGCTGCAGGTTCTTTGTGAACGTGTGAAGCCGAGACAAGTAGTCCGTCACATCAGGAATTGAGTCAGCACCTGGGTTGAAAAACTCACCGGGCATTCGCAGGGGCTGTCCATACACAAGCTCTGCGGATGAAGCTTGTAAGTCGTCCTTGAACGCGTTCCTCACGCCTAACAACACGAGCGGGAGTGATTCAACCCAAGTGCTGTTGGCGTGACACGTGATGGCTGCTTTCAGCTGGCGGTGGAAGCGTTCCACCATGCCATTGCAGGCCGGGTGGTAAGCGGTGGTCCGCTTGTGCACGAACCCTGCTAACTTTGACAGCCTCTTAAAGAGCACAGACTCAAACTGCCGCCCCCTGTCTGTCACGATGTCCACCGGGCATCCGAAACGAGCAATCCAGCCGTGCAACAAGGCCTGCGCGACTGTTTCGGCGGACATGTCCTGAATTGGAACTGCCTCAGGCCATCTCGTAAAACGGTCAACGGCGGTGAGGCAGTACCTGAAGCCTTGGCAAAGTGGAAGAGGGCCGATGAGGTCAATGTGTATATTGTGAAACTTGGCCTTGGGTATCTGAAAAGAAGATAAGGGTGTGGAGACATGTCGAGTGACCTTTGAACGCTGGCAAGCCAGACAGTTCCGTGTCCACTCTCGACAGTCTCTTCTGATCCCAGGCCAGACATACCTATCAGCCACGAGCTTCACCGACGCATTGGCACCTGGGTGGCTAAATGAGTGGAGTATCCGAACTTTCGTAAGGCACAACGAGGTGTCGCTGCTTAGTAGCTGCTCCAACTCTTGATCGGTGTTTTGTGCCGTAGCTAGCTGATCTACATCAACCGGCAACGTGATCTCCTCGACCCTAGAGAGAGTATCAGCTACGACGTTGTCCTTACCCGCGATGTGTCTGATGTCTGTGCTGAACTGCGATATAAAATCCAGGTGACGGAATTGCCTGGGCGAGCAGTTCTCCTTGCGACTGTGGAAGGCGAAGCACAAAGGCTTATGGTCTGTGTAAATAGTGAAGTCGCGGGCTTCTACCATGTGCCTGAAGTGCTTGATCGCCTCGTAAATTGCCAGAAGCTCACGGTCATATGGCGAGTACTTCTGCTGGGCTGGACTGAGCTTACGCGAGAAGAAAGCTAGTGGTTCCCAACCTTTCTCCTCGTTGAACTGCTGGGCCACGGCACCCATGGCTACATCAGAAGCATCCGTCACGATGGACAGCTTGGCCTTTGCGTCCGGGTGAGCCAACAGTGCTGCTTGGCTGAGATCTACCTTGCACCGATCGAATGCGTCCTGCTCCGCCGACGTAAATTCGATCGGGTGTGATCCTTTCACGGCACCTGTTAAAAGAGTGTTCAGGGGGGCTTGATGCTGGGCGGCGCTGGGTATGAACCTGCGGTAAAAGTTCATCATGCCCAGAAACCGCCTAAGCTCCCGGACGTTCTTGGGTGGAGGAAAGTTGTTGATTGCCTCGACCTTGGCAGGCAGCGGGTTGGTGCCTTCGGCAGATATGCGGTACCCTAAAAATGTTACCTCTGGGGCACCAAATACGCACTTCGACGTGTTGATCACCATGCCGTACTCCTGCAGCCGGGCGAACAGCTGTCGAAGATGGACTTCATGGGTCTTCTCGTCCTTCGAGAAGACTAAGAAGTCGTCTAAATAGCTATAGCAAAAATCCAGACCCCGCAACATTTCATCCACGAAGCGCTGGAAAGTCTGGCCAGCATTACGGAGTCCGAACGTCATGAAAGGGAACTCATAGAGCCCGAACGGCGTCGTGATGGCAGTCTTCGGGATGTCTTCAGCGTTGACCGGGATCTGGTTATAAGCCTTGACAAGATCAATGGTCGAAAACACGCGGCAACCGGCGATGCTGTGTGTAAAGTCCTGAATGTGTCGTATAGGATACCGGTCAGGTATTGTGCGCGCATTTAGCATCCGGTAATCACCGCATGGTCTCCAACCATTGTCCTTCTTCGGGGCTAAATGAAGTGGTGAGGCCCAAGGAGATTCGGAGGGTCTGGCTATGCCACTCTCGAGCATAGAAGAAAACTCCTCCTTGGCTATCTTTAACTTGTCAGGGGCCAGCCTACGAGGTGCACTGAAAACCGGAGGTCCCTACACCCGGACCTCCGGATATGGTGTACCGTTGTGTGTTTAATTGTGCGGTGTATGCCAGACGGGCGTGTGATGTCGGGATATTCCCGTAGTATTGTGTGGTAAAGTGACTCACCAGTTACAATCTTTACAGAGGAAATGACATCAGACGACTGGACAGGCAAAGCCGCGGTCGAGAGCGTAGTATTCCCATCAATGAGACGCTGGTTCCTGCAATCGACAATAAGGTTATAATGAGATAAAAAATCTACACCTATTATCGCCCTTGTAACATCGGCTACTACAAATCGCCAAGCAAAGTCACGGCGTAGGCCTAAGCTTAGATTTAAATGCACGTAACCGTATGTTTTGATCACAGTGCCGTTAGCGGCGCACAAGTTATAGTTCGTCGGCGCTCTGCGGTCATTTAATTTACTACGCGGAAAAACACACAAATCACTTCCTGTGTCCACAAGAAACGGTACCTTTGTCCTGGAGTCCATGATGAATAAGCGACTCGTGTTTGGGCAGCCGCCCGTCGCCATTACCGACTGCCCATCGCGTTTCCCGACTGGTAATCACAAGGCTTGACGCACTTTTTAGCCTGCTCGCCGAACTTGTGGTGATACCAGCAGGTGGGAAACTTGCGGTAGTTAGAGTTTGACCTCTTGGATGCGGAACGCTGCCGTGAGTGACTCGACGATCTCCCTCGGGGCCGCGACATTCGACCAACCTTTGCGTCCAGTGCTTTCATTTGTCTGCTCAGCTCCGCGATCTGAAGCACCAATGGATCGGTAGAAGTAGACGGGAGTCCTGCTGCTGCCACCTGTGGTCCGGGCGCGACGACGTCATGCAGGCGATCGGCAAGCTCCGCCAAGTCCTCAAGAGATGATTTTAATTGCGACGCCACAATATCTTGCGTTCTTTGGGGTAGCCGGTTGGTCCAGATGGTACGCAGGAAGTCTTCCGGTAGTCCAGGGCCGGCTAAGTTTTGTAGGTGCCGAAGAAATTGCGAAGGCTTTCTGTCGCCTAACTCTTCATGGATCAGGACCTGCTGGACCTTCTTCTCACGCGTTGCAGAAAGGCGTTTAATCAGCTCCGTCTTTAGCTTCGTGTATTTATCCTGGGCCGGAGGTGAAGTGATAATGTCCTCAACTTCTGCCGCGTACTGGGGGTCAAGCTGCGCCATGGCGTAATAAAATTTTGTTTCATCCGCCGTAATTTTAGAAAGAGTGAACTGTCCTTCCAGCTGAGCAAACCATAAGGCGGGCTTCTCCGGATAAAACGGCGGGATTCTCACGCCGACCCGGCATGATTCAGCCGTTATCGGCTCCGCGCCATTTTGTAACGGGACTTTGTCACCCGAATCTTGCATTTTTGCCTTTTCTCTGTATTCTGTGCGGGGTCACCAGTGTGGTAATAGATGCGCGTGTATTACGGTCGCATCTATTGTTGAGCTCTTACTTGCGAAGGGAATCACCTCGGGTGCAGAATGTAAACAACAGGCCAGTCCTTTGTTCTTTAAGGTTTATTCTTCCACACACATCACAAGCGAAAGCGAAGAAACTGTTTGTATAGTACAGAAGGTGAAATAGAAAGGCAAAGCACTAAAACTATGCAAGCACGAGCAATATTTACAAATAAGCGGGCGGAGCGCAGCGACATGCGTTTTGCGTCAGATCAGTGTTTCGACTAATGGCCGGTGCTCGATGCAGACTGCGCGGGCGCTGCCGAGCGCCCTAAGAACCGGCTCCGCTGTGACGCGCGATGACGTAGACGTTGTTACTGCGCGCGCCCGTGAATGCAATTCACTACTAATAAAATAGGATGCGTTTGTCCGCTTCAACATACAAAATATGATTTAGATTTTATACATTAAAATTATCCTATCTAATAAGTTAAATTGATTTGTACAGAATAAACGTAGATAAAATTCATGCGACACTAATTAACAATAAAAATTACTTTACATAATAATTCATTGGCATAATTAGGTGTAAAAATAAATTCATTAAAATCATTAAAATTATTGTATAAGTTGTAAAATGCTTTGATATAGAATAAAACTGATATAAATTGTAATTGACATAAATAATTAATTTCATTGATAATAAATAATAAAATAATTGCACATCATGATTTAAAATATAACATTACAATATTAAAACAATTTAAAACTTAAAATAACATTGGCATGATGATAAATACCCCACACAGCGTTCATTACTATTGTAAAGAGTTGGCATTAAGACATAAGTATCTTGAAGAAGGAGTTTACTTTATAAAGAACCCCTCAGCTGTACCTGAAAATCATCGGCTCCGACAGCCAATAAGGCTGTGTTCCTACTGTATTTTCTCCTCTTCATGTTACTTACAAGTTTACGAGTGTACGAGTAATTAGTTTGGTTCGGAAATACCGAATCAACCGCCAGTAAGAGATAACTTATCTCTTAAGGCGGTATAATGATGCGACCCTAACACTATTTCTAATTGACATCATTCAAAATGTTCAAATAGTGTTAAGTCTAAACTAATTTCATCACTTTTTATTACCGAACTCTAAAACTATTCGTCTTATTCGGCTTTACGGACTAGTTTTAAATATTAAAAAAAAGTGAAAGCAGCGTTGTCTAAGAATTAGCACTCAAATGACGTCACATTGTGGAAAAATTGACGGTCGCAACCTACAAGGATAACAGTGGTACAATTTCCATACTAAATCCGTCTTAGTAATAGTCCGACTGTAATAGTAGGGTAGGCCACGATGCTAAATCGGGATTCACTCGAGCGTCATAGAGACCTATTGCGTTGCGAAGCTTAGATGATAAAAGGAAAAAATGTCATATAAGATATACCTTTTCATCGGCGGGGGGAGCGGCTACAGAGTTTCAAAAATGTAAAAAAAAAACTGTTGCATGGAAATACTCGAGCGCGTCAGATATTGATAGCATCCATGTCCTACACATTTTTAAAGATGTACGCATGTTAAACTGATTGTTTCCATGATGGGGTTGGTCGTACATTAGAAAATTTTTTTTTCATCGGGCGCGTCAGATTTTCTAAGGGGATGTTAAGTGAACCTAAAAAAAGCTCTTATATAATAATCTGACGATTTAGATGTGACGCAAACTCGCAGTTATTATTAGAATGTGCAAAAAAATTCGCCATTTTGAAATACTCAAGCGCGTCGGACTAAGATATATATGGTTCATCTTTATGCCCTAGACGTGCTGTCTCATAATCTGACGATTATCTGGCGGGGTTCGCCAAATCTGTCAATAGAAAAAATTAACAGGAACTTGTGACTCAGAGCACTCTCCAGAAACAGGAAAATGTGACTCGGAGCACTCCCCAGAAGCAGGGGCATGTGATTCGGAGCTATTCCCAGAAACTTCCGATGCACTGTCATATTCCATAATACTTTTCCGCTGTTGTAAATACTTAAAGACTCGCGGTATTTTTATTGCTATAAATAATTTATAGCACTGTGCGTGATTTACTTCATTTAATGAAGATTCTCTCGAAAGTTCAAGATTATCGTATGTTGTTCGGGATTTTCGGAGAACCGGTTCGCTCCGACTATATTCTAAAATATTTACACATTTTTGTTATGTATCTAATGTAAATTTAATTGTTTTTTGTAAAGTAGTTTTACCACAAAATACACACTTTATATTAATATCACTCATAGTACAGCTGCCAGGAAACTTTTAGAGCATAATCTTGACTGTGCAGTAGCCGATTTACGTACAAATGTACATGTGCAAATCCGACATTTTTGTTCTAAAAGTTGCCGGAAACTATAAATATTTAATAAATTTAGTGTTGTAAACAACATGATCAGCTGTCATGGCGTCATGGCAACAGAAACCAGAGTGGAATACAGGCATCACGTAACTGAACGCATTAAACTTTACGATGAATTTTTATTACTTCGGCTAGTGGAAATCGTCAGATTTTATATTTTCCGTTATCATTGATTCATTCCATTTTAAATAAATAAAAAAATTAGCCACGCTCGAGAATGTCGAGATGGTTTTTTTTTTACAAGTTTGTAGCCCTCCGCCTTCTTTACGTCGCCTTTAAATTGTCAGATTAGAAGAATATACACGTTTTAGCATGTAACTAACTCACCCTACCTTAATCTGACGCGCTCGAGTATTTCAGATGAACAATTTTTTTTACTAATCTGATCTTTTATCCTTGACGGGCGGCCATACATATGAGGCTCATATTTGGTGGAAGTACTTAACTGGATACAAGGTATCCCCCTATATATTAATCTGCCGCGCTTTAGGTACTCCCGAAATCCCCTCTTTGGCTCTCCTACTATAAGATTTTCTGCGCTGTAACGCGTACGACTACTTACTTTTTTAGAATGAGGAACTTTTCAAATGGATTTTTCAATCATAAATTCGGATATTTTCGAAATTGTAAAATGGTGTAATATAATTTTTTTTTTTATCATTTATTTCATTATATTATCAGAAAAAGGTTTGGTAAAAGAAATGAAATGTTGTCAATTTTTTCTTATATCATCAAAATGAGATACATTTTCAGTCAATGCAAAAGGCACTTGGAAAACACCTAAGACAAGAAATAAGTAACACTAACTACACCTAGAAATAAATAACAAACAAAATGTGATGATAATTCTTCATCGCGTCTTGAATGCAAATGTGCGCTGATCACGAAGCTACAGGGACTGTAGAGTATAGAATCTAACAGAGAGTAGAGTAGAACATAATCTTTGCCCCAGCAATTTTAGTTTTTATCTGTAAGTCGGTATATGACACTGAAGATAGGGCACTAATAAGTCTTGATACTTTTGTATTATTCTAATGTTTAAACTAGTATTAGATTCTAGCAAATTTAATACAAATAAAAAACATCTTGGTAAGTTATGCTTTGATCAGTATTGTACTTATAACAATATTAATAAAAACTTATAAAAGAGTTTTCGGTGGACTTTTGCGTTGTATTTAGAGAGTTTACATACTGTAATCCAAAATAGGCTCTAAGGGGATTAAATAAAATAAAAGTTTGTATGGGTAAATTTAAAAATAAAAATATGCAAGTACTAAGATTGCAGGGTTACTCTTTTGTTAATATTTGCCATACTTAGTTTTTATTTTATGTGTGTTGACAGTTCATTTGCTTGGAAAAGTTATTGTGGTCCGACTCTATACGCCCCGCGATAGATGGTCAGTCATTTGACGTACCTACTGTCATTAGGCGTAATTCCCTCACATTTGCGCTGAAGCATGTCTTCGGATAAAACGAAACTAAGCTTCTTTCTTCCATGGAATAAAAGGCCATTCGTCTGCCAATTCGCCCGTGCTGTGGTAAAAAGTCGTATACTTACATGAAATTTAGAGTGAGATAAGACTTTTTGTCACGCGACAGAATTCCTCTCGAGTCGGCTCCTTGTAAAAGGTTTCTTTTGTTTATTTTAGTAATTTTGTTTGCGTGGAAATGTGTTGGGTTTTTGTGTTCGACGTAATTAAGATGTGTGGTGAAATTATGAAAATGGGTACTCCCTTAACCCTTTGTTTGCCCAGGGTTGAATTGAGCAAATATGTACATCTCGTTAAAAAAAGCAGTCAAGTGCGAGTCGGGCTCGCGCACTGCGGTTTAGGTACGAACTATGAAAGAACTGCATATTGCTCTAACGAAAAGATAAACTGTACTGAGCGACAAACTTTACTTTACCACAGGAAAACTGTTTAAATTACCTTAAAATAAAGCCTGTATTTTTCACGATTTCAATTACAAATGTGTAGTGTTAAGATGCTTTCCTATACTTGTAGTATAAGACAGCACTACTTGCCAAATACCATAATACTCCACAGAAATGTAGAAACTTCAAAGGATAATACCTAGTTAGTTTTATAACACTCTGCGTGTAATAGGTCCCATATAGACATTTGATCCCTATAAAAAATACTAGGTCGATTCTCCTCTACACAAAAAAATTAAAAAGGAAATTGTCACATTACACTAACAATCAAAATTCATAGCGTTCAGTTGAACTATGGCGTTTGGCATGGCCGTTCAACCTTTTTACCTACGCCATATTGCGGATTTTTAGTTAGGCTATAATGAAATTCAACATCAGTCAACATACGAATTGCCTACCAACCAGCACCATACACACAGAGAGTACTAATCCAACATACGTCTGGTTTGAACGGAATTTGAACCCACGGCCCAACGGCATTCCGGGCCTGACGGGTGCATTGTCAATTATGCCTGACGGGTGCATTGTCAATTATCAAAGCCACTAGCTACAGCATCGATTTTTTAACCTGTTGCTTCATTCGTACATGTCTTAGGGCAACTATTTAACTCAGCTTATGGAACATATTTAAGAAAAGCAAGGCTTTAAGTACCTAATCCTAATCCATAATAACCGTCATATTATACGTAACTTAAGCGCAGTCATAAACTCAAAGCTAGCCAGATGGGGTCACACACTGTATCGCACGTTATCTCATGTCGTCCGGTCTAATGGACCCTTTAAAGCCTCTAAACAGCCCTTTATAGGCCATAAAAACTGTGATGTTTGCCCAAATCGTGTAATTGCAAAGTTTTAATAGCGCTCCATCGATTTTCAAGGGTTCCGTAAAAGTAACGTTAAGTGTAAATGAAATTGTTAATTTCCCTTGTGAATACTGTCCTATTCACACTTTCACGGATAGTAACGAGAAACATAAATTATCACCGTGCCCACCCCAGTATGGTCTAGTGCCCACCCCAGGATTTTGGGTTACCGATAGAAATTCATGGTTTCTCATAGGCCATGGCCAATGATCGTGTAACAAACATGCAAAAAAAAATATACAGCATAAATTGAAAACCTCTGCCGTTTTTGAAGTCGATTCAAAAAGGCCACAAGGGTAATTTTACATATGAATGCCAGAGGCAGTTAATTTCCTTTGCACATTTCACGGAACCTTCGTACAAACACCGGTTCGCGCCGGACCGAATTTAACGACATTTTCCTTGTGAACTCTTGTAACTTTTAAATTGGTTAATAAATTTTTAAACGCACCGATTGGAGTTTGGTTTTACGGCGGACTTAATGTCCTTGTGAAAGGGGTCCGACGAAGTATAATTTGAGCTGTTTGAATTTCAATTTAATCAGGCACTGGGGAAATTTCAATTGTGATTGATTGTCTAATCAAATCAGAAATGAGGAGATCCGTGAACGAACAAAAGTCGCTGATGTAGGTAGCCCGACGGATTAGCAAGCTGAAGTGGCAGTGGGCGGGGCACATAGCACGTAGAACTGACGGCCGATGGGACTGAAAGGGTTTCGAATGGAGGCCACGCACCGACAAGCGCAGCGTGGGACGTCCACCCACAAGGTGAACAGACGACCTGGTAAAGGTTGCAGGAAGCCGCCGGATGCAGGTCGCTTCCAACCGGCCAATCTGGAAGTCACTGTGAGAGGCCTATGTTCAGCAGTGGACGTCCTGTGGCTGAAATGGTGATGATTATGATTGTCTAAACTTGTCTTTTGAGTCTTAGGCGGTCTTCACACTATAAGGCTCCTTATCATGTCAGGTCATGACGAGTGCTATAACTACCTTAGTTTCAGAATGTATGCTCGAATTCCTTTATAAATGTTACATTTCAACAAAGGTGTAGTTCAATAGTTCAGTAATTACTTAACAGGATGGTCCTCAACTGGTTTTGATTGGCACACGTGTATTTTGATGTTGTAGGGGATGTCACCTTGCGTTTGCAGTGAGAGGTGTAAATAATAAAATTACAATAAACTAAATATACTTATATCTACTCGCCAGTATCTGACATAATATACTTACCTAATGTCATAAGGATAGTTTTTCCCCGACAGGGTAAACGGAAGATTGGTTATGATTTTCTTCTTACCGTGAACGAAATTACCTTCTAGTTATGGAATTATCACGTTCGCAACTTAATTTAATTAGTTTCGCTGCAAAACAATTTACAGCTGGCCCGGATAATCCGGTTATTCCGGCTCGAACTGGTTTTTCTGATAAATGAAGCTCATTTTACGGAAAAATCAATGTGAGCTTAGGCCACCTATACACGGACAGTTTTTGTTATCTATAACTGCTCGAATATTTGGTCCTGGGTCATGGATGTTATCTATATAATATTATGTACTAGCGACCGCCTCGGCTTCGCACGGGTGCAATGCTGATAAATTATGCATGTATTATACATATAAACCTTCCTCTTGAATCACTCTATCTATTAAAAAAACCGCATCAAAATCCGATGCGTAGTTTTAAAGATCTAAGTATACACAGGGACAGACAGACATACAGCTGGAGGGTCATTGTCATTTCAAAAAACAAAATTCATCCCTTCGGTGGTCAAAAGTTAAGAGCTTGTATGAATCTAGGTTATGTTGCTATTACATCAAAGTCAAAGTCAAAGTAGTTTATTCTTCAATTTAGGCATAATTACAATGCACTTATGAATGTCAGCTGTTTTTCAAAACAGTAAGTATATTTTATACATAAAATTAAATTATTTTTTACAGTTAGCTACGTATATTTTGTGTTTTCTGGATGCGATAGATTACTCGTGCAGGATGTTATCACTGAAAAACTTCCCTATCCATGATATAATCACTTACCTTATAATAAGCTTTTGATTTGAGTTTTTGTTTCACCACTAATTTAAATTGACGATCGGTAAGTTCAGTAATCTGTTTTGGAATTTTATTGTAGAATTTTATACAATTTCCCAAGAACGACTTCTTTGCTTTTGCTAGTCTGTAATAAGTTACTTTGAGCTTCCCTGTATTTCTGGTAATTTTTGGCTTATCTGTGTTTGTTGGGAAATAGTATAAATTCTTCCTAACAAACATTATTATTTCATATACGTATAGCGACGGCAGTGTTAGAATATCTATTTCCTTAAACAGTTCTCTCAATGACTCACGCGGCCCTAGATTATAAATTGCTCTGATAGCCCTTTTTTGCAAAATAAAAATTGTTTCAATATCCGCGGCTGATCCCCACAAAATAAGACCATAAGTAACAATACTACTGAAGTATGCGAAGTAAACTAACCGTGCCGTCTCTATATTGGTAAGCTGCCTTATCTTCCTGACTGCAAAAGCAGCGGAGCTCAACCTATTTCCTACTGCTGTTATGTGGGAACCCCACTGCAATTTTGAGTCTAATGTAATACCTAAAAATACAGTTTCTTTTACAAATTCTAGGGTTTCACCATTAAGTTTTATGTTCGAGATTAAGCTTGTATCTGATGAATTCACTAGTGAGAATTTTATACATTTAGTTTTTTTTGGATTCAACACTAAGTTATTAGCAGCAAACCAGTCAGATATCATGGAGAGGGTAATATTTGGTTCAGTGAGCTCAGTATCCTTCCTATTAACCTTGAACAGTAACGAAGTGTCATCAGCGAACATGACAATGCCTGATCTTCGATTTACCATATACGGAAGATCATTTACATAAACAAGAAACAAGAATGGGCCTAGAATAGATCCTTGGGGCACTCCCATCTCTACCACTGTCTCTGAAGAAATGGCTCCATTTATCGCTACCTTTTGATTTCTGTTCGTTAAATATGACTTGATGAGATCCAATGCATGACCACTGATGCCATAAAAATTTAGTTTACAAATTAAGGTATCATGATCTACACAATCAAAAGCCTTGGAAAGGTCACAGAAAATTCCAATGGCGTCCTGTGACTCTTCCCAAGCCTGTAAAATAAATTTAATCAGGCTTACACCGGCATGAGCCGTAGACCTTCCTTTTGTAAAACCGAACTGTTGTGGGTGTAAAATACAATGCGAATTAAAGTGAGAAATCAGTTGCATTAGCATTATTTTTTCGAATATTTTGCTAAACGCAGGTAGGATAGAAACTGGACGATAATCTGAAGGATTATCCCTATGGCCTGACTTAAAGATTGGAACTACTTTACTACATTTCATTAAATCTGGAAAAATGCCATTGTCTATACAACTATTAAAAATAAGAGCTAAGGAGGGAGCAACTACTTCAAGAATTGATTCCAGCACCTTGACTGATACGCCCCATAAGTCCTCCGTGCTCTTTATTTTTATCAGTTTCAGGGACCTCAGTACATCCGACGGAGAAATGTGATGAAACTTGAACGTGCAAACATTATCTAAGTTTACATTCTCCTTAAGGAGGGATTCAGCTTTTCTAACAGAGGATGCCAAACTTTTTGTTGTTTCTATGGGGATTTTGGAAAAGAAATTATTAAATTCGTTGGCTACACTTCTTGAATCAGTTATTAATTTATCCTCTATCTTCAAGGAAATGGTGGATTTGCTCAAGTTTTTCCGACCTGTCTCTGTGTTTATTATTTTCCAGACTGTCTTAGCCTTATTATCTGAAGATTTTATTTTATTATTTAAGTGTGCTGCTTTTGCTTTCGTGCATACAATTTTAAACAATTTGGAATAATCCCTAACATACTGATGAAAGCGTTCATCAGTGGTGCAGGATTATAGAAGAGGGAACGTTCTTTATTCTCACGGGCATTTAATCAGAAAATTAGGCCCTGGAATCCTTGATTTCGCAAATGTCCACCGGAAAGACGCGCACCTAAATCTGACAATGACCCAGGAAGCCACTTTGTTTTATAGGTACCATGTAGTGATATCGTCCTCTAGCACCCATAGTAAAAGCTTTGCTTAGTTTTGAACTAAGTCAATTTGTGTAAGATTGCCTCTTAATATTTATTCATTTATTTTTATTTGTTACACTTCTATTTATTGTCTACTTATTTGTGTATGTATAACGCCCATCTTTTACTTTAATTTTTCGTTTTATTTAAATTCTTATCTCACCGCCTACTCTCAAAGGTTATCTGGAAGAGATCGCTTTTTAGCAATTAGACTGCTTATCGTCTATCTTTGTTTAATTTAATATTACTAATGTGATACTTTTCTTGTTGATGTGCAATAAAGGATCGTTGTATTGTATTGTAAAATATCCTACCATTTAACACCAGACTCATTTGACGTTGAAAGTCAATGTCATACCTAGGATCAAACATCCTTTCATCCTTCGATCAAGCGTAAACGCACGTCCTAAAAGTATGGTGAATGCACTTAAATAGCATTTACAAAACAAAAAGTGTACAGAGGGCCTGACGATATTCAGTTGGTAGAACACAACGCTGGAAAGGTAGGGGCGAAGGTTCGAGTCCCTCTTACGTTGCAATGAATCACGTAAATAAAATATTTCACAGTTTACACGAATGACTGTCCCAGGTTGACATGTGAACCTTATTATATGTCTTTGCAAAATAGGCTTACCGTGAACCCACATATAGGATAAAGACAGTGAAAGTGTTACCTTTGTGTCAATATTTAAAAATAAAAATGTGGTATTTGCTGTGTATCGTTGCACACAAACAGTTTTTTAAAGACTCTGTACTTTGTAAATCGTACATTTTTAAACGGGACTAGGCCGATTTGTGTGTGGTATCTGTTAAATTTTGACGTGGCAACGTCTTATAATATATTGATGAACGCCGGCTGCACGCACGAAAAAGCATTATCACATTCCGCCTGAGCCGAGCGTGCAAGCGAGAGCGTGGAACAAGCGATAGTGAGGCACGATCGGCCTAAGCGTTCGGCTTGTGACGCATCTATCTCTCTTCCACTCCATCATCAGCTGGCATACGTTATCACGTAAAATTGTCGTCCGTAAACAGACTTTACAGACAACCACTGTAACGGTTCTATTTTAAACTTCTAATTAAATAAGTCTTAATAACTAATATTATTATCTACAAACACTAACCTAATTAAAAACTTAAATCTAATCGTTTACAAATTAAAAACTATTTAATTTTTTATAAATCAAACCTCTTTATTCGGCACTGGCTGAATAGCTACGTACTGGCCGAAAAAGAACTCATTGAAGAAAGAGTATATAACAATAGACGATCGTGAAAAAAGGAACACGGCTTGCGCTGGCATGTCGCTGTGGGTGCGAGTTAAAATGTAAATAAATTAATTATTTGATTGTATATAAGTACTGTACATATCTTTATAATTCTAAAAATGTATTGCTACTACGTTAACATATTACAACTAATTCTTTTATGTACAGTTTTCCTATTATGTCTGTACATGTGTAAATAAGTTGCTGTGTTTTCCCCAATACGGGTGAGTGTTGCGAAAATTATATTTTACATAGGTTAAGTTTCTTGATATCGCTAGATATCTTGTCTTGTCGTTAATATAATTTATTTAATGTTTTAATGTAATTAAATGGTAACAACTTCATACTAGTACTAATACATATTTTTTTTATCTGTAAAAAATATTTCTTATTTGATTTCGTTTCGGTCTACTCTAAATAATATATGAACTATTTTCTAAGTGTATTTCTTTGCTTTAATGTTATTGTGCTTGTGACTGCCACATCATTGATGACTAATAAATGCTTAGGAGTTCACTTAACCAACCTACGAAACTCGTTGGAAATCTAGATGTCGCAGT
This sequence comes from Apotomis turbidana, assembly GCA_905147355.2. NCBI lineage: Eukaryota > Metazoa > Arthropoda > Insecta > Lepidoptera > Tortricidae > Apotomis > Apotomis turbidana. The sequence goes on along the minus strand of LR990301.1, from coordinate 15,138,059 downwards.
CACATGCCGAACTTCACCTAATGATTACGGGATTTCCAGGGAGCAACCCTAGGGCCACCGAACCTACCCCGGGGCCGGAAAACCTAACCTAGAGCCGCGATCCCGGCTTCTGATCCTGACGCTACCAAGACTAAGCCTGGGGCTTGTCCAGGACTACATCGAGTTCATCAGTCTGGAGCTAGTCTGCCCTACCCAGACTACAGGACGGCTAGAGCTACCTAGCTCGAACCTAGCCTGCTGCGACGAAGACGACGTGTGCAGGGAAGTGGCTCCTAACAAGGACTTGTCTCCTCTAAAGTGTACTCAGCTCGGATTAACAATCTAAATGACCCACGACCTAGCCGGATCTACCTATTTTTTACTTTATTTTACTTTTATTAAACATTTGTACAGTTCAATCTGAATTTCATTAATTCCTTACTAACTAACTAACCTATCTATAACGTTTACACTAATTATCCGTTATACCACTTTTGTTCCAATATAAACGGCTCGTTAGTAGCGGCCTGTGTGTGTGAGTAAGAGTAGTTTAAAATTGCGCTGTAAATTTCATTTTTATTCTCCTTTTATTTCCATTGCTGTAATAACGGGAACTAAAGTAAAAAAAAAACAAACAGCGGGAATATCAGTAATATCATCTGTTGCTTCTTCTGACGACGTAAATGACAGTTTTGGTGCATTTAATCTTTTGTACGCCACAGTGCCTGAAACACAGGGAATCCTAGTTCAGGCGCATGTCATTTTTTGCCAAGCAGAATGTCTTAGGCTATAGTTATTATTACTGTAAAATAAGTTATTATTCAATAAATATCTTATCTTATCTCTTATCTAATGGTTGCCTAATGACGTCCAAATTCCAATGACCAAAAAAATTGCAATTCAAACCGCTACGTCCTGTTACAACATGTGTTCATTATTTTTATGTATTTATCTATGAAGCAGATTATTTAATATCATAGAAGAAAAAGGTATATATACCTTACTCTAAATAACCTATAATACAATAAAAAAATTGGGCAAGTGCGAGCCGGATTCGCGCATGAAGGGTTCCGTACCTATACATACCTATATATAATCTATAACAAGTTTGTTGTCATGGGAGCCCCCCTTAAATATTTATTTTATTTTATTTTTAGTACCTATTTGTTGTAATAGCGGCAATAGAAATACATCATCTGTGAAAATTTCAACTGTCTAGCTATCACCGTTGTTGAGATACAGCCTGGTGACAGACGGACGGACGGACAGCGAAGTCTCAGTAATAGGGTCCCGTTTTTACCCTTTGGGTACGGAACCCTAAAAAGGGCCTTAAAAAGAATACCCCATGTAAAAGGTCCGCCCTGTGGCATGGTCCCCAGTATGCAGGCAGCGTTACCTCTTTGTATAGTCAGAGATTCTCTGGCAGAGGAAAGCGCCAGCTCTGGGGTCTCCCGAAGCGTCAATTATCTCTGTTGGTTTTGGGCCACTTCTATACTCATATATGCTATGACGTCAGGGGCACGGTTATTTGCTTAACACGGTAGCTGACAGTACTTAAACTTTGTGTCATTGCCCAAGGGAAACATACTATAGCATCGCTGTCTGTAAACGTGTTTAGCCACTTAGTATTATTATATTATATAAGAGGTTCGTATTTTCTTGTTCGGATAGGGTCCTTCTATTAAGTAAAATATACCTGTGTTAGGAGGGCCCGCTCTTCCAGAAACAACAATCAAATGAATTACTAAACCCAACGTACATATTAACTTTATTACCGTGTATTTACTAAGCATTTATTAATGCATGTAGGCGGCAAGCAAACATAACACACAACAAATTACACTGTTTTGTTCGAACGGTTTTCACTATCCGCAATTATCTATAAATAGATTGAACACAACGCGCCGATTTACTAACAGTTCAGAATATAATTAATTAATAATCGAATCCAATTCCACGTTTGTTCACATTAATTAACGCAAATTAATTGACTTATGACAATGAATCAAACGTTATGAAAGCTTGTATTCAGTCAGCTTCCGATATTCGTGATATTGCTGATAATTTGTCTTCGCTTACGTTACCAAGAATTCTGTATACTGTGTTGTATACGTGGCCCTAATTCCATATTCCTCTGATATCTCGAAGAGATCTCCGAAGTAGCACGTTACCTTGTACATCACTTCGCTGATAATTTGTCTTTGCTTGCCTTACCGATAAATATGTGTATGTGTCGTATCATGGCCCTAACTCCATATCTCTCTCTGCCGGCGCGGGGGTGCGTAACGTAGTAACAAAATTGACCGAATTAGTTTAAAAAAATCCGATCTGGCAACGCTGAATGTATCGCCCATCACCCCGCGCCCCGCGCGCGTCCTATATCGGAGCATGTTCTTATTGTACTCACCTACAGACGCACTCCGAAGATATTGACGAAACTAAATAGAACTTACAAGCGTGTTTTCGACTAAATAACTTACTAGTTCTTGTTATTTTTTATTTAAAATTTTGGATGATCACGAAGAAATAAAAAAGGGGACATGTAATAGTTGGTTGTCCGCACGGGGGTAAATACGCCCCTGACTAGGGTGCGTTCCACTGTCGCGCACGTGTTTTTGAGCACTGCGATGAATTGAGTCAGACAGCCGCCCAATTACGTCAGTAGTAATCCACCCTTTAGTGGTTCACTTCTCAGATATTTAAATCCCATGAAAAACATAAGTGTAAAGATATTTTGATTACAAATCGAAAGACACCATCAAGGCTAGCATATGCCGCGACTACACTTGTCGCGCGTGTCAGCATCTCCTGTCTTGCTCGCACGGTATTGAAAGGTAAGTGACAGGTAGTTATTTCTCGTGCGACAAAGCGTCGCGTGTCAAAGTTTTACTAGACATACTGCATAGGTGAACCTAAATTAAGGGTCTTAACAATTTTCATGTGCTGCTGAACTCCACACTACACATTCTAATTATACAGTATTACCAGAAAATTGACATCGCTGACCGGTAGCACGTGCTGGGTGGCCTGACGTTGGCAGAGAGTGGGGGTGGAGGGGATCCCCTCTTTCCTCGTGATCTGCGAGCCATTCTCGACGCCACTTTTGCAACGACTCTCCGATCAGATAGACGTCTAAGCCATCGTTCTGCCGTGTCAATCCTATCTCATGTATCTCAAAAAACATAGTTTTGAGAAAAAGCAGTTTAAAGTTTTTTTTCGTAAATTGTTGATAATTCAACGATATCATGCAATAATTAAAAAATATATATTTTGATATATCAGTGAAAGGCTAATGCATATTTTCTGTGTTGAAAATATTTTTATATGTGTATATTTATTTATTTATGAGCTCTAACAGAGTTAGGCGTGACAGGCTCGCCATACTAAGCCTGTCATGCAACGATCTGTATCTAACGATACATGACTTAGGCATATCAGGGCGTGAAATGCGAATTATATTTATAAAGCTGCTGCTGGCTGCATGGTATAATTTTATTATAATGTCATAACAAGGAAGTGGGCATGCAAGTAGAAATATTTTTACCTAGGTACTTATTAAAAGAGAAAAAAAAACTCGTGCTACTCATAAAAAAAAACGTATATTTTGTTTCAGAACGATAACATTAATTATTAATTGAAATTACTCGGGTACGAAAGAAAATATACATAGAAACGAAAATAGATAAATTTCATCAAAAACACAACAAAATAATTTCTTATTTTTAATAAAGCAGATTAGAAACGTCTGCTAACGTAAACCAAATGTTTAAAATGAAGCGAAATAAAAAAAAATCTTATTAAATGAATAAAAATATCATATTGTAAGTCTTTTCATATCCACTACATTGCTTTTGGTAACTACGGCTACCTGTCACCGCTCTTATTGTATTATATAAATAGAGTCCAACTTAAAATTCGAAGCAATTGTGTGGATAAGGGTGCAAACAAATTAAAATGATAAAAAATGTAACATACATTTATCAAAAAAGTCACATTTATTTTTTTAACAAACAAGGAAAATTGCCTACCCAACCCAGCTACAAAGTGGCAGTTCCAGAGCAGTTTGTGGTGCGCCTGCGAGCTGAGCCGGTGCCGGTCCTGGGTTCGAGTCCCGGCCGGGCGGGCGTGAGTGTGATGGGTTCGAATGTTTGTTCCCGGGTCGGAGATGCTATCTTTATAATTATTATTATATGTATTTGAATATCATGTGTATCTTCGTCTAGTACCGGGGCTTTGCTTGGTTTGTGGCTGTATCGATCTGGTCCCAAAGGTCCCACATCGAGGTTTTCGGCGTCAAAAAACGAACTTGATTATAATGAATATAAATTTAACTTAATGATATTAAACTCACATACATTTTTCAATCACGATCGCAGGATTATCATTATTTTCATTTTAAACCCGCGGTGTTACACGGGCCATGCCGATCACCGGTTGTGCTAGACGATGGCTTATACGTAGTTACTTGTATAGATAAATAATTATATACTTAAATACATGCAAAAACCATGACCCAGGCATGAGTATTCGATTTCATCACATCACACAACTGTTTGCCGTGGCAGGGATTTAAGCCCGGGACCGCCGGCTCGGTGGGCGGGTGCACTACGGACTGCGTCAACCACGTCGTCAAAAAAAAGTGCACAAACTAGGTACTAATTAACTAAACGAAAACTGCTTTAACTCGTCGCCGATACAGGTCGGAGCGGTGGCGGAAGAAAGAGACGGGTAGAGAAAGTACTGCGCGCGCGACGAGTGACAAGCAGGATCACGCGCAATCCAGTCGCGGCTAAATCGTGTATCTTAAGTTACCTGATATAGAATTTGCGCGACGTTTACAAACCTTGTCACGCCTAATTGATGTAACTTAAGATACAGTATTTAAGCAATTTACCATGGCAAAATCACAGTTACATGAGTTGTGTGACAGGCCCGTACAGGAAATTGGTTAGATAAATTGAAAAACCTGGTATGTGGGTCCATAGAGGTACTCGAAAAAATACGATTTAGAGCTGTTACGCGTATCTCATGTATGTTAAGATACATGAGATAGGATTGACACGGCAGCGTTACCACATACCATATTAAGATCGTTACCAATATGGCTTTCTTTTTATATTTGAATTGATTTTATTTCTTTGTAAAATTAATGTGTTTTTGGTTGAATTAAATAAATAAATAAATAAATAAATTTATTCAAAAAACATATTACAGCTGTGATGACTACGGACTAAACAGACTTATAACTAGACGATAATACTACGCGCCTGAACTAGGATAATCCTGTGTTTCAGGCTGAGAAAAGGACAAACAATGACAACTTATTCATATGCAAAAATTTAAACACTATTGAATGCTTATGTTAATAAATTAAGAAAATATATACTATGGGTTCCTACGGAAACAACATTTATGCGTCCCTAAAGTAAAAAGTATATAAACTATAATTAAAAATAGTTAAATCACTCACTTTGATACAGTTAATAACTTCTCTGTATCGTCATAAGACAGGTTTTGCAGGGAGGGTGTTTTCTTACAGATCACGTAAGTAAGCGGGAAAAAATCTAACTTCGCATTAAGTCGGTTATATAGCAGTGGGCCTAGGAATTGAAAAAATCTTGAAGAGAATGCATGTCTGCAATGGATAGTTGGGCAAACAAGGTCTTTACGTCGCTTGTTAGTATAGTCAGGGTTGTAAGGAAGTCTGGAATGTGGTTTTAGGACTGTGTTCAAGATATATAGTTGACGAACTGTCAGAATTTCACATGATTTGTATAAGAGGTTAGTAGGAAAACGAAAAGGACGGAAAGTGGAGACCTTGAGAATAGCTCTTTGTGCTCTTTCTAAATTCAGCAGAGTTGTTTTGGCAGTGCCACCCCAGGTAGTAATGCAGTAACTTAACACCGATTGACATAGCGCAAAGTACACTAATTAAATCGTTTAAGTGAACGTGAATCTTTTTTTAAACAACTAACGCCTCAATTAGTTAAAAACAGTTTATTATTTTTTGCGCATGGCGCATCCTTCGCGGGCGTTATTGTTGTTACGAGGCACTGTGTTTTTACTAATAATATATAGCTCTCTCGCGCAGTACACTTACAATATTCATATACAGGTCACTAATTAGTTGTTTATTATGTATTTAATTAAAATTATGATATTATTTTGCATTGCACATTCTTGTACTGACATTTAAATTAATTAATTTCGTTGTTTCTATATTATTATTCTAAAATGTATGTACGCCTGAAAAGGCAGGGTTTCGTGATACGATGTATTAAGCAATGATGACTGCAAATGTTACCCGATTTCCCACATGCATTAAATAAATCATTTCATTTCATTTCAAATCATTTCATAAATCATTTCATTTCATTTCATTTCATTTAATTTAATTTAATTTCATTTCATTTCATTTCATTTCATTTCATTTCATTTCATTTCATTTCATTTCATTTCATTTCATTTCATTTCATTTCATTTCATTTCATTTTATTTCATTATGGGACGAATTACGACAGCAGCTATCAGCACAAGAAACAAACTCCGGTGAGAAGTCAATAAATACCCTTTCATTTATTATGACAATATTCGGCGTAATAAATATAATAAAGTATATATAATAAGTACGGCTGGGTAAGATTATCGCCGAGGGAAGACAGCCACAGTCCAATAACTAGATAAACCGTTGGTCTTAACCCATTAGGCAATACCCTATGTTAGTCTTACCCCTCTTCTTCTCTCTTCTAAGTTGGTCCCTCACTGCTGAGGATGGTGACTCCGCCGATTAATATTTTTGATAGCAACTCTCCACTTCTCCCTATCGGTTGCTTTCTGAAGCGCGCTGCTTAACGTCGTATCCAGTTGGTTGGATATCTGATCACACCATCTTATTGGGCTTCTACCCCGGTCTGGTGCCGTCCATCTTTCCCATCACCATCAGTCTCTCCGAATTGCCAGGGTCTTTGCGAGCTGTGTGACCAAAGTATTGTAGCACACGTTGGAGGCAGATGGTGGATAACCTTGGCTGGCTTTCCAGTTTAAGTTGGGCTATTATGGAGACATTAGTTCGGCGTGCAGTCCAGGGTATACGGAGCATTTTTCGCCACACCTACATCTCCAAAGCATCGATCTTCTTCCGGAAAGATTATTTAAGAGTCCACGTCTCTGCGCCATATAGAAATATGGGAAAGACTAGTCTGAACTATTTTAATTTTTCTAATTTAGTCTTACCCCACTTTTCCTTATATCGAGTAAAGTTGACACTTTATACTCTCGCGGTTACACATAATTAACACAAATTATAAGGGGTGTATCGCGATATTCCTTATTTACCTACATAATCTAACGTTTTGGCAGGGTTGCACACGCCTTAGTCTCAGATGTACACGTTAAACGATGCCGAAACCTTTAATAGTATGTATATATTTATGTAACGAAAAACAAGTAAAAAAAAACGGAATTCAACTTAACCCATGGACAACCCCCACTAGACGGAGCATGTAAGTAGGCGACCCGCACTCACCAACGATAAGGTACGGCAGAACATTAAAGTATCAACACGGTGGCCACCGTTTAGTGGCATCCATGTTTATGAGGTCTCCCTACACCACTTAACACTACAATTTACCATGTTATTTATTTAATTTCTTTTTTCGTTGACGTACGCATGGATCATAAACAAGGACGCAACTAAACGTTGGCCGCCGTGTTGATACTTTAATGTTCTGCCGTACCATATCGTTGGTGCGCGCGGGTCGCCTTACATGCTCCGTCTAGTGGGGGTTGTCTGTGACTTAACCTAAATAAAAGTAACTAACTAAAACTAATGTCCCCCAGATCATGGCCCTGTGGCAGGGTACCCATGATGCCGGCTACATTCCCCCGCTGAATACACTGAGAAAAAAAATTGATTACATTAATCAAAATTTTGATTGTTTTAACAAAGTAACTTAATGTATAGGGAGCAGATAAAGTTAACTGATTACAGCAATCAAGTTGAAATGATTGAAAAAGGTAATAAAGTAACTTTGTAAATCCAGTCATGACCTAAATATAAAAATCATGTTTGTTGACTACTATAATCAAGAAATCCTTAATAAAACCCATCAACGTCTTTACAGATACAATTAAAGAAAATGTTTGATGGAATCAAGTAAAATGATTAAATCAATCAAGTCTACTTTATGAAATATATATAATGCACGATTCAATTAATCAAGTCTACTTTATGAAATGTATATAGTGCATGATTAAATAAATCCCGTCTCCTTTATGGAATTTATATAGTGCACGATTAAATCAATCAAGTTTCTTTTATGAAATATATATAGTGCACGATTCATTTAATCAAGTCTACTTTATGAAATGTATATAGTGCACGATTATATCAATCAAGTGTACTTTATGAAATATATATAGTGCACGATTCAATTAATCAAGTCTACTTTATGAAATGTATGTAATGTACCAAAAAAGCCACAGTAGGGCTAATCCCGTTCGTAAGGACCATGTACAAAATGCACTCTGGTCTCGAAGGGATACAATCAAACACCGAGATTGATAACAATTCAACGTGTTTAATTCTTTGGACTATATGCACTCCACACATATCGACAAAATAACAATAATAATTTACAGTACTTATGCATTTTGTGGTAAACAAACGTTGGCGCGATGTACAATTCACGCTCTACGGTACAGCGCCATCTACCAGACAATTAAGACAACTAACTATTTAATAACAAACAACATGATTTAACACGCATGATTAGTTGAAATAAGTTGATTATTTAATTCAATCTCGTTTACGTTTGATGCAATTAATTGCTTTTAATTGAATTAATGTTTTAACTTAATTCGCGTGTTTAAGTTCAATGATACCATTAATAAACTGACTTAATAGATTCAAAGAATTTCATAATTGACTTAATAATTTTAGTCAAATACATTGCTTATTTGAAATAAGTTGATTATTTAATTTAATCTCCTGCCTGTTTGATGTTAATAATAGCATTTAATTGAATTTATGATTTTACTTGATTCGTGTGATTAAATTCAATAATTAACTTGATACCTTTAGTCAAGTACATTGTTTAATTTTATTAAGCGCATGATTAATTGAAATAAGTTGATTATTTAATTCAATCTCGTTTATGTTTGATGCAATTAATTGCTTTTAATTGAATTAATGATTCAAGTTAATTCGTGTGATCAAGTTCAATGATACCGTTACTAAACTGACTTACTAGATTCAAATAACTCCATGTTTCGATGAGTAAAGTAAATGATTAAATTAAAAGTAATTAAGAAGTTGATCAAATGAAACATTGTTACTTAATTAAACCTTTCGATCAATTTAACTTTGTTGTAGTTATAAAGTATACCTTGTGTATATGATCAATTAAATAATTAATTCAATCATATTTTTTCTAATCAAGCAAAAAGTCGACTTGATTAAATCACTTTTTTCTCAGTGTAGCCAAGCTAATCCTTTGGCCGAGGAATGAGCCGGCTCTGTGGTCCGAAGAACATTCTGACAGTTTTTAGGGTTCCGTACCCAAAGGGTAAAAACGGGACCCTATTACTGACACTTCGCTGTCCGTCCGTCCGTCCGTCCGTCTGTCACCAGGCTGTATCTCAAGAACGGTGATATCTAGACAGTTGAAATTTTCACAGATGATGTATTTCTATTGCTGCTATAACAACAAATACTAAAAAGAAAATAAATATTTAAGGGGGGCTCCCATAAAACAAACTTGTTATATACCGTCCGCCCGTCTGTCACCAGGATGTATCTCAAGAACGGTGATAGCTAGACAGTTGAAATTTACACAAATGATGTATTTCTATTGCCGCTATAACAACAAATACTAAAAATAAAATAAAATAAACATTTAAGGGGGGCTCCCATACAACAAACGTGATTGGTTGCGTTAACTTTGCACCTATTTTGTATGGGGCGCTATACATGCCAGGTGCAAACTTAACTTAGCCACTTAAGGATGGAAAGTGTTTGAACGGAACCCTCGGTGCGTGAGTCCGACTCGCACTTGACTTGTTTTGACGTGACAACGCCTTAAATTAGGTTGCACTCGGAGTCACTCATGAAAAAGTGTAACGCCCGCTCACGTCTGTTACGATGAGTCACCGAACGAGAGAGAGGCCCGCCGGACCGGCGAATGCCTTGCGTCTCTCTCCCACTCAAACATGATCGGTCCGCCGCGCGTTGTCACGTAAAATCTTCGCCCGTAAAACCGACTTTACAGGCAACCAGTTTTTTTTATTTATTCTTTGTGTAAAGTCTGTGGGCATCCGGACTCCAAGATGCGAGTGTCTCCACTGCGAACGCCACAAACATTAAGTTATTAGAAAGACCTACCTTTAATTATGAAGGTACCTAAATAAGGAATATCACAATAAACCCGTTAACTCGTTATAATTTGTGTTAATTTCGAGAAAATTTGTTCAAAAATGTGCTCCTGTGTCATGATCATAAGGGTTTGGATTGTATTGGGAGGCGATGACTCCGCTGCGTATGATCTCCTTGTAGACGAGAGCCGATTTGCGCGCCGTTCGTCTTTTGTTTGAATCGTCGTAATCAACTTGGTAGAGAGCGAATTTGTACCTGAAAATAAAAAAGTTTTTTTTTTTTTTTATATACACGAACTGACCGGTGGTTGACCTCACTATCACCTGATAGTGACTACGGAGTCGTGGATGTAGCTCGCCGGTTCTGTAGTAGCCTATTCACTTTTACCTTGAAGACTCAAATTATAATCTGGAAATCCACCCGATGGGAGCGAGTTCCATTCCTAAGCGGTTAGCATTAGAAATGATGAAGCAGATCGCTTCGTGCGAATAAGCGGTAAACTGACATCATAAGGGTCGTTCCCCTCGCCTGATCGTTGTTCGATGGTGAAACGGGGATGGCGGAATTAAATCGTGCAATTCCTGAGAACACTTTCCAAAATATATTCGATAGAAAACTGCCAAGCTGGCAACTTTGCAGCAATGTTCGAGGCTCTGGAAGATGCCCCCTGCCGTAATCACCAATGAGTCTTAGGGCTCGACGTTCTACTGAATCCAAGACAGCTAACCGGTACTTGGCAGAGCCGTCTCAAAGATGACAGAAAGACTCCATGCACGAACGGACTTAAGCTTGAATGTTTGTGTAATAAGTTTGTTTACGACAAGCTTTTATTACTGTTTTTTTCTCACACAAGAGACCAATGAGCCCAAACACGATTGGTTTAGGTAGGTATCTTGTGCTGTTAGGAGCTCCTACGGCCTCCTTTTGTTCCCATCAGCAGACAAGCTCCAAGATACCAAATTATTGTATTGTCACGTCAGCATATACATGCAAAGTTTCATTTCGATGCGACAGTTAGACGTAGGTTTATTGACCCAGAATTTGATTACATTGTTTGTTAGTTTGTAAAAATTACAAGTGAACCTATTAACAGCGTGTTAATGACAAGACGCAAATGATTTAAGCCACAAGCCACTATCACTACTTTAGGCTGGTTTTAGTGTCGCGCTGACCATCGGTGCGGATTGGTCGGCGCCGATACATATTAGCTTCAGGGAACGCGGGCGGTCGTCCGCACGGACCCGTCAGCTTCATTCTAATGCTCCCTGAAGGCATCTATGATGTTTGGACTTGAGATGCTGGACTTGAATAGCCCTGGACACGGGCCTGTTGTGCCCTTATGGAGTCATGGCCTCATGTGGCACAACAGACTACATACAGTACAGTAAAAGGTAATGGCAACGGTAAAAACGGTAATGCGCATCGCTTTTGTCGATTCCGCACGACGCCGCTTTGCTTCAGTGGAAGCGTTTAGTAGCTTTAGGGCTGTGAACTGCAGTTGCCCACTACGCAATGCGAGACGCTCTACTAGTCTATGCTCATGGTGTTTCCTCCGCCTGCCGCATTTGTCCGCGTTCATAAAGTAGCTTACTTGCGTCAGTTGGTTGACTACGACCAATTGAGCCGCATCACGTTTTAACAAACAACCAATAAAATACAATTCTCAGATGGCATTTGCGATAATCAAAGGGAAACCTGTAATGTATCATTCTGTTAAGTGGAGCAATAGTGCTTAATTTTTTTCCTACTTACCCATAACCACTCGCCCATTCAAAGGTGTCCAGCAAGGACCAGAAGAAATATCCTTGGCAGTTACATCCTGCTTCTTTCGCATCCAACAATGCGTGCAAATAGCCCCTTAGATAGTGAACTTTTTCGTCGTCATTGAGATCCTCGGCTGAGGTTAAAGGGAATCCGGTTTCGGTGATGTATACCACAGGATTGTCGTATGTGTCCTTGAGGTATACCAACGTGGAGTAGAAACCTGGTGGGTACGACTGTAAAATAATTATCCGATTACTTAATTATAAAAAAAAAATAAGTTGGATGCTTGCGGTTGTGCATGTTTTATATTGATAAAACTTGTACCTCGATAATGTTCAAATTTCAATTTGTTAAAAGTGAAACATACAACCCTGTGATACGATACGACGCGGTTGGCCCAGTTGGTAGTGCACCTGCATACTAAGCCGGCAGTCCTTGGTTCGAATCCAGGCAAGTGAAAATATTTGTGTAATGTACTCAAATATTTGTTACTGGGTCATGGATGTTATCTTGATATTATAAAGGTATATCGTCGTGTAGTACCCATAGTACAAGCATTGATTGGTGTGGGACTAGTGTAAGATTGTCACTTATTAATATTTATTTATTAACTTATTATTATTGAGCAAGCAAGCTGCTACCATCTGATCACTAGGCCAAAAAACCCTCTCCATGCCAATGCGTGTTCTACTGGAGATAGACGATTAAAAAATTACTAACCCTCATATTAGAAAAGGAGCTTTCAGGCCAGCTCGGATCCATAAAACTGCCGAATCCAGCGTCATCGTCAAATGATGGCTGATCGTACATCCCGATCACTGACTCATTCCTGTAGACGATAACGCTGGAGTAATGGTTTATGCCGACGAAGTCAGCTGTCCCTTTGATGGACGTCTTCTGTTCTTCGCTGAAGGCTCGAAGTCGGGAGCTGGTGAAGCCTTCTCTTTCGCTTGCCGCGACTACGCGGTCGATCAGTCGTTGAGGATAGTCGCCTTTGAATATCGGGTCCATATACTGTCCGAGCTACGAAAAGATTGCTGAACTTTAGTAAATCATAAGGCACAACGAACACGTGACAACGCGCACGTTGATTTAGCCGCGTGGTACAAGAAACTTACATGTACCAAGCAACGCTGGGTATTCATGTGAACATAGCCTTCAATGAAATGTTCCTCAGTTAGTAGGCCATAAGGGCACTTTTCAGAGCAGAAAGGATTAAATAATTTTACGAATAGGCAAAACCTGAAGTAGATTCTACTCAGATATTATTTAAAAGTTTTTACAATGCTTCGCGTGTCATTCTTAACCCTTATTTATATTCCTTGTCCCTTATTAATTTCAAGGAATTTAACATCTACTTACATAAAAGAGCAGCGTGTCTTATATCAGAAGGGCTACTCCCATGTTCGAAATTCGACAGTCGTATAGTGTCTACTTACATAAAAAGCTTGGTAGTCCTTAACAGCATCGATATCTTCCTCTGAATCGCTGGCTGCTAGAGGCCATTGGAAGTCCAAAGCGATACCCACTTGCCCACCTTGAAACTTCCTGAATTCCGCATCATAAATACGATAAGCATACGCATGAGCTAGAAGAAGATTCCTCCCACATTCATAGAAACCTTGCCCTGGAGATTTTACCAATGGCGGGTGTTTCCCGTTGCCGTAGCTATAAGAACAGTGAATGTGCGGCTCGTTCACTGTGATCCAATGTTTTACTTTGTCTCCAAACGTACTAAAAACAAATCTTGCGTATTCCCCGAACCAACCTACAATGTCTTCATTCATCCAACCTCCTGCATCGCTAAATGCAATTGGCAAATCCCAATGATAGATCGTCACTAATGGCAATATATCGTTTGCTAATAATAAATCAATCAGTGTATTGTAATAGTCGACACCGAGGGGGTTTATGTAGTCTGTTGTGCCATTAGGAAGAATTCTAGTCCAAGAGATTGAGAATCTGTAACTCTTCACTCCTAAATGTTTGAGTAGTTCCACGTCTCGCTCGTAAAAGTGGTAGGAGTCCGCAGTTACATCGCCGTTGGTGCAATCTTCGACTATTTCTGGTTGCTGGTGGAGATAGTAATCCCACATTGACTCGCCTTTGCCTATAAAGACAACAATGTAAGTATTAGATTGATATGCTGCTCGTCTGGCACAACTACGATTCACGACTCTTGTCGCGCGACATAGCATCTCCCGTTACTCTTGCACAGTACAGCGAATAAAGAAATAGGTAATATTTCTCGCGCGTGTGACATTTCTGCTAGAGGTGGTGATATTGATATCGGAGTTAATTAATGTATATTCATTCATTGGTATTAAATAATATTAAATTTAGATAAACTGCTAATTATTATCTAAATCAGTGTTATTTATTACGTGTAGATTTTAATCAGGTATCCTATTGCATTAAACTCAGACAAAGCTTGAAGTAAAAAAATGGTAAATCGAAGAAAATCTATGCGCTCCAAAAGCGACGACGTCTCATTTGCAGTAGAGTAAGTTGGTAAAGCGTATACTAAAATTACGGGTCGCATTTAAGTTGAAACGAAAATTGGTCCAGCTGTATTCGGATAATCGGGAAACATAATAGGTACGTAAAAAAACCAATTCACCTCCTCCGATTTAAAACCGACAAAAAATGTAATGCAGACCTATTTTAATGCACGAACCGAATTAGTTTTGCGACATGCGCTTTTAGTTCAAAGTTGTACCTAAACTAGTGACTATTGGCTAGGCTATTATTGATGAAGCATGGTTTTCTTCTCTTTCCCACAAACGCAACCTGAGACACCAGCGTGCAGCTCTTCCCCGCCTTCATCAACAGGCGCAACATTTACGAGTATTTCTACAATAGACATGTTGACTAATTTTTTTTGAGGATGTTAATCGATTCTATTTTTTATTGTGATCAAATGTCTATATGGGACTGACTACACAAACTGCTCTAAAATTCAGAAATGACCGTCAAAGTTCAACATTTCTACGTAGCGCTAAAAACGCTCCATACAAAACGCGTCAGGCTAGTGACGTCACAGGCCGGTATAGGTACCAATAATTGTATGGAAAAATTAAGAAATTTGGCAATTTCACCGTGAAAAAGTGCGTTTAAGTTCATAGTTGTCATACAATTATTGTTTCGTAAAATTATGAGGATTCTGAAAACATTTTCAAAATTAATTTTGGATTTAAAAAAAAAAACATAAAATTTGCGTACCTTTGAAGTCACATATTTCCAAAAAAGATATATGTTTCTGGATTTTTTTTCTTTGTTTTTGTGATATATTTAGCTAATTTTATTCATATAACTACAGTACCAAATAGCCTATTATACGGTCGTGGCTGTCGCTCTCGTTTCGGTCTATCCTATCTTCGTAAATGCCGCACTTTATTAGATGCTGCTTCATCTGGTATACATTTTAAAGGCCAATGATGATGATGATGATGGCTTAAGAGGCCTTATTCCTTTCAATTTTTTTTTTTTTTCATATTATGACAAATATTTTGTTAATTTGGACCAACTTTTTGAAGTGAATAATACTTTTCCCCGAGTTCTAGGTAGTAACTTTATGAAGTGAATAATACTTTTTCCCGAGTTCTTGGTAGTAACATAGCTATTTCATCCTTTCATTGCGTGTAGTCGAAAATAAGTTGTAAAAACTAATTTTCCGCGTGAATTTTGTAAATTTCGAGTAGTTGTAGAAACAAAAATTATCAATAAAAAATTCAAACTGTAGGTTTCAAATTTAAACAAATAAATCCCAATAGCCCTGTTCTAGGTAGTAACATCAATGATATATTAAGAAACATGTTTGATCATAGAGAAAAATGTCTAAACAATCAGCATTTTAAAAGGAATTAAATGCCAATGATGATGATGGCTTAATTGAATCCGTTATACCTACTTACCATCAGCGTTCCATCCTCCTTCAATCTGGTATGCAGACGTTGATGTCCCCAGGAGAAAATTATCAGGAAACTTCCTGTCATCACCATTTACTTGCGAGGTGACACTGTAATAGTAAAGGGACAGTCTCACTAATCGGGCACTTTCAGAGACTTGATACATCCAATATTGCTTTACACCTTAGTGACCTCTAAGTTAATACGTTAATATTCACATGTTACCGCACTTTATAGCAGTGAAAGAGCAAGCGAGAGAGGGCGCTGTTAAATTTGAACTAATGATACAAACAAACAAAGATCAAAAGCACAAAAAAAATCGCAGTAACCGTATTCATTAGATTATTCCTATTTAAGAAAGATGTTCATTGACGATGAACCAGACGTTCGAAAACTTTGAAAAGGAACGGTAAAATAAAAATAGGTCGATAGTCAGATAATGAGCAAGGATTGTTTTTTTTTGGTAAAGAAATTACATCAGCATCTTTCCAAATCGTGGGAAAAACATTGGAAGAGACAGAGCAATTAAGGATACTGGTAATGATAGATGCAAGTTTGTCTAGAAGAGGAATAATCATATTGCGGCTCACGTCATTAACCCCAATGGCGTCCGATGAAATACATAATACGTTCTTTTTAACATCACTGACAGTAAATTGCTCAAAAGAAAAGGGGGAAAAGTCAGGAATTGGGACGGTTGAAAGATTGTTAAGAGTGTTAGTCTTAATCGAGCCACTGAATGTAGCGGAGTACGGAATGTGAGCACGAAGATAAATTGCAACCCCGCTACACCTCTACCAGACCGATCGTTACAAACCAACAGAAAACCTGGCAGAGAATATGAAGTTGAAGGTAAGCAAGGTTTCAGCCAAGACTCGGACACAAGAATTGCGTGAATATTAGTGAGATTAAAAGTTATCAAGAGATCATTATAATGTGCTGGAATACTTTGTGCATTGATGTGTACAACATTAAAATTTTTGGAAACGTCATCTAGTTGTTCGTCAAGTACGTCGTGAAGAGAAGGAGGGCAACTTTGAAAGCTATAATTACTTAGTAGTAGTGCTCCACTTCTTTTTTGATCGTCTTGGTTCGGGCACTACTATGCCCCCGGATAATAATGCTCTTGATTGTACACAAAGAAATTGCATAGAACAATACAGTTGGTAACAACAGGCGGTCTTATCGCTAAAACGCGATCTCTAAAAATACCGAAAATACTGGCTTGTGACGTCATAAAAATCAATAGTCAAAACGTGACTTGTTTAAGTTTTTATAGCTTTTGTTCAGTTAAAATAATGAAGCACGGAATTGACTACCACAAACTTTTGTACATTACTCTTTTTGTTCTTCTTTACTTTTGATCATGAATCAAAATGAACTACCACAAACTTTTGTACATTATTTACTAGTGTAAGTAATGTAAGTTTGTGGTAGTTCATTTGATTTGGACGGAAATTGAACTTTTGTACATTACTTACTATTAAGTACTTACTTACTTACTTAGTAAGTAATGTACCTAAGTTTGAACTAATAGTTCATTTGATTCCGTGTATTTTTGAATGTGTCTTTTGGTTTGAATGATACAATTAATTTTCTCTATTGTCAAATACCCATCATCATGACATGACGGCAGCAAGAAAATCTTGTCTCTATCGGTTATCTGGCCCGGTTCTATCTTATTATTTATTTATTTATTTATTTAAAATAATTACACAGAATTACAGTTAGTACTGATTCACTGTGAATTACAAAAATAATTTAAAATTACAACATATTACATATTAGGTAGATCCAATTACTGAAAAATTACATCCATCCATCGCCTCATTGTACCTTAAACATTCACGACACACAATTATCCAACTACTTCCAAAAACGTCCAAATCCGATGCTGATGCGAGAAGCGCATTAAGTTATCGTAAGGCTCGAACTAGAGGAGTGATTTTCCGCGCTATGGTTCGCGCCTCAGGAGCAGCAAACAGTAGCCGGCAGCAGCATGGACGGAAATTGAACCTCGATTGAGAAGGGACGAACAATCGGATAACCGGGACGACGCGTTTGGCTCGGTTTGTAGACACCTGCCTACTGAGCCGGCGGTCCCGGGTTCGAATCCCGGCCGGGGCAAATATTTGTGTTATGAACTCGAATATTTGTGCTTGGGTCATGGTTGTTCTATGTAATTAAGTACATATTTATCTATATACGAGGGCTGTTCCGAAATTTTTTAGTTAAACAAAAACTATAAGGAATATAATAAAACTTTATTTACAACTTTTCAAAGTATTCCCCTGCTGCCTTTATGCACTTATGCATACGACTGAACCAACTTTCAAAACAGGAGAAAAACTGTTCTTGCGGAAGGTCAAAAAAAAGTCGCCTGAATTCGTCCACTGCTTCATCCGCCGTCGAAAATCGTCGCCCACGTAATGATTTTTTTAACGTGGGGAACAGAAAAAAATCGCACGGAGCCAGGTCAGGGCTGTATGCAGGGTGTGGTAGCAATTGCATTCCTGATTTGCTAATATATTCCGTGGTTCTGGCAGCCGTGTGGGCCGGAGCATTATCTTGATGAAAAATGATGCCCCGAGCTCCAGTACTTGGACGACTGACGTTCAGCTCCTGGAAGGCCTGTGGTAAGCAAACTTCAGTGTACCATTGGCTGGTAACTGTTTTCCGATCTTCAAGTGGAATTACGGCTACAGGTCCACTACGTCGAAAAAAAACAGCAACCATTTTTTTGTTGACGCTTCGACCGCGAACTACTTTAGTAGGTAAATCATCTTCTTCAAAGACCCATTGTGTTGATTGCTGTTTTGTAAATGGGTCGTAGCTATATATCCAAGATTCGTCGGATGTCACAATGTAGCTCACTTGTTGTGAATTACCATTATCAAATTTTTTTAGCATAAATTTGCACCAATCGACACGTATGTCTTTTTGCTCCTGTGTGAGAAAATGTGGTATCCATCGAGACGAAACCTTCCGAACTTGAAGGTGGTCATGCAAAATGGTAGAAACTGCCCGGGATCCAATATTCAGTTCGTCCTGAATCTCTCGGTGGGTAATGTTTCGAGATTCCTTGATTAGCCATTCCACCTTGATAACATTTTCTAGAGTGACTGCCGTTGGCGGTCGCCCCGGTCTAGGCTCATCTTTGATGTCGCTCCGCCCACGCTTAAATTCACGGAACCAGTAACTGACAGTGGCAACAGATGGGGATAAGGCCCCAAAACACTAGTTAAATTTTCATGAGAATCCTTGTAAGTTAACCCTCGTTTATAATCATAATATATCATAGCACGAAATGCTTCCCGCGTTAGCTCCATTTTTGCGAACAAAAAGTGACAGACATGTTTTTTTTCTGATTTCATAAAAAAATAACTGAATGTCACTGGCCAGTGACTCTTACGCGAAAGAGTTCGTAATGAAATTTGCCTTTAGGCTACAGTAAAATTAAACGAATACAATTAATAGTACGCCGTTGACTAACTATTTTCGGAACAGCCCTCGTAAGTACGTATATCGTTGTCTAGTACCCATAACGCAGGCCTTTTTGAGCTTAATTTGGGACTACATCGAATTGTGTGAGGTTGTCAAATATTTATTTATTTATAAAAAAAAACAAAAGAGAAAAAAAAAATACCTGACTGACCAGCTCTGGACAGTCAGAACATCCTCGCAAGATTTTACAAGTGGTGGTCAGTAGCACATAATTTCGTCTAACCTCGAGGGAATTATACCCTAAAACACGTAACAAAAATTTTGTTCGATACAAAATTGGATAGTATCCATAATTTTTTTTATATAAAAATCGTAAAAATGCTTTTTGGATTTTCTCCAATACCAAAGCGTAATATTCTTCATACAGATTCAAAATTATAGAAGCTGTCTCCAGTTTACTTCGAACTAGGGCAGAAAACACGGGTTTAATTGCTCTAGAACTGTCGAAATCACGCGCATTATGAATTATGACAGATGCATGTGATAAGGACGAATGCACCAGCTGCGTTGGGCCAGTGCCATAGCTTACTATCGGAGGGCTAGGCGGTGCCGAGCGGACTCCTCAATTCCTCACAGGTAACCCCTATCCAACAAGGTGAACCGACGATCTGGTTAGGATCGCGGGCAGAATTTAGATGAGGGCGGCGCATGAGCGATCGTTGTGGAGAACTTTCGGAGAGGCCTTTGTGCAGCAGTGGACGTCTATCGGCTGATATGATGATGAACCCTGATCTACCGAATCGTGGACTGACTAGGGACCGCAACTTTTTGCACCCGCGCCCTCTTCGATTGGCGCATTTCTACAAGCGGAAAACTCGTTGCCAAACGGCTCTAATTTTACTCTAAATAATAACAACTCAAGTTCAGTAAAAGTGCTTGTGAATAATGGCAATAAAAGTATTTTACTTACTAAAGTGCCACCAGCTTCCATATCAGCGACATCCTCGCCAAGCCTTCTTACCCACTCGAGCGAAACGTGTATCGCTCCTAGTTATATACTGTTATCACCAGAGATGTGACTTATCTTAGATACAAGTATCTGAAATACAGATACAAGATACGTATTATTGATCTTGTATCTAAAAATGTATTTTGTATCTTGCATTTAAATGCATTGTGTATGGTATCTTAGTATTTTCTAAATACTTTTTCTGATGAAATACTTTTAGTAATATGTTAGTTAGTAGTCAATTATGTATAAAATAAATGCGACTGAACGTTTTATTATTACCTACTCCAACATCACATTGATAGATGACATTAAGGCATGGCATTAAGTCCGCCATTTGTACTTTACTTATGTATTTTGTGCAATAAAGTTTAAATAAATAAATAAATAAATAGATGACATTAGTAGAAAGAAAGAGTCCCCTCTTTCTACTTTCTAATTTCATACAAAGGTAAGGCAATGAACATCAATATCATCAAAGGTCTTAGGTCAGAAAATCTAATCTAAAATACTGCATTTCTATCCTTGATGTCATTGAAGAAAACCAAAATGGACGTTTTAAAAAGTTTTTGCAGCTGCAGCCTGCAGCAAATGATGCAATTTTAGCCTCAGTATCACATCCTTTCTTTAAAATGAAATGGGTACCAAAAGAGCGGAGGGAATATATAAAATAACTTGACTGAAAGACGAAAAATTAATCGATCTGAAAAACAAAAGTCGGAGGCTTTAGGCAGTATTTAAGGAGATATAAAAAAAGTCAAGAGATGAATCTTATTACATTCTGATTCCTCTATTGAAAGTGGTGAAAAAACGGGATCTACTGCCAGCACCGCTGACTTAGAAACACTGTAATACCTAAAAATCTAAATATAACATCTAACATAGAGGTCGCTAAGGTGTAACGCCTTTCAAATAAACAATGCAAAGATCGACACACAAAGCATAATGAAAAATTCGATAGGTTGCTAGGGAGTTAGGGTAGCGAAGTGATTAACGCGTTGGACCGGCAATCCAGAGGTACCGGGTTCGATTCCCGGTCTCTTCCACCAGTTAACTTATCTTCCAATTTTCCTTTAAGCTTTGATCTTTGTATCAATGGTTTAATATAACTAAGCATCGGATAATCGGATGCTTTTATACCTAAACTTTGGCGGCGGCTTTATTGTTCAGTTGAAGGTATAAGTAGGCGGCTTTTGTTTGAGGTATGAGTGAGATAGCAATAGGATTTTGTCAACTTTAGGTAAATATCCACCTTAATTTCCGCTCCCTAAATATAACACCTGTTTGCCGAGTTCTGCTGTGGAGCGACTCTTTTCTTTTGGGGGTATGATACGGCCTCATAGAAGAAATTAAAAAATTAAAAATTAAATTAACTAAAAAAAGAAAAATGAGTGAAGAAAAGTTTGTAGAACTAGTTTTACTTAAAAATATACTATTTTGTCTTGTCACATTCCAGCGATTACCACAATTTATTCGTAAATAACATTCAAATCTTGTTTTCTTACAAAAGTATTTTCATCTTAAGAAGTATTTCAGATACCATTATCGAAAGAAACTATTTTTGTATCTGGTATCTGAAATACTTAATTTGGAAGTATCTTGCATTTTGTATTCCAGATACTTGGTACAGGTTATGTTGTACATCTCTGGTTATCACACTTCAGGTTTTTGGACAGCTCAAATGGCTCATTATACGCATTTAGTGGTTCCCAAACTTTTTCAGCTCACGTAAAGCATAACCGTCGCGCGACGAATTGAATACTACCTGTCACTTTCCTGTCAATGATGTGCGAGCAAGACAGGTGACGCTGAGTCATGCGACAAGCGAAATCGCGGCAGGATTAGCATAATGTTATTATTACTACTATTAATTATATAGCACGCAATATTTTTTGTAGGCCGAGTCTACTTACTATTCATGAAACAATAGTAGTTTATGCAAGTGCTACATAATGAGAGGTCTTAAATTACGAGTGTGGTTTTATGACGTTTTATAAAACCGTTGCCGTAGGCGAGTTTTATAATAGGATCACACGAGTGTTTTAAGACCTAATTATGTACAGTTGCATACACTACTTTATCTACACACATATTCATAATCATTATCATAGATTTTATGAAAATATGAAACACTCAGTCCTGCCAGTCAGTTTGCGGAGCAGAGGAACACATGACGAAGCGGGGGGAGGTAACCATTTTGATCAAAATGTGAAATTACATCTCTGATTTAGGTCGCTGCCAAGTAAATGTAGGTCCTTACCTATAATATTTGAACTTGTTATAGTAAGAATTTAACAGGATGGGTGTAGATATTACATTATGTAACATAGCTAGTGCATTACGTAACAAGGGTGGTAAAAGAGGAATTGCAAACGAATGTTTATTAGAAGAATTCCGGAAAGCCCTTGGGCTTTAACGACGCGAGTTTGGAATTCCAACACGTACGACGTTTTTCATCACACTTTGGAGAAAATAAAACAAAATTAATAAATTAGTAGTCAATACCAAAATTACTTACCACCCTAGGGCGTAATATACGACTTACCGCCCGATTTTTTAGCATGTGAACCCTTAAAGCCTGTCGCTGAACCGCTCGCTGCGCCGCTAGTCGTCGAAATCGCCTACTGCTTTAAATTAGATGCGTTATAATTACAATTATAATACTCTTTATTGCACACCTCAAGAAGAAAGAAATACAAATACAGACAACATCATTACAAATAGAGGTAAACAATAGGCGATCTTGTCGTCAAAAAGCGATGTCTTCCAGACAACCCTTCCTCCGTAACAAATCAAATGTTTGGTTTGCATTAATATACCAAAAAATTACATTGATCAATTAAATATGTAATTTTTGTCGTAAATTATTTAAATTTATAAACATAATACAAACAAAAGCATCTAAAATAATATAGCTTTTTTATTGTTTATAATTTAATAACAAGTGTAGTGTATTACTTAATAAAGATAAATAGTGATTATTATTTTTGAAAAAAAAAAAGATAAAATTTATTGAGTTCAAAACTGTTAATAACACAGATCCATTTATTCCCCAAACTACCCTATTGGGACGTGACTGCCACGAAAATAAGTCTCGTAACCGCTAACTATCTTCGGATGTCCAGCTATCCTCGTACCAAAAAAAAGGTTAAAATTCGACCAGCCGTTTAAAATAAGTTTCTACGATGGGGCATGATTTGCACCGCGCGCTCCTAATAATTATGAAAAGTTGCTAATGTTTGAACTTATGATGTTTTTAATTTTTAATTGCAGTTTGTACTCATAATGTTAAAAATATAATATAGGTTTTACTTGATTAGGTAACGAATAAGTAGATTATAGGCCGACAAAAGTAATTACTACTATGTATATCTAAGTATTTATTTATGTCTCTCCTTATTCTCAACGGTGGCGCACTGTTTGAGAATCCCTGCTTAGAAATATAATATATACAATTATAGTAGAAATTATCTAAACTAAGGTCATCCACTTACCTGCATTCACAATGGCATTGTGTCTAATACACTCCTAATCTGCTTTTGTTCTCGTAACAGTCGTAACCGCTAACCAGTTACCTAGTACTTACAAAAAAAGGTTAGAACTACATTGCGTGGATATTGAATTTTCAACCTTATTCGTTGTTGAATAGGTTGAGAGACGGGCGGTTGTGCGTTGTGTGTTGTGTGTTGGGCGGCCAAAAAAGTTATGATCACCATTGTTATGTTAGTGTATTTTGTAGTCTAATGTCCAAGGAAACGATAATCTGTATTAACCTTCCAAAGGTGTTTACAATCTGGGGGCACGGAAGTGCCCCCGCCAAGTCGAGCAAACGCGCTTGCCGTAGCATCCTTTTCTCGAAGCTATTCAGACCATTTTCAAACCCCCTCTATTTCGTTGTGGACAAAGCTAGAATATAAGCCTGAATTTTAAGTGACGAGGAGGGCATAATATAACTAAAGACATATTCTAAACTAGCTTTTGCCCGCGACTTCGTACGCGTAGAACTCGTTAATTGATATTGACAATAAAAAAAAAAACAATTAGACTTTCAACCCTTTCAGGTATTCAATACTCGAATGGAATCTAGTTAGTAGTTTAGTTCTGGGCTATTGGGTGAAAGCCATGGACAAAATGCAAAACATCCTTTTTTTAATATTTTTGGAGTTGCAAGGCTAAGTCCCATTCGATTCAATAAGTTATCCGAGGCTAAGTCCTATTCGATTCCATAAGCTATGCTCAGAAATGGCTCGAGATGGTGACGGTCCATAATCAACTGACGAAGAAGGTATGGTTCTATTCACCAAAGAATTTTGTCACATTATGAAATTGGGACAAAATAATTATTAGGTAGCTATTATTATTTTTCTAACTTGGTTTTTACAACTTAGTTTATTGAATAAATTATCAATAAAAATTCAATAAATTATCCTTAATGTTTTATTTAGGTCAGTAAAAACATGTATTTTTTTTGATTTGGAGACATGAGCAAGCTACATACTGTTCATGAGAAAAACATTTCGTGCCCAAATGTATTCCTGCTACTTTTCATGTTCGCCCCTGTGATTTATTAATAGTCATAGAAAATGTTAAAAACTTTTAATGGAAACTGTAGACGTTTAAAATTAAATGGTAAATTATTCGGTATAATTGGAACACGTGGTATAAGTACACTTTGTCCCTTGGCTTCTCCCGTTAAAATCGTGCCCTTCACAATGTATTTCCCTAATTGGGTGATTCTCAATCTAGCGCCGTTGCCAAATTTGGGTGCGTCTAAGTTGCGCATTAACAAAACTGGTACTTTTTTTGTTGATTTTGAAAACAATATCATTTTTGATGCCAATATGGTTCTTTCACATAGCCAGTTTTCGTCATGAATATAAGTGTGCCTATAAACCGACCATGAAAAAATGCTCGGTCGGTGATAGAGCCAAAAAATTGCACTTTTTCTATTTCCTCTTATAAGTATCATAATAAGGCTATCCTTCTCCATCAAAGCGTGTCAGGCCCTTGACTTAAGCACGTCGATTATGTAGCATAATAATTGATTGACAATTCGGGTCTTGTCGAGTATCCGAGTCTAAGATCCGAAAAATACAAAAACTTTAGCCCTTAATTTGACAAAAGATGACGAAGGTCGCTGGTTCAAGCCTCGTTATGGTAAAATAGAGCAAAATATTCTGGTTCGAAAATAATATATGGAAAAAGATGGTCAAAGAATTTGTTCACCCTGCCATACACGCCAAATTATGGGTTAGAAAGAGGCAATTCAGCAATTGGCTGTTTATTTACGACGATTTCCGAACACTGGCGACCATTGTTTAAAATTAAGATGAATGAAATGGGAATGAACGTAAATACTTTCTCGTTTATAATATTATTAGGATTATTTATATATGTTAAATATCGTATCTTTGCATACTGAGTTATTTACTACTTTATTTATACTCAGTTACCAAGCGGAGGTACATAGTCAAAGCTCGTAGGCACTATTTTCAGATGATGTGCGTATCGGAACCTACCTGAAGGGCTACTCCGATGTTCGAAATTTTACTTTCGTATAGTGCTATTCCATTCACTCAAATATACCTTGACAGGAGATCGAGAGGGATGGCACTATTCGACAGTCAAATTTTGAACATCGGAGTAGCCCGCCCTTCTGCAATCACTGGTTTACATGTCTTGCCAGATGGGTGTGTGACGTTTGTCAAATCAAATGTGATTGATTCAAATTTGTAAAATTTTATGTATTTGATTCTTGAAATTACGCAATTAATCGAATTTTGCGGATACATGTTCCCATATCAGAATTTATTGTTTTTTTACAAAGAATTTTTTGGTATGCGTTTGGTGAAGGTCTATCGTAGGTAGATTAGTTTACGTCAAAACGATGACATGTAGGGAGTTGTTGCAACTACAATGATTTGCTCTCCATCCAAAGTTTAATCCCGTTTTTCACGGGAACACTACATTTATTCGGGATGAAAAGTATCCTATGTCCTTCCCCGGGACTGAAACTATCTATATACCAAATTTCATCAAAATCGGTTCAGCGGTTTGAGCGTGAAGAGGTAACAGACAGACAGACAGACAGACAGACAGACACACTTTCGCATTTATAATATTAGTATGGATTTACTTTCAATTTGAACCAGTAGTTTAGGGATTATTGCCAGTCAAAGTCCCTTAATTTTGTCACTCACTGATTCACTGACTCATTTACATACGATCATACGAATTCTAAGTCTCTTCTAGCAGACACACAAGCTTGAAATTTTGAGCTCTATTACGGTTTGGTGTACAAATCATCAAAAAACCTAAACATTACAAAATTTCCGTGTAGTTTTCCAGTTATGCGAGCTACATAGATAAGTTTGTATTTCCTTATGAACCCTATAAAAAATACGCGATTACAAAGTTAACTTTGCGGTTCATATAACCTTCGATTTAGATACTAAGACCTCAGGCACAGAATACTTATTATTAATACATACAGAATGGACACGCTCACCGCTGCACCGAATTGAGTTATCAGTATGAAAGTCAAAATGAACGGGAGTTTAGGCTTTTATCCAGAAGGAAAGACATGACGACAAAAATCGTCCCAAGACTGCAAATCGCAAGACACGCCGCTTGCTACCAGGCTATCCAGCTATTCAACAAACTACCAATACAGCTAATAACAATAATTAACAGTCGTATTTTCAATGCAAGACTCAAAGATCTTCGGAAAAGTGTTATTATTCTGTGTCGGACTTCATTAATGATTGTAATAATTAATATTTTTATGCATGTATCGATAGTATAATTAATAATTATGATTATTTAAATTGAGAGTTGACATGTATTTAATTTATAACCAAACCTAGGTATAAACCAATTGTGCAGTATTTTAGTATTAAGTTATGGATTAGGCTTTATTATTATTATTTTTTTTATGTTTGATATCATATTCACATACAATGTACCACATTGTGACTGAATAAATAAACTGAACCTCGCCCCGCAGGGGCAGTGAGTTGGAATCGTGATGGTGACAATGATGGTGGTAACTGGTGGCGGTGGTGGTGATGGGGGTGCTGGTGATGATGATGATGATGAAGCTAGGGACTGGTGTTGGTAATGAGGGTGTTGGATTGTTCAGATGATGATGGTGACTGGTGGTAGTGATGGACGCGTTGCTGATGATGATGATGATGATGGTGGTGGTGGTGACTGATTCTGATGAAGGTGGTATTGGTGATGATTATGATGACGACGATGGTGGTGATTGTTGGTGATGATGATGATGGCGGAGTGGAGGTGACTGGTGGTGGTGATGGGGGTATTGGTGGTAAAATTAATGTGTAAGTAATAGTAATAACCCTGAAGTATTTATTTCATAGTAAAAAAATGCATTGAATGTTTACATGCCGTGAAACATGCCAACTTTGCCCGCTTTTTTCGTAAAAACCCGAATTTCTCTCTTTTTTTCTATGAAGGGATAACGTTTTTTTTTGTCTAACGCATCCATCGTATACATATGCATGCGTTTATTACGAGAAACAATTTTTAAAACTACATTTATCCAACTTTTTTACCATTTTTCACCTCGGGTAAAGTATCTAAACTTTTGCCAACATTGCCCAAATCGATTATTTTCGTAACTATAGCCCCTACAACGTTAAGATAAGGATCAGTATGAAATCTGGGGTAATAATGGCGTTCCACGTAAATATCTTGGTCTTAACTATACAAACACGTGTGCAATATGGGTGGGCAATGTTACATAGGTATTTTGTTTTGCTCCATACAAGCCGAATCAAGCAGTTTGAAATTGTCAGGGTTGTCACTTTTGGTTGAGTAAACCATCTTTACCAATACCATTATCAAAATGAAAAATGTATGCTTATTAATATTGAGTACCAATAGTTAGGCAGTTATTTTTTTACACCACATTAGAATTAACTAAATAAAAATTGTCATAATTGAATATTCTGTGTTTTTGTGTTTTATGGACATGACATGCAGCTACTGCTAAAAGTACAACGGCTTAATAGAAATACAATTTATCTTACCTTAAATACATTACCCTCCTTTATTTACGCAGTCAGGTAAAATTACGACAAGGTGACAACCCTAACCCCTTTTTTAGGCTGGGCAATGTTAGCATTCATAGGTTAGCAAGTTACTGGATAACATTACCCACCATCATAACTCTGGTTTGAATAAGTATTTTAGTACAAACTACAGTAAAAATTATCTACAGTTCTTATTTTATAACAAGTAATAAGATACATTCACCTGAGGCTTTCCCATTCTGTAAAAAATACACCAGAACTTCACCTAGAATTGGCCCGCCAAATCACGCACCTTATTCGACTAATTCCAACACGTTACGGAATGAAGTTGTGCGCAAATGTGATTCCCAGTGATGCCACACATATAATCTATTTTCCACTAAAAATAGTAGTGTTGCCATAATCATCTTGAAATTGTCTACAATCACGTTTCTTTTTAACCGACTTCAAAAAAAGGAGGGGGTTCTCAGTTCGGTTGTCTTTTTTTTTTTTAATGTTTGTTACCTCATAACTCCGTCATTTATGAGTCGATTTGAAAAAATCTTTTTAGGTTCATGAATAGACATCTCAAAATATTTTGGTGAAGATCGGATGACGAGATCCATGAGGAATCGAAGGAATTCCTGAAATTTTATAGGCACTCATAATATTTTTCATATATTTTCTAAAACTATTTAAGTATTAAAGTGCTTAACATCGGTAGAAATTGGATGAATGCGGCGCAAAATCGATCGTTGTGGAGAACTTTGGGGGAGGCCTTTGTCCAGCAGTGGGCGTCTATCGGCTGATATGATGATGATGATGATGAACAGTCCGACAAGAAAATGAAGGTTCCTCTCTCTGCAGCCCTAACCACCGGCAGCCTGGGCCCTGCCCGCTGCCGGCGGCACCCTAGGTTAGGTTTTTTATATATGTTTATATTTTGTAATTTATATATTGGGTTTTACATTTTATATATTGTAAAGAATTTAACTTAAGAATCAAAATTAATAAAGGAGATAATAATAATTATTATAAAATAACACAATAACTTATTGTAATATGCCTCGTACAGCATTGGTGTATTTACGGGCAGTCTAGTCTGTCGGCTATCATCGCCAGGACAATGACTTGACTCGCCTGGGTTGGTGAAACGGCGATATACCCTATTAAAATTTCACGAGAATCGGTTGAGTAATGCGGCACGTAGGCGAGAACAGCGGGTAATCCGAGCATCCGGATATACGATTTTTGGCCAAGCAAAAAAGGACACGCTTTGCCCGCTACGCTAGCCCGAAAAAAACAAATGAATTGTCTAACAGTATCGGTTATCAGGCTGAGATGAATACAATATTTACGTCCGTGTTTGGGTCACAAACATACATAATTATTAACTTTTTTCCGACAGACCACTCCCCAAAGAGGCCTTATTCCTTTTAAAATGCTGATTGTTTTAGACATTTCTCTATGATCAAACATGTTTCATAACATATTATTGATGTTACTACAATAATTATAACAGGGCTATTGGGATTTATTGGTATTATAATTATATTTGAAACCTACAATTTGAATTTTTCATCGATAACTTGTGTTTCAAAAACTACTCGAAATTGACAAAATTCACGCGGAAAATTAGTTTTTTCAACTCATTTTCGACTTCACGCAATTTAAGCATGAAATAGGATGTTACTACCTAGAACTCGGGGAAAAGTATTATTCACTTCAAAAAGTTGGTGGAAATTATCAATATATTTGTCATAATATTCAAAAATTTTTTTTTAAAAGGAATAAGGCCTCTTATTCTGTTTGGGGGAGTAGTCTGCCGGAAAAATATTGCTAAACCGACTTAAAAATCACCTTTTTTGAAGTCAGCTAACATCATCGCTATGGGATTTTCCCTTCGTTTCCGAGTTCCGTCGCCCCAAGGGAAGTGTTAACCTCCTCAAAAGAAATCCTTCACAATTTCCCGGCGATTCCTGCGAATAAGTCTAATGTTATCTCACACTTACACATGTGATGGGGAGTGTACACTGCATGGCTCAATCAGAGAGGAAAGATAGAAGCTGAATCGACATTGGCATGGTAGTGTCAACTTAACGACACGGTTGGCGCAGTTCCCCATTGCAACATGGGCTCCCATTTTTCTCCCACCAGGTGAAATAGAGCCACTATGTTGTACCAGCATAATTATTAAAAACAACTTTAAAAAAAACCAACTTCAATGAGCGACATGGAACACTTATATGATTTTCTCAAGGATGGCTTTGTCAGAACTGGACCAAATTTAAATGGGACCACACGGGAAGCACCAGCTTTCAAATAAAAAAGAATCATGAAAATCGGTTCACAGTCGAAAGTTCTGAGGTAACACACATAAAAAAAGAACAGTCGAATTGAGAACCCTTCTTTTTTGAAGTTAAAAATGCCACAAAGTGCGATCCCGTGCTGGTAGCTTCCATTGATTCCCCGCTAGTCCCGCTACCCTGTAGTTACCCGCTATTCAGACTAACAATTTAAAATATTAAATATTCCCAGAGCGTGTATATTTGATATAACCGCAAATTGTAGCCAGACGCAGATTTTAGTGCTATAATCTGATATTTATTTTTCGCTGGCAACATCAGCCCAGTAAACAACAACAAGTTGAGCTCTTCAAATTTAATTGAAGAATATTGTAAAATGGTACATAAACAGTGACAACCTATTACCAAGTTGTGATAATAACCTTACCTCAAGAAAAAAACAACAAAGCATGGACTTAATCACTATAAAGCACTAAACTGGAACACGGTGAGACCACATATTATTACCGTTACACTTTTAAATCGCACAATTTTCGTTAAAACAATACAAAATCCTTCCGTTGTCATCAAAACTAACGGTGTCTTGTTACGTTTTTTTTTTTTTTTTTTTCCTTGTGGCTACTGCTGATTGGATGACATTGACACTTGACAGCAGATAAGAAGTAACCAACAGATGTGAACTTCGTGTTGCCAGTGGAAAACTTTATTTCTGCATGTTGACCACAACGCCATCTATTGAGAGATAAGTACACCGTTTAGTCTTATCGGTGCAACCCGAGTACACCGCCAGACATAAGAACAAAGTGGACATTCGCAAAATAAGTAAAATAACACATGAACAAAACTTACCTTACCACTTATTAAAAAAGGTCAAAGTAAAAAAATGGACAACACAAACAAATTGACACTAAACCTTGGCAGCCGCCCATCTGGAATGACTTGCCATAAATGTAAGAGATCGACAGATAAAAAAACAAGTGCCCTGTGTTCATCGTGTAGCTTTACTTACCACTTTGAGTGTGATGGCTACCCAGAAAAAATCTATAGGATGATGGAACCCCAGAAAAGGGAAATTTGGAGATGCAAAACTTGTATCCAGAGAGGACACGTATCGAACAAATTGATCTCTCCATCAGGAAATGTTACTATGAGAAAAAACAGAAAAATCAACACCCCGTCGCACGAGCCTGAATTTTATTCTGCTTCAAATTCACCAGCTATTTACACAAAGGAAAACGAGCCCCCGGCCCCAGAAGTTTCTGGATATTCTGGTGGCTCTTCGAATGCAAGCACCCTATGTACTTCGGATACACACAAGAGGGACGACTCCGAGCCGTTGACTGGCTCTGCCTTACCTATTGAGGGAATAAATACACTGCCCGGTGAGATCAATACACAGGGAATTATGGATCTAAGCATCGCTAATAACTGTTATCAGTCAGATACAGCCTGTTCATTCGAGCCGGACTCACGGAAAATCACCGAACTCGAGTTATCTATGAACGCTACATTGCCACAAGAAAAATTGACAAAAATTCTAGACTATTCTGTAAATGAGGTCCTAACATTAATTGAAATGAAAGAGGAAATAAACCAGCTTACCTTGGAACTCGCCTCTACCCAAAACCAACTTGAAGAGGTAAGTATCGAAAACAACGGCCTGAAAAGAAAAATTGAACGACTACATACAGAAAATGAGAGTCTAAAAAAATTAAGCCAGTCATCCAGCTTCTAAATATAAGCAATATAACCGTGTATTTAAATCTTGCTTACAAAAAGCGCAGCAAATATACAATAATAAGTTCATAAAAAGTAATAAAAACAAATGTAGAGCCACCTGGAAAACCATCTCAACAACTTTGTCAAACGATTTCTACAAACACGATATTGACCATTTAACTTTTGAAAATAAATCCTAAACAGATCCTAAGGAAATATGTAACATTTTTAATGGGTATCAGATAAATTTAACAAAATACCAGTCATGAAACTGGAGAGATCGTTGTACAACACTCAATCAATCTTTTTGAAACCTACGGATGAATATGAAATATACAAAATACTCATGTCCTTAAATAATACCAGAACATCTGGACACGACGAAATTACAACAATGGTTCTTAAGTTATGTGCTCATATTATCTGCCGCCCCCTATCACACATCATCAATCTATCCTTTATGGATGGTGTCTTTCCAACGCAATTAAAGCTCTCTATAGTTAAACCACTCTTCAAAAAGGGGGACAAAACAGATCCAAGTAATTATAGACCAATAACAATAATCCCTATTTTGTCAAAAGTGTTTGAGAAGTCTATATTATACAGAATCAATGAGTTCCTAGATAAACATAACACATTAACTTCAAAACAATTTGGGTTCCGCAAAGGAAAATCCACTACACTTGCCGGATTGCACTTAGTAAAAACAGTCACAGAATGTTTAAATAAGAAACAGCAAATCGTGGCTATCTATTTAGACCTGAGTAAAGCCTTCGATGTTATCGACCATACAATCCTTTTGACAAAATTAGAGATGTATGGAATAAGAGGTAAAGCTTATGACTGGATACAAAGTTATCTTACGGGAAGAACGCAGTATACAGAAATTGAAAAAATTGTTCGCCAAAATAACAGCACGGTCATCAAAGAAAAGTATAGGTCCGATCTACTTGTTAATAAAACCGGCGTTCCACAAGGGAGCATACTTGGACCGTTGTTATTTTTAATAGCAATGAATGATTTCCCAATTTGTCTAAAGCAAAATCAAGATTGCATTATTTTCGCTGATGACACCACACTTATAATACAAGATGACTGCAATTCTCGAGCTGACTTTGAATATAAAGTAAATAGTACATTATCAGAGGCATTTAAATGGTTCGATGTAACAAATTGAAAATTAACATGACAAAAACTAAAGCTATGCAATTCAGTTCATATAATTCAAATCCACCTCCTATAAAAATGTATTATGATAATTTAAATGTAGAATTAGTTGACATTGTAAAATTTTTAGGCTTCAGTATTGACAACCATTTAAATTGGAAACTTCACATTGATAATGTTTGCAATAGACTCGATAGATTTGTCTTTGCTCTCAGAAGATTGAGACAAACGGTGTCACTAGATGCAGCTCTAACTGCCTACCATGGCTACGTCTCATCAGTCTTAAACTATGGATTATTACTATGGGGAAATTCCGTAGACGTGCACAGAGCATTTAGACTCCAAAAAGGTGCATTAGGGCCTTGGACAATGCTTGGTATCTGCAAAGCTGTAAACCATTATTTAGCAAATTTAATATACTCCCGCTTCCATGCCTTTATATAAGAGACGCGTGTGTCTTCGTTAAGAACAATCCTAGTCTCTTTGCCAATCGATGTGATACCAGTGCTAGACATATAAGAGCTCAATACCGGGGCCTGTTATACCAACGTCCTTGCCGAACACATATTTACAAAAAAAATTGCTACAATATGTGTATAGTTCTTTATAACACTTTGCCTGATGACCTTAAATTAGAAAATAAGAACTCGTTTAAAAATAAGTTGACAAAATGGTTGCACGATATGTTTTGACAGTGCTACCGAATATTTGCATGGGCAATTAGTTCATTAATTTTTTGACTTATTTAAGAATATAGAGGCTTGATAGTTATAAGACAATGTAAGGACATGTTATAAATTTTGACACTTGGTGTTTTTTTTTTTGTAACTATTAGGATTAGGTATTTGACGGTAAGATGTTTTATTAAAAATTAGTAATAATAATGACATTGTAATAATTTGCACACCTGCATGCAGGTTGAATATGTTGTACAAATTTAGCTTTAAGATCTTATCCTGTTACCATATTCTGGCAAATAAAAAAATTTGATTTTGATTTTTGATTTTGATTTTGATTTATAACAATTATTAATTTAGCGTTAACTGCCAATTTCTATAGCGTAACTAATTTTTCAAAAAATTTCTTAGCAGCACTGTATCTCGTAGTTATTACTATAGACAGTTGTCATCATCACGATGTTAAGTGTCAACAAACAACAACCAACAAATTCATTGCATGCTGAATTATTTTATATAAAAAAAAGTTAGATTTTTTAAATAACTTACGGGTCAATATATTAACAAGTGCCTATACTAGACCCGGTAAAGTTTGCGGTTATATCAAATATACACGCTGTATAGTCTCTAGGCGTCACAGCATGCAATAAGATACTATTACTTAATTAATAGAATTTTACAGAGAATTATACCGGGTGGGCCCTGTAACAGGAGCAATAAATTAAAACATACATTGATTTGTCCCTTGAAACTAAACAACATTTGTTAAGCAACTTCTGAAAATGACGTGTATTAAATGACATTTTGTAGAATAAAGTTTACACAAAGAAGCAATGTATTGCGAAATGACCGATATTAGTAGAGTGACAGCTATGTCAATGCTCAGGGAATGTCATCGTTGGAGGACATACATTGAAAATACTATTTAATTTGTTTGAAATAATATAATTTTAAAAACTGACTTTTTTTTAAGTTGATGAACAAATGTAATTCAGTTTAACGAGTAAAATCTATGTTTTAATTTTTTGCTTATGTTACAGGACCCACATTTTACCTATGCCTTTGTAACAGGAACAGAAAACGCCGACCCAGCTCTACAGTTGGTGAGCAGTGTACTAGCTCAAAATCTACGTCCCCAAATCCCAGAGGTCAGCAAAAATCAATGGCTTACGGCCAACCGACCTTGCGAGTTTTATTCCGTTCGCTTGACCTTAATGCATTGTCATATCAGCCCTTATGACCTCTGGAGTTGAAGATAACTTTCATATGAGATTATGAATAGTTGTGTTGATGAAACTTTTCGGTTGTCAGTAGGGATTTTCCTTATGAACGTTTCAATAAAAACAGGATTTTTAGAAATATTGACACAAAGGTAAACTATGAAAAACCGGCCAAGTGCGAGTCGGACTCGTGCACCGGGGTTCCGTACAATGTGATGTAATTAAAAATTTAAGGGTAAGGTTTAAGGCAATTTTTTCTTTATCTGTGCTATAAGACGTTGCTTCGTACCAAATTTCAAGATCCTGAGTTCACGGGAAGTACCCTGTAGGTTTTGATGCCCTTGCGAAATTTGCAGCATAAAGATACAGCTTTTGATTGCATTGGCTTAGAAGTTTTATTTTTTCACAGGTCCAAGGGACAGTAGACCTGAGTCATGTTCAGCAGTGGTCGTCTGTGACTGAAAGATAGATACATATTTATATATGTCGCAGTCATCTGGTTGAATCTGCTATTTGATTGAATGACTAGAGCGTTAATTGAATGACAACATTCAATTGAATGACTAAAGGACAACTTGTCAAGTATAATATGTATAATGTTCAAAGTCTTGACTAAACGTTATTTACCTGACTGATCTTACGTCTGCTCTGTTCAAAGGGCTATGTTATAATCCGCTAACTAGTTGGACGTTGAGTGACGCTTGTTCAATCAACGTTCGGCCTAGTCATTCAATTGAATGTCGTCATTCAATTGAATATTGTCATTCAATGAACGCGCTAGTCATTCAATCAAATAGCAGATTTAACCAGATGACTGTGACATATATATTTCTACTTTAGGGTTATGCACTATTCAACCTTTACCGTAATGACATTTTCTTTCTCATCGAGATACTTTCGCCATTTGTTTGACCTTAATGTCTTCTCATATCAGGCCGTTGGAGTTGCAAGATAACTTTTATATGAGATTAGGGACGGATGGTTTGATAAAACTTTTTGATGCTCAGTGGGGATTTGACTTAAATGAACGCTTCAATGTACACAAAATATTTTCCGATCTGAAGATCTGAACCACAATTCGATTGTATCGATTTTGATTGTGGCAATTTATTTGAGATCTTGCTATTTGGGGTTTAAAGGTCCCTTTCTAGGCTTTCGTACCCAAAGGATAAAAACGGGACCCTATTACTAAGACTCCACTGTCCGTCTATCTGTTTGTCCGTTTGTCACTGAACCGTGATAGTTAGACAGTTGAAATTTTATATTTAATTGTATTTTTGTTGCCGCTATAACAATAAATACAAAAAAAAAAAAAAAAAAATATTTAAGGGGTCTCCCATAACAAACGTGATCGGTTGCGTTAACTTTGCACCTCATTTGTATCCGGCGCCATACATACCAGGTGCAAACTTAACTTAAGCCGGCCAGTTAAGATGGGATAAGTGTTTGTACGGAACGCTCGGTGCGCGAATCCAACCCGCACTTGGCCGGTTTAGTTTTTAGGTACCTACTTCTTTTTAGTTTTTCGTAAATAACTCGTAAACGGTGGCGCATACAAAAAACAATCTACCTACTACAGGAGTAATCTACCTACATAAAAAAAACTTAAAGGAACCGACTTAAAAAAACTGAAAAGCCAAAAATAACCCGATCATGTACAGATTACATTTGAATGTAATCTTTCAAATAAAAAAAAGAATCATCAAAATCGGTAAACCCGTCGAAAGTTCTGTGGTACCTACCGTCATAAAAAAATATACAGTCAAATTGAGAACCCTCCTCCTTTTTTAAGTCGGTAAAAAATTCTCTTCAAAAATGATTCTGCACCTTCTAGCTCAAAATAAAAATCTACCCTACAATCAGCAAAAGTCATCACGTGTCACAGTTGGGTTAGCGTTTCAATTTTCAAACGAACACAAATAAATTTATTTCCACTCACCGATATTGTCCGTTTCCATTGTTTCACGGCAACGGCACATAAATGGAACAGATGGATATTGCAATGGATGGATATATCCGGGCGTAGCTATCACGTTGATCGGGATCCCCAATTACTGGGTGGGGTTATCGCCCGTGGGTTGTCTAAAGTTTGACGTCTTGCGGTGATTCTTAGACTACGCTGCTTTCACCTTTTTTTTTTCAAAACTAGTTCGTATAACCAAATTAAGATTAATAGTTTGGGTGGTAAAAATAATATTTTGGGTTATTCGTGGATGGGTTCTGTGATAATAAAGAAATGAAATTAGTTTAAACATAAGACTATTTGAAAATTTCAAATGTTTTCAATTGCGATCTAATAATATTATATTTCGACCAGGCATAGTCATCATTTCATCAACCTGTGTACAGCCCTTCAGATGGGGTGTGTAATGATCGATATAAACATAAATGGTATAAGTATGTTTGATATAACAACATTTGATATAATTTCATATGATATAATGACTCATTTGATATAATAAACGTTTGGTATAATTTCAAAATATCTATTTTTATCGTATACTTATCATTTGGTATAACTCTTATTTCCTATAACCATCATATGGTATAATGTTCATTTGGTATAACAACATTTGTGTAGTGCTCGTACCTAACCTATATATATATATATTTTTTTTTTGCCTCTTTTTTCCTTTTTTTTCTATCCTAACCTAACCTAACCTACGTTTCTAAGTGAACTTTTGGTTTAAGTTTTTTTTGAATGCGGGGGGCCTCGCCCCCCGAGCCCCCCTGTGGGGGCTCCGCCCCCCGCCCCCCTATTTCTCTATACCCTATACGTTATGCCATTTGAACGTTAGATAAAATAAACGTTATACCATAAATTAATTAGATTATGCATTATACTTAAAGAATGTTATATCAAATGTTATTCGATAAAATGATCAGTATATGAAACAATAATTATATCAAATGTTGATATATTAAGTGTTGTTATATCATTCAATAATTATATCAAATGAGCGTTATACCGACTGAAATTATATCAAAAGGTGTTATAGCCATCGTTACGCACCCCTTCAGATGACAGCCCGTCAATTGCCAGCCCCAATAGTTATTCATCTGACATCTACATTCCAAATCTAATCAAATGCCCATTAGTTCATTACCTGAATAGGCCGATTGGTCATCAGCTGACGGCGCTAGTAGCACAGTAAATATAAACGCAGTATTTCGACTCAAAAAAGACGTTGGGATTGAAATAATTCAACACTTATGACACTTTATACTTTCGCGGTTCGTTCACATAATTAACACAAATGACACGGATCTATCACGATATTACTTATTAGCGTGATTCTTTATCTTTCAAATCTAATTCCTGGGAACAACATTTTATTCTCTGTTTCTTATAATTTCTAATTCAGGATTTCTATAACTATCTTATAATTGAAAGGTATTTAACTTAGCGCCATCTATGAGAATTTGCGTTACGCATGTTCACATTTAATTGCAAAACACATTTTAGTTCATTGTACGGCCTGGAGTTTTAATAGAACATTACTGCAGACGCTGGCAAAGAAGGGCTTGCCAGTTGAATAGGGATAGTGATACAAAGCCGGCAAGCCCTTCACGGATAAGGCATGTATAGCGCTTTTCTCAGCATATGCAATGAAAATCAAAAAATACAATATAATACAAAACAATACAAAAATGCTTTATTGCACACCAAAAAAAGTTTACAAATTCAATACAGAACAATAATTTTAATAACGGTAGACAACAGGCGGTCTTATCGCTAAAGAGCGATCTCTTCCAGACAACACAATACAAAAATGCTTTATTGCACACCAAAAAAAGTTTACAAATTCAATACAGAACAATAATTTTAATAACGGTAGACAACAGGCGGTTTTATCGCTAAAGAGCGATCTCTTCCAGACAACCATTAGGTAGTGGAGTTGATTAGTATAAATCACACAATGAGTAGGTGATGCAGAAGGGGAAGGGAGAACAAAATAATTATCAACAGATAAGCAAGTAAACGTATCAATAGATATACACATATATAAATATATATGTATAAACCTACTTAAACATACATAAATATAAATAAAACAAGACAGATAAGGAACACATAAACAGTCAGAGGCAAACGAACGAAAGCAGTTTCACAAATCACACCATCAATTTTATTAATCGAGAGATAAATAGTATTCTTTTATTTTATTTTTAAAGATCACTGGCGTTTTAGCACTCCGCAATTCTACTGGAAGCGAATTCCATAGCAAAACGGCTTTAAAAGTAAAGGAATTCGAGTAAAATTTTGAGTGCGAGGAGGGGA
This sequence comes from Apotomis turbidana, assembly GCA_905147355.2. Lineage (NCBI taxonomy): Eukaryota > Metazoa > Arthropoda > Insecta > Lepidoptera > Tortricidae > Apotomis > Apotomis turbidana. The sequence continues at coordinate 15,098,176 of LR990301.1, read as the reverse complement.
CAGCTAAAAAGAAATTTTTAGCGCACCTTGCAGACGAAAGGTAGCTAAAGCGCTCTTTAAGATACAGGGGAGTTGCTCGGTGGAAAAGTATGCCATAAAGAAGAGTAAGAATGTGAGAGTTACGCCTATGACGAATAGGGAGCCACTTGAGTTGAGATTGGAAACTAGAAACATGATCATATTTTCGTAAACCAAATATGAATCTGATGGAAATGTTTTGAATGCGCTCAAGCTTATTAAGTTGCTCCTCTGAAATATCAAGATACGAGATATCAGCATAGGTTAGAATCAGGAATACACCACTCAAAAAAAAATCTGCTGTTTAGGAGTTCAGTTCAGGAACACAGAGGCCGTGTTTAAAAAAATACTTCTCTCGAGTTGTTCACGTTATGACGACATTTCATTACATGATTGAGAGAATTATTTTACTGTGACAGTATCGTTCAATTAATGAATTTGCTTGCTCTTGCAATTATGCAACTGACTGCTATTGCAATTGAATGTACGTCACTTTGACGACTATTGTTCCCACGCAATTTAGCGAAATACTATTTGTACCATGTTCAAGCTTGCCAGATAAAGAAATGTGATTTAAGCCAACTAAAAAATTAAGCAACTAATTGGGTTATCTTTGGTGTACTCCACGGCGGAGTTTTGTGCACCGGTTTGGTTGGGAAGCGCACACGCGTCTAAAGTATACTTTGAGCTAAACAAGGCCATGCGACTCATCTCTTGCACACTTTGATCCACCCCGTGCCACAGACTTCCAGTTCTCTGTCGAATTCCCCCGCCTGACATGAGAAGGAAAGGAGCTCTGTGAAGAGAAGTGAAAAAGATCCGAAATGTCCCTAATCTCCCCATCCATTCGGAATTTTTGCATCCAGCCAAATACCGCCTAAAATCCAGAAACGCACCCTACAGCATTGTTAAAAATTTGCCCGAAGGCGATTTCAACGTTAGGCAGGAGTGGTTGCAGTCTTGGAGTTCCTTGATGACAGGCAAGCTGGGCTCAACGATAGTCCCCGATGACGAAATTTGCGGAGTCGAACTCCCAAGACGTGATTGGACACTTAACAGACTCCGTACTGGCCACGGCCGCTGTGCCCAATACAGGCATCGCTGCCGTTGGGCTGCTTCTGGGACTGCGATGCCGAAGTGCAATCCATTCAGCACATTACCGAAGAGTGTCCTCTAACTCGCTACACTGGAGGGCCTCCAGGGTGGATCAAAATATTTTTTTTTGGAATTAAATATTCTAATAGTAATTGTACTTGCTCTAGTGGATTACGATTAAGATTTAGTTCTACACGATAGCAATAGGAATAGGTTTTTTGCCTCCGCAAGGTCGTTAAAGTTTCCTAAAAACCTATACTAGACCCAAATTTTTCAAAACTCTAATCGCATTTATAATTATATATATGACGTTTACTATAGTTATTCTCATTAAATACATAGTTATTCACTTAAAGGAAGGCCTGATTCTTTCAAAGTTAACCTCAAGAAAAAGCATGCCAAAATTAGGCAAAATAGTAATATGAATGGGTTTTATAATAATAGTTTCTGAATAACCCTTATTGTTAATTTAATGAATTTATATCCTCTTCATAATGTTTTTTCATCTTGTGATCATTAAGGCTAATAATTCGTTCTCAGTGTTTTTTTTGAAAATTGGACCAATTTCCACATTTTTAAAATTCTTTACAGCGATGCGGAGGCAAAACACGTTATTTTAAAAATATAAAAAAAATCATCTCGCATCTTTATACTATGCTACAACTTTTAAGAACTATTAGAAGTTAAATATGTAAGGTTTTTTTTTTCTCATACAAGAGCGATCCACCCTACTGGAGGCCCTGCCGAACACCTAATCAACCTCAACAACGATGATATCAAGTCTCAAACATAATATATAAGCTGTATTCGACGCATAACCGTGCTATACGATTAAATAAAAAAAAAAACTGATTGAGTCATGATGTTCAAGCTAGCCATAAAAAGAACGATGATGAAAAAATTAATACCTCGGCATAGGAGTCGGTAGATTAGTTGACAAAGCATCCGTCTTGGTCCGTAAAGCCGTTGATGTGGGTTCGAATCCTGCCTGAGTAATTAAATTTTTCGCAATGTTAGTCGTCGAATTGAGGCTCTGTTTTATATGTCCAACGTCGACTATTAAAGCTACAAATTTCGCAGTTATAAACCGACCATTACGCAGTTGTAAATGGCGACATTTCCGCGGCCGCGTTTGGAGTGGCGCGGCGCTTTGTCAAGCTTTTAATTTGATGCAACAGACATCTAGGATCAGTAATATAAATTGCTGTGTACAACGATGAATAATCTAGATTAAAGAAGGAAATAAAATAATGTACATTACAGGTTTGAATAAACCCTGTAATATACAATACAGCATATGACTAAAGTAGAAATATAGTAAATGTTAGTATCGGCGAATTGGTCCGTATAAAATGGACCAATCAAATTCCTCCGATTTAAATGCACAACGCTGGACGGATTTTAACCAATTTTGGTACAAGGATAGCTGAACATCCAAAGATTCTTACTTTTACTTTTTGCCTGACTACGGTAAAGAAAAAGAAGTACGTGTACGAAGTCGCGGGCAACTCCTAGTAAGTATCTGTTACTAACCAGATATGGATGTTCATCCGAAATAACTTAGTTTGAATTTATAAATTAAGACGCGGCCTGATTGGTTTCTTTTCCCCGCTTCAGGGCACACGCAGCCTTATCTGACAGATAACAGAGTTAAAAAGAAAGCTTCATAAATTTCAGGAACATTAACTCCTGTACTCCGGAATACGTAAAACGTACGCCGCACATGAAGCGTAAAGAATGAAATAAACAACCTTATCCGCATTTCGATTTCACAAATCTAACTCCATTAAACCCGAGCAATATACAGTCAGACGATCGATTGTCAACAAATTTGAGCCGATGATGCCGAATATAAAGTCTAAATCTTTACGGTAGATGGCGCTACGATGCCATCCTAACGCGTGATGAAGCAACTGGTTGAAAGATTCAATGGCTCTGATATCTGGTTCGTGGTCCAGTTGGTAGAACGCCCGTGTTGGCACGGAAAGCCGTTGGAAACGCGGGTTCGAAACCTGTCTGAACCATTAAATTTTTAAATTTTTCGCTTCATTGTAACATTTGGTTTACGTTAGCAGACGTTACTGCTTTAATAAAAATAAGTAGGTATACTTATCGCCTTGGATCTTGTTTGTACAATGAAGGAAACCACATGATCTTTACCTTACATGATGATGCATTAAAAACCAAAACAAGTAGGTAAAAAGTGACGCCCAATGGATAACCACGCCTTGTATTAATTTTCGAAATATTCATGCACTTGACCATGTTATCGTTTTTCGGAGTTTCCTAGCGGGATCGAATCCGAAATGATGAGATGCAAGAGAACTAAGGTTGTAGATTATAGCTCAGACAGTGGCCAAACTTAAGTGGCAGTGGGCGGGGCACATTGCTCGTAGAACCGATGGCCGTTGGGGCAAAAAGGTTCTTGAGTGGCGACCGTGTACCGGAAAACGCAGCGTGGAAAGGCCCCCAACAAGATGCGCGAGCACAAATTGGATGCGGGCGGCCCAAGACCGATCGTTGTGGACTTTGGCCTTTATGCAGCAGTAGACGCCTATCGGCTGATATTATGAAATATATAAACAATTCTATCTCATTTTTCATAAAAGTTGTTTTCACAAAGCTACATTCCACGTTGACGCCGATTATTTGTCTCTGTATTGTGTTTTATTGTATTGATTGATATTTCCAAAGCCTTTGCTTACAGATGAATTCGATACTCTTTGTAGTTTGCGATGGATATGATTGCGTCTTATTCCAGGCTTTGATGTATTTTTAGAGGATGTAAATTCTGACATTCCTTTGAAGAACTTTCTCATTTTTTTTGCGAATCTATATATTTAACTCGTGCGTTATGCTTTAGATACTGGTAACATTAACAAATAAGGAGTAGTGGAATTAGAGGAGACCTACGCGAAGCAGGCGACTACAACATGGCACTCCTCCTTTTTTGAATCCCACGGAGTTTCTTGTTCGGGATAAAGCTTTCTTTATACCAAAATTTACTAAAATTGGTTTAGCCGTTTGAGAGTCAAGAAGTAACAATCATACACATAAACACACTCACAAACTTTCGCTTTTATATATTTCATATTTAAATACTCATTCGTTTTGTTTGACGCTTGTTATAGTTTTGAGACCCGTGCGTGTGGAAGCCGCCGACATGGGGAAGCCTCCGGAGATGTTGAAGAGGGGCAAACGTAAGTACAGATGCGCATTTTCTCCCTCACTTAAAATTCGTCATGACGTCACAAGTTTTAATCGTAATTTTCTCCATTTGCTTCAGGTTACACCTGAAACGTTTGCCTTTTTTGGATACCTTTTGGGATACCCTTTTGGGCGACGTGATCGCCATCCTTTTTGGACGACCCGTAATCTTAGTTAAACTTCTTTTGTAATGCGTTAGCGAGTCGTGGCGCTTTGACGCCGTCGTTTTTCCTATATTTCTTTCGCCGGGTTTTACCCCAGGTTCGAATTACCGCCTATGTGGCACTAGTGTTTTCTCTCGCCCCGTGCGATTATTAATAAATTTGCCTTGGGTGCTTCTAACCCCTTACTTTGCCCTACGTGGGATTAAGTAGAAGCAACTTTGCTGGAGATCCATCTGTCGGAGCGGCCTTCGTGGCAGGAAGTGTTGCTGGGACAGACGGACCTGCAGTACCTCACCACCCCGCAGTGGGAGGATCATTTTTCCCAGGCCTAGCCCTGTTTATCTCCACAGTTCCATTTTTCCTCACCCAAAGCGTGATTTAAATTTCTTTTTCCGAGTGCTTCTCACTCCTTACTTTGCCCTACGTGGGATATAGTAGAAGCGACTTTGCGGGGGACCCATCTGCCGGAGCAGTCTTCGTGGCAGGAAGCGTTGCTGGGGCAGACAGATCTGCTGTACCATCAACCCTTAGGCTTAGTACCTACTGACACCAGGTTGGTGACATTATTCTAATTTAAACTGCCTTCGTTCAAAAGGTGAGAGATTGTAACACCTATATGTGGCCTCAATGAGTACTGTAAAATAAGGTTTTAATTTTAAGCGATACCACTCAAATTGAAAATTTAGTTTCTGTGCCCTTCCGGCTTAAAATTATAAGTTTAGAATAAAAATTTAAGCGATCCATTCATCACAACAAGGTTACCTAAAAATTTTGTACATTTAGCATGAATTTTTATAATGAACCCTTCTGGTTTTGAAAATTTGGTTTAATTTCTTCCCCACCCATAGAACCTATTCAAACTTGGCTTGTGATTAGAAGTCCATTTTCCTGCTCTTAGCTATCCGAAGGTGAGTAGCCTGGCGCCCGGTTTTTTTCTTTTTATACTTTTTTTGTATTGATCTATTCATCTGATATAGGTCAGCGACCCCTCTGGTCGATTTGTTTAATCTTTTATTTAGTGGATTTTTCTACCACCTTTATTTTTTGGTTGCTCTGGTGCTTCTGATAAGCCCATAGCCACACACCCGAACTAATATATTACAATTCGGCAAAAGAAATATTGATGTTATGTTCCTTATAAAAGGCTGCGAAGTATGACGTTTCCGATGCAGCTTGACGAGAGGTCGTTAATGGAATTTCATACAAAATTTGAGGCCTAGGCCGGCAACATGCTCTTTTTTAATTTCTATTCCACTTAAGTTTGTGACATGGCATCATGTCGATCAGCCATTAAAAAAAAAAAACAAAGCAACATTTGCTTTTTGGTTAACTATGACATTCTGCCACCATGTTTATTAAAAAAAAAACAATTAGCGATTTGGTATCTTTTGATCAACTTAAGAAATAACACATCACATAATTAACAAATTCTATTAATTTTTAAAATATAAATTGAAAATATTTCATCTAAATATTAGCGATAAAATTGTCTACTCAAACCAAAAAGAACGCGTAGGATTTTTTTTAATCATTTCGGAGGGAAACTTTAGTAGATTGAGAGAAGACAAGTGCATAAAACGCATCATTTTACACGAGACGTTTATCCATCCGAGCGAGCTTGCGAGTGACGATGAATATAAAGTCTAGTGTAAAATGCGTTTTATGGACGAGTTGCACACTCTATTTTTCACTCCGATTGCGAGGAAATGAAACTGTATCATGTAAATAACATATCATGTATACTTAAAAACAAATTTAATTAAAATTCAATGAAAAATATTTAAAGTAATAGTTTAAAAAGTAATAAATGATAGTAAATAAAAGTTACAAGTTTATTTCAAGAAGTTTTATTGTGTACTTTGGCTGTTGGTATCTTTGCCTTGGTCTTAGAATACTTACAAAACGAAATAAAATAAAGAGTTAATCCTGTTCCAGACCTTCCGATCCGATCCGATTTATCAGAAGAAATCGGATGATGTGTAGTGCAATTGTTAGGATCTTATACACATTATCCGATTTGTTCCGATAAATCGGACCGGATCGGAAGGTCTGGAACCGGTTTAATTGTATGAAGTTTTATGTTTTGTTTTTTTTTACTGTTTATTAAGGACCTTTTTCGTGTGGCTGTTGGACCGATCGCCTTGGTCTTCGACGACGATTTTACTTTATGCTCTAGAGCATAAAAAGCAATTTTATGTCGCCTACGCACAGCATAAAGTCGAACTTTTAGAGCAAGAGAAGTGAAAAAAATATTTTCTCTGTAATTGTTTTATGAGCTTTGTTGTGCGTTGTTAATTTTAGTATTCATAATTCAATATGAGTTCTGACGAAAATACCGACAAAGAAATAGTGTTAATACGTGTTAGTTATAGTTTTTGGTAGGTAGCTTACTTTTAATGTCTAGAAATAAATTTATGATTTTTTGAAGTTTTTTTAATTCATTGCGTGTTTGAGAAAAGCACTATACATACCTCGGCGAGAAATGGGGTTGCCAGCCTCATACCTATCCGGCCTCGCTTCGCTCGGCCTTCTATGTATGTGTATTCGGCCGGCATCCCCTCACTTCCCGGCCTCTGTAGTAATGTACTATTTTTGCCGAAAGTCTTTGCTATAGGAATCTAGAAACTGCAGCTCTTTGTTTCTCTTGCTCTCTTATATTTGATTTTACAATTAATTTTTTTTCGACACTACAGTATAGTTTGCGATTTTATTGGATGAAGGGCTATTTGCCCTTGAAATCCTTAAAAACAATGTTAGCGTCGGTTTATGAAACATGTAAGTCTCATTTTTTTATGTGGGTAATCACCTCGATTTTTATATTAAACCCTTCATACAAAGATCAAAACGCAAAGCTAAGGTGTAACGCCTTACAAATAAACAATGCAAAAATTGACACACAAAGCACAAGAGAAACTTTGATAGGTTATCTGGGCGTTAGGGTGGTGGAGAGGTTAACACGATGGACCGGTAATCCAAAGGTACCGGGTTCGATTACCGGTCTCTTCCGCCAGATTACGCATTTCCATTTTTCTTTGTTCTATAATCTTTGTATCAATCGTTTAATATGTTAACATAAATTTTCATTTATTAAATTATCTTTGTCACTTTGATGATTGCGTTATGATTCCTTTTACTCAACACAGTTGTCTTTTGTGGGCAGCATACAAGCGATAAAACAAATAAACTCGACAATGCAGTATAACACCCCGCTTCGTTAGGCAAATCGTCTGTCAAGCAATTTCATCTCGCCACAAGCTCGAATTGACTTCAACCTCATTGAACGACCCCTCACACAAAAACGTAAGCGACTCGCTTCTGTATCTCAATTCTGACTTTTTACTGTAATACCGAAATACTGCGACACAATTTGTGGACCGGATTAAATTCGCGAATAAAAAGTTATGAACGTATATCCGTTATTATGTCGTAATACCCTAAAAGGTCAGTCGAAATTCGACTTCAAACTTGGGGAGCAAAGATTCTTTTTAGATGGAATATTACACTAAGATACGAGTTTGTTGACGTAAAAGCTTAATATGGAAATTGTCGCAGAGAACGTTATCATAGCTGAAGGATTGGGAGCAGTACGTTGACTTCAAATAAACTTTTAATCTAAATGTGAGTGTTGCAATATACTCCTCTCTAAAATAATAAAAAGTTATACTCAAACATTAGAAGCTATCTAATACACATTTAACAATAATCGCAATGATTCAAACTGGATAATATTATAGTTGATCCATTGCAATATAGAAATAAAAATAAAAACGTAAAAGAAAAACTTAAGTACTTTCACACATGGGCCACACCGAGATTCAAACCCTTTGGATTACCGGCTCGACGTCTCAACCGTTTGACCAGAGCCACACAGCATGTGCACTTTAAATTTCCCTATCCGTTTTGATACCTGTACCTTTTTTCATTTTAAAAGGTTCAACCTTCTTTATCGTGTTAGTAATGTGCTGCTAATTTACCCACATTCAAAATATTTCGAAACATAATTGTGTACTAAATAAATATTAGTTATCCATTGTTCATAATAGCTTAAATACTAGTGTCCGACCGAAACACGTTTTTCTGCCGAAACCGAAACCGAAACCGAAGGTTCGGTTCTGATTACAGTTTCGGCCGAAACTGAAACCGAAACCGAACCTTTTATAAACGTGATTAAAACGTTGTATGAAATGTCAGCGGGCCGTTCTTTCTAGATCTAATAATGAATAAAATGAAAAATTTCGCTGGTCGATGGAGCTAACTGTTCCAATTTCAGTTTGGTCCAAAATTCTTTCATATGTACGGACGATTGGATACTTTTCTGTTATCGCCTGAAAGTCGTATTTTTTAACAGATGCTCATGAAATTTTGTACTTAGATTATTTTTGTCGATTAGAGCAATTTTTAAAATGTACAGATGGATATAGAGTTAGGTGGGGGTAGACAAAGTAAAAAAAATACAAATTTCAGCAATTACACAACAAACTCACGTTTCACTTATTGTTAAATTGAAATTTTAACATTGACACTGGGTATAAATTAAATTACCCAAAAAGTGAAAAGCTGTAAACTGTACTGAGGCAGCGATCTGTTAATTGTAGATGGTATAAAATGGAACAAGTTTAAAAATTAGCGTTAGTAGGCTGCCTGATTGCAATTATAAAAATTAAAACTCAACCATTTATCTTGTCTAGCAACAAGATAAATGGTTGAGTTTTAATTTTTATAATTGCAATCAGGCAGCCTACTAACGCTAATTCAGACCTAGGTACTAATTTTATTACATACACGCTACAATGACGAATCCTAGTCCTTTTATGAGATAAGTAAACCTCCTCACTTTTATCCTAAATAACCAATATCGCCGTTAATTTGTTAGTTAATTAAGAAAATTTGCGTTAAAAATTACACTAGGTATGTGTTGATCAATTCATAACAAAAACTAAATTGAGTAAATTTAAAGTAAATGTATATTTGTAACCGCAAATCTCTGCTATTTTGAACCATTCGAAAAACTAATTCGACACTCTCAAAATTTCATGAAAATCGGTTGAGAAATGCGACATTAAGGCAAGGCAACAGTCGGTAAGCGCATAGACATCGAAACATCCGGGCATACGAAAGAATTTTGGGCCACGCTGAAACGAAAATGCTTTGCTCACTCGGTCGGTTACTTAACATTACTCGGGGAACAAACACAACCGTCACCTCACTGAGCAAAGTGATTTTAGCGGCCGGCGGAGTCAGGCGAGCGACGCCATATTGCCAGCCGTGCCGACTGCCGAGCGCACCCGACGTTAGCCGATCGCGACCCGACAGTACGATCTTGTAAGTTTCGGCGTGGCCGAAAGGTTCGGCGGTTTTTTGGCCGAAACCGAACCTTTGGCCGAAACATGATTTTTAGGCCGAAACTGGCCGAAACCGAAACCGAAACTTCGGTAGGTCACTATTAAATACCTAACTATTGACATAAATTAACGCACATGTCACGTTACGGAAAATTACCTCAATTATATGTCATAAAATTAAATAAGTTTGTCAAAAATTTCATTTTAGTGACAAGCTTTTATAGCCGACTGTACTCACTGAGTAGATTCTAAAGAGCGCAAACTCGGTAGGATTGTTTTTTCTATTGTAGAATTCCATGGCCACCTTCCGGCTCCATCATCAGATCAGCCCCATGGTACCATATTATTGTATTGTCATCAAAGTTAAGTAAGTATGCAAAATGGCAGCTCAATCAGTTGACGATATCTGCTTCAAAATTGAGTTTCAAGATTCCACCCGAACAAACATACTTACATACATACCTACATACATACAATGAAAGTTAAATAAAAGCTTGTAAAAATTAGTAACTTTTCGTAGTTGCAGAATCTGAAGAAATCTCCTTTGTTCTTTAATTTAGGTCTTAAATTGAAGAACAAATGATTGTAGGTAGTTCATAGGAGCTTTACCTATGAATTACAAAAAAACTTCCGCATCGGTATATTATTTATATTTATTTATTTATTTATTTAAATTTACAATGTTCTTTGTTTTGTCCATTAATGTAAAATATTAATTAATTCTTATGGTGACTATTCAAATGTATATTTATTTTCTGATTAATTTTATAATCAAAACAACATTTACATTAAGTCTATCAGACTAATATATTAACGTTAGGCTAAAGTCAATGAGCTGTTTGCTATATTTATATTGTGTAAAGCTTAGCTATAAAACCGAAATGTCTGTTTATTTGGTTTTGCAAAAAGACAACGCACGGGTCTTCGGAGAGATTAAGAACCATTTCACTTTAATGTCTCTATAAATCCGCTGCTGTTAAGCACCGAACTCGCTGTTACGTTTAATCATATATACTGAAACTTCTATCTACGCCCATATTGTTAAATTACTAACTTATATAACTTCTTCTTCTTCAAGTGCCTCTCCATTACTGAAGGTTGGTAGTCAGCTTCTTAAAATTGTCCTTCTCAAGCGCCAATCTGAACAGCTGCTCGACGGTCTTAATCCCTGTCCACTCCCTGATATTTCGGAGCCAAGACATCTTGCGTCTACCTGCTTTCCGCTTCCCGGGCACATTTCCCATCATGATAGTCTGCAGGAGGGCATACCGATCATGCCGCAGTACATGTCCGAGGTAGGCGACCTTTCTCTGTTTTACAGTCCGGATAAGTCCGACGTTTTTTCCCATACGGCGTAACACTTCTACGTTTGTAACTTTATCCGTCCAGCTGATACGAAGCATGCGACGGTATGACCACATTTTAAAAGCTTCTAATTTTTTACGGAGCTCTGCTTTCATGGTCCACGCTTCACATCCATACAGAACAACGGGCCAGATGTAGCATTGAAGGAGCCTGGTTCTCAATTCGATGGAGAGATGTCGACTGCACAAGACTTTCTGCATGCTAGTAAATGAAGCACGGGCTATTTCGATACGAGCACGAATTTCAGTATCGCTCTCCCAAGTGTCAGTAAGCCACGAGCCTTAAATACTTATACTTGTCAACGTTCTCCAGTGTGTTGCCGTCGACCTGGATGATTGCACGGATTTTCTGCGAGTGTGATATTACCATGACCTTAGTTTTCGAGACGTTCATATTCATATTCACGTAACTTATATAACACGTTCAGATAATATGAGTAAAGACCTACATTTATATTATTAAAACTATCGTGAGACATCTTTACCTAATAATTTTAAGCAACAGTTTTAAATCACGTAAAAATTGTCAGGAACGGCCCGACATGTTTCGAACTCATATGGAGCTCTTCATCGGGTGCAGCTATCCTTGCTGCTACGCGACTCGCGGCCCACTCAGTATGAGTTCGAACCATGTCGGGCCGTCCCTGACGATTTTTACGTGAGCTTAAACCGTTTTTATAATTATTAAAGACCTAAATTACCATGCATGGACGCGAAATCAGTACGTAATACCAGTAACTCCTGCTGAGGATCGAAGCGACGGAGCGCGCGGTAGCTAAAATATTATATCATCATTTATATCAAAATGTTTCCGAACATTTTGATACCTATGTTAGATTTTATGAAACTTAAACCATTAATACAAAGATCAAAGCACAAAAAAATGCGTAACCTAGCGGAAGAGACCGAGAATCGAACTCGGTACCTCTGGATAACCGGTCTAGGCGTATTACCTCACCACCATTAGCGCCAGGATAATATTTCGCCTAGCTAAAACCAAAAAAAGCTTCATAAATCTAAGCCTCAAAATGTATAACCATCTACCTGACACCATTACCTCCATGAATGACATTAATTATAAATTACATTTAAAAAAGACATTAACTCAAAATGTGTTGTATAGTATAAGAGACTATTATAATATTGATTTTAAAATTAAAAATTGAAACCTGACATAAATATTGTATAGATTTAGCTAGTAAGCATGCAATGTATTAACCCTAAGACTTATTCTAGAGCATATTGTATGTCAATGGAATAAATGATATTTCAATTTCAATTCAATTTCAATTTCAATTGAATTCCTTGTGCTTTGTGTGTCGATCTTTGCATTTTGAAAGGCTTTACACCTTAGCGACCTCTATGTGATTACGTTAATATTACCATCTTACCGCACTACCTTATAGCAGTGAACGAGCAAGAGATAGGGCGCTGTTATTTATACATTTATGAAACATACAAAGCACAAAGAAAAATTTAAATTGCAGAAGATACCCGGAACCGAACCCGGTACTTCTGGATTAAGGGTCCAGCGTGTATTGCGGTCGCCACTCAAGAACATTTTTGCCATCGATTCAACAGCAATGTGCCCTGTGTGTGCGCTTTCTAGGTATGTAACATGAACCATTCGACGAAAAATTATTCGAGACAATATAGACCCGATTTAGAAAGTACCCGTTGCTCGAATCTAATAATACATTCAAATCCACCATACAGTCCATTACTCTTAAACAAAAGACTATCAGCGCGTTACAAATCAAACGATTGAAGGTTCCGCTCCGCCAAATACGGTCTATCCAACCGTCCGAAAAACACATCATTCGGATATTCCCTACAATATCAACTGTATTCGCTTTGATGTATGGTTATTTTGGATTGAGTTGTAAATAGATAGGAGTGTGTGAAAGTAAGGTAGGTAAGGTTGTAATTTCATATCAGAGTTAGTCAACTGAGACCAGCAGTCAAAGGGTATTGGGAGCGCGATTTGTGAGTTTGTTGTAAATTACTCGCATGGTTTGGTTAATGAGCGTTCGCTGGAAACGACGAGTTTGGTATTGCTTTTTGGGTTCTGTGGTCAGTTTTTTCAGTCAATCGGACTGTGTGGGAGTACAAACACAAACGGGAATGTATCCGCGGCACAGGAGTAATTTGTGGTCAAATTAATGGATTCCGTATAAATTACATTGTATGTTAACTGAATTATACGTATTTCGTAACAGTATATACAGATAATTACCATTAATGCCATTAGGCATTAAGTTCGCCATTTGTACTGACTTTTGTTTTGTGCAATAAAGTTTAAATAAATAAATAAATAATAAATAATAAAACGCTAAAAACAAAAGAAACGCTACTTTATTTTGATATCGGCGTGTATTTAGCCCGTTTTCAAGGCAAAGTATGTAATAAGTAAGGACTTAATATGCGTGTTAACTTAGCTAAATGTGTTACCGGAGAATGGGGAAGTAAGGTGAAGTTGTAATTTCATATCAGTGTTACTCAAATAAAAACGGCAGTGAGAAGCATACAATTTTTCAAACGCTTTAATCTGTAGGTCACGTGTTTTCATTCGAGCTGTGCTTGACTTAGATATTTTCAATTTAGATTTAAATTTAGATTTACTTATTCCATAAAAACAAATTACATTATAAATTATCCTAAGTTAATTTACATGAATCTTGATATTATGATCGTCAATAGGAACATAAAATTAAATAATAATCATTCCATTAAGTCAAATACACCATCATAACATAACTACAACAATAATAATAGAATCATAAAATGCAATGTCACATAAAACAGAAATATAATTATGTCACTATGAGTAACATATCTCCCATGGGATCGTCAGAAAAACATTAAATAACTAAATAAGGAAATATCCGCAGCAACTCTAACGGACATGGAAGGATTCCGTTGATAAACTTTATTTACTATATTTATATTCTTAGCTGTAACAGTACGATTTCTTTCCTTCTTTAAAACGATTAATAATTCGATACAAAGTAGTTCTATTTATAATACTGAATAACTCTTGTAGCGAATACTTCGTGATAAACTGTCTTCATTATTATAACATTTATAACTCCCAAAATACAATGGTAATTCCTCCTAAATTTCATACATTTAATGTCTACGGCGGCCGTGAAATTTATTTTTCTTTAAAAATTAAATATGTTTTCACCAAGTTTGAAATTTGAATTTTTTCTCTTTACTTCTGGGACAGACAGGCTACTCAGCGGGTCTGTGATTGTAGCTTTTATCACGCGATAAATAAGTGACCAAGTATCCGTCCCGTTTTAACATAATGCGAGTGTGAGTGATAGTTGCTTTGTCATTTATTTATCACGTGATAAACGCAAACATCATAGGCCCGCAGATGCATTATTTAAATAAGTAGTTAACTTTTCCCGATTAAGTTTTTCATCTCATCCATTTTACAGAACGGATGAGATGAGATTAAGGGTTAAAAAGAAAAAATAAAACGGAAAAAAACGGTGAGGTTCACAGCTCACGGTTTCATTAAGGGTTTGTAATATTGCCTGATACAACAACGATTAAGAGTTTTTTCGAAGACATTTGGTTTTTTTATTTTCCTTTACACCACTGAACCCTAAAAATTAACGTTTGTTTCAAAACAACTGAACAGTAAGCACTAACAACTACTTTTGTTCTTATTGTCGCCATGTTCTACCTGGAGCGGTTGATTTTCGTTTTGTTTCTCGCCGAAACCAACTCGGTAAGTTTACAGTTAAATGTGCTGTGAAAAGTTACGTAGATGAGTATTAGATAACAAAATATGGGCAAATGTACATAACTAAGAAAATCACAATACGGTATTTTGACTATATAGTGAAAATAAATTGGGTCATTGAAACCACTAAACACACAATTCAAAAATACGCGGAACCAAATAAACTACGAATAACTTTTAGTCATCTATTTTTAATTCGACAAGAACTAAAAAGACAACGTAGTTTGACTAATTTTTATGACGTCACTAGCCAGTAGTCTTCATAGAAACTTCATACTAAACAAATCGTGTTTGACATTTTGTAAAGAGTGTCATTTCGCATTTCTGTCATCAAATACCGTATTACTTACTGTATTTCATACAAGAAGGTGCAACTTCGTCCAATTTTTTTTCTTTACCAAAGATGGCGCTGTACATTCAGCCAAACAATTGGTCTGTCACTTTTTGACTCTATCTCACAATATATATTAAGTTCATAAAGTGGTGGATCAGTTTCTTGGCTGACTGGACGGCTCGCCCCATGCGCTGCATCATGCTGTTAAGATTCTTCCTGAAATGATGACACATCTCCATAGAAAACTGATTTTTACATATCAGTGCAGATACAATTTCTGTGCTTTATGGATAGAAGATACTAACATCGTATTGAAATATATTTAATCCAAGTTCTCTAGTGACACCAAAAAAGTCTAACTCTGTAATTTAAGAAACAATTTGAGACATTCTTTGTTTAATTTAATATTGGAAGTTTCTCAATGGGGTTGTCCTTTTCTGTTATAGTTGTGTGGATATGTTATAAAGCTTTTGTTAATTTGTCTGTTCACTACTATTGTTGTTTAACGTGGTTAATATTTATTTATTTTAGGCCGGAAGCAATGTTGCAAGAAAAACAAAAAGAGCACAACAGGAAAAGTTCAATGTACTAATAAATTTGTATAAAATGAATCCTATGCTGCATTCGAATCTATTCCAAACGTACACAAATAATATTCTGTATCAAACGAAAATACTAAAATCAGTTAACTTAATGAGTTTAGATTCAGAAGAGACCCTTACAGAAATAATCGATGAAAAACCAATGAATATCACTAAAACAAACGTTATAGATGCAAGGAAACTGAATGAAGACCATGAAAAGCCAGATCATAAAGAACTTACTGATTCTCGTGATGAAGAAAAGACACAATTTAATAAACTAAATTCTAATGATGAAAACAGGGGGCAATTTGATAAGCAGGGCGCATATGAAAGAATTGAAGGTAGACAAGATAAACGATCTGATGAAAACAGAAGCAATGAATCAGTTGCAGCAAAATATAATAATAGTTCAGTATATAAAAACACGACAAGCGCTGAATTTGATTACCTTTCAATTGGACTCTTCTGAGAATTTTTTAGGTGATGCTTTGGAGAGGAAGGCGAAGTTGAGAACATAGTATATGGGAGCAGTATGCTTTAACTTTACTGATTTAACGTCATTCCACTATTGAGTTGACAGCTGATGTACCGCACTCGCTAGTGACTGCGTAACCAATTTGTATAGTCTCCAAACAAATTTAACATATAACTTATTTGGAAATACTGTTCTAGATACTAAACTACAGGGTTCTTATAGTTATAATTTATTTAATGATTTATGCTAATTGTAACTTCTCATTTGATTTTAGATTGTATTTCATTGTTCTTTCTAATAAAGTTAAATGGAAATAGCATAATTGGTTAATAGATAGAATAGATTTTGTTATGTTAAAGTGATGTTTGTGGCAGTGTTATTTTATAGTCAATTATTAGGTAAAGTCATAAGTAGATCTCATACTAGTTGTACTGACCAGTTAAATGCGCCTTATCCGTTCAAAAATGGTGATTGCTTTAGACATTTTTCTCTATGATCAAATATTTCTTAACTTATTATCAATGCTACTACTTAGAACTGGGCCATTGCGATTTATTGGCATATATTTGAAACCTACAGTTTAAATTTTTCATTGATACCTAATTTTTGTTTCAAAAAATACTCGAAAGTGACACAATTCCCGCAGAAATCTGGTTTTTTAACTTATTTTCGACTGCATGCAATGAAAGCATGAAGTACATAGCTAATTAGCTATGTTCTTATCTAGAAGAAAAATATTATTCACTTCAAAAAGTTGGTTGAAATTATCAATATATTTGGCATAACAAGAAAAAAATATTTTAAAAGGAATAAGGTCTCTAACGTAATGATGACAACCAATTGAATACGATTCTAAAATAAGATTTACGATAGTCAAGATCTTTTATCATGAAATAATATAAGGACCGCTCGGTATGTTAGATATAGATTTTAATGTAGGTAAATCATTTTAATAAATATTGACTCTTTTTCGTCTCTTTCTTATGTTAATGTTCTGAATTCTAACTCACGCGTTGAAACGTATGTTAACTTTGATATACATGGGCCACAGTTGCCTGAAAAATATGTTCCTACATGCTTAATTGATAGATTGTTTGAAATCTTAGGCCGCTTAGGCATCATTTAATCGTCAGATAATAGATCAGAAGTAGATCCAATGATATCTCGAACGAAAGCCAATTTACTAATGAACTTTATAAATTATATAGCGCAAATAATAATTTATAACCCAATACCGCATTCGAACTCAACAAAGAGATAATCGACGTTAGGAAATTGCTTCATTTCACACTAGTAATTGTACTCTAGTCCTTATTATAAATGTGATATCTGTTTGTTTGTATTTTGTGCAACAAAATAATGCCATGAGTTTATTACAGAGTGAGTGCAGCAGACTGTTTGAAGTAGGCTATATTTTATCCCCAAAAACGCAGACACAGAAAGATAAGCCAAATACATTTGCTAGCAGAGAAACTAAAAAATATAGTGTTGATGAAAAAAAACGTAAAAATGCATATTTCCATAGATTAGGAACGTAATTCGATGAGACATTGCAATATCCCAGTTTAGTCATATCTCATTCTGAGATTTATCTCTTGTTCTTTTTTTTTCAGCTTAACCTGCAATCAGAAATACGGCTTAACTTAGCAAACTTAGAGCATTGCTAGCACCTGTCATGGGCACATTAGCGTTGTGACTCGCCAGCTTCATTTCTTTCCTATCAAAGTATTTTCATCTCAACGAGGACGAAAATGTCATAACGGTTACTTCAACCAACATAAATATAGCGATGATTTCTAAGACGAGTGCCATTTATTTCACTTTATTTCCGAATTTTTTTTCGCCGAACGCGTTTTGCATAACTTCCCCCGAATGTTCATCTTACCGAATCACCCGTCCGAACCGCATAATATTGTAACGCATAATAAAGAACCGCTGCCAGACCTCAAAATGACGTCATATTTAGCGAGAACAATACAATTCAAATGTTATGTAAGGGTTATATAAGGCACAGGGACGTTTACCTTATGGCACACTCGAATGCCGATACTAACAAATCATATTAAAATACCTTTACTATGATCTTTTTCGTGCAGAGTCGAATGCGGGCCCAGAAACTGTAGATTAGGTTAAATGAGAACTGCGATTCTGAACAGAAGATAACTACAGCTAAAAATAGTAGGTTTTCGGCATTAAAAAATAAATACGTAAAGATCATATAGCGATTCGGCGTGGAGAAATAATGCCTATACTTTATCAAGCGATATAGAATTATGCCAAAAAGCAGCATTAGAATGTGCCCCTTGAGCGGGCAAAGCCGTGAGAAGAACATAGTAGCTAATAAATCGAGAACTAGCAAAGTAATCTGTTTCGGGATAGCGGGCCGATTAAGATATTCAATATTAATGGGGGACCTGATAGCTCAATTGGTTGTATTATTGATGACCGTATTAGGAGGGATTCTCATAAGCCGGGTGATCGTTTGAGACGGAATAGTTTGCTACGGTCCATAATGGTACCTTTTCAGACTCCGTATCCGTTCAAAAATTCTGATTGTTTTCGACATTTTTGTCTATGATCAAACATGTTTCTTAACATATTATCAATGTTAGTTACTACTTCAGTGCTGTGAGATTTATTGGTATATATTTGAAACCTACAGTTTAAATATTTCATTGTTTATTTTTGTTTCCAAAACTAATCGAAATTGACATAATTCAAGCATGAAATAGCTGTAACATAGCTTAACCTAGAACCACTGGAACTCGGGGAAAAGTATTCAAAAAGTCGGTTGAAATTATAAATAAATTAAAAGGAATAAGAGGCCTTATTCCTTTCAAATTTTAATTTTTTCATATTATGACATATTTCTATTGTTAATTTACTTTTCTCAGAGTTCTAGGTATTAACATAGATATTTCATCCTTTCATTGCGTGCAGTCGAAAATAAGTTAAAAGAACTAATTTTCCGCGTAAATTTTGTCAATTTAGAGTAGTTTTTGAACCAAAAATTATCAATGAAAAATTCAAACTGTAGGTTTCAAATATATACCAATACATCCCAAGAGCCCTGTTCTAGGTAGTAACATCAATAATATGTTAAGTAACATGTTTTATCATAGAGAAAAATGTCTAAAACAATCAGCATTTTAAAAGGAGTAAGGCCTCCCAGATTCCAATAACAGAAAAATAGTGTCCCAGTTTTTCCGACTTACGTTCCTTTCGTGTAGAAATAACGTAATAAAATAGTATGAACATATTAGGATACTTTTTTTCTCTTACTAGAATCACCTAATCACCAATCATGGGAAATAGTCCTTCCAATAAAAAAACTCCATTAAAAATAAAGTGTTCAGTTAAAGAATGCTCTACACAGACAGATACTCTAGGATCGAAAGCGAGTGAGCAGTGCTCAACTTCAACTGAGTCGTGTTCTAGTGTAACGATTCAAGACAGTAAAACTAGCAGGATACATTTAAAACAAATATCTAAAGTAACGAGTAATAAGATTTGTTTAATTAGCAGCAATAAAGAGATAAAAATGTTACAAATAGCGCAAAGGACATTCGCTAGTGAGACACAAATATGCCACTACTTACTCCCATCCCGAGGCATGAAGGATTTATTCAAGAATATTCATGAGAAAACGCGAGGACTTACTACCAGTGATTACTGCATAGTTTTTATAGGAGAGGAAGATTTCACAACAACAAACAATTACTTCGATCTAATCTACTTTCTTAGAGAGACTTTGCAAGCCGTTCAACACACAAACATTGTAATATGTTTACCAACTTACAAAATAAACGAATTCAGCAACATGTATAATGGACGAGTAGAAACATTTTGCAATTTACTCCATTTGGATATAGAAACATACAAATATGCATATTTGTTTGATTCTAATATGTCACTGACCTATGATTATGATATGTACTCTCCGAATAAAGGGACAGTCAATAACCGCGGCATGCAAAGCATCTTCACAACTCTGGAAGAGGCCATCAGGCGTATCGACGAACAAAATAGTGTGACGGCTATGACTGAAACTGATTCATCAAAGTTTTTTCGTGAACATCCGGAATAGTAGTGCTCTACCAACATCAATTAAATGTAACAAAGAAAACCAGTTGGTAATTTTTCATCAAAATATAACAGGGGTATTAAATAAACAAGTAGACTTATTGTGTGTTTTGGAAGAATTTATGAAAGGAGGGACCTGTTTAAATGTTTTGTGCCTCAGTGAAACTTTCATGCAAGACGGAACAGAAACTAACTTAAAAATTAATAACTACTCTTTAGCCGCAACTTTTTCAAGAAAGCTTAAAAAAAGAGGGGGTGTCGCCATTCTCACTAGGAAAAATATTGATTACAAGCCCCTGACTAACCTTCGGAAGCATTGTGTGGAATATGCTTTTGAATGTTGCGGTATAGAGCTTTTAAATCATGGTATATTTGTATTGTGCATCTACAGAACTCCGGCGTCGAGTTTAGATATTTTTTTACAAAAATTAAACGATATGTTATGTGAATTAACTAAAAACGAAAAGAAAAAGATTATTTTATGTGGTGATATTAATATCGATTTGATCAAAAACACAAAGGAGGCAGTTAAATTAAAACAAACTCTAGAAAACTTCCATTTAAAAACTAAAATCAAAAATCCAACCCGAATTACTGCATTGTCCAAAACTTGTATAGATCAAGTTGCTAGTAATATAACCAAGGGCACTGCGTATATACACGACTTGGGGCTCTCTGATCATACGGCACAGAGTTATCATGTATCACTATTAGAGGAAAAAGAAAAGCCTCAAACTGTAACATGGTGGTACCGGTATAAGAGGGATTTCTCAAGGGAGAACCAAGCTAAATTCCTGAATTACTTATCGTGTCTTTCCTTTTCCGAAGTCTTAGAAGAAAGTGATGCAGAAGTAGCTTTTAATAAATTTCATGAACTCTACCATTTATTTTATGTATTATGCTTTCCCATAATTAGAGTCAAAGTCAAGAACACATCACATAAATGTATATGGTTAACAAGAGGTTTGCGGAAATGTTGCCGCAAGAAAAGGAACTTGTACAAACAAAGTCGTTCTAAAAAAAGTCCCAGTGATTCAGACATGTATCGTAATTATGCTACTATTCTTAAAAAGTGTTTAAATTATACACAAAAAACCAGAAATACATCATACATAAACAAATCTAACAACAAATGTAAAGCATCTTGGAATGTTATAAAGAAATATACAACTTCTGATGAACATCAACAACAAATTCAGAAAATTCTTCATAAAGATAAATTATGCAATGATCCTCAAACTATAGCGGAAGTTTTTAACGATTTTTTTATTAATGTAGTCAAGAATAACTGCTCTATTGATCTGGGCTTATCGGGAATAAGTGACTCTGTACCACAGTTTGAGCAAACCATTTTTCTTAGGCCTGTAAGTGTCTCAGAACTGAGGAAGGTGGTTAACTCCTTAAGTAACTCTAAAGCTGTTGGTTACGATGATATTAATACCGACATCATTAAAATGAGTATTCATGTGATAGCTGAAGCCTTAAGCCATGCAATAAATCTTTCTTTGACACAAGGCTGTTTTCCAAATAAGTTAAAGAAATCAGTCGTAAAACCCT
Source organism: Apotomis turbidana (assembly GCA_905147355.2). Taxonomy (NCBI): domain Eukaryota; kingdom Metazoa; phylum Arthropoda; class Insecta; order Lepidoptera; family Tortricidae; genus Apotomis; species Apotomis turbidana. Next base: position 15,076,196 of record LR990301.1, on the reverse strand, counting down.
TATTCAAGAAGGGAAACAAACAACTTTTAGATAATTACAGACCCATCACATTAATACCCATTTTTTCCAAAATTTATGAGAAATTAGTATACGCTAGAATTAGTAACTTTATCGAAAAAAACCGTTTGCTTAAAGACGAACAAAATGGATTTCGTAAACATAGAAACACATCGCTTACTATATTTCAATTAATAAAAACTGTTACTGAGTGCTTAAATGATAAAATTCCCGTATGTGTTCTGTTCATGGATATGAGCAAGGCCTTCGATTTTGTTTGTCACAAGCGATTGCTTGAAAAGATGTACCGATACGGCATTCGTGGTTCAGCACATGATTGGCTAAAGTCATATTTGTCGAATAGGGAACAATGTGTAGAAGTGTCCCAATATTGCCCTGGAGACAACTGCATTAACAAATATAAATCTAACTACATATATAATGAATATGGCGTGCCACAGGGCAGTATACTGGGACCATTATTGTTTCTTCTATACATTAACGATTTGCCGAATAATATAACCCAAAATTGTTATCTTTTTGCTGATGACACTACGATTGTCGTTAAAGGTGATAATCCAGAAACATTCGAGTCACAGATCAACGAAACTCTGTCTAAAACTATACAGTGGCTAGAAGTAAATAATCTTAAAGCTAACCTTGATAAAACAAAGATAATGCAATTCCACACTAATAAAAAAAAACCTGAAAATCTGCACGTTAATTATAAAGGTCACAAAATTGTTGAAGTAAATAACATAAAATTTTTAGGAATCATTCTCGATCGATTTTGCAGCTGGCGTGATCATGTAAGAGATCTTTGTTCTAGAGTCAATCGTTTTGTCTTCGCACTAAGAAGAATAAGTCTAGTCGTTTCTAAAGAAGCAGCGCTAATTTCATACTATGGATATATACACTCAATACTACAGTACGGAATAACGATGTGGGGCAGATCTTCCGATATTGACAGTGTATTTATAATGCAGAAGAAGTGTATACGAGCTATATTTAAACTCAAAACTGTAGAATCATGCAGACCTTACTTTAAACTTCATGGAATACTCTCTCTTCCGTGTATTTACATTTTCAATGCATGTCTATTTGTGTTTCAACATGGCCATATGTTTCAACAAGTTAAAGATGTATATAAAAATCCCACACGATCACAATATCGTAATAAACTGTATGTTCCTTCAACTAAATTATCACTTGTTGCAAAGAACTCCTACATTATGTGCATTAAATTGTTCAACAGACTCCCAGACACCATTAAGGACTTACCATTTGTAATGTTTAAAAAGTCTCTTAAAAAGTGGCTCACTGACATGTGTTTTTATAGCATTCAGGAGTACCTAGATTATAAGTAAATAGATCTAAGATTATTGTTTGCATGCCGTGATTCGGTGGATTTTAGTGATACCCTAATGTACGTGTTTCATTAATATCTTAATGTACCTAAAATCACGCAAAATAAAAGTTCATTTCATTTCATTTCATTTCATTTCATTTCATTTCATTTCACCAGTGCTCAGGATTTCAGGATTTTGAGTCGGAATAACCTATATTTTCTCCAAATGCAAAAAAAAAACTGTACTTTGCAATGTAATCCATTCAGCCCTAACGACTTAGGCAAAGCCTAATACTAGTTAGTATCGGTATATATATAAAAAAAATGGTTTTCTGTAAAGTCGGTTTACGGACGATAATTTTACGTGATAACGCCCACAAGAAAACATTGATAAAAAATTGCATACTTTTATGAATTGAATGGAATTCCGATGGAGCGGAAGAGTGATAGATGCGTCACAAGACGAACGCTTAAGCTCGGTTTTCCTAGGATAGCGGTGCCGTCATAAATAGCGGCCGTCTCCTTCGTACAGGCCGATCGTGCCTCTCTATCGCTTGTTCCGCGCTCTCGCTTGCACGCTCGGCTCAGGCGGAACGTGACAATGAGTCTGCATTTTCGTGCATGCGTCCGGCGTTCATCGATTTATAAGACATCATCGCGTCAAACCCTAGTAGGTATCGGTATAATCTGATGAATGCCCTCTGTGCAAATTTTGGGCTGCTAACAGTGTAAGGTCACGTCTATAAAACTACAGTAACGCAATTGGAAGGATTAGATGCAAATTGGTGATGGCGGGACTAGTGAACCTTTGCCTCTGGTTGAACTGATAACCTTAAAGCGACTTGATAGAAGCTTTGTAGTGACATCTACCGACCATTCTATGACTGATTAGAAATTCAAGTTTTGAAGTGCAGCATCAATTTTGAATTTTTTGCTAAATATTATTGAGAGTTTGTAGAGCACACTACCTACTGAGCCGGCGGTCCCGGGTACAAATCTCCGCCAGGGCAAATATTTGTGTGATGAACTCGAATAATTGTGAATGGGTCATGGTTGTTCTATGTACCTATGTACTGCTCATTTTTAGTCTAGTTTAAAAATACTGGTAGATCCGTCTTTTTTTGCTGATTCTGAATATGTATAGAACTCATCCGCACGCGGACCGTCCCACATAGGGGCAAAATGACGATTTAGCTGGCCATTAATCAACTTTAAAAAACTCAACGGAGGTAAAAATTAAAAGGCTTTTGGGATTCTCAAATAGACAAAGAACATTGGCAAAATGAATGCCCACTCCTAGTTTAGTCATAGAAACCGTAGTGTTAGTCGAAACTTGTCTGTCGCTCTCTACGGGTTTCGATTCGCAGCGATCATTGTGAGATCGTTTATTTTGAATGTGATGAACATCCGTGTACGTGCCATTTTCAACCAACCAGTTATGAATTCAAATAGTTCAGGTATATACCTTTACTTTTCACAATTTTTTATATATATTTATTTGTAATTAATTTTACTTTATTGCGTTGAAAGTCAGCACTAATATTATTCGTTTCTAAAAGCTGTTTTGAGAGTTCAAAAAGGGGTTTTGTTATATTTCTACTCATTTCTACGTCGTAATTTTATTGTTATTATAAAGTAACGAATGTTAACGATCAAACATAATTAAAATTAGCTGCTTATTTTTGCAACTTTTAATTTTAAAGGCATTTTAAAAGGGCAGGGTAAAACTGACTTTTTTTGAAATTATATTTACGTACTTATTATCTTGATTTTAGGGCTGAGTGAAGGTTCCGGATTTATAGTGTAGACTCGGAAAACTCTATATAATAAGCTGCAATAAATAAATCTACCAAATTTTTAGTCAAAATTTGATTATTTGAAAAAGTTCGTTTTACACCATGACATTCACTCAGTAACATCTTAAGGGTTTAAAGCATAAAATTTCAATTCTAAAGGCGCAATTGATAAAAAAAAGGGCATGAGTACACAAGAGTGAAGAAAATTTCCTTAAAATAAATTATAAATGGCTACAAGGAGCATTTGAAATTCCAAAAGTTACGGAGATTCCTTCGAGTCACGGTCGACCAATGTCTTTTGACGATTGTAGTGAGAGAAGTAAACGTAGAAAGACGAGCACTCCACAGTAATACTGTCAACGAGACCATGTTGGTATACGCCGCACAAACTTCTTTCTTTATATAGTTCTGGAAAGAAAACAGCCTCCAAGATACTAGGTACGTAGAAAACATTATGCTTTCTCCAAAACGTGTCAAAAACCATCTGAAGAGTCTGCAGAAGAAACTGAAGAAGATTTATCTGGCAGCGAACCGTGGTCGTCATCGTTGGCTTAAATCTAGCTGAAAATTAAAATAATAAAAAAAGTCTTGTACCTAAATAATATTTTTTTTCCCTCAAAAAAATTCTTCTTTTCGTGTTTTGTTATAATAATGTTCTTATAATAAATAAATGAATATCACATAACCTCACACAAATCGAGCTAGTCCCAAATGAACCTCAAGAAGGCTTGTGTTACGGGTACTAGACCTGTGACTAGACGACGATATACGTATACATGACTTATATAGATAAATATATACTTAAAAGCCATTAAAAGGACAAATATTCGAATTCATCACACAAATATTTGCCCTGGCCGGGATTTGAACCCGGGAACCACCGGCTCAGTAGGCAGGTGCACTACAAACTGTGCCAACCACATCGTAAAATATTTAATTATTAAATATTAATATTACAAATAGCATAATATTTCATTATTACCTAAATATTATAAGAAAAATCGTTTCTGGAGTTAATAAACCAAACAAATAGTTTTGGCCAGCTAAATCATCATTTTGCCCCTATGCGTCCGCGCGGATCACGTACGATGTATTAAGCTTAAGGGAGCGCTTTAGAGTAATGCGGACGGGGCCACGCGGACGCGCCATACATATTGCTCCGCGCGGAGCGATCCGCGCGACGGTTCGCGTGACACAAAGACCAGCCTAACAGTATCATATGGTACTCTTAAGATGACCCCGCCGACCAGCGGGGACGACTCATTCATTCCTCAGCTCTGCGGGACTATCTGGCACCCAATATTTCGAATCGAGAAAACCTATGATATGGATGATGAATTATGTATTGTTTGTAGATAACTAGCGACCCACCCCGGTTTCGCACGGGTGCAATGCTGATAAATTATGCATATTGTATTATACATTATAAACCTTCCTCTTGAATCACTCTATCTATTAAAAGAACCGCATCAAAATCCGTGGCGTACCTAGTTAGTTCATAGGATGTAAGCATACATAGGGACAGACAGACAGGAAGCGCACTCAAAAATAAATATAATTCAGCTGTTTAGCCTGTTCATGAACACAGACGCCATGTTTAAAAAATGATTACTATTACTACACGGCCTCGGCATTCAATTTTGTATGAAATTCTTTTACAGTTCTCTCAAGTTTTCTGCCCGAAACGTGATACTTCATGGCCTGTTATAACAAACCTTATGACGACATTACATTGCGAGTTTGTGGATAATAGTGTATGCAACTTTACATAATCAAGTCTTAAACATTCGTGTGAGAGAAAACCATGCTCGTGTTTTAAGACCTCTCATTATGTAACAGTTGCATAATAGTAGTTTATGCAACTGATACATAATAAGAGGGCTTAAAACACGAGCGTGGTTTTATGAAACGAGCGTCAGCGAGGTTCATAATAGGATCACACGAGTGTTTTAAGGCCTAATTATGTACAGTTGTATACACTACTTTATCTAAACACATATCATAAGTACTCTAAGATGGGTTCAGAAGCCATAAGGAAATGACCGGCACCACTAGTGCTACCTGTAAAATATCTAAAAACGACATATACTAATGCAGTAAGAAATAAATCTGAACAAATACATAAACAGATTATTTATTGTAATAGTTGTAATTTACATTTACATCGAAACAATATTTTCAACTAAAATGTAAATAACAATAAACTTTTCACGATTCTACTTTCGTAACAGCAAAGAACCAACAAACAAATGACAACAATAATGGCGGCAATTCGAACCTCTATCAAGACGAATGTTTTTTTTTTCTAAATCATATACAAACGAATGTATCCATATTCTCATGTCACTCGAGATCAAATGTCGTGCGGTTTTTATAAAAAAACATACTGAATTGATATTTCGTATCGATAACAATATTAATATCTATGGATACTAGAATAGAGACCAACTTGTGTTTTGACAGCTGTTCCTAATTTAAACTCGTAACCTTACAAAAATCGGTACTGTAATAACATTACAGTACAGATTTTACCTATCACCACAGACAAAAAAAATCTCATAGTAAAATTGGTTGTAATAATGCTGGTCATTTCCTAATACGATTTCTGAACGCATTTTAGAGCACTAATGAAATGATTATGTGCGTAGATAAACTACTATTATGGAATCGCTACTATCTCATACCTTTCCCCAGATCTCTAGTAAATGTAGGTCCCGAACCCGGCGGGCATCAATTGGCGCAGTCATTAATCAACCGACTATACTTAAAGAGGGTTTATCTACCAGCTGACTGTACTTAAAGCGCGTTTATTGGTTGCGTTCAGCGCTGAGGTATTTTTCTGGCATGTTGACACTTAATGTTGCTGTGGATAATTTATTGGTAAAACTTGGTAAGAGTAGGTAATCGAAAATTGTATACTGTCTTCACGTTGCGTTGGAATTTGGATGAATCATAATAATATTATGATTAAGCTGGCAGTTCTGGGTTCGAATCTCAGAAAGGAGAAATATTTGTGTGATGAACTCGAATTTGTGTTCCTGGGTTATGAAAGCTTTTTCTGTGTATTTCAGTATGTATGTCGTTGTCTAGTACACAAGCCTACTAGAACTTTATTTTGGACTAGGTTCATAGAGGCCTTATTCCTTTTAAAATGCTGATTGTTTAGACATTTTTCTCTACGATCAAACATGTTTCTTAACATATTATTGATGTTACTAAACTAGAACAGGGCTATTGGGATTTATTGATATATATTTGAAACATACTGTTTGAATTTTTCATTGATAATTTTTAGTTCAAAAACGACTCGAAATTGACAAAATTCACGCGGCAAATTAATTTTTTCAACTTATTTTCAACTGCACGCAATGAAAGCATGAAATAGCTATGTTACTACCTAGAACTCGGGGAAAAGTATTATTCACTTCCAAAAGTTGATTGAAATTATCAATATATTTGTCATAATATAAAGAAAATAAATTTTAAAAGGAATAAGGCCTCTTAAGATCAGAAGATTTTATTAAATTAATAAAATTGAGCTACGATTTTATTTTATGACAGAGAAAAAATACGCGGTCACCTACAAACTAAACCTTACTATATCTAACGTATCTATAAAGCCGAGATAATGCTAAATTGGAGATATCGCAAAGCATCATCGAATTAACGCTCCAGGGTGCGCCGGGGCGGGGCTCAGCAACCTAATATTTCCATGAACGTTGACTCCATAGTGTACCTACTTTGTATAAAAACCTCGTCCAAACAAACTACAGCCGCCATTTTTGTGACCTTGAGCGAGAGCGGGACGCTAGATATTGGCCACATAAATTATTTGCAGTCACCTGTGTTGTATAGTGGGGTGGGAGTAAAACGAGAGAGGTAGCGTTTTTTTTTGGACTACCTTTCACAGAGCGTGTATGTCCGCGACCCTAAGATTCATTCCACATACAAGGAAACATAAGAAAAGTCTGTTCCTAGCAATGAGTTACGCATGTCAGCTACTAGAACAGAATAGTTCAACAGTAGTCTTAATTATACATCGACAATGTTTAGATATCCATAAGTCAGTGGTTTATATCCGGTTCGAAGGACCAATTTATGTTTCCAGCGCAAATGACAGAAAATTGTGATGAAAAAACTGTATTTCACTGAATTTACACACAGTTAATAAAAGTTACATGTATGATGATAAGGCTTGGTCTTGGTGGAGAAAACGCCTTATTCCTTTTTTTAAATATTATAACAAATTTATCGATAATTTCAACCAACTTTTTGAAGTGAATAATACTTTTCCCTGAGTTCTCGATAGTAATATAGCTATTTCATGCTTTCATTGCGTGCAGTCGAATATAAGTTGGAAAAAAAAGTCAATTTCGAGTAGTTTTTGAAACAAAAATTATCAATGAAAAATTCAAACTGTAGGTTTAGAATACATACCATACCAATAAATTGCAATAACCCTGTTCTAAGTAGTAACATTGATAATATATTAAGAAACATATTTAATCATAGAGGAAATTGTTTACAACAATCAGCATTTTTTAACGGATAAGGGCCTTAAGACTACACAACTGCAGAAAAATATGTAAAGCCTGACCAGAAATAAATGAGGATTGTCAAGAGGGCGCTATTTAAATTTATAATTATGGCAACAATTTTGCAACCAATCGCAACCACACTATAATGACATTTAGTAAAATACCTGTCAGTTCGTAAGCTAACCTCGTAATATCATTTAATGGAATGCACTGTTTTTCTGACTGTTTTTCGTGTAACAACACGTGTACACTTTATTTATAATATATCACGTTTACGACTGTGGATAGTTTTCGGCATTTGTTTTTAAATATTTGTCTTTTAAATAAACCACCACGAATGCCATTGACATTGTTGACAAACCATCATAAAATCATTGCCAGTGTAAGAAATTACTTCAAGTGAAATTCCGTAATATGGCGCATCCTCGTAAATTTCTGGTCAGTTTTTACTGTTTCATACAGATGACGATGACGGAACCCCCTCGCCTTACTCCCCGCTTCTCATTCCCGTACACACCCTGTCCGTTGTCGGCAAATAAATTTCACGGCCCAGGTGGCGTTATACAGAAATTGGCCCACGCACTCAGAAGGATGCATTCTTCTAGAATATTCCACGCTCTCTCAGAAGTTATGGGAATATAATGGAAATGGGAAGTGTGACACCTTTTGTTGTCAGAAAACATGACTGTGAAATATTTTCAAGGTTGTATGAAAATATTGCGTTTGTCATTAATGTGCATGGTTTTTCGTGTCTTATAAAAAGCGCAATTATACAAATCTGGGCGCTTTCAATGTAAGTCGCCTTTTCATACCGATATCACGGGTATATCTCAGTTATAGTCTCATTCAAACGGACTGCTAAAGTGATATCTTTTGAAGTTTCTACCCGCTTGAGTTAAGTTTGGGCCTGAAATCTATGGCGTCGGATATAGTTAAAATTAAATGAGGTGCAAGCTTAACTGGACCGGGTTGGCGAAGTGGCCATATACTAGGTTTTAGAGAGATATTAGATTGGTATAATATGCAATTAGGGCCCAGATTCTACGAACGTAGGTATCGGATATAATCCAGCAAATAAAGGGGTTTCACCTTACAAACGGTCCGGTAGTTTTGAAATTTTGATATGTTGTCTAGGATGGTTAGTGAGTGTTTAAAATGCAAAATGCACAAATCCCCCCCTCCGCGCCCGCCGAAATATTGAAAAAAACCGGCAATTTCTGCAGATTTTTGCTTAATACCTTCGTTTAGGAGCATTTTAGCTACTTTAGTCTCTATTTACCGAACTATTAATATTTTATAATCAGTTGGGACTATTGCGTCATGCAACTTAAGACTACCCTTGTTAACTTTTGTAATTATATAAAAATAGTACCATATTCTTCTCGGCTTTTAAAGTCTCTAAGTTCATATGACACAATTATCCTTCCACTGTTACAAAATAATTTTCTTGCCATTTGGGTATGAAGTGGCTACAAAGACATCCAATCTTCCAAAATTATTATATAGATGAAACGAATAATGCCGTCAAAAACTCTTTAGTCAGAAAAGAAAAACCATTCATCCCATCCACATTCACTTAAATTACAAATGCAACTTCAGTCCGCATTGCCATTGTTCTGATTATTAAACTAACAAATACATTACGTACTTGGAACTTCTATAATTAACAAATACGAGTATATCAAATTTTAGCTAGAATAGTCGGGAACCACGCGAACATACGAATAGGTAGACAGGTATTCAGCTATTTGGGATCAGAGATGGGAAAAATTTATTCGAATGACGAATAACGAATAAGAATAACCAAATTATTCGCGAATGACGAATAAAAACCACGAATGATTATTCGTCATTCGAATAAATTATTCGTCGAATAATTTATCGCGAATAATTTATTCGTCGAATGAATTGTCACGAATAATTCTGTGGCCCTAGTAAAAACAAGTATAAGTCAGATTTACCCTAGCTTATGGAGCCTTTCGCTAATCCCTCGTTTAATTATACTACCTGTGCCACAGGGCGGATACTGCCTTCTAAAAACTGAGTTTCGAATGTCAGTGATGATGATGATGATGATGATGATGATGATGATGATGATGATGGTGGTGATGATGATGATGATGATGATGATGATGATGATGATGATGATGATGATGATGATGATGATGATGATGATGATGATGATGATGATGATGATGATGATGATGATGATAATGACGATGATAATGACGATGATAATGATGATGATGATGGCGATGGTGATGATGATGATGATGATGGTGGTGGTGATGATGATGATGATGATGATGATGATGATGTTGATGATGATGATGATGATGATGATGATGATGATGATGGTGGTGGTGGTGATGATGATGGTGATGATGATGATGATGATGATGGTGATGATGCTGATGGTAGTGGTGGTGATGATGGTGATGATGATGATGATGGTGGTGGTGATGATGATGATGATGATGCGGCAATCCGAGCATCCAAACATGCGGACATACGAATTTTAACACCAAGCTGAAACGTTTACAAAAAGATCATGGCAACAAATTAATCTTTATATTTAACCAAAAAAAAATTACATTTTAATTGCTTATTGTTTATTTTGTTGTGTTATATTTTGAATTAAGAATATTAATTTATTTATACCAAAAAAACAAATATATTTCGTGAATTACATTTTTCATTTTTTAAATAAATGCTTCGTCTTTCCGCTACACTAACAGTGTACATGCCACAATAATAATATGAAATTTTATAATAAATACTAGCTTTTGCCCGCGGCTTCGCACGCGTTAAAAAAAATACGTTCACTTGGCATAACTTGGCATTTGGCATTGGCTTGGCATAACTCAAGCCCCCCATATTTTGTGTTTACTGTATCTTTGGAATATTTGAATGCTTTCACGTATATGATTCCTTGTTCATTTTAGATTCAATTTCTACTTTCTTGTTTTGTTTTCTCAATGCGAGGCCTCCGACATTTTTGTGCACTGTCTCAATTGGTTACTTAAATAAAATCATGCTCTCTTCTTTCCGTTGTGGTATATTGTCTTGCTTAGTGCCCCCGCTTTTTTTGGTCATCATCTCCTTAGAATACTTAATCGTTTGTTCAGAATTGCTTTCCTGTTACCGTTTTAAGGTTTATGTATTCTCAATGTGAGCACTACTGCATTTTTGTTATCTATCTCTTCAGATTACTTGAAAGTTACACCAGTCTTGCTTTTTCTTTCCGTTTGTTATTTTGTTTTTTCTTCGCGCCTCCCGTCTGGTTTGGTCACCATCCCCATTTAGAATCCTTTAAAGTTTGATCAGACTTGCCTTCTTGATTCCGTTTTAGGGTTTTGTTTCTATATAATGCGAGCACTATGCCATTTTTTTTTTCACTATCGTTACTTTAAAGGTTGAGCAGAATTGCTTTCTCGTTAGCGTTTTTAAGTTTTGTGTCTTCCTAATCAACATATCTACTGGTAACTTAGGCGTTTCAACCGATTTACTTATTTTTTTCAATTTTAGCATGTAATGTTTTTTTAAAAGCGAGCGGCTCTGCCCCCCCGAACCCCCCCCGAACCCCCCGTCTTTTTCAATACCATCTTTTCGTGTTATTTAAAAGTTTCATCAGACGTGCTTTCTTCTTTCCGTTGTGCGATATTGTTTTTTCCTCGTGCTTCCCGTCTGGTTGGGTCGCCATCTCTTTATAATCCTTTAAAGTTTGATCAGAGTTGCGTTCTCGATTCCGTTTTAAGGTTTTGTGTTTTCTTAATGCGAGCACTAAGTCATTTTAGTTCAATATCTTTTCAGGTTACTTATAAGTTTGATGAGACTTGCTTTCTTGCTAGCCTTTTAGGGTTTTGTTTTTTCTTGATCACCATATATCTACAGGTAACTTAGCCTTTCATCAAAGCTACTTGAATTTTTCAGTTTTAGCATGTAGTGTTTTGTTATTTTATTTATTTTGAGCCCCCCGTTTTTTTCGATCCAATCTCTTCGTATTGCTTAAGTTTCATCAGCCTTGCTTTCTTTTTTCCGTTGTACTATATTGTTTTTTTCTTATTGCCTCCCGTCGCTGTTAGTCACCATCTCTTTAGAATACTTAAAAGTTTAATCAAACGTTGTTTGAGATAGTTTATATTTTGTCTAAACACATACTGACGCTGAACGGCCCTCGAGCTGTAAACTTAAACTTTGCATCAGCTGTATTAAAATTAAAGAAATTAATTGTACATAGAAATAACAGTTAAATGTATCACTCATTAACTTCAAATTTGTGTAAGAGGTCGTACCGTTACTACGTCTACAGTAATATAGTGAACGTATGTTTTAACGCGAGCGCAACGGGTAAAAGCTAGTAAAACAATACACAAATTACAGACCAATCCACTCACTTCGCCATTGCGAAAACTCTGCTGCGGACGGCACCTCGGGGAAAACTACTGTTTAAAGCTCACAGATGGCGCTACTGGTAGCACTTATGTGTGATAACCGCGTATCATATTTCATTAACTTTCCGTAAATATTTATACGTCAAAGGATAAAATTGATTTTAAATAATTTTATTTTGATTATTGTCTCTCAAGAAAGTAAAAAATAACTTATTTATTAATTTCAAATTTTCTCCGCGTCTCAGTACCTACGTTTATGAAAAGAGGGTCAATATTTATAAACTACTGAGTAAATACATGAATTTTAAATGCAATAATAGAGTGGTAGTTCCCATTGTTGCATCGAGAAATTAATAATAACAAAATTGTGTTCAGTTTTGTTTCTTAAAATTATCATTTCGTGTACCACTAACGCCATCTACTGCCCCAGTGTCCGTAACTCGGCGACTCGTCCAACCTCAGAGCTATTGTCCCCCGGTGGGTAGCGCAGGCCGGCCCCCCGCGGGGTACGCGTGGTTCTAAATTCAAATTCACGACGCTGATGGATGACGCTATGAGATGCACACGACTTCATTCGCGCATTTTTTCTTTACCGTAGACGGAAAAAAGTATCCTATCTTCGGATGTCCAGCTATCCCTGTACCAAAAATGGTTAAAATCTGTCCAGCCATTGCGGCGTGATTGGAGGACAAAGGATTTTATGAAAACAGATGGCGCCAGGTTGGCACGGCGACGCGTGTCCATACAAAACAAATAAGCTACATCAACTAAGCAAGCTGCATCACGCTATCAATATTTTTCCTGAAATCATATGACCTCCCTGCATAGAAAATTTATTTTCAGTACAAATTTAGTTTTTTATAATAGTATAGATATCGTTTTTAATATTTATTGTTTATTGTTTTAAACTTTTCAAAGCACCTTGAAAAATAATTAGCTCATAGTACTACGTGAACATATATTAACGACATCTATTAGGGCGAATTCACACGTACCACAACCACACCACAACCACACCACGTGGTCGGGCGCATATTTTGTATGTTTAATAAATAGTACAATTCACACGTAACCACAACCACACCAGAACCACACCACGTGGTCGGGCGCATATTTTGTATGTTTAATAAATAGTACAATTCACACGTAACCACAACCACACCACATTTTAACGCTGCGACGTGGTGTGGTTGCGGTGCGTGTGAAACAACCCTTAAAATGACAATAAATTATTTTCATCTACAATGTTACTAATAATATGACCTGTCATAATAATTTCCTAAGTAACACCATAATATTCAGGTGCCAACTATCGCGTACGTCAATAATGGCGACAGCACCACTGAACGGATACGTGATGGCCTCACTGTTTTGTTATCCGTGGTATTATAAATAAGGAAGCAAAGGAAAATGCATGAGATGACACGGTTATATTATTACAGTAGTTTCTTAGTGGTTCTGGGTTCAAATCCCGGCTAGGTGAAATCCTTTCTACATTGTAAATTTAATGATTTCGTCTTGTCTCGAATCATGGTTGTTTTTAATACAAAATGCATATATTGTCGAGCAGCAACTCTCAATAACTGATACAGTGCTGCTTACATTTGTATGCGATCAATATTCAAAAAAATCGGTAGTAATTCTCGAAGTCCAGGTTAACCATCACAGCTACACCCTAGATTGTGCCGCATCGACTCTCGGGTATCGTGTCGAGGGACGCATCAACGGCACCAATTTTGTAAAAGTATGGAGCTGGTGTTATTAACTCAGGAAAAATCTTAACAGCGCGATGCAGCCGATATTGTCAAAGTAACAACGCCATCTAGCGGAAAATTGGGTCGTTGAGAAAAAAATCTCAACACACCGTTAAAAATAAAGAATGACTGATATTTATTACTTTGAATAGATGTTATATATAAAAAACTACATAGAAGCAAAATTGTGGCTAAATATATCGTATATTTATCGTTTATTATACATTTTGCTACCTTATTAGTAAGTTAGGCCAAACACAAACAATACCAAAATTTGCGCCTAATGTTCTAAATGTTGGTTGGTATTATATTTAGAAATGTATTTAATTTACTTAAATTGATTCGAAATACTTTTATTTCAATAACACTCGATAAAATAGCGTTAAACAATCTGTTTTATTCATTAACATTTTTTATTGCGTCTCCGGGCTTTTTTTATGGTCAATACTTACAAACTACAGAAGAATATAATTGTATACCTATTCAAAAAAAAGCATTAGTTCCTATTGTCGCAAATTGTGTTTTTAAAGAAATGTATGTTTATTTTTTTAGTATGAGCCAATTTACAACGAACATTGCACTCATATTTTCGTCTGTGTTGGTTGATAACTGGCGCCATCTTTTCTATCTAACTAACACGGTTTCCGTAAGTCAACGCCTCAAACAACCTTAACCTTGTTGTTAATGCCGGTGGGCCGCGCGGAGGTATAAGGTCGAATTCATACTTTTTAGTTTTTGTACACGTAAGAGCCACGCGGGGGTCGCGTCGTTCTAAATTCAAAATCACAGATGCTGTCATTATAAGGTTACACATTGTATGGAAAATATTTCATGGAATTTATGTTTTCAGAGATAAATATTAATCATAATAAAAAGTATCCTATAACCATCTTTGGATGTTCAGCTATTACTGTACCAAAATTGGTAACTTTTTATCCAGCCGTTTCGGCGTGATGCGAGGACAACGGTTTTTTTGAAAACAGATGGCGCCAGGTTGGCTCGACGAAGCGTGTCCATACAAAACAACTATCCGGCTGCATCACGCTATCGAGATTTTTCCTGAAATCATGACCTCCCTTCATAGAAAATTTATTTTCAATACAAATTTAGGATTTTATAGTATAGAATAATGGTTATATTCTAACATAACGTTTCCCAAACTATAACTTCTATCCTTTCGTGAATTTATTCGAATAAAAATAACGAATAAATCATTCGTCATTTGAAAAGTGGTCGAATGATTTATTCGCGGATAAATCATCCGCGAATAAATCATTCGCGAATAAAATCATCCGCGAATAAATTATTCGCGAATGAAAAAACCGCGAATAATTTTTTATTCGAATGATTATTCGAATAAAAATTTATTCGAATAATGCCCATCTCTGTTTGGGATATTCTAGTAGACTCGCCGGTTATTCCATGCGACTACAGTTAAACGTAAGACACACGGTCATATTGAACGGCTAATAAATGATATTAGTACATTACTGCAGACGCCGGGAAAGAAGGGCTTGCCGGGTGAGTAGGCATAGATGGCCGACCGTAGGGAGGCTAGATAGTGATACGAAGCTGGCAAGCCCTTTTCACGGCTAAGGCATGTATGGTGCTTTTCTCATACCTATGACCACTCCACCACTCATAAAATATATAATTCAGCTGTTTAGCCTGTTCATGAACACAGACGCCATGTTTAAAAAAAATTACTTCTCGGCCTAGGCCTTCTATTGTAACTATTACTATATCTACCTTCTAGCATCGCACTGCTCGCCATCGGCAGGGTGTTCATCCTCACACACTGCAGCCTAGGTCGAGAAATGTCAGTATGCGGCTCTTCAAGTCCACTCTCTCCCCTCAAGTTCAAGTAAATAGGTTCTTAAAGGGTCGGTAACGCGCGTGTGGTGCCTCTAGCGTCGCAACTGTCGCAAGCGTCCATAGGCGGCGGTAACTGCTTAACAAAAAAAAACTTGGGCAAGTGCGAGCCCGACTCGCGCATTAAGGGTTCCGTACCTATAGGTACATATTATATATAATCTATAACAAGCTTGTTGTATGGGAGCCCCCCTTAAATATTTATTATATTATATTTTTAGTATTTGTTGTTATAGCGGCAATAGAAATACATCATCTGTGAAAATTTCAACTGTCTAGCTATCACCGTTGTTGAGATACAGCCTGGTGACAGACGGACGGACGGACAGCGAAGTCTCAGTAATAGGGTCCCGTTTTTACCCTTTGGGTACGGAACCCTAAAAAACAAGCGTCTATTCTATTGGCAGAGTCTATCGACCTGGATGGTGTAAATGCATAAAATGACGACGTAAATGTCGAGCTGTCCGTGTGTGTAGCTTGCAGCTCGGAACGGAGTTAGTGAGATTGATTTATGTGAACTTTGTTGCATGGATATACGAGCACAATGGACATTTTATGTACCACAGCTCTAGCTACCAACCGTATTGTATTCCGCCGTGTGTGATTAATGCAAGTAGGTGAGTATGGAAGTCGGAAACTATGACAGATATCGAAATCTGTTCTTAGCAATCATCTTAGAATAATTACGCCCAGAAACCTAGTCAGCGCTTGAAAGTGAAGCCAGTTTTGGTTAGCCACGGGCTAAGTTTCATCCGTGTGCGCATATTTATTATTTATTTATTCAAATTAGTTGCACAGCATTACAGTAATTAAACTAAGGCACTGTGAACTACAAAATCATACATAAAATAATCTTAAATCTAGTTGGATTTAGGCAACGTAACAGCGTGGCTCCGTTGCGTCGTCTGATCTGGCGCATATGTCACGACGTCCATGTCACAAGCAACACGTTTCTTATGATTGGTTCGTAGACACGCACACATAAAACCAAAAGCGGCTTCATCTTTGACAAATCTGTTGTACGAAGGCACTCGTTCTAGGCGTACCTATTTATAGGTAGCCCGTCTTTATTACCTTAGTTAAAAGTACCTACCTACACTTACAAACTAAGCCAACAATTCCTTAGAAAATCCACACAAAAGTGCCCGAACTAAGCAGCGAGGATACTCTTATCTAGCAAGCATACACTTAAATTCACATCTATTTCAGCTACATCCAGATCTAAACGCAATGAATGTGTCTAGACAGGACACTCCAGGGACTGACGTCCCAGTTAGGGTTGCCAACTGTCCCGCAATACGCGGGATGTCCCGTTTCTGGACCCCTAGAGTATACCAACCGTATAAATACTTATCCCATCTTAACTGGCCGGGTTAAGTTAAGCACCTGGTATGTATAGCGCCGCATACAAATGAGGTGCAAAGTCAACGCAACCGATCACGTTCGTTGTATGGGAGCCCCACTTAAATATGTATTTTATAGTTACTATTTTTAGTATTTGTCGTTATAGCGGCAACAGAAACAAGTACTGTGAAAATTTCAACTAGTAGCTAACACGGTTCACGAGATACAACCTGGTGACAGACGGTCAGACAGAGGCAGCGGAGTCTTAGTAATAGGGTCCAGTTATTTACCCTTTCAGTACGGAACCCTAAAAATTACCCGTTTTCAGGTTAGACTAGATTATCAGCTCTGAAATGAACATTCAAAGGGCATGATATTCCTTTCAATATACTACGACGCGCTCGCTCGCTCGGCGCTATACTGCGCCCTGCGGACTAATAATGGTTGCTTTTATCACGCAATAAATAAGTGACAAAGCTTCCGTCACGTTTTGACAAAATGCGAGTGTGAGTGACAGATGCTTTGTCACTTATTTATCACGTATTAAAAGCCACTATCATAGGCCCGCTGCGCGTTCTGCAACTTCTGCAGCTCTTCTTTCCTTTTTCTTTGCATACTTTTCAATATCTTGACGGTAAATATGCCTTACCAGTTAGGCTGTGTGAAGGAGTCCCGCATTTCCAACCCAAGTCCCACAATTTAATCGCAAATGTACCGTAAATATGTGCACTAAGGGTGTCAACCCTAGTCCCAACTGCACTTGGCTTGATAGTTGCAACTTGATGCGTTTCTTACGTTTTGTTTCTTAACTTTATAGATCCCAGGACTGTGTTGATTTGAATCTTGGGGATTTGCAATCTGGTTCAGTGTTTAAAATAACTTTTCCATCGTAAAATCTTAAAGTTGATTGCTTTTAAAGCGTCTCTTGATGTGTGTAAAATAAAATAACAATTTACGAGGAGTTAAGTTAAACTAAATTTACAACCAACTGCAAAAAATAATAGTTTTTCAATTCCGTTGTATTTTTTTTTTGTTAGCTCAGAACTTCGACGTTTATAAACTGATTTGGAAAATTATTAAGTAGATGAGACCCAAGAAGTTTTGCTGAAGATCTTATGAAGAGATTCCTGGGGAATATAGGAAACTCTTCAAGCGTTGTAGGCATATCTATGGCGGTTTCGGGGTATTTTAAGTAATGCGCTCAGTTGTCCTGGAAAAACAATTTCTTCTTGTTAAAGTCTTTATTACGTTTAATTCGTAAAGTGACAGTTCCTAGAAAGCCTTTTTCTCTGAAACCGTAAACTTTTTGAGGTAGTTATAAAACAAACCCAGATCAATAGGATAATAATTTCAAAAATTATGAAAATCTAGTTGCGCCGCTCCGTGTTACCTACTCATCCCACGGGAACACTACATTTTTCGGTATACCTTCTACCAAAATTTATCAAAATTGGTCCAGCCGTTTGAGCGTGGAAGTAACAAACATACACATAAACACGGGTGCGCCAAAGTTCACATTATTTTTCAACCCCAAGTATTGGAACTCCGAAAATGTTACTCATACAATTTATCATCATAATAGTCACTATTTATACTTAATAGTCACTATTAGGTACTACCGATCATAACTCCGAACCATTTAAAATCATAATGTCAATTAATTATCATAAATATTTCTAATACTACTTTTTATATTTATTCATCATAACTGTTTTTGATCCTATTTTTCACTGTCATACATTTTTTAACAGTCTGTTTTTTTTTTTTTTTTCGTGGAGGGAGGAAATCCTCATGGGATACTGCCAGGCCGGACCTGACAGCATGCCCGACTCTGCGGAGTGTGGCATCCACTCTTTGCGACTGGGTGTCACACCCAGCAGCCTACGGACTAAGACCTCCCCCGCTTTTTTGTAAAGTGTGATCTGGGACACGCCGCGTTATCGGTATACACTTTGTGTCCCAGCTTGAATTTCGTTGGTGTGCATGTTGAGTGTTTCTGAGAGTGTATGATTTAATGATATAGATGAAACAAATTGCCGTTTGGCCGTCCAGCCGGGCGCTCTGAGGCCCCACGGCCGTTCCCTATTTGATATGTGAGTAGTTGACAAATTGTTATTACTTAGGCAGTACATTAGTATTTGTTATAAGAATTTTAAAGAAATGAATATATATACATTGTTGTTGACAGAAGGACATAGAATAAGTCTGGTTTGTACTCATAAACTCCACAATCCTATATATTAAATATTTTTTTATAGAATCGTTTTTATCGATTCTATTTTTGATGTTATACCACATTTTTATTTTATAAATAATGACACAAAGGTAAATTAAGAAAGAAAAATTGAATGCGATCCACTACAATCTAAGCAGGGCTTGAACCTGCGACCCCTGCGTTACCGGCGCATTGCTCTCCCAACTAAGCTATTAGATCGCTACATCAATCACACCAAATTGGAATGAAAGATTTGGTGTGATTGACGTAGCGATCTATTAGCTCAGTTGGGAGAGCAATGCGCCGGTAACGCAGGGGTCGCAGGTTCAAGCCCTGCTTAGATTATAGTGGATCGCATTCAATTTTTCTTTCTTAATTTACCTTTGTGTCATTATTTATAATCCTATATTTTATCAGCAGATTGTGACAAAATGGAACATGGCTCAAAAACTGAAAACTGTAGGTAGGTTAGGTTAGGTCTTGTATTATGACCACGTATAGCGGAGCGTCAAAATGCTTGCATGAACACTAATTGTAAATAATCTACTATTATATCAATTTTTTATAAGCAAATGCAGAAACTTTATTTAGTAAATAAGTGTATAATGCCGTTAGGAAGAGCTGCGCCAAAATGGAACGCGGTTCCAAAACCGAAAACTGTAGGTTAGGTTAGGTTTGTATTGTAACCACGTATAGCGGAGCGTCAAAATACTTGCATGCTTGCTCGCATGTACACTTATTTCACTATAACTCAAAACAAGCATTATGAATAAAAACATATGAAGAAAAACTGTATCGATGTTTAAATGTTATGATCGACAACTTTATTGTAATTTATGATTCTAAATGAAAGAAATATGAAAATCAGCATTATGAGTACACACATAATCTTAGTGACGACATTATGAATTATGATGTTCTGAAAACTGTCTATTATGAACTCGGTTATTAGTAGTACCTACAAATTTATGACGGAAAAATGTATGAAGTAAAAAAATCGGAAGAGTGATGATTCTGACTACAAATCGGTAGTAAATAGAAGAAAAATTCGGGGGATCAATTTTATGTGAGCCAATATGGACCCCATAAACACACATGTATAATTGTATATACCTAATATTAGTGTGATTATGCCTTCAGAGAAAACGGCCAAGTGAAAACTCGAGGAAATTAAGCATTCGACAAAAAAATATTCGGCAAAAAGCCAGAACACCGAACGCAATTCCTGACAAATCCCTAAAACTGCAGTTTGATTCAAAACTAAACTATGAATTAAAGGGCCTTCCCAAACTAGCCTATTGCACCCTGCTTTACAACTACAATATTAAACATCAAGTTTGTACTGAAATTGATACGTCCCACATTGCTTAACACAAAACGGCACATGCAAACTGCAATTCAAGGCTGTTAGGTCCTTCTATAATACACATATCATGTCTAATAGGAACTCTATGTAAATAGCTGACACACACACCCGTGCCCAGGTCATCAAATCCTATACGAAACTGGCTCCAATTGAAGCCGGCGGTGTTCAAGGGTTAATTCCTCATTTATAACACAAGTGTATGTGACATGTGTTTCTCTACGTATTAGCGATAGCACTCGGATATAAAAGGACTTATGTACGTAACATTTGCACACATGTTTAGGTCTTTCTGAAGTGTGATTTGAAGACAGTATTAGGATGAATGTTTTAGTGTATGTGAAAGGCCACAGACAGTGCTGTTTGTAGATTTCAAATGTGTCGAAGGCAGAGGTTACCCACATATCTACTGGCAGCATAATAAATGTATACACACTTCAGTAGGCCATCAATCAACCTATATTGTATTAATCTGTTGAAATACAGTTTAGACTAGAACCTACCTTGATACGATCGAGATTCCCACTTTCACGGACATGCACCGCGTTCATTATTGAACTTCCTACGTAATTACATAACATACAACCCGTATATATATTAGTTATTTACATAAAACTGAGAGCGAGCCTCGTTAATGTTGTTCGGCCAGTAAGGCGCGCGTTCATAGCCACTCCGCGATTTTGCACACCGCATTGGCACGGCAAGCTAAATAGCATTATCATACCCAACCAGCTCCGACTTTCGTTTCTATTCGGGCATAAACGGCGCGCGTCCATAGCAACTTCCAGAGATGCGCACGCTTAAGGTCTATCACGTTGGCAAGACCAATTGCGTCACATTTTACATAAACGACCAATAAAATACACTTCTCAAGCTGATTTTGCGAATGTAATTGAGATTTCTTGTGGTGTTTTATTCTGCTGTGAAAATGTATTATTATTTTTTTATTAATCGTCGTCGTATCGTTCTTATTGTTGTAAATGTCTCTCTAAAATCAATTCCTCCGCCGGTGCAGCGTTAACAAAGAGACCACAGCCGTGCGCTGTCGGATCCCGGATCCCACCGCGTCATTATTGAACATTTCCTAGTATACATACATAACATTGAGACGGATTATTTATCGGAAATACTAAAATAAAGTCCAAGTAAACTAGGAAGGTACTAACTAGTAAAGTTAACTAGTTAGAGCGGAGTCAGCGGAGCGCAAATAATCAGTGGCAAAGTTACCGCGTCACTGTACGGGTAGCAGTCCCAGATAAAGAGTTCCAGAGTTCGAAACATGACGGGCCGGTGAGTGTAAACCCTTTTAATACAATAATTAAATATGTCTCACGGAAGTTTTAATAAGATTATTAAATAGTAGGTAGTGTCAGAAAAATTAATGAAGTGAAGTTAGAACTAATCAAGTTTAAACCATGGTAATATTTATGACAAGTTGTCTTGAGATTAGGTCGAATTTAGCCCGATTTGTTTCATTTTGTTTTTTTTATATATATTGGCACAACATAGGTAGTGGCTCCACTTCGGCTGAGTGTAATAAGCTAAAGAGGCCCAAGTCGCAATGGCAACTGACAAGAAACCAACGGTGCCATGTCAGTTGACACTGCCATGCTGGCCCGAGAGACGCTTTATTTTGCGCCTCATTATCCATTTTGTAGTTTTCGCTTTTGATGACTGATTGTCGAGTTTTCTTATTAACAGTTGTAAAAATTACCCTTGCGGTTTACGTACATAATAAAGTTCATTATTCACTAGCCGACGGCTTTGCTTTAAACAAAATTCAACTGGATGTATTTATGCAAGAGGAAACCAACACACATATAAAACGTTTAATATTTAACCTTCTTGCTACAACATAAAGTACAAACGGTTAACGCGGGCTGGTTCCGTTTTCCGTAAATAAAGCGAACTTTAGAAAAATACAGACGGAATTTAGTTGAGCTATCATTACTTATTCCAAAATTTCAGCTAGAACAACCTCCAAAAACTCCGAAAACTAACATTTTGCAGCCAACTGTCTGCCCGCAAACCTTTAAAACGGTTTCCACGGATTTACTTAAGCCATTTTAGAGTTATGCTATCCCTGGCTTTTACTGGGATTTATTTCCCGGGAAATCGCGCAGTATAATAAAAAGGTTGTAACTGCCACGAGTTTTGAAGTACCCTGAAACTCTGTGAAATATGCGATAAAGCTCAAATTATAACAAAGTTTAATTAACTAATATGTTTTTGAGCGATAAAAAGTAAAATGCTAGCTCGTCAGCGCTGCCAAAATCGAACAAGTACATACTCTTTTACAAGGATATGTTAGAAGATAATATGTTAGCCTCTGCAAACATAATTATACTTACCTAGGGTTACGTTGTTGTCAAAGAAAGCATGTAGCTTACACTTAAAACTGGTTGCAAGTCATTCACCGTCGAAGAAAATCCCTCCAACTAACTAAATTGTGAGTGTGTAGTCTCTGTCATCGGAGTCCGTGAAAAAAATATCATCATTATCATTATGTGAAGATGTTACAAAAAGGTTTAAAATTGCCCTAAGAGTAACGGAGAAGCTTGCCTAAAAAGTAAAGAAGAAGCAACTAAAATAGACTTTCTTTTTTTTTCCTGAGCCACATAGTCGACTACTGTTTTTTATTTAGACAGTCAAGCATTTGGCTTCAATTGCACCTGATGTTAGTGATAATAAGGCCATGGAGCACAGTTACCTAAAAAATTACTCTTCGCTCTCGACTTAAGAGATCCAAGTTATATTTTTTACGGAAAATAATAAATAATAAATAAATACCGGACAACCTCACACAAATCGATCTAGTCCCAAATTAAGCTCAAGAAGGCTTGTGTTATGGGTATTAGACGACGATATACGTACTTATATAGATAAATAAATACTTAAATACATAGAACAACCATGACCCAGGCACAAATATTCGAGTTCATCACACAAATATTTGCCCCGGCCGGGATTCGAACCCGGGACCGCCGCCGGCTCAGTAGGCAGGTGTCTACAAACCGAGCCAAACGCGTCGTCGCATCAAGAGAATGTGCGCATCAAGAGAGTTCCACCCTATTACTATCCTGATACGAAAAGTAGACGCAGATTCAGATTCAGATTCAGATTTTTATTAATAAAATATATACATTTTACAAGTCATGTCATACTAATACAATTTATACATTATATAAATTATTATTAAATTAACAAGTACACATTTTACAATATACATCATCATCATCATCATCATTTCAGCCACAGGACGTCCACTGCTGAACATAGGCCTCCCCCAGTGACTTCCAGATCGGCCGGTTGGAAGCGACCTGCATCCAGCGGCTTCCTGCAACCTTTACCAGGTCGTCGGCAGACGACCTGGTACAATATACATTATTATTAAATTAACATTATAATTTGTTATAGATTAACATTATAATTATATAATTTGTTTTGGGTCGCAAAAGCGTTTTGTACAATCAGTGGTATATCGACAACATAAGTGACATAAGGGTGGAATCATAGCCTGCGTCGAGTGATTGTGATGTATGAATGTATACGGTGGAATCATATGTTCATCCTAGTGCACGCTCACCAGTGTATCCTGTAGAAAACCGATACCGATACCGAACTGACTCTCCTGCGGTGTTCGTCGTTCGCAGGCTGAGTATGACTGGGCTACGCTCTGAGATTCCCCGAGAGATCAATTCGAAACAGAAACAATGAACAATGAAATCAGCAGGAGTATTTAATATGTCCCGAAAATACGCCAAACATCGATTTCCGTTCAGGTTTAAAACGTCGGTAACTTTGAAGAACTATAAAGCGTAAAACGTTAAATTATACTCAGTAAGAGAATAAAACTGAGCACAATGAAAATTATAAGATAGAAGCTAATATATTTAGAAGTCTGTCAAAGAAAATAACTATCTATTTTAGTAGACAGGCTAAAGAAGTCTGCGGCAGCTCACAATATACCTATACATGTTTCTGCTATATTATATTTTGTAGGGAACCTTTTTGCGCCGCTTCAATTCAATTTACATGTGCTTTGTATTTTAATGGCCTTTATTAGTTCAGACAGGTGATGTTAGACGCAGTAAACATTTTCGAAACAGTAGGATGTGTAATTTTCTTTGGGAAGATTAGACAAAGATAACCCATTTAGCCTAACAAGTAGCATTAGCCCTAGGATAGTAGTCCTACAAACAGATTTAATAAAGCAATAATGTGCATATGCATACGGCCAATATTATGCATTATAAGATATCAGTAGCGGTACGCCATCAACCAAATGCAAAACATTGTTTACCGGAATGGAATATTGAATCGTTTTGAAACAAACTTGACTTTCATCACT
Organism: Apotomis turbidana; assembly: GCA_905147355.2. NCBI lineage: Eukaryota > Metazoa > Arthropoda > Insecta > Lepidoptera > Tortricidae > Apotomis > Apotomis turbidana. The sequence continues at coordinate 15,051,224 of LR990301.1, read as the reverse complement.
GTGGATAGTTTTGGCTTCATTATGCGGAAATTACTAGAAATTCGCAATACGGCGTGGGCTGAAAAGCAACTTGACTGCGTTTAACCGAAAAATGAAATTCGTTACCGTGTCGTTTCTAGAGATCAAAAGCTAACCAACAATAAAAGTGAATACCAATTTGTGCAATACACAGAAGTGTTCATTCTTTTAGTTCGTTAGTCATAAGTGTTTATATGAATAATGAAATAATCATAAAATAAGCACTTCCATTCGAATCAAATTTGCCCGCTGAAATATGACCATATTTTTTCGCGTAATGAAGAACTGTTAGCTTAACAATACGATGGATAGTATAGTTTTCAGCACTTACAATACAAATATGATCTAATTTCATCTCGTGTGTTTTGTAATGTTTTTACAATTACAGCATTCTCCATTACGAGGGCAGATATATGTAAAGCAAATGATATTCTGGAAATTTCATGGTTGCTTAATACAGCAAAAACAATAATATGTAGCTTTAATTTGATGTTCGCTCTGATTCTTAGATGAAAGTGATTTTGTTTTAAGAAAAAACTCTCGCAGTGGCATTTATTTAACAAATTGGTTGGCTATTTGCCACAGTTTTACCGTATTTGGTTAGCTATAATAATGTCGTTTCTCTCAGCTACGTAGGTATACTTGTTAACCTTAACCTGACATTCAACAACTTTCTGTACTTACAGGTTAACCCGCTGTTTCACAGTGCGGTACTGTGTCCACAAAGCTGCCAATACCGTCTCCCGTCAGGCAGTAATGGCCACGGTATTTTTTACGCTCACAATATCCGTATTCCCCTTTTATGGCCCATTAGAATCGGCACTGGTGGGTCATACAAATGTGGTACAAATATTTGGAACGTAAAAGCGCAGATATGGAAGTGGCAAGTATTATTTTCTCAAAATAATCCCTCCCTCCCCCAATTTTTTTTGTGCATTGGCCACATATGTTTTAACTCGTACTTTCAGGAAACTATAGGTCTTTTTTCTGTTCTTGTAATCCTATAAAATTGTTTGTGTATGACTGTTTGTTTCTTAATAATTTTTTTTTTTTTTTTAATCTGCATTCGTGCCTGAATTTTGTTAATGTTTTGTTTTTATTTCCATAGAAGATTCAATAAGACGTTTACTTGACAGAATATAGTTTAAAATTATGATCACACAGCTTGAAAAATAGACGTACCTATTATTGACTAAAATTTAAATGTCGGGTTATTACTTTGTACTAAAACCTTTTGCAATACTAAGTGTGGCATCATTCATACAAAATACACGGATATAATATATTTTTGCCGGTAACATCCTACATAAAAATGAATCTATTACCCTATCTATACCGGGTGATTAATCCAAATGGGTTAGTAGGGAGAAATCACAAACTACAAGAAATAGGGAAATCTATTCTTAGGAACCATGGCGTCGATTTTAGATTTAATAAAAAGTACATTATAATTTCTTTATACAATCTCATAAGTTAATTTCATAAATAGCCCGGTCAAAATCGCTGTAAAGAATGTTAAAATACAATACATGCGATACGATACAGTTATGTATGAGATTACGGAAAAAAAATAATGTAGTAAATCTAAAATCAACGCAATGGTTCCTAAGAACAGATTTCCCTATCTCTTACAGTTTTCATTTTCTCCCTACTGACCCATTTGGATTGATTACCTTGTATATCTACGGCCAATGCCTACGTTTGGTGACCCCCGTGCAGGATTAATTTTCCCAGACAGGCCCGAAACTGCCACTTTAAGGCCTAAAGGGGTAATAGGCTAATAGCGGACACCTGAGAGGTTACGTCGCCATTTTGGATTGTTTATGGCGATGGCGTAGGTATCTGTTGTGCGGAAGGATTTTGGGGGCTTCGGAATGGTCACTATTAAGGCTTTAAGGTCAAGAAAAGTCGTTCTTGTCACTAGACTTCGTATTTATTTGTCATTCCCGAGTAGTAAGTTTGTCTAAAATTAAATAAATAATACCTAAACATCGGACAACATCACACACATCGATCTAGTCCCACGGTAAGCTCTAGTAGGATTATGTTATGGTTATGGCTTATAGGCACCTAGTCAACGATATACATACTTACCTGGTTTACTCTGGTTTTATAGATGACCAGGTTAATCAGGATAATCAGGTTAGCGATATTTAGTGAACTCGTCCAGGACGTTGAAATAGTTTAAACAAAATTTCCTTGACAACCATGATAAGGGACAAAGTAAAGGTACTCATGAAAATAATCCAGGAGTATTGTGAATAGGAAGGTGAGACAAAAATAACAAGAACTGTTTAATAAATAATTATATTTAAAAATGTACAAGTAATAAATAACATAGGTACCTTAAATAACTTAGCAGTTAATAATTTACAACGATTTATAACACATAACTTAAAAATTGGTGATGTGGAAAAACAGTCGCAGCCAGTCCTGAATACTGTATACGGCGTTAAAGAAGGTATTAAACTAGACTTAATAGATAATAATTTTATTGAAGTTTGGTCTTTGCTCGGCTTTGGAAGGACGATCTCCGTAGGATCAAATTTAAAAATAAGGAGAAGCAATATATAACGCCAAATTGTAAATGGCGACAGGGCCGATAGAACCGTCGAGTTCTCTCGAAAGGTAGGGTAGGAAGGCTCCCAACAAAGTGGACCGACGACCTGGTTAGGATCGCGGGCAGCAATTAGATGAGGGCGGCACACGACCGATCGTTGTGGAGGACTTTGCGGAGGCCTTTGTCCAGCAGTGGACGTCTATAAGCTGATAATAATGATCATGATGATGATGATTATATACTAGAAGACGTGAACCCCCCCAGATGGTCGACTGATGATTGTATCCAAATGAAACCTCAAACTGTTATTACTGGCTACCCGCCCCGGCTTCGCACGGGCGCAATGCTGATAAATTATGCATGTATTATACATCACCTTCCTCCATCATCATACGGCTTCCTCTTGAATCATTCTATCTATAAAAAAACCGCATCAAAATCCGTTGCGTAGTTTTAAAGATGTCAAGCATACATAGGGACAGACAGACAGACAGACAGCCAGCAGGAAGCGACTGTGTTTTATACCATGTAGTGATAGTCATAATACTTACTCCCGGATAGTAATGACAGAGAGAGAAAGCGCTATTCTCGGAATAAAAGTTTGGTTAAATCCAGCCTTAGTATAAGAATATGGTTCCGTCGGAATGGTTCTCAACTTTGATGACGGGCAGCGGTGGGTCACAGCAACAAGGTAGACCAACGATCTGGTTAGGAGAATGGGCAGCAATTGGATGAGGGTAGAAAACGTTGTGGGAGGCCATCGTCCAGCAGTGTCTATCGGCTGACATTGATGATCAGGAAACTGGAAGACATGGCTCCAAGAATGTAGACTGATGATTGTATCAAAATAAAAGCTACTTAGTATAAGAATATGGTTCCGTCGGAATGGTTTTCCACTTTGATGACGGGCGGCGGCGGGTCACGCTCGAGCAGGTATTTTCGAAGCTCTATAAGGCCTACGTTGGCCAGGGAGCACAGCAGGGCTACAATTAGAAGCCTGAAATGTACAAAAGGTTATATTTAATAAATATCAAACAAACTCACAAAAAACTATCTAGTCCCAAATAGAGGTAAGTAGAAAAGAGTACAGGCTTGTGTTATGGGTAAGTACTAGACGACGATATAAACATCAAATGCATAGAAACATCCGTAACCTCAGGAACAAATATTCGAGTTCATCACCCAAATACTTGCCCTTGCTAAGATTCGAACTCAGGATCGCCGACTGCACAGAGCCAACCGCGTCACTGTATTATTATTTTTATTGCTATAAGTAAACCTCAAAGACGGCAAATCAAGTAATCTAAAAACTTGTTAGGTTATGTTTAAAATTGTCAGGTCAGATTAGATGCTGCAGGTGCCACGTTGTCATTTACCACTATGCAGTAGGTTCTATGACCCATATTTTCACAATTAACTGGAAATTTAAATGGGACAGCCCCACTCTTATACCTTAAACATATAACATCCTTTTTTGTGTCAAGGGATCGAGTGATAAAAGCCGGTGCCCATGTGAACAGTAAATCGGAAGAAATATTAAACTATCTTCTTCTTTGTCGTTACATACTTGGCATTGGCATAGTGGTCGTGGCTGTCATTCCTTGTGTGACAAGCCTAACCACACAGCGACATTTTTTTCTCACAGCCGCGCGTCTGCTCTCGTGTAGAGGGCAGTTTGTGGCCGATTTGATTTGGTCAGTCCACCTCATGGGAGATCTACCGCGTAATCTAGTACCGTCTACTTTGCCCTGAACCACCAGGCGCTCAAAGGACAAAGCTCCATGTCGTGACACGTGTCCGAAAAAGGTGAGGATTCGGGACTTAACTATTGAGGACAGGCGCTGTTCTAAGATGTTCTATGTCCTATATGTATAAAACTACATACATACAACAACAACATACAACCTATATAAAACTATCTTACCAATAAGAATATCCTAGACCAGGGCTAGCCTCGTACATGCCCACTGCGACATAAGATAGCGCCAAATGGTCCTTCAGACCCGACACGGCCCAGTAGATTCCAAACATCAGCAGCGTTGTGGACCCTAGAACTGACGTGATCACGTTGCTCCATAGGCAGCCTGTATTAAATAAGTTCACTTGACTAAACACCTTTTAAATAAAAAAAAAAAATGAGCGTTTCCGCTCTATGACTCTTATCCAAAATCAGGGGCATATTTCTGAAATATCTATGGCATTCGTGAACCTAAGCGACAAGTAAGAATGAAAGGCAAGATTTGAGGCAATGAATTCGAGTTGTATAATGACTCACGAAAAATTTAATCTGGTTATACTCGAATCAGCGCCCTGCGCAGTGGGCAGTTGTTATGTGCACGCCTCACTGCTGGCTGGCACGGCTGGCTGGTGTAGAGGGCATAAAATAAATTATCAAGAGAACGTCAATGGGCTGAGCCTTACCTGGCAATCCAAAAATGGGTTCCGTGGGGTTCTTGGTGGAGTTGATGATGGCCAAGCCTGCAGCGATGAGCGAGAACAACAGTTGTAGGAACATGATCACCAGCAAACTAATGTAGAAGGCGAAGGATATCACTGCTGGTGGGTTGGCTGCGGAAAGAAAATGTTTCATCATCTTAAATTATCGTTGTCCACTGCTAGGTAAAAACCCATGTATCTTCGCAAAGATTCACAGATTCGATTGTTTCTCGGAACCTTCACTAGAATGAGAATAGTTTTTTTTCTTGACTAACACTAAACTAAACAAACTGAAGTACCTACACGTTTTAGACAATTTTTAATTAAAAAAATGCCACCACCATGATAAATGATCTTGAACAGCTTTCGCGTAAGATCGTTATACTTTTGATTTTTTCATGATGAATTATTATGATCTTGATTATTCAGCTAATGATGATTTTTGGTTGATATATAATGATGGCACTTACGTGGGTTTAAATCTTCGACTGTTGTAGTAGATCCACAAGTGAGACTTGGAGCTTTTCCTTCAGCCAAAGCACGCACCTGAAAAGCGGTTGAAATGTATCATATTAATTATACACATTTATTGAATTTCCTTTCTTTGTTCGATAAATGTACTTACTATTATACTATACTATATAGTACTTCTACTATGGCTCAGTGACCCAAACAGGATCTTAGCCTCCGAAATGAGAGTACGTCACTTGTTCCGATCCTGCGCAGTTTCTCGCGAGTTTTCGGATTGAAACTCACGCAGAGCCACCTCCACCACGTTTTCCCAGCGGTACCTGGGACAATCAACCGGTCGTCGACCGGTTGGTTGCCCCAAGTATGCTCTTTTTGCCGCGCGATCCTCTTCCATTCTTTGTAGGTGACCGAGCCAATGAAGTCTATGGGACTTTGTCTCTCCGATAATGTTCGGCTCGGCCACCAGCTCCTCAATGAGTAATGTACATGCACATTGGCTCTGTGTGGGTGAGCCGGAACTGTTCGCTGCCGAGCTCACCCACACAGAGCCAATGTGCATGTACATCTACTCACACAAACATGGCTCACCTGCGCTCGTGAGATAAAAGTATTGTACCATCATTCCTCTTAGTAGGTCCCAGGATCTTCCGAAGCATTTTGCGTTCTGCTACCAGGAGCTGACTTTCCTCTTTAAGGTCACTATCCAAGCCACTTACTATTAGGACACACGAAAACCTACATATATTTATGACGGTTAAGTTGTCCGGAATAAATACAATGTCGCACTCACATGGTTATTAGAAAGAGGGAAAATGCGCACTGGTATGTCCACTTAATGTACTTATTAATGTTATATTGTAGTTTTAAACTTACTTCTTCAATCCTGGCCTGCCTTTCAGTCTTGCAGCTAACTGCGCATGCATTTTTCTCGCTAACACATGTCACTGAAAAGGAATGCAAACTATTATGATTAAATGCAAAAAAATGAACGCACTGAAAAATAAGTAGCTCAACTAGTTTAACTACTCGAGAAATAGCCAAATTGTGCTTATTAGTTACCAAAATGATGCTAATTTTATACAAGTTATTTTGGTTACTAGTAGCCCTAAGTTTGTTAGTCCTCCGATTTATGTAACAAGCAAATCTTTTTTTTTTCAATGCAGCGGTCCCTGCCCGAACTCTTTGTAGAACTCATAAGATTATTGCGGCTTACGCTATTACACTTTCCTAAATTGATCACTGATGTAAGTGTAATAATACAATAATAATATGTCAGAATATTGATCTCACCCATAGAATGCGTTTTCTGGTTTCTCTTTCAATCATGCTATGACTGCGAATATTAGTATAACCTGTTAGCAACTAAGCAATTTTAGGGCTAAATTTCGATCGCGTTAAAATCGAAATTCAACATGTTTATGTTAAGTTTATGTTTTACATGCAGCGGATGCAAAATATGTATATGAATTCACTGCCCTAGGTATAGTAGGTATGTAATGTACTATCAGTATATCACGTCGCCCTAGGCCGTAAGCGGGATTTACCGCCCTGGGAGTAAATCTCACTTCCTCTTGAACTTTAGACAAACTACGGGTGGTAATTAGTAAAGCCTTCAGTTCGGGCCACGAGCATCTGCGATCTGGGTCATTCACGGTGAATTCGTCTCTAGCTATGTGTACTCACTGATCAGCGTATTGAAGGTGGGCGTGCCCAAGCTCCGAAGAACCAGCTCGCCCCTGAACAGGCCATATTGGATGTCGCTGTCGGCCACTTGAAGCTGTGTGCTCGCGGATGATACTATCTGGAACAGTTTATGTGAGGTATACTATGAGGTGCCCACAACTTCGTGCGCGTATTTTTTTCTTTACCGTAGACGGATAAAAAGTATCCTATAACCATCATTGGATGTCCAGCTAACCTTGTATCAAAATTAGCTAAAATTTGTCCAGCCGTTTCGGTGTGCATTAAATTAATAATTAAATGTAAAAGTTGCTCTTTACAAATAGTATTATACACTATCGGAAAGCCAATCATACGGGCAACCTAGGAGTAAAATCAGTTGTTTAAAATATTGTGTCGTTAGTGAAATATATCAATATCAAATTTCTAAAATAAAAGTGATCGTTGAGATTCGCAAATCGTTATCGCGGAGCGGTCAACGCCCGCAACTTCGGGAGCTACGGCAGCCCAGCGGCTGCAGCGACTGCGGCGGCGGGCGTCGGTCTAGCGAGGCGGTGGCGCGGGCGCAGCGCTTGCGGCGCTTGCGCATGTACATCGAGCCGAGTCTTCGGTCAGCGAGGCGGTCGTGGGCGCAGCGCTTACATGCGCTTGCAGCGGCTGCACAAACACATCGAGCGGAGTCCTACCTACCATATCAACAACAGCCGGCACTACGTGTGATATTAACAGCTAAGGAATAAACAAATATTTTTTTTTACATGTTTGTTGTTGTCTAGTCACTATGGCTCGTGTATGTGATAAATGTAACACGACTATTGAAAATTCAGGATTTCTAAAATGCCATTCATGCCAACTTACTTTCCACCTGGACTGTTGCCATGTTTCTAACGAGAGATTTAACCTCATGGAATCTGAACGCAAAGTACTTTGGAAATGTGGACCATGTCTGAGGAAACCAGACTTATCGAGCAATAACGTAAACACACGACGAAGATATCGCTCTATCATACCTACAAGTAATTCCTTTGAAACACTCTCTAACTTATCGGAGGACGAGGAGGATTTTGAAGAAAGTGGCTCTCTTCGGTGTCCCGACCGTAATAGGAGCTGCCCAGAAAAATTAAGCGCACTCGCAAGGTCAGAGGAGTTGGAAAAAAAAGTTTGTGAACTACAAGAAAGGTTGACAGCAGCGGAATGTGAGTTAGAAAACTTACTTTCTGAAAACATTTGCCTAAAAAATGAAATAAAAAGCTATGAAACTAAGGTAAGTCACCTGAAATCTATAAGTATGTCAGTGACCAATAAACAGTCTCGCTCAAAAAGAAAAAAAAGCTGTAGACAAAGCCTTAATCAAAGCTACTTGGAACTTAACGCACAACAACATACTACGCCAACTACTTCGCACATCAGGTCTACCTTAACACATAAGGTCCATAGCCCTGCAGTGTCGCCAATACATAAACCGACGCACTCAAGTACGCCCACGCGCTGCAAATCGAAGTCAAAGAGTTGTATTTACATATTTGGCGATGAACAGGTACGAGGTCTGTCAACACGTCTAATTAACTCCAAAGATCGGGAAAGCGGCGTGGACTACGGTGTAACGGCATTGGTTAAACCATATGCACCTAGTGCGCAGATATTGGAGAGCCTGCGTAGTACGTCAGAGGAAATAACAGCAAACGATGTCATTGTTTTATCGGTGCGTAATAACGAAAAAGATCCGTATACGTTATTAGCGAATTTGGGAGACACTTTGGTTAAGCTAAAAGACAATCGTGTTATTATATTGAATGTATGTCATACTCGAAATTTCGAAAACAATGTCATCTACCATGAACTAAAATTTTTTGCTAGTAAGTACCAACATTGTAAAATAGTTAATGTATACAGAAATTTAAACAAAGGTCGATTTTCATCGTCATTTCTGAATTGGTTAATTTTTAAGTTAAAGGAAGAAATCGGTTTAACAACAAGTTCTGCAAGTTCTGCAAAAAATTGTCAACCTCAAATATCTAATAACTCTGAGACCTTTTTTCGTCCCTAATGCTCCAGAAAAACTTATTTCGATTAATGAAACTAATACTTTAACGCCAATCAGCTCCAGCTGCTTATCAATTTTTCATCAAAACATAGGGGGACTGTGCTCTAAAATTGATTTACTAAATCAAACTTTGAAAAAATTAAGCGATAAGGGAAATATTTTTGACATAATATGCCTAAGTGAAACTTTTATTAAAGAAGGTTCTGAGCAAAACATAAAGCTCTATAACATGAAACTCGCAGCATCTTATTGCCGGGATAAGTGCAGGGGCGGGACATGTATTTTGATCGGAAAACATCTCGAGTTTAAATTGCTTCCATACGTTTCTCAATTAGCATGTAAATTTTATTTTGAAAGCTGTGGCATCGAAATAGTGGGCTTAGGGCTGATAATCGTTAATATCTATAGAATCCCAGACCCAAGTAGGTAAGTCACACGTTGGAATATTTCTGCATAAACTCGATATCCTTCTGAACTACCAAACGACTAAATTTAAAAATAAAAAAATTGTCATAGCCGGAGACTGGAATATTAACACGTTAAAACAATGTGTGGCATCCAGAAACCTTTTAGATACCCTGCAAGATTACAACTTCACGGCGCATATCCAAAAACCAACAAGACTTGACTCCTGCATAGATCAAATAGCAAGCAACATGGACAAAGTAACGGCTGAGATCCATTATCTAGGCCTTTCGGATCACGAAACTGCTCAATCCATAACCTTACAAACTATCAGTAGACAAAAGGCTTACACAACTTGGTACGAGTACAGGCGTGATTATAGCCATGACAATATTCAGAAGTTTTGTGAGTGTATGTCATCTCTTTCGTTCTCTGAGGTCATTAATTCCACTGACGCGGCCACTGCATTTGAGAATTTTTATGACTTAGTATGTCTTTTTTATAATCTATGTTTCCCTGTTATTAGAGTGAAGATTAATAACAAATCACATAAATTAAATTGGCTGACAAAAGGGTTAAAAAAATCTTGCAAAACTAAAAGGACCCTTTACTTTAGTGTAAAATTAGGCAAAGGTAATACATTGAGTAACAAAATTAAATACAAAAATTATACTCGAGTATTGAAACAGTGTTTGCATAGTGCGCAACGTTTAAGAAACATGAAATATTTACATGGGTGTAAAAATAAAGGGAAAGCCACATGGGATATGATCTCGACCACCATATCAAACGATGTACATAAAAATGACATTAATGAAATTATATCTAATAATATTTTATATTCCGATCCCAATGACATTTGTAATATTTTGAATAATTATTTTATAAATTTGACTAACTCACAAAGCTCATTACCAAAAAGCTCTATATCTCCTTTACTGGAGAGAAATTGTCATACAATGTTTCTCAAGCCGGTTGACAGCAATGAAGTCAACAAAATAATTATGGCCCTAAGGAACTCCAAGTCAAGCGGTTATGACAGTATCACAACGGGAATTTTAAAACTATGTGCTAATTACGTATGTCAACCCCTTGCGCATATTATAAATTTGTCATATGTTGAGGGTGTATTTCCAAAACAATTAAAAGTATGCATTGTTAAGCCTCTCTTTAAAAGCGGTGATAGAAAAGATCCTAATAACTATAGGCCTATCACCTTAATTCCTATACTGTCAAAAATAATAGAAAAAGCCTTTTACGTAAGATTGGACAGTTTCTTAACTAAGCACGGAACACTCCGACCCGAACAGTATGGTTTCAGGAAGGGTAAATCTAATGCACAGGCCTGTTTCGACCTCGTCAAATATATTACTGAGTGCATAAACAAGAGCATTCCGGTATCGTCAGTCTTTTTAGATATGAGCAAGGCTTTTGATTTCGTGAACCATGCTAAGCTTCTGAACAAACTTGAGGTCTATGGAGTCAGAGGAAAAGCTCTTGATTGGATAGAGGATTACCTAAGAGACAGACTGCAATGCCTTGAAGTAAGCAGAATTATAGACAACAACAATAAAACTATTCTTAAAAAGACATTCAGATCACAGTTTAAGGTCATTAAAAATGGAATTCCTCAAGGCAGCATACTCGGCCCACTGCTATTTCTACTTTATATTAATGATTTATCAAAGGCGACTACACAAAAAACTATAATGTTCGCCGATGATACAACTTTAATTGTGAAATGTATCAATAAATCTACTTTTGAACAAGAAATAAATAATTCATTAAACGACATAATTAATTGGATGAATAAAAATGACCTTAAAATTAATATAATTAAAACTAAATTAATTCAATTTACATCGTATAATTCAAATGGTATATCAATAAACATCAATCATAATAATATGACAGTAGACGAGGTAGATAATTTTAATTTTCTCGGTATTACGGTAGACAAACACCTGAACTGGAAGGCATACATAGAAAAAGTTTGTAAGAAACTTGGCCGCTTTGTCTTCGCGCTCAAAAGATTAAGAGACACTGTTTCCGTTGATGCAGCACTAACAGCATATCATGGATATGTTGCATCTGTCCTTAATTATGGGCTGTTGCTATGGGGAAATGCAGTAGAGATCGATAGAGTTTTCAGGATCCAGAAGAAGTGTGTTAGGGTCATATGTAATGCATGGTGGAACGACAGCTGCGTTCCATTATTCAAAAAATTGAAAATACTTCCTTTAGCATGCTTATATTTAAGAGAAATATGTACTTTCGTGAAATTACATCCCACATATTTCAAAACACGTGGCGAACTTATAAACAGGCAGACTAGAGCAAACATTATGAACCTTTTGTATCATCCGCGGTGTCATAAAAGTGTGTACAGAAGAAACGCTCTTAATATGTGTATAATAATTTATAACCGACTCCCCGAAAACCTGAAAGTGCTCGAGGGAAACATTTTTAAACGTAGCCTTACAACCTGGCTTTTAGACCGGTGTTTTTACAGCGTAAAGGCATACCTCGAGCACAACTAGCTTTAATATTTTTTTTTTTTTTTTGATTATTATTAATTTACACGCATTGACATTTTGTAATTATTATTGTTATTATTTTTCTGTAATTAATTTTCTTTTGACATTATGCTGATTATTTGTTTGTAATTGTTTTGTTTGATTTTATTGATGATTATTTTAATTTTAAGTTAGCGCGCGCAAACATTTTGCACGCCTGCATGCAGGCTGAGTACACATGGAACTGTAAACATATATATATGAACACCTTTGTATACTGTACTGAAGCAAATAAAACATTTTGATTTTGATTTGATTTTGATTTTGTGATACGAGGACAAAGGAAATGATGACCAGCAGATGGCGCTAGGCTGGCATGGCGCCGCGCGCCCATACAAAACAAATGACGATCCTGCATCACGCTGTTAAGATTTTGCCTGAAATCATGACCCCTCTCCATAAAACATGATTATCAACACAAACCTTGAATATTATACTAGCATATAGAAGTATGTAGGTATATCGTCGCTTAGTACCCATAACACAAGCCTTCTAGAGCAAAATTTGGGACTAGGTTGATTTGTGTGAGGTTGTCTGATATTGATTTATTATTTTTATGTATTTGAACAGTCAAAACTGAAGTGGCGTTGCATTAATGGAACCCGATTCCCACCGGTTTGCCTAATTTAAGAGTTGTTTTTTTTTCTACTGCACTTAAGCCAAGTCAGTTCCGGCTTTACCAATAATATATTTGACGCCACGCCATCGCCACTGCAAAACTCATACATTTCCATTGATTCCCCGCTACACTCACGAGGTCATCCGTCCATCTAGTCGGGGGCCGACCCATTCTGCGCTTTCCAATACGTGGTCGCCACTCTAGGACTTTGCTGTCCCAAAGGCCGTCCATTCTCCGGGTTAAATGGCCAGCCCATTGACACTTCAACCGTGCGATCCTGTGAGCTATGTCGGTTACCTTGGTTCTTCTGCGGATGTCGTCATTTCTGATTCTAACGCGCAAAGAAACTCCGAGCATAGCACTTTCCATTGCAAGTTGCGTGAGTCTTAGCCGCCTTATGAGTCCCATGATATGAGAACCAAAGTAAAAAAAATAACTGAATAGCCAAACATTAAACATGCAGATTACATTTGAATCACCGTTTGAGGTCGGTGCCAAACCTCACGTAACCTTCTTTATTGAAAAAAAATACTCATATTCATTAACGCGTGGCATCTGTGTTAATAATGGTTTGGCACCGACTTCAAAACGTAATTCAAATGTAATCTGTACATGTGGGCATTTTAACCCCTGAGGAAAAAAGAGGGGTGTTTTAAGTTTAACCTGTGTATCTGTGTGTGTGTGTGTGTCTGTGTGTGTGTGGCATCATAGCTCCTAAACAGATTTGAGTTCGGATTTTTTTAATCTAAAGACTTGTTCGTCGTTGTTCTCAGCTATGTTTAGTTTATTAACAGAATCAGTAGTTTCCAAGATATTCAGCTTTAATTGAACAAGTGATAAGATCTCAGCTTCTATTCCAAATAAAGAAGAATCTAAGAATTCCAAATTTTGTGGTTATGTTCAGTTGTATCATTATCAATATCACTCATTGAATGAGGGTCTTCGCTATTCAGTGAATGTTTGAAGTCGGATCTTTTTTAAACAGTGAACGGTAAAAGCGTTAGTCATGTTCCTCTTACTCACCCAACTGTCGCTGGACACGGCGACAATGATGAGCAACACACTGACCACTCCGGACAGGAACGCGCCGAAAATGTACCCCCGTCGCGTCACCGCCATGTTGACAACTGACACGGACTTATCGAGTCGATAATGAGTAATAATGGCCGTTTTATCTATCGATAACGTAGATAAGTGTTATTGATAGACGCGTCTTGGAATTCTAACTATGGGTCAAATAAAACAATTGAAACATATCGCAGTTCTAAATAAGAAAAGCATATCAAACGTACATAAATTGTGATAAACCGTCAGGCGTTTTTGTAGTTTCTATTTTATTCTTACACTTTTCCTCATTTATATCTTAAAATACACTTTAAATATGTTTTCTTCGAGAACTACGTATGTATAGTTAAGTTCATATTATTGTAATAGTTAAGTACTTATGCTTTCTGTAAAAATAACTTACTGTTGAGTTTCTTTCGGCATTTCTTCTCAACAGTGGTCTCCTCTTGTGAAATGCTGGTAGACTCAGACATGTAAGTGTCCTTGTGGCCTACTTGCAGGATAAAGTTCATTATTTCATAAAGGAGGCTCAATGATAAAATCCGTTTGTCTCGCTCACTCGTATGGCCGCTGAGCTCGGATCTCTCGCTCAACCGCTCGCTGCGTAATGTAGTGGCATCTCCGTAAGTACAGTCTGACACAAGAGTAGAAATTAAAAAGTAGCAGCACCGTCGTGTCGTCCCGTTATAATCAATCTAAGAAAACGGGGACGACACGACCGTATTGCCACTTTTAATTTTATTTTTTACTCTTTTGTGTCAGACTATACCTAACGACTTCACTATTATAATGTACTTACAAGGTTGTTTTTCACTTGTGTCTATTTCACATATAGGTACATACCTAATATACCTATTGATCTTACTGTTTCTCATAAACTAAGTAGCTACGTCTGTTCGCTCTCTAAGATTAAATGAAGTCACTTTGACACAAGGTACAAACGACCGTATACGTGTAAATTTATGGTAATTTTTCACTTCTGCCAGTTGGACATAATTTGATCTTAGAATTCCGGGTAGACTATAGGTAGGTACCTGTCAACACGCAATCATAACTCGTAATCATCGAATCTATAATTATAATCATCATCTAAATAGATATGGATGTAGTTCTAAGTATAAATGTTTGAATAGTCCTGATTAAATTAAATAGTATTATAAACTGCGACGTCATTAAATTCACGTTCCGTTTTTAGTTCCTAACACATTCGCAACCGCGTAGCGCTACGGGCTACGCTCGTAGCCAATAACATGGGAAAACCGTATGTAGCGAAAAATTACTACGAGAATAGCGCCCGGCTACCGGGTTGTTGGTGTCGAAATGTTAACCTATTGACCGCCAAGCGGTCTAGCAATTTACCGTGCCACTGACTCCAGAGTAAAAAAAAAAAGATGTGCCCCAAAATCAACAGGGATTGAAAAATACTTGTAGCGGTTAGAATTACAAAGTTTTTGATCATTGAAATTTGGACGGCTGGGCTGTGGCCGACGTGGCGTCAGGGGCACGATTTTTTGTTGACGGCCACAGCCGACTGTGGCGGTCAAAAGGTTAATTGGTAAGCAAATCAGACCGTCTAGCCCAGCTATGCTTCGCGTCTCATGCCGCGCGACATAGCATTACCCGTCACTCTCTCACAGTACTGTACAGAAAGAGATAGGCAGTACATATCACACGAGAAAGAGTCGCCCGTCAAAGTTGTGCTAGAGGTACTGAGTATTTAAATCAGACTAATATTATAAAGGCGAATGTTTACGATGTGTTTATGTGTAAGTTTGTTACTTCTTCACACTTAAACGGCTGGGCCAATTTTAATAAATTTTGGTATGAAGCTAGCTGACACCCTGAATAGACATGGACTACTTTTTATCCCCAAAAAGTAGTGTTCCCTCGGGATGAGTGGGTAACACCGCACGGCACAGCAAGTAGTAGGTAAATAAAGCTGTAAAATATTAGGAGAAGATCTGAATGTATATTTAGGTGTTAACAATTTCAATGCTACGACAGATAAATACAACGGTTTAGACTTTTGAACACCGAGCGGCCAAATACTTGAAGTGGTTTTAATTAGGCATTACATTAAAATTTGAACGGCTGTGGTCGACAGTGCATCTGGGTATGGCCGCAGAGCGTTTCCCGTCTCTATATCTATCAGCCACAGGCCACAGACGTCGACTACTGAACAACGGCCTCCCCCATAACTCAACACAAAGTGGGATCCCATGTAGACCGCATCCACTGACACCTCGCTACCCTCACGAGGTCATCCGCCCATCTAGTCGGAGGCCGACCCACACTGCGCTTTCCTATACGTGGTCGCCACTCTAGGACTTTGCTGTGAAGCACTCCACCATGCCACAGACGCCATAGCAAAAAAAAAACAAATAGTGCTCCAAACTCTCAAACTCCAAATTCACGTTGGCCTGAGTCAATTTGTCGTGATGTATTGATTGGGGCGGTCAAAAGGTTACAAGACAGATTTCGACCGTTATAGATAAACAGATAAATAAGAAAACAAAACGCTTAATGTAAATCTCATTATATTTTACTTCTTGCTGAAGCGTTGCGATAAATAACATAATTTCATATTTAATCATTTCTTATAAAATATACAAATTATACAACGTTTTGCAATATAGCCCGTCTCCCGAATAAGTTTGACACTCAGATGAAAACAAAAGAACCCCTACCCTTATTTAAACGATTTGTATGGAGAATTGTTATTTGTGTATTGTTTCTACGAACTAACCGCTAACGGCGCTGTGCAATACTCCATGCAAATCATATATTTATTTTCTGACCTGACTGATTATCGAGACGTCGATGACTGACTTATCTCTATGTATCCCTTTCTTTTTCATCTAATGTGATATTTAAAGACCATTTTTACTAGCACTTTAACGACCAAGTAAAAAAAAACAAAACTACCCAAAAAAGCGACAGAGCCCGCTAGTTGGGCTCAACCCCACCGCAGACACCGACAGAGCCCGCCAGGCGGGCGCTTTTATAGCACAATCCGCAAGCGAGCTGGGCCGGTGCCGGTAGTTGAGTAGAAGTTATGAGCACCCACCAGGCGGGTTGTTGGTCGTGAAAGCGCTAGCTTACATCTGGTTAAGTTTTGTTCAACTTTAAGCTCAGTTCACTTATTCAAACAGAGATATCGAATGAAACAGTAAAACGCACATAATTTTAACTAGTGAAAATAATTCTTTAGACACGTAAGGATCACCATACCTAAACTGCTACCATAATTTCTTCAATAAAAGTAAGTGCTACTATTTTGGGAAACTATTTAAATAAAACAATGTAAACAGATTATATTATAAAGTAATTATTGCCCCTCTGGCACATGTGTAACTATCTTTTCACATAAAACTTATCTGACATATATGTACCTTTATTTTGAATGCATATTTATAAAAGGGAGTACTTGGGTCAAAAGTAACTTCGACAGAAGAAAATTGTGTTTTTCTCAGTCAAGCTTTAAGAACAGTAGCTATGATAGTTACTAAAACGTCAGCAAGGCTCAGATAATGAATATTCGCGATAATCCATTTAAATTGTTTTTATTTTCTCTGACATAATTGTCTGTTGTCATCGGAAGCCGAAGGAAACAGACAGTTATGGATTTATTTGAAAAACACAATTATATGAGCTATTCTTTTTTGTCTAAATGTTGTTTGATAGTGCGCCTGCTATTCATTAAATTTAATGATACTAAACCACGTGGTGTCATTTTTACCTTGACGAGATAAAGGTGACGTTAATTCTGAAACAACTTTAGATGAGGTTTTTAATTGCTGCATTTAACTAAACATAATAAAGTATGCTATATATATATATATAAATAAAAAAATCCACACGCTAAGAAAAAACGGATTCGAGTCCCGATTTGGACCGCGTATAAGCGCAATTGTTTCTTTCTTTTGCGTGTTGATTTTTTTATCTATACAGCAATTTAAAAAATATGGTGTTAATTTACCCCCATTAAAAAAAACGTTTTCGAAAAACGTAAGTGTGTCGATAAAAATATGAAGTTTATCAAGTTTGTAAAATATCACAATATACAATTACATAATAAGCACTTGTGTGTTAAATACATATAAATAGGTGCTCCCACTAAGTTAAACATATATATAGTTCAAGTAAGTATTTACAAGGTTTGCTTCAATAAAATGAACAATCAAGCCGGTGTAAACTCAGGCATGTAAGGGTGAAGCCACACGAGCGTAATTTCAGTCGCGTAATTTCGGTCGCGCCATACATCATGTCACGTGATCACGTGACAAAAGTATGGCGCGACCGAAATTACGCGACTGAAATTACGCTCGTGTGGCTTCACCCAAAAAGTGCCCTACTTGCAGAAGGGTGAATCAACTTTTTTGTGTTGTTTACTCTGTCCCCGTTGTCCAAGTGACATCTTCATACTGTTTCATAGAAAAATGCTTAGGTTGTCCGAGGGACAAATTTTGCGTAACCATAGCAACAAGGTGCACTTAAAAGTTGATTCACCCAGAATAGTTATATAATATTATAGTTAATTATTTCCTTATTTCAATATAACGGAATTCTGCCTATATGCCGAATTATTTTCGTCGAATGTCATCGTAAATTTTTCATATTTCTTAGAAACATCTTCCGATTGATTAGGTTATGTTTGTTTTATAACAAACCCAAATATTTTACGCTTTAAGAGAAAAATGCTTTCTACGAAATAACACTTCGGCGAAATGAAAGATCCTATTTTTTTTTCTTAAATTAAATAAGGTAGTATTATGATTGCATTTTTTTTAGGTAAGTAGGTTATAGTCTTATTGCAAAATGACATGTGTCGAAAGAGAAAAGACCCTAAATAAAAAATGTCTAGTTACTTATAATTTCATGTTAGAATAAAACATTAAATTAATCGAAAAATTACATACTTTTTAAAATAATTACTACCGATTAAACACTGATAGAATTAGAATTAAGATTTATTTTGAGATCGTGCGGGTTTACATTTAATCAATTCTCAATAATGGGTTGGAGAAGGTTCGGAAACATTACAGTTATCGCTACAGATAGCTAGGTATACTCCTAAATTTGTATAAAAATCAGTTTTTCTTTTGAAAAGGGTTTTTTTTTCAGGAAAAATGTATCAGCTGAAATGCAGGATTTGTAAGGGCACGCGGTGCCAGCCGTACATAGCGCTTCCACCTCTAAATTCACCGAACCCGGACAGACTTAAAAAAAAAATGGTTGCCTGTAAAGTCGGTTTTACGGGCGAAGGAAGATTTTACGTGACAACGTCTTTTTCTCGGTAGAATATTTATTTGTATCATATCCATTCACAATTTCCCTAACATTTTAAGTGTTACTTTCTGAACGCACCCTGATGGGTGACTATAGTGACATTAATGACACATGTGATCATGTGTCATTAATGTCATTATAGTGTCATTATTTTACATGTTTTAAATCTAAATATGCGATAATCAGACTATTATGCATGTATGTTGTCGATTCCAAACCCTTATTTAGTCTAGATCTACATGTAATTATTCTAAAAATACCGAACCGACGGAACAAACATCATATGTTTGACAGGTAAGTACGAACAGTTTGTATTTGTATGGGAATATAAAATTATCGTTTTTATTATTTTCCACTCGTTCTCGAGTTTTAGCGGGACAACCGGCCCTCGTAACAGACGTGAGCGGGCGTTACACTTTTTCATGAGTGACTCTCCGAGCGCAACCTAATTTAAGACGTTGTCACGTCAAAACCCGGACATTTGGCGTAAATCTTTTTTATTCCCGGCCGTGTCCGAAAATGTCATTATTAAAATACAATCGCTGTATTTTCCATTCACTTAAAGAGTCTGGGTTTTCCCCGGACCCTTTTGAAAACCCCCCCTGGACTGCCTTCAAACAAGGACAAATCCGGGGAAATCCGGACGGATGGCAGCCCTCCGCACAGCGACATCTATTGGTAAGAAAACATTTCGTCCTCTCATGAGTTGGCTCGCCAATTTGGTGCACGGACATCTAAAGATGGTTATATGATACTTTTTACGCGACTACGCATCGCGCTGTTAAGGTTTTTCTTGAAATAATGACCCCTATCCGAAGAGTTTTCAATACAAAATTAGAATTTCATAGTGGGGCTTCTAAACGAGCCACATTTTACTGCAATTTGTGGCCGGCAACTATGGCCGTCCCTCTCTGAGACCGTACGCTAGAGCAAGATGCAAATAATGGCCGGGCCACCAATTGCAGCAAAACATGGCTCGTTTAGAAGCCCCTTCATAAACAACATGTTTAAACTACGTGTCCAGTGGTAAACGAACTTAAGAATCGCGGCTAAATCGCTTCTCTTTGACTAGGCTAAGAATAATCAGGTTTTAAAAAACTACATATGTATATCGTAAATTAAAAAAGAAAAATGATTCGTGCAAGGTTCGAACCCGCGTTGCGAACGGCTTTCGGGGCCGGGTGCCTTACCTATTAGACTACTGAACCGAGTCATTGAATTTTTAACCTCAAACGAAAGTAGTGTTATAAGTTTAACATGTGTATCTGTGTGTCTGTCTGTGGCATCGTGGCTCCCAAACAGATGGTCGGATTTGAAGGCGGTTTTTTTTTTAATCGAAAACCTTGTCTGTCAAGAGAGCAGTTTGGTTGAATCAGGGTTTCTTAAATTTTGAATTTAGGTTATTTAACTAGTTGTTTCATTTCTTATATGCCTGCTTCTTATAGGGTGGCATAGTAGATCGCATTTGTTTTCAAATGAAGCGAAAATTGAAAAATTTAATGATTCGGACAGGATTCGAACCAGCGTTTCCAACGGCTTTCCGGAAAAAAAAAATAAGATCGCATTTGGTTTACGCCAGCAGACGTTACTTTAATAAACAATAATTCAAATGTTAATGTCATGAAGGTGAGTAAAAATTTATGTACCTAAATATATGTAATCTGTATTGCTTTGGAAGCCGTTATTTTAGTTAAAATTACGTGAATACTCTTAAAAATATATTTCACTAAAGCGTTACTTATTCCAATACCTCACTCCAATATTACTTGTTTTTTGTACTATTACCGTAAAATGTTCAACTATATTTTTTTTTATTCTATTGTAACATTTCTTTTACATTTAGATTAATGACGACGCTTGTCGCGCGACTTAGCACCTGTCCTGCTCGCACGCTACTGAAAGGAATGTGACAGGTAGTATATGTTGCGCGACAAAACGTCGTGAAAGTTATGCTAGATGTGCAGTTCATCTTTGCTTGTCTTCAGTTTGTATTTGTGTTCGCAGAGTCAAAACTTTGATTACCTACATTTACACATCTAAACACAACATCACATCACTTAAGCAATCATTCTCACTACACAACTCCTTCAACCTCTCCAATTGACTTCCACTGAACCCAGAATGCTTGGCCGCTATACACAACAACCTCCTGTCGGTAAAACTCATCTTTACCTCCCTAGAGCTAACAAAGTCCGTGAAAACACCCCAGCTTCCGACCTCTGAACACCTATAGAGACCTAGCTTTAGTATGTAGTAGCATAGAGGTATGATGTTGCGTATGTGTTTGTTGGAAGAGGCTGAGACTAGTAAGGTTGTAAGGGTGTATGGGAGGAGGTTGGAAGAGATCTTTCCGTGTAGTAAGTGGCAGAGGGCTTCGAAGATCCAACCGCTGAGGACGGGTAGTTGGTCTTGGGTCACTGATGTCTCGAACACCTGAAATTTACATACATATTTTATTTTAATTACATTACTAACTAACCTAGGCATTTTTTTTTTATTTACATGAAAAGTTACATTTAAACTAACTATGCTTTATTATTATTTTTCTCATTAGCATCGCCATAATTTTTTCCATTATTGTGATTGAAGAGCTCTCTAGCTTCAAAACCTAATAAAAAATTGGCAGTGTTATGTCTAAAAATATACTAATAAACTATTTCATGAATGAAATGTTCATAAACTAAAGTAGAAAAGTATTCATAACTAGACTAGTATTTGATTTGGTAAAAGACACGTTTTCTTTTTAGTTTTTGTCGAATTCAAAATAGTAAAATGTCCAAAATGTTGTGGTAGTTTATTTGGTACCGTGTAATTTTGAATTTATGTTTAGTGGTCGCAATGGCATAATTAATTTTCACTATAGTCAAATACCGTATTATATTCTTTGTGAATTGAATGTGCATTTATTCATAAACTGCCATCAATGACATTAGCAAATCAACATTAAAACCTTCTTACCTCAAAAACAACTTCGGCATTCAGCACCCCGCTCTCTATCCCCTTCTCCCTCTCACTCAACACCGCTATCTTCTGTCTCTCACTATCTTTGCAAGTCTCCAAGAACTCGATCACAACTCGACTCAAAGTCGCCGCGGGCGGCAGAGTTTCTCTCAAGAAGTATTTTAATGCACTAGTGATTATTTGTTTGGTTTCTGACGTTTGGGATTTCCGCAGAAGTTTGTAGAGAAGGGTTATGCGTTCCATTGAGTTCATGAGGATGTCGGGGTCCATGTTTGATACGTCTGATGTTAGCTTTGGACTGAGGAGTTTGTTGTCAGCTGGAAAAGAGGTTTCATGTTAATAATTATCCATAAATATCC
This sequence comes from Apotomis turbidana, assembly GCA_905147355.2. NCBI lineage: Eukaryota > Metazoa > Arthropoda > Insecta > Lepidoptera > Tortricidae > Apotomis > Apotomis turbidana. The sequence continues at coordinate 15,028,741 of LR990301.1, read as the reverse complement.
GAGCAGAAAACCAGAAGAAAATAAACATATTTATTTCAAACAATTTCTGCGAGAACTCAAACTGCGGCTTTTTTTTAAATGGCCGCTTAGGTTAATTTTTGTCATCATTGAAGACACGGGTTGAAACGAATACTTTCAGGTATTGTTTTTGCGATAAGTAAAGAGAGTTACGGTAACTTTTTGATACTACTTTTACTACTATAAATACTGACCTGAAAATAGATGAACCATGAGTATCTGCAAAACGTGTTTCTCTGAATACTTTTTCGTGTTGTCAGTCAATTTCTCAATCACATTGTTCTTCAGTTCTTTTGGCAATACTTGCTGTCGAATTGTGTTTGAAATACCCTGAAAGAAAATTCAACATCTTCTGGTAAGGGCAGATTGGCAGGGGATGCTCTTCTGCCTGAGCAATAGTTAATAAAATAGGGACAACAAACGACTTCAACGTAGCTTATTCAAAATCTGCAAGAAAGTATGAAAGTCTGCTCTGAATGTTTAATTTTACTAACCTTTACGACGAGATCTATGCAATAATGCCTCGGCTTAGCGAGTACGAAGTCAACAGCTAAACTTATGAGATCCGGGTGTCCAAGCTCTATAAGAGTGAACAACACTGCCCAGTATAAACTCTGCTCGTATAAGGATAGCCTGCAACAAAATATAACTCCAGTTTAAAGTCGCGATATTAAGTTAAAAAAACTCCTTAAGCGAATTGTTAGAATTGACAACATTTCATATTTATAACAGGTGGAGATAAATATAGAGATCGACAGGGCTTTATGTCGTGTACCTTAAAAAAAATCTTTGAATTTATTCTTTTTTATTTAAAGAAATATAAGAAAATACATCAAATAACTGCAATCTAATACAATACGGTCTGAATAGGGTTGTTGTCTAAACCAAAGAGCGAAAAAAAAAATATTTTTTTATTTGACTTTGACAGATGACAGATGCATACCGAGTTTTATTAAGTTTTTTTTTTTTAATAAGAAAGCCGACTAAAGTAACCGTTCCATTAAGTTCTGGTTTTGGTGTTGCCACATTTTAAAATGAGTGTGTTTTTATAAATTAATAATAAAATAAATAATCATCTCAGAAAATAAATAAAACCAGAGATTACTTCATCTTTTTAAGCAGAATTCAGAAAAGTAATAAAATGATAGTCTTAAAAATATGAAATGTTGTCAATTGTTGAACTTTCGAACCAAGATTTTTACATATTGGTGCCGTGACCAGGATACACGTTATCAGTTAATAACCCTCTTCAAACTAAAAATTCCAACTTTGTCGCACTGCGATTTATTCAGCTGTAGTAGAATACCACTTGAAGTTGAACTGCGAATATAGTGCTAGCAATTTTAGATGCAATCAGTGTTAATTTCACTTACCTGGTGTCATGCGGCAGGTGAGCTCGCACGTGATGCCCTAGTTGTGTTACCAGCTCTTGGTACGGAGACGGCGCGGCTGCCACACGCCGAGATCCACTCAGTTGTAATAAGCAGCCTTGTAGTGCCGCCTGGCGCAGCGGGGCGTACGGAGATGCTAGAGATTTCAGGAGCTTCTGGTGAACAGTCTGCAACTCCTGTTGAAAATTAAAACAAAATGCTAGCTAGATTAGGAGAACATACTTAGGCTAACTAAGCCGATGAGGACCTTAAAATCTTCGCCGAAATAAGGTAGTGGATGTGCAATGCTCAGAAGTCACTATAGGTCATTGTGCAAACCTATCTATCTCTCTGTGTATATTGAAATGATTTTACAGCCATGAATTAGAAATGGTTAATATATTATACAGTTAGGTACCTGTGTATCATGTCTCTCCACACACAACGCACGCTGCATGGCAGCGAGCAGGGCTCTCCCAGCCGCACTGAAAAATATCAAAAGTTGATGTTTATGTCATGAAAGATACACAACGGACATTCCACGACTTTCGGCGGCAAACGGCGCGGCGAGCGGTTGAGCGAGAGATCCGAGCGCGGCGGCCATATGAGTGAGCGAGATACACGTACCGCGCACCGCTGCCGCTCGCTTCTAAGACCGAAGTCCTAGCCGGGCCGTAAAAGGGCTGCGATTAGAATCGAAAGAAAACAGGGCGTACTCTTAATTTCAATAATCATCTTAAAATTGCAGACTTACTGAGTCGCCAAATACGAGGTTGTTACCTGTACTGAGTGATGCTCGCCCTGGGGCCGCTGAGCGCTATGAGTTGAGCGGCACCGGAGCGCCATTGCGATGCGTCCGTATACACATCGCTGCAGTAGATGAGGCTGGTTAAAAGGGCCAGGCGGGTCGCTAGGCCGGTTGGAGCCTGGACAACAATAGTACATTACATCAGAGGCCGGTAAAATGAGGATTTCCGGCCAAGTAGGTATGTAAGCCGGATAGTGATACGAGGCCGGGAATCCGTTTTCACGACGAGGCATGTATAGTGCTTTTCTCAAACATACAATGAAATAAAAAAATATACTTCAAAGAACAACATTTTATTAATTGACAAATAGGACATTTTAGTCTAAAAACCAACCTTTAAAAACAAAACCTGCTTTTTGTCAAACCAGCCAGCTGTGTGAATGACCTTGTTGTTGAAACCAAAAAAAAGTTACTTTGCAGGCCTAGGCCTGAAAAGCAGTATGAAATCCCTTTACAGTCCTCTCGAGTTGTTGCGCCCAAAAAGCGATACTTCCGAGCCTATTATAAGGAACGTAAAGACAATATTTCATTGCATCTTTGAGAAAAAGATGTATATCAACACAAGTATTTATCGAACTATAGGCTCATACTGAGTGAGATCGTGTGTCACTTGTTTCATAAAATTTGCGAGTCTCGATCCTATTATAACAAAAATTGTATATTATTGGAGACGCCGGGGAAGAAGGGCTTGCCGGGTTTGTAGGTATAGACCACCGGATAGTGATAAGAAGCCCGCAAGCCATTTTGCGGCTAGGCATGTAATTCAGCTGTTTAACCTGTCCATGAACACAGACACGCCATGTTAAAAAAAAAATACTCCCCGGCCTAGGTCTTCAATTTTATATGAAATTCCTGAACAGCTTTCATGACTTGTTCCGCCCGAAACGTGATATTTCGAAGCCTATTAAAACGTACGTTATAATTATGACGATATTTCATGTTTGAGAAAAAAAATATTTTTGACCGCATTTGAATGTTAATACCAATTTTTCAATAAAATTACGCGAATTAACGGCGGTAGGACAGGTTGTCCAGTGACTATTTGAATAGATAAGGCGCAAGGCCGACAAGTTTTGTATTTTTGTATTTTTGAAGGGATCTTACGGGGAAGCTGTAATATGTAGCTAATGTCTACATTTAGTATAGCATGCAGTATAACTGTAGCCTAATGCATATTGCTTGGATAAGCGTTAACCTTATTGTAAAAATGTATATAAGCTAATGTTTTAAGTAATTAAACGTTCACTACTATCTAGAGCTCGGCATATACTTTGTCTCCCATCAACAACCCTTGTCGACCACTTTATTACATATATTACATGGCGATCCTGCACTAACGTTCCGAAGACGAACTTCTGAACCAGCCAGAAACTCAGAACCTCGCACCGGACGGTGCGGCGGGACACCGCACCGTCCGGGACACCAGCAACAGCGACAACGGCAGCCGTTGACCAACGGCAACCACCAGACTGACGATGCAGTCTCAAGAATGAAGATTTGAATTAACTTGAAAAAAGAAGCCATAAGAAGAAAAAGTCTCAAGAAAAGAAGAGCGTTGTCCAGGGTTATCCCGGCTCGCAAATCAAGAGGTGTCCAGGGTTATCCCGGCCCATCTCAAGAGGTGTCCAGGGAAATCCCGGCCCGTGCTCGAGGGTGTCCAGGGTTAGCCCGGCCCGTCATCGCATCGCGCATCAGCAACGGCATCGTGCCTCCACGTGCCTGCCAGCCGCCAGCGCATCAACGTCCCGCCATGCATCGCGCAACGTGACGACTCGTGATGACCTCAATATCGTTAGGCATTACTCCTACGTAAGCGTTGAATTAAGTAAGTGAATATTTTATTGTATAACTTATGTTTTCGGTTATAATCATTTTACATTTACGCACGATTTAATTTTATTATGACTACTGATTTGCAAGATTTATATACTAAGTTGGAATATATAAGAGAAAATTATTATTAAGAGAATATTTTTTATATAATAATTAAATAGCTATACAGGTTAACGCCCAATCCATTCAAAATATTTTTCTTTTACATATATAAATTGTTAGATAACTTTCGTACATGAAATTGTTACCCGTGTCACAGCATTTCTAATTTTTTTTTTTAATCAGATATCATCACTTAAAATCATTATAATAATCGTCGCTAATAATTTTTTTTAGATGCAAATGTCGTAAACAACTTACTCATTTCGCAATTTCCGCGCGCACGGAAATGTATACCATGTGCATACCGCGCCGCGAAGTCCGCGCGTAAGCAAAAATTTTAAGTAGGTCACGCGCGTTCGCTTTCTACAAGTAAACTTTTAATTATTGGTGAATGTAATTTGATATTCACACTTAGAAATTTTATTGAACAATTATACTATAGCTAGTTATTGGATTGATCACCTAATAATTTAGTGACAGTTAATTGAGTTATATTTGCGTAGATATTTCTTTTATAAAGTAATACAATATGAAATTTTAATTTCAATTTTTTTTTACTCTCTCAGTACTCGGTATGGTACGGTACATATTGATTAAGTTTAAAGTTTGGGCGCTAGTCCTTCTTGTTTGCTCATGGTGTTCTGGACTATCGTGCCCTCCGTGAAAACAGTTGGAGACTTATTAAGTCTTAATGTATTTGCGACTCCGACTTACAGGCACATTGTACATGTAGCCTGATATGCCATTTGGGTGACCATGCCCATGTTTTGAGTAAAGGGTGCGCGTGGACGCGTAGCCCATTGAGGATATTATATAGGGTGACCATGCCCTGGGTAGCCATTCCCGTTAATTATTTTTGGAGCGAAGACTCCATTGGTACGGCATTAGATATTTTATAGGGTAAATGTACCGATACCATAATACCAGTACTTTATATGTGATTAATACACAACTTTAATGGCAAATTTTTATATATTTTTTTATATTGAGAGAGATTATTTGATAATAATACTGATTATTTTGTTGAAACAGACAGGAATTTTAATAAAAATAATTTTAACTTTAACTATAAAATATTTCTTTTGAAACAGTGACACTGGGACATTACGATATATTTTTTTATGGGGTGACCAACTAATTTTTGATAAATTTTTGTAAAGTGTATAAACTTAGTTATAAGTAGTTTACACAGTGGTCCCCATCTTCATTTCGAATTGTAAACAAGTAACATGCATTTTTTTTTTCTCCAGCACCCTTGCGGTGAAGGGATCTTACGGGGAAGCTGTAATATGTAGCTTATGTCTACATTTAGTATAGCATGCAGTATAACTGTAGCCTAATGCATATTGCTTGGATAAGCGTTAACCTTATTGTAAAAATGTATATAAGCTAATGTTTTAAGTAATTAAACGTTCACTACTATCTAGAGCTCGGCATATACTTTGTCTCCCATCAACAACCCTTGTCGACCACATTATTAAATATATTACAACACAAAAAGCTCTCAACTTTCATACTTGACTGAAAATCGTTCCGTTCGTATACGTTATGATGGGACATATATAAATACATTGCTCAAAGATCTAACTGAGATATAGATTTAACCTACACTGACCTTGGAGTCCAGCATTTGCGAAGTCACATCCATCAACAATTGCAGGCAGCTGTTCACGTCCACATCACGGTTCTTCCTCGCTCGTTTCACCTCTTTCCGGACGAAGTAAGGTGCATAGTCAATTATGTCTGTAAATAATTTTAAATGTTGGTGTCAAAAATTAAGCCTTTTTATAAGGTACTCCAGGAATTTCTCGTAGATCGTCTCAGGAGCAAAAATGTAGCGGAAATTAAAATAGCTGTTTCCAATACGAAAGGGTAATGTCTGAGAATAAGACAACTAAAGAAGAGAGGGACTTGACACATGGCAATGACGAAAAGGGTTATAATCAGACATAGAAGTGTTGGTGGCACGAATTTTTATCGATAAGTTGTACTTTCTTATGACAGTAGTTATGTGGGTAAAGACCAAATTTTTGGCATCGTTAGACAACGGAAATCACAATGGAATGTGTCACACCGGAAAAAAAATAGCACAATAAAATTGTAAATGTACGTGTACAAGGTTTGAAGATGAATAATCAATAAACATCGGGACAGGTGAAACTAAATAAAAGCTTGTATTAAGCACAATTGGTAACGTTGTCTTCGTTTCGACGAATTTCCGTTGTGACACGTAGCACAATGTTGTGTCACTCGTCGCACAATGTTGTGTCACTCGTCGCACAATGGAGGCAAAATACTTCACGACCTAACCAGAAATGTTTCACACTCAATAAAATAAAAGAGTATTACTAGTGAACTTTGATGTGTAGCAGCAATATACTATTATAGTTTGCAGTTAATCATTCGCAAGCAGAGAAAGCGTGATGGAAAACAATAAAATTACATAAGAAGTCACAGAATTTTAACTGTACGCGGAGCTTCCACCAACACGATGCTCGACTGTCAGTAAAAACAACATGGCAGCACTATCGAAGTCAGGCTTGCAAGTTCGGAGTCAGTGTTCCATTAAAATAATTGAAGAATCTACTGGAATAGCGTTGTAAATTCCGTGTAATGTCGTCGCACAACTGGAGGTTGCACAATGGAAGAATATTTGGGACATGCATAAAATTGCCGCAAAATTTAAAATGATGAAGGATATCGAATATTAAACTATACCTACGTCTTAATAAAACCTAAGACTATATATACAAATAAACTGTATAAGTTAAGGCGTTCGTACTTTAAAACAAAATCAATATATTCTCGAGAAAGCAGAGTACGGACATATTCATTTTGTATGGGAAATATAATAAAGATAAAAAAGTATATTTCTGAATAATTTTTTATTAACTATTCTGAAAATCAATTCCTTTATTGATGATTGGGTTAATAGGAACTGTTATTTGGCGTGTTTTTCTACTCTACAAATTAACGATAAATGTTCTATTTTTAGTTTGAGATGAGGTGGACATTAATGTATGACAGTATTTACAAAGAATTTGGTCCTTACCCATGTTATGGAATATGAGATAACGTATATTATGAATAATATAGTTGTGTACCGTATATTATTAGATTGATAGTAAAAAAATATAAGGTTGATAAAGTTGATTTTTATTTTAATATTGATCAGCATATTTTAGTTAATTTCTGAACTTAATAGCTATGAAATGTCATTTCGGAATAAGTATTCAGTTATCGATAAATTAAAATGATTTATCCGATTTTCGTATTTTTCATTTTCCTTTGATCCTTGTTTTCTCTATTACATTGTACTGTAATGGAAATGAGTAATTATTTACCAGCAGCCAGTTTGAGGTAGTCAGCGTTGTACTCCGCGCAGTGGTATCCCGGCGTCCCGTCGCTCAGTAGCGGGATGCGTTCCAAGTTGATGTTCTCGAGTTGTGAGAAGAGAGATGTTCCCACTAGGATGTTGCGAAGACGTTGGATTCTATGTAAGAAAAAAATAATTGTCTAAAAAAATCCTTGGCGAAAGATAGAGAACACGCTACCAAAATAGCTGACCATACAAGATTTAATCTCGCATTTAATTTTTTCCGTTGTTTTTTTGCGCCTTCAGCACGAACTATCACGACGGAGCGTCGATCACAATTAGTGACAAAGTTACCGTGGGTACGGGCAGCAGACCCTGATGAAGAGCTACATACGAGTTCGAAACGTGTCGGGCCGTTCCTGATAATTCACGTGACTGTAAACCGCTAGATATATTTATTAAATACTAGCTGTGCGTGCGGTTTCACTCGCATGGAATTCGGTCTGTGTCAGTAAGCTAATAATACCTCACCGTTTTTTAAATCTTCCCTGGACTACGACAAATATTTTATGATCAAATATCATATTTCAAAATCAAAATCATCTAAATCTGCCCAGCCGTTCCCGAGTTTTAGCGAGACAAACGTATAACCATTAAATAATAATAAATGAATAAATAAATATTAGGGGACAATCTTAAACAAAACTATTTAGTCCCAAACTAAGCAAAGCTTGTACTATGGGTACTGGACAACCATATACATAATATATAAATACATATTTAGATTACATCCATGACCCAGGAACAAATATTCGAGTTCATTACACGAATATTTGCCCTGGCCGATTTTTATATATGTATATAGATGACGACGCATTTGGCGCAGTTTATAGAATCCTGCCTACTGAGCCGGCGGTCCTGGGTTCGAATCCCGGTCCGGGCAAATATTTGTGTGCCGCGCACCGCCCAGTGACCGCCGTTGCCCTGGAGATCCGAGCAGATCCACCCGACTGTATAGTCACTCACCCAACACTAGTCCTGCTGAGGTCCCTGGGCACGTGGCGCGCGCCTCGCGTGCCCACCAGCAGCTCCGTGATGCCGCGCACCGCCCAGTGACCGCCGTTACCCTGGAGATCCGAGGACACCCATCCAAATGTATAGTCACTCACCCAACACTAGTCCTGCTGAGGTCCCTGGGCACGTGGCGCGCGCCTCGCGTGCCCACCAGCAGCTCCGTGATGCCGCGCACCGCCCAGTGACCGCCGTTACCCTGGAGATCCGAGGACACCCATCCAAATGTATAGTCACTCACCCAACACTAGTCCTGCTGAGGTCCCTGGGCACGTGGCGCGCGCCTCGCGTGCCCACCAGCAGCTCCGTGATGCCGCGCACCGCCCAGTGACCGCCGTTACCCTGGAGATCCGAGGACACCCACCCAAATGTATAGTCACTCACCCAACACTAGTCCTGCTGAGGTCCCTGGGCACGTGGCGCGCGCCTCGCGTGCCCACCAGCAGCTCCGTGATGCCGCGCACCGCCCAGTGACCGCCGTTACCCTGGAGATCCGAGGACACCCACCCAAATGTATAGTCACTCACCCAACACTAGTCCTGCTGAGGTCCCTGGGCACGTGGCGCGCGCCTCGCGTGCCCACCAGCAGCTCCGTGATGCCGCGCACCGCCCAGTGACCGCCGTTACCCTGGAGATCCGAGGACACCCACCCAAATGTATAGTCACTCACCCAACACTAGTCCTGCTGAGGTCCCTGGGCACGTGGCGCGCGCCCCGCGTGCCCACCAGCAGCTCCGTGATGCCGCGCACCGCCCAGTGACCGCCGTTACCCTGGAGATCCGAGGACACCCACCCAAATGTATAGTCACTCACCCAACACTAGTCCTGCTGAGGTCCCTGGGCACGTGGCGCGCGCCTCGCGTGCCCACCAGCAGCTCCGTGATGCCGCGCACCGCCCAGTGACCGCCGTTACCCTGGAGATCCGAGGACACCCATCCAAATGTATAGTCACTCACCCAACACTAGTCCTGCTGAGGTCCCTGGGCACGTGGCGCGCGCCTCGCGTGCCCACCAGCAGCTCCGTGATGCCGCGCACCGCCCAGTGACCGCCGTTACCCTGGAGATCCGAGGACACCCATCCAAATGTATAGTCACTCACCCAACACTAGTCCTGCTGAGGTCCCTGGGCACGTGGCGCGCGCCTCGCGTGCCCACTAGCAGCTCCGTGATGCCGCGCACCGCCCAGTGGCCGCCGTTACCCTGGAGAGCTCCGAGGAGACCCACCCAAATTTCTTCGAACTGCTTTTTGGATGACCAACCTATTAAGTTTACTCTGGAATAAAGGAACAAAGGTCAGATTCTAAAAAATGTATTGGAAGTGTCTGACGCATCAACGTAAAGCAGACCGCCGCAGAGAGCGCGGCCTGGAGTACCTTTAGCCGACAGCGACGGGGGGCGAACACTTCCCTTCGCGTCTTGCTCGCACGACTTTTGCTCGCGCCGCGAACCGCGACCATTATTAAGACAGTGTTTATTTATTTATTTAAACTTTACTGCACAAAAGAAAAACTTAACGTACAAGAGGCGGACTTAATGCCATGGGGCATCTACCAGTCAAATTTAGGGCAAAGCAGACAAATTGTAGGTGGTGCATCTAACCTAGAAGTGTCTTCAGTCCGCTACGTTTTACTGGTAGTCTAGATCCCTCTAGCACTAATTGGGACACTAGACGCAACATATGGTCCTTCGAACCAGATATGAATCAGTAACCTATAAATATTAAAAATCACAACTTGAGCTCAAGTAATAATTGGGACACTAGACGCAACATATGGTCCTTAGAACCCGATATGAAACAGTAACCTTAGAATATTAAAAATCACAACTTGAAACTATAGCAAGTAAAATAGGTATCGGTATAGGGTTAGCGTAATTTATACTGAAAATTTGTATTATGATTATGAAAAAAAAAGCTATAACTACCCGTCAATGCAATATGCTGGTAATAAGACCAGTACATCGGCCATCACGATAGCGACAATCGGGTCTTAAACAAAATCGCAGATTCGGTTACTAACTGACCTGAACAAGAAAGCTTCCAGCACATCCATATCCTGGAAAGCCTGCAGCGGGAGATCTATCTTCTGGAGCTGATCCTTCTTAGAAACAACCTCCACGGATGACCAGGCTATGGGAGGTATGAGTGCCATGTTGCTCACAATATCTAACCTGAAATGAAAAAAATATGTGTTACTTTTTCTCGTGTTTTGCGCCAATGTGAATAAATTCATTTTGTTGAGAGTAGATAATCCCATCGAATTTCCCATTATAGGTAAGTATATGCGTACAGTCAGTGAGTTGACAGAATGTGGTTTCGAGTTTTATACATGTCTCACTCGCTCTTATACGATCGAGATGAGAACCTCTCCGAATTCACCCATACCTGAATCCCAATTTAAGAGCTGACTGTACCTTATTCTGCTGTTGATGAAAAAGTGAGTTAAATCTTCTACTACACCAAGAACGTATTTGCCAACTTACTTACCTCGCCAAACTAACAAGTAACCTCTCAATCGGTTTCATATAACATTTTCCAAGCACTTCACTCTTCTCGCTGGTATAGAAGTTCGATTCCCAGTACTCTATAAGTGTCACTAATTTGTCTCCAATTATCAATATATCTGGCTTGGGTTCTTCTTCCGAGTTTATGTACTTTTTTAGGGTCATTGGTTTGGTGTCCTGTGAAAAAAAAATGAAATTCAGTATAAAGCAAATAAAATGGGTAGGTACACTTTATACAGAAATTTCATAAAACGGGTACATCGTTATTTAAGTTCTCGAGTGTATTTTTAGAATTCTTCATTACATATTATTCTAAATACCTACTCTTACACAATACTTTTTTAAAGCTGGCAGCAAAACTATTCTAAAGCGAATAGAATTTTTTTTTTTTTTTTTATTTACAGTCTTAAGTTCATTTAATATTACTTGTGGACGCGGGATAAACAGAGGATACAATTTCATATATAAGTATGTTTTTTTTTTTACATTTGCGCTGAATTTGGCATAAGTGTGTGAACAAAATGAACAAAAAATACGGTAGTTGACTGTAGTAAAAAAAACGTTAAAATCACTAAACATTCAAAAATACACGGAATAAAATAAACTACCACACATTTTTAGACACCATACATTTTTATTTGCACAAAAACTAAAAAGAAGACGTGTTTTGACTACTAATTTTTATGACGTCACAAGCGAGTATCTTCATAGAAACTTCACACTAACATATCGTTTTTGATATTTCATAAAGAGTGCTGATTTTGAGCTGTCATCAAATACCATATTACAAGAAATTCGCTCTAGTTTCCGCCGATTTGGGAGCACTTATTTTTTTTCTGACTTATGACGTCAGGGGCACGTTGTATTGCTTGGCAGCCAAAAGATTAATCTAACACACGTTTCTGAATAGTTGGAGGACTACAAAACATACCTTGACTAGATATTTCACTATCGCGTATAAGCAACTGATTGCTGACTGTGTTCTGTTGACATTACTGTCAAAATTCAACCCCGTCCAAATTTCTTTACAGCTCAAAGCCTCAGCCACGTTGTCAACTGTCAAAACTATGACATTGTCCACGACAACGTCATCTGTCACTGTCACATTTGCTCTAAACGATACGTCGGTATGTACCGGACTTTCTACTAATTTCTTATTCTTTATCAAGAACGTCAAATACTGTAAAGATATTACTGAAAATATAGCTATGTTTTTAGCTAAAGAACCAGGTAATAGACTCTCTAAGCACTTCTCTAATAAGTCGCAATCTGTATCGTCAATAAGAGTCAAAGTCCTTTTCAAAGATTCTATGAATCCCTTTAAAATTGTTTGAACTGTTATGAATTCTTGATAGAACAATTTGTCTTGAAACACTTGGTGGCATCTTCTCGTGTATTTGTCAATCGTTTGCTCAACAGTCAAGTTAAAATTCTCCGATTGGCTCAAAGGTCGATTTTGCTTCGGGAACAATCTTATAATCTCCGTCAAACTTTTGTCCAAACAATTGATAGCAACTTCGTATAATTCAGACATTTGTGGAGGCACCAACTCTGTTTCTTCATCAGACAATTCCAAATTCCCAAACTTTTCTTTCTCATTAACAGGTATAAAGAATTGCGATTTGGATTCCTTTTCGCTCTTTTTGAAAACTTGCAAACTATTTACGACATTCATCTTATTGCTATCCATTGACGAAATCATTTCTTCGTGCAACTTTATCATCTCTCTCTGTTCTCTAATGTTGTCTCTTTCTAGCTCTTTACTTTCACAAGCGGACACAACATTAAGGAATTCTCTCAAATAGTTGTCGCAGGTCAGTTTGAAGAATTGGCTTAGCAGTTTCCTGTCAAACTCTGGACATGCAATGACAGTTGACAGCTCGTCTTTTGACAGGTTGAGGAGTAGTGAAGCTAGCTCCTTTTGCTTGGGTATCTTGGGGATTGTACAATCGGTTTGACAGCATCTGTAATAAGAAAAGGTACAATAAATAGAAACGTCGATTATAGAATTTTCTTTATATTTTGTTCTGGCGCCTTTATCCGCAGAAAACCCATAAAGCAACACTTACCTTAGCTTACCCATTTTTTTATCAATAATACATTTATTTCAATACAACAATATTTTTTACAGTAAGTAGCTTTTATCTTAGAAGTTATCGTAAATTGAAAAAAAATAACCGGCCAAGACGAGTCTGACTCGCGCACCGAGGGTTCCGTACAAATACTTATCCCATCTTAACTGGCCGGGTTAAGTTAAGTTTGCACCTGGTATGTATGGCCCGCATACTTACAAAGAGGTGCAAAGTTAACTTCAATATTTACTCCATTATATTTTTTAGTATTTGTTGTTATAGAGGCAACAGAAATAAATCATCTGTGAAAATTTCAACTGTCTAGCTAATCCAGCCGTTTTAGCGTGATGCGAGGACAATGGAAATTATGAAAACAGATGGCGCCAGGTTGGCACGGCACCGCGCACCCATAAAACAAATGACGATCCTGCATCTATTAAGATTTTTCCTGAAATAATGTCCAAAAAAATATTTCCAATACAAACCTAGGATATTTTATAATATTATAAAAGTCATTTCAGAAGTAAAATGTTCCGAAGTAATATCTAAAAATGGGTTCCGTACAACGGGACCCTATTACTGAGACTTCGCTGTCCGTCCGTCCGTCTGTCACCAGGCTGTATCTCAAGAACGGTGATAGCTAGACAGTTGAAATTTTCACAGATGATGTATTTTTATTGCCGCTATAACAACAAATACTAAAAATAAAATAAAATAAAGATTATGGTACGGAACCCTTCATGCACGAGTCGGACTCGCACTTGCCCAATTTTTGATATATGCATTTAAGGGTTATTGGCATGACTGACCTCGTTTTGACCTGGTTGACTCGCCACTGGTCATCCACGATTGTGGTGACGATGTGGTGTGGATTCATAGCGCGGTCCTGCGAGAGATCCAACGGGGACAGGTCGAATACTGACGACGCTAGCGAGTTTAGCTCCATCACTAGAGACGAGTATCTAAGGAATAAATGGAAAGTAGGAATATATCGTCGTTTGACAACCAAAACTCACTAAGTGGGTCAACCTACTTTTTTCTGTTGAGAAATTTATTAGTACAAAATAAAGTCTAAGGAATACAACTTAAAATACTTACAATAAAACTATACTAAAAATTAAACTAAACTCGAACATAATAAACTTAAACTAAATCTAAAAATGGCCCCTGCGGCATAGTGCCAAAGATGCTGGCGGCATTTCCTCGCTGAATCGCCAAACTGATTCTTTGAGCGAGGAAACCGCCAGCTCTCCGGTCACCAGTAACATCAATAAGCCTCTTCGAAATATCTTTGAAGAGGCTTAATGCGCTGGGGCCCCACGGACCCAGGGTCTCGACGCCAAAAGGTAAGAAATTGTACTCAGCGCCAAGACCACTGTACTTATTCCGTTTTATGCCTTCGGCCGCTTCTGCCGCTGCTCCGGCCCTGATTGAGGATCGGTGGAGATGCGACGGGGCCAGTGTGTCTACACAGGTTGCATCCCACACCAGCACCCGTCCCTTACTCCACGGAATCAAAGACATTCCGTCCGGTCTCTTGCCATCGTCTCTTGAGATGCCGGTCGGCTCTAAAAGGGCCGGCACATTGATTGATGCAAGAGACCGGCGGATGATGTCGTTCAGAGCAGCATGTCTTGAGAAGCGGCCTGCACTGCTCTGGCAGGAAAGTCCGTGGTGAGCCAGCCTATCAACGTGTTTGCCGCAGGGGCATCGGTGTGGGGCGCAGACCGGGACCCCGAGACGGAGACAAACTGAAAGTCGGACGGTATTGGGTTCTAGAAAAGTTCCAGTGCTCACGGAAGGGTGCGCTTGGAGCCAGTAACCGGCCTCTTTGGTGCCTACTGCCAAAATTCTGGGACGGTCTTCCGTAGACCACTGGCTTAGGATGGAATCTACGGTCAATTTACACAATAAGTCGTCCCAGCTCCGTTGAGATTTTGAATTTTCCGGATAATTTTGGCCGGGGCAAGCAATTGACCAAGCCTTTTTTGCGTCTTCTAAGCCCGCAAATATTTGCTTTTTTCTGTTGCTTGTTGCCATGGTAACGTAGTTAAAACGTAGTTTTAAAGAGTAACCCAGGGGTTACTCTTTAAAACTACGATTTTCAACAAAAATGTTGTAATTGCAGCAGTTATAACCCCATGTTAGATAAATATTTATTAACAAATCACAATAGGGTTAAATAGCTCAATTCGGGACCTATATTGTTAAAAATGCACACTTGAAACAACTGTTTGTATTTAAATTCAACATATTCTTATACATAAAAATAATAATTTAATATTAATTAATTTATTTATTTAAACTTTATTGCACAAAACAAGTCAGTACAAATGGCGGACTTAATTAATTATAATTACTTACCTACTATAAATTTTAAAAACAAACTTCGTATAAAATTTGAAGGAACTTCTCAGAGGTTGCAAACGAGTAGGCATTTAATTCGGTTTTACTGAATAGACACTCTATTGCGTTTATTACTTATGTCAATTGATTTTGTCCCCGCGATAGCGATGTATGGATACAAAGGAAAAATCAAATGCGTAACCTGGCAGAAGAGACCTGGAATCGAACCCGGGACAGAGATTACCGGTACAACGTGTCAACCACTCAACCACCCGACCGCCAGATTGCATTACAGTTTTCTTTCATAATTAACCTTTGTGTGATTTTTTTTTCGTTAGTTGTTTTTTAAGATTTTTGTTTTACCAAAGGTCAGGACTTACCGCAAATGAACCTTTTCTCTTTGCAGCAGCTCCAGGGCTACTTGGACGTCCTCTTTAGTGAGTTGCACATTTATATCTTCAACGGGCATGTCTTTTAGAAGCCTGCATTTGTCTATAGCCAGATTCGCAAATCTGAAATGGTAAATTACAATAATTTAGAAAAAAATAATTGGATTCAACTTATGTTCTGATTTTTTCTAGTACCTAGGTACTAGTTCCTTGTACTGGCAGTCTGGCAAGGATTACTTTTTGGTAGCTAACGTTGAAAGTCATCAAATATCATTGATGTAAACAAAGACGAATAACTTACCGAATAGCGATGGCGGGTTCCAATTTTCCAATAATTCGGCAGATAAGGAAGACAAGGGCACCAGACTGAGTCTCGTGGCATAGAGACAGCATTTTGTATATGTTTAGTGCAAATTCATCCTGCAATATCATTTGAATAAACATCCCAGAACTTGAAAATATTTAACTAATAAATGTGAAGGGATAAGTTGAATGTTGACCCCCTCCGGCCCTTCATCGTTATCTTATCATTAAAACGAAATTAAATGGAATAAATTGGCAACAGAAACGTATTTCTGAATCCCAAGTTTTTTTCAAGACAATATGTGTTGACGAGGTTTCCGCAACTGGACGTCTTATATGGGTTAGGACCAAAAAGTTGGATGAAATCAAGGCGTAGTTAGCGAGGAAATAATTGGAAAAAGTTCAGTGGTGCGACAAAAATTTACGATACAATAAGGAACCTTAACATGGAACCTTAAGGTACGTTATTGGAAGGTTAACTGTCGTCGCACAACGTAGAGTTTGATACAAATATTAATTGAGTGAGTTAAGGTGGTAAACTTTTTGATCTTCAACCATATTGCACCTGTGACTCCTTTTTTAGTTAGGCACTACCACTTGGCACTACCAGTAATATCACTGGAAAGTAAAATTTTCCTCCACTCTAGTGGTAGTGCCAAGCGTTAGTGCCTAAGTAAGAAAAGGTGAATAACTATCTGAGTGTCAGTGTATGGTAAAATAGACGTTACTTCTATTATCAACTTATTCGCGGAATTAGACATTCGGGCAAGTAGACATTCGGGGAGGTAGATATTCGCGAATTTAGACATTCAGGGCATCAAACGTTATGGACCAAACCGGCTGGGCTGTGTCTATAAAAGGTACTCACTCACCTGTAAACAGC
Organism: Apotomis turbidana; assembly: GCA_905147355.2. Lineage (NCBI taxonomy): Eukaryota > Metazoa > Arthropoda > Insecta > Lepidoptera > Tortricidae > Apotomis > Apotomis turbidana. The sequence goes on along the minus strand of LR990301.1, from coordinate 15,011,728 downwards.
CTTGGCATCGCGCCGCCACACATTGTAATAAGAGCCCAGACGCCCCCGCGTTTTCCTGAAAAAACAAATTAAATATAAAGTGCGTTTTTGACAGACTAAAGTGGCAGGTTGCGCCATTTCTCGTAGAACCGATTGTACAGGGCGAACGATATGAAGTGTTACCAATTTCAAAAGGCTACGATTTTTTTGGTTGCAACAAAGTTTATTTATTATTACCATTGAGGTATTATTTATTATAGAGCCACAGACCCGAACAAAAGTGTCAAATAAAGTGGCACCGTTGTCATGTTCAAGTAGATGCCAATAACGCTTATTTATAATTTGCAGCAACATATTGACTTCGTACAAAAGAACTCTTTATTTAAACGTTTAAGTGTCAAATTGACTTAATTACTTATTACCACAAATATTTTACGTGTAAATTAACTTTTTTAGCGTATTCTGACTGAAGTCTCTTGTCAAACTTGGAACATGGCACGAATGGATCAGATTTTAATATTTTTACATACTAAAAATATTTTCACCATTATTTTATTTAGGTATTAAAATATATTTTTTGTTTGAACTAAATAAACTCGTAAATTGTTAATAACTAATTTAGTTACGTTTTTATTGTACCTAAATTGTTAATAACAAATTTAGTTACGTTTTTATTTAACAACTGCATAAAAAGTTTCCGATAGAAGGGATCAGTAATAATGACATTATTTCTCCTTGTTCCAGTATGTGAAATGAGAGTAAGACAAGTGCAAAATATTGACATTATTAACCCTTTAAAGTTTGATCTTATTTGTCGGTGGCGTGGTATGCACGGCAGCACACGTCGCCGTCGCCTTTATGTGTTCTTGGCGTTCAAAGGTTTAAAGTGACAGTGTCTAGGCTCTGTGACAAAATAAAACAATAACAACAGAGCTATTTTTTTGTAATTTATGAATGTCACCATTTTACGCTTCTGTTGATTAACATAAAAAAAACATGATTATGCCGAACACACGAGAGACGAATTATTTGGCTTCAATTATTCTTCGCGTTTGTCTCTTGCTAAATGTGATCTCCATTTTTACGTTGTTGAGAATGGGAGTCTTGAATAAAAAAAATAGGATAATTATTTATTGCACTCCTTAATTTATTAATAAAATATAAAACTATAGCGACTCCTTTGATTTTTGTTCTGTGTTGAGGTTCATTTTGTAGGGACAAAGTTAATAATTCTAATACAAAAATTGCTATGATTTTACATAGGATTCGTTAATTAATCAATAGAACTTAAGTAAAAAAGAATACTCCGTCCTGTTCCTTTATTTTATAGTTGTTATTTCTGTAATTTTTCACTGAAAATTAAGTCACTTTTGAGACCCGTCACGTGTCATGGTCTAAACGAGACTGATCGCCCAACTAATGCGATTTGTGATTTTGCATTAGTTGGGAGGGTGCCATTTTTTCCGTCTGATTGTGTGTCCATGTAATTATTACGTCAATGATTATTACGAATATAATTAGAAAATATAACATTTTTTGTTTATTAATATATTTTAACTCAGTAAATATTGAGTAAAAATATATTAATGCCTGCCTTGACTATGTCCTTCAGATGGTCGAAAATTGAGTTGCACGCTGCACGAATGTGGTTTTGCGGTATGTTGTGCAAGTTACGTACGATCGCTTTCTTCAGTGTATCCATACTGGCATGCTTTCTTGTCCTCACGTTGCTCTCCGAAATTGTCCAGATAGAAGGGCCATTTTTTCTAAAGTTGTACACCCCACTTATTTTTTAAATTTTCGATATTTTCTACTCAAAATCACGAGCTCTTTCTATCTAATTAGGAGAAAAAAACTGTCCTGGCCCAGAAATGAATTGACAAAAAAAAAAAAATGCAATTTTTTTTTACTAAGAATTTTGTCAGATATGGCCATGTGTGAATTTGGTAACAATTCATATCGTTCACCCTGTAGGGGTGAAACATTCTTGAAGGAAAACGTGACATAATCTAAATTCAAAATAAAATCCTCATGAGTGGGTTAAAAATGCTAACCACAAAGCTAAACATAAAGTTACGAATTCTGACCCAAAATTTTGCGTGGGATTCTATCACTTATTTCTATCAAATATCTTGGATATGGCTGCGGTTATTTTCAACAAACATGGCTAAGAACCATCACGACATCAAGGCTTTCGATAAAAGAAAACCGCATCCAAATAGGACCATCCGTTTGGTAGTCAAACACACAGACTATTATTATTATTATCATGAGCCCATTATGTCCCACTGCTGGGCAAAGGCCTCTCCCCTCTTTTTCTATTTGTCGCGGTTTACATTTACACTCGCTAAAAGTATAATACCCCTCTTTTTGTCGGTTAAAATAGCTGCTTGTAAATAAATAAGATTATAACCAGATAGATAAAGATCTATAGATAGTACCTGAACTTTTAACACCAAACTTTGTACAATTCGCTCGTTGTACTGGCAGGCCAATATGTGTACGCGGTTCACCAGCAGCCATGTCAAATGCACCGCTTCTGACATACCGTTTTCTACCTGAAAATAAAATAATCTGTCATATAAACTCAACAGTCTTGCGAGAGAAAAGACGCGAGCAAATACTTTCAAGCCCCTTAGCAGCTTAGATTAGGACCATTGAACAAGAACAAGAATTTAAAAATACTGCTTGTTCATGAATATATGACTAGTCTTCCGGTTGTTATCGTTGTCACTATGTTGTGATGGTAGGCCGCATCACCAGTTGTAATTTTGGATTCGAATTATATATTCAGAACATGCGAAAATAATACCTACACCATACAAAATGGTTCACTATAAGACCTGCTGAGAAGAAAGAAGCGCCGCAAGAAAACTCCCAGGGCGCCTTGATACTAACAATAAGTGACGTAATAATAACAATTATTATGTAAGTAGGTTCGAAGTCAAGGTTTTCTACTTTTAGGATTAGAGTTACTATTATTCTTATTATTATTATTATTCACTCATTTAATCATGTTTCTTAGGATAGGTATTTTTTATAATAAATTTATATAAAAAGTAAAATATAAAAAATACATTACAAATATAAACACATTATAAAAAAAAACCTAACCTAGGATGCCGCCGGCAACGGGGCAGGGCCCAGGCTACCGGTGATTAGGGCTGCAGAGACAGGAACCTCCTGACAATGCGCGCCGTGTCCAGGAGTACCGCCTTCTGTATCTGACCCTTGATCCAGCCATCTAGCGAGAGTCTCTTAAGATGTTTGTCGAGACTCTTCGCTATGAGACCGTTCGCCGAAACGACTATCGGGACAATGATCGTCGAGTCAACATCCCACATGGCGGTCACCTCGTGAGCCAAGTCAAGGTACTTGCTGAGTTTGTCCTTCTCGGCCTTCACGAGGTTCTCGTCATGCGGGATGGTGATGTCGACGAGCACTGCCTGGCGCTTAGATCGATCTACCAACACGATATCAGGCTTATTGGCTACAATAGTCCTGTCCGTGATGATAGATCGATCCCAATAGAGCGTATTATTATTATTATTATTACCAAACTAAAATTAAAATTTTACAATAACAATAGAAAGATTGAATGGATGTCCATGACACTCATGGTAATTAGACGGTCTTAGCATTAAGTAATCTTTTTCGTACTACAATATAAAGGTGTCGCCAGTTTTGTGTCTCAATAGACAACAGGATCCCAAGCCGTTGGTAATGACAAACCATCTTCTCTGTTGAAATTACGAACGCAGCTTAGTATATTCTTGGCAGTTTTCTTGGATGAAAGGTAAGTCCATGGTTATGCATTATTATTCCTCACAAATAAACACAGCATAAAAAAATGCAAGGTACTTACGAAATATTCACAATAGGCCAAAACGCAGGCCGTTTGCAGCGCGTTGGCGGGTGACGGGCGCGAATCACCTCCTCCCAAAGGCAAATCGCGAGCGAAGCCAATTAACTTTTGCCAGTACTTGTGCGAAAGGAAGTTTAACCTGCAAAGTATGCACAAAATATAAAATCTATGGATATCTGCTATGACAGAGCGACCTTGTCGCTAGATGACACAACCAAAACTCACTAAAATTTCTAGTCACTACTCTTCAAAAACTCTTTAAAACATAATTGCGTGTAGCGCGTTTTTTCTAATTTTCATATTAGCATCTCGCATCGAATTATTGTATTAAGCGGTTTATAATCACGTGAAATTGTCGTGAAGAACGGCCCAATGTTTCGACCTCGTATGGAGTTCTTTACCTCCAGCATGGAAGCCTGTGCTTCTGGACAATCCCGTGGACGCCATTAGTCAAGTGTGCGTAATGTCTATGGATGACAAAAGTGGGGCTATTAAAGCGGAGCGTCGATCAAAGGATTAGTGACGAAGTTACCGCACCACTGTACGGGTAGCAGTCCTTGGTGAAGAGATCCATTCCAGTTCGAAACAAATCAGCACGTTCCTGACAATTTCACGTGAGTTTAAACCGATTACAATAATTAAATATGTCTCAAGAAACTTTTGATAAGATTAAAACGAGCCCAAAGTTTACCTTATTAACAGATGTGACCAATGTACAGTCAGCAACGGTATCCGATGTGCAGCCCTCAAGCATATCAAATTGAGCAGATCCAATGGTATATTCTCTTCTGGACTGTACAGGCCCGTGTTCAGGCCGCTTTGCTCGTTATGAAGGATGCTTTGGGCCGTTTTGGCCGTGAGAGGGAAGAGACAACCGGCTGAAAAAAGGATAGGTTAGATTTGTTTTCTTTCTTTCAAAACTACATGTAGATAAACCCAAATCTACCTTTTTAATTCACAGAGAGTAGTCTGCGAAAGCAAGCAGTAAGGTATCAAGTACAGCATTTGTAATTATTAGTACAACGACAAGAAGCTGGCTGACAACTAACTGACTTTATGATTTAATTACAAATGTATAGTTTTCCCAGAAAACTGAGAATTGGCCAGATGAAACCCTGAAGCTAGCCACGATCCTCAGACATGAGCACATGAGGGACCGACTCCAGAGAGAGTATAGTTTTCAGATTTTTTCCAATACTTGTAGTATAAGACGGTAAAATATCGCCAAATTTCATAGTTCTAGGTGAATGGAAATAACAAGGTGTCGAAGTATGCGTTTTTTGAAGAATATACAGCACAGCTGTATCGTTTTTTTGCGTTAACTTAAAAGTTTGACTTTTTTCACATCTTCAAGGGACTGTAGACCTGAGTATATTGTTTTAATTTCAACTCGATATCTCCACGCATTCCAGAGATAAAGAGTCTTGACAGACAGTCGGGCGGACGGACGGGCAACAAAAGTGATCTTATAAGGGTTCCATTTTTCCTTTTGAAGTACGGAACCCCAAGAATACAACCGAATAGAGAACCTTCTTCTCTAAATGCGTTCGCTACGATACGGAACTGCGGATAAATCTAGTTCAAGATACTCACTGGTCAAATGCAGCATATGTTTCACTTGCACAATAATATTCACGCAAACCGAATACAAGAGCCCATTCTGACCCTTGTCTTCATCAGTACACTCTAAAATCGTATCATGACAGTTATCCACCTCAGTGATAGCAAACGTCAAAGTCTTGAATAAAAATCTCACTAAGATCACGTCTGGAGAGAGATTAGCGCAGTTCTCATTGATGTTTTGGACGTTTAGAGGGTCGACGTCGGGTTTGACGTTGAAGAAGATGGATTGGGGGGAGATGTGGGAGGATTTGAGGTAGTTTACGGAGAGGAGGATCTCGCTTTCCGGGATTAGGATGAGGACTTTGCGGAGGAGCACCATTATTATGGACAGGTATCGGAGTTTCAGCTTTCGTGGTGTTGTTGTCTGCAACAAGGATTTTATTTTTATTTATAACGAAAGAAATTGACTACCGTAAACTCAGGCTTCTATGGTCCTAGTGTTCATCTATAGTCCAAACAGGCCTCGATACATCTGAACAAATTACGTGCCCCTAGCGCCATCCTGTTAGATTTATTGAGTATTTTTTATTACGTTAGAGCACCGGTGAAGTAATTTCACCGGTTGGCACTAGGTGGTGTCACTACTCGTATATCGACACTTTTCACTAAGTTGAAAAGGTTTTTGCAAGTAGTCGAGCTCGTCAAACTTTCGGTGGCGGAACAAAAATTAAAAAAAGTGAATGTAATTGGTGTTTATTTTCATTCAAAGGTAAGTTACTTAGTAGTATTTTAAAAGTGAAAGTTTTGTTGATAGTGGTTTACTTTATTTTATAAAAAATTTAAAACTGAATTTTCGTACTTTGCATTCAACTATGACCATACTGGATTTTTGGACCATATTTGAACACATACTTTTTAAATTACCAACGGCTACAAAATGCAGTATGGTCATAGTTGAATGCAAAGTACGAAAATTCAGTTTTAAAATTTATAAAAATAAAGTAACAAAGCTACAAAATAATTTGCAGTAATATTTTTGTTTTCCAATGTTTCCCTGACTGATTAGTTGATTAGGTTATGTACCTACAGTCATTTGTTGATTTAAGACAGATTTGTTTATTTTATAACTCAGTAAATTTAGAGGTTTTTGATGTTTATTTCTTAGCATTAAAGTCATTTGTTTAGTTGAGACTGATTTGGTAATCTTTTAACATAGGTAGGTAGTAGTCAAAACACAATAAGAGGAGTTTTTGTTGATTTCTTAACATTTAATTCTTGGAACAATTTTGCATTTATATTTTAATAACTTTTATATATAAAAAAATTACAGCTTTTTTTCTATTTCATTATTTGTATATTTAAAATGGCCCATATTCATATAAAAACCTTACAACTCTGATCCTAGCATAAGATTTCATATATTATCGTTGACATTATCAATCTGGTTTAAAGTTGAAAACTTAGTATACAACAATGGTCCAAAAGTAAAAAAAAAAAAAAAAAAACTAAATTAATAACTTTGATAAGTAACGACCTTTTTACCTTAATGTATGTCTAACATTAATGTAACAAATTCAAAATCCAGTCATAAATATCACCCGTTACAGAGAAATAGAGGTTTAAATTCCTCGACGTTTAATGTTGGACCATAGAAGCCTGAGTTTACGGTACTGGTATTGTAGTCTTTGGCGCATATATGGTTAGCCTTATGAGCGATCTCCAAAACTACGACGGCGACGCCAAAACGTCTGTTTTAACAGCACTCACACCGGCTTATAGCGTCTCTAGCAACGTGATAGGACGTCTAATATCGGTCTCTATAGAAGCATCACCAGTAGGTTCAGGGGAGTATGCTAATCTTGTTTTTGTAGATAACGTTTTCTCTAATCGTATAGAAAGCAACCGAGTGGACTTAAACTAGATGGGTAGATACCTAGCGGTGACGAGGCGTAAAAAAGGGATTATATTGATTTAATATTTTAAAACTATGGTCAAATGCTTTAACCTCTTGCCCACTCAGCTCGTCGGCGGAAAACTGTGTCCCGCACGCCAAGCTGGCAGCAGATAGTATGGCACTGTGTAGCGGCAAATGACGTCGTGGCGTCTGGGACACAACTTTCCGTCGACGTGAGTTGCCGTCTTTGGCGCTCAAAAGGAATACCTAGGCAAGGAGTTCGAAATTCTTTTATAAGGACGCCTTGTCTCTGCTATCTGGGATCTTTGCTTATTAATTCAGACTACTATATTACTATAATGTCTCAATGCCGTTTATTCTACTTAACGAAGCCCCTCTATACGGAGCTCCTAATCGATTTATTTTCTACACGCATCGACAGCATCTAAAAAGGTATCGTTACCTGATCAGGCGGCGCCTTGAACAATATCTTCAGCAATATCTCCACTCGGCTCTGCTCCAAAAGCACATCCTTATACACCGATTCCAACAACCTCTCTAGCGAAGCGATAGCTCGTCTACTATCGATCTCAATAGATGTCGTGGCTAGTAGGTTGAGGAGAGTGTTGCTGGCTAGCTCCGACCAGAGGTAGTAGCTCTCTGGATGGTCTTGGGACAGACAGAGCACACAGGATACCAGTTCTAGGACCTGGAAAATGATGGATGATTTTAGAAGGTAGCTTTAAAAGAAAATGATTATTTTAGGACCTTGTGAATTTTAATTGTTTGCATTTTGTGACTCATGCATACTCATAAATGTGTTATTTCGGTTCAGTAGTATCGTTTTTGATACTTCATGCACCCAAAGGTTAAGAAATACCTTGTGTTGGTCCATAGTTTTCTGCAGCATGGAAAACAACACTTCCCTAGTCGCCTGGGCCTCTTGCTGTTGTTGCCTTCCCAATACGCTGCCGCCTGTGAAAAGACAATGAACCATTTCAACCTGGATCATAACGAAGTCAAACGATAATTCTTGCTTGATTTTATTTGAAGTTACATCTACGAGGGGAGGTCCAAAAGTTCGCGGAATGGCGGACTTATTAATCGAATACAAAGACGTTACTATTTTTCTTTTTCGATATAGTCCCCCTTAAGGTAATACATTTGTTCGATCGGGAAAGTAATTTTTCTAAACCTACAAAATAATATTTTTTGTTTTAGATGTCGAAATGAGCGAATTTTGCGTCCATTACTTCATCATCGGGGTGAAATTTCTTTCCTCGCAACTCTGTCTTCAAATTTGGGAATAAATAATAATCACTGGGGGCCAGGACCGGGCTGTAGGGGGGAGGGTCTAATTCTTAGAAGCCACATTTGCCCAGGGCAGCTGTCGCAATACAGCTCTTGTGAACTGGAGAATTGTCATGAAGCAACAGCACACCCTTGGTTAACTTTCCTCACCTTATTTCTTTAATACATTGCCGCAATTGCTCCAATAATGTTGCGTAGTACTCTTCTGTTATAGTGACGCCCTTGCTTTTGTAGTCAATCATTAATACACCTTGACAATCCCAGAATATCGTAGCCATTATCTTTCCAGCCGATTCTGACACCTTGAATTTCTTAGGTGGTGGGGTTCCCTTCTTGTGCCATTGCATTGACTCCTGTTTAGACTCAAGTTCAAAATGATGAACCCAAATCTCATCTCCAGTAACAATCCGTTTCAAAACCGACGTAGTTTCTTCGCCACACCGTTCCAAAAAGCTGCTTGACGCGTCGATTCGTTGTTGTAGCTGATGCGGCGTAAGCATTCTCGGCACCCATCTTGCACTAATTTTAGTCATGCCGAGATGTTGATGTAGGATCCTCAAAATGGTGGTTTCTGATACTCCAACTAATGTAAAAAGCTGTTCTTCAGCCGGGCATCTTCCAATAGTCATTTCTCAATCTTTTCGATAATGTTTGATGTGGTGGCCTCAGCGGGCCGCCCCGAGCAAGGGTCGTCTTCAATTGACTCTCTACTAAATTTAAAGAGACCATGCCATTTGTAAACCATTGTTTTTCCAGGCCAATGATCACCGCAAACTGCTGACATCTCAATCAGGGTGGTCTGAGGAGATTTTCCTTGCTTGGTCAGGAACTTGATGACGGCTCGATACTCAATTTGCTCCATACTTGCAGAATTCTTCCGGATTGACTTGCTTGCTCGATGATAACTTTTAAAGTAATGACCTAATTAGTCTGAAATATGGTATATTTACTCTTAATGAGTTTGCAATTAGTGCTGTATTAAAAATTATGGTCGTCCCCACTCCCATCCCCTCCATTCCGCGAACTTTTGGACCTCCCCTCGTATAAAAATGATTAACAGGTTTACTAGACACAAAAGTCGTATAATTACTACAATCTCACCTCCCATATTACTGAAAACTTTGACTACAACTGGCTCCAAACCAGCGATACATTCTAAATGATTCCCGGACGCCATCAGACCGTCACATAGTTGTATCAACTGAAACAAAAAAATACTACGACATCATAACGTGAATTTATTACATGGTCAATAACAACTCATATCATAGCTAAAATTGTTGGAAAGTTGTTAATTAATAATTTACCTTTGGTATTTCAATGATTTGCTTCGTATGGTGTTTCGAAGACGACAGTTGAACCAAGAACATCAGTATACTGTAGACTAGATCACAGCAATTACTGAAACAATAAAAATATACATTTCAAGCCAAATTTTATAGATATTTATATAACAGGAATACGGAAATTAGTAGGTCAGCCACAGTCAATCTACTCGTTCACCAGGTTTGCCTGTACCATTCTATACAATGTTATAATACTAAAATTGTATAATCCTGGTTACGGCACCAAAATGTAGATTTTCTGTATTCGGCGCTAACATTCGACAAATCCATAACAAGGACTCCGTTAATAGGTTTTATAAGTGAGCCGGTTGATCAATTATCATACTGACATGCACAACCAGCAAATAGACGGGCCGTTTGTTTAGTTTATACAATAACACCCTAACGTTAGGTATTCTAATAAGGCACGCATAAGCGGTTTCATCAAAACCTCGCCCGATTAGAATATTACGCCAATGCGAAACTTGATTTAAACGTTACGCTACACGCTCTAGGAATATCATACTCACGGAATCTCATGCTGCTCCACATATTCAAGCTGCTTAATAAGGAAAGCAATGAAAATCTGCTCACTGTCCAACATGCAGTAGTTGACCCTCAGGGTTAGCAATTGACTCAACAGGCTCAGAACGCGACACTGGAGTGGTATGTCGTTTTGCATCGTATAGCTCTGAAATAAGAAATTAATGATGAGTGGAGTTATGAAGTATCACACGTTTAATGACATCATCACTATGGAAGGTACAGAAAGTATTGGATCACTTGCTGACGTTTGTGACCTGTTATGTATTAGATATGCAAGTCAGTCTGCGAATATACATACTACACACAATACCTAGTCTTTGATTTATCAGTGGCGACGAGGATGGGATGGGAAGGTTTTAGTGACAACAAGTCAAGTGGCCTAATCCAACTCGACGATGAAACGAAATTATTTCCAAAATCTCTATAGAATACACTCTTAGACGGAATTAGTAAAACGTAAAGCCATTGTTTTAGGGGTTGATATTAATTATCACGAATTGTCACTATGATGATTTAAAATTGGCTAGCATTTTTGATCAACGCTTATCCAAAATAATTTTAATGCGTGATTTGGAAGTCTAAATAAACAACTTACCTTTAAAGCTTGTATTACAACCGGCTCAAACAATCTTATATACCTCTCCAATTCTTTTTTATTCGTACTCCATTTCCTATCCATCTTGTTCTTTGAGAAATTCTCCATAGCTATTAAGATTTTCCTCTCATCCACCATCACGGGATTCTTACTATCTAACGCCAACTTCTGACTAGCATTCGAACTCACACTATCTCTTCTATTCTCACTCTCAATTGGACTTAAAGGATTAATCATCATAACATCATCATAGAACGTAGGTTTCTCTTCAGTCTTTGGTACATCCTCTATACTCATGAAGTCATTGTATTCAGTTATCATATTTGTGCCAAATAAGCATTTCAATAGCTGTGTTATACAGTATACTGTCATGTCGGAACGTAGAGGCATTATGGATTTGAGGTAGTACAGTAATTCTTCGGTGACTGTTCCGAATTCCCGTTCGGTGGATAACTCCAGTTGTATCGCTAGGCAGTTGAGTACTGTTGTTAGGAATTCGTAGAACATACTGCTTTTTGGGTCAAGGTTTATCTGAAAAATAACTAAGAGCAGTTAGAAAATATACTTAATTCTATATACAATCAAATTCCGAGTCACTTTCTGGGTCCGTAGTTAAAAGAATTAGGAACAGTTGATACCATGATTGATCAAAAATAATAACTAGTTATGGTTATGTCGGGTGTCTATCATTTTATCGAAATTTCTTACATCGATTTTCATTTCATCGAAAACTATTCCACGAATGTCTTTTCATTTTTTTTTTTCGAATCACATAATCATCAATTCATTGCTTTTCGAATCATCGATCAACTATTCAACGTAAATTGTTTCGAATTTGTCTCAAATCGTAGCTTAACTATTCATCGAATTTACCTTTCATCGAAACATGATTCACAGATGGCACGTCCCATTTATACAAAAAAATAACCTAAACCTAACCCAACCAGGTCGGATCTAGCCAAGTCGGGTTTCAGGTCATAAAAAAAAAATAACCTAAACCTAACCCAACCAGGTCGGATCTAGCCAAGTCGGGTTTCAGGTCATAAAACAAAAATTACCTAAACCTAACCCAACCAGGTCGGATCTAGCCAAGTCGGGTTTCAGGTCATAAAAAAAAATAACCTAAACCTAACCCAACCAGGTCGGATCTAGCCAAGTCGGGTTTCAGGTCATAAAAAAAAAATAACCTAAACCTAACCCAACCAGGTCGGATCTAGCCAAGTCGGGTTTCAGGTCATAAAAAAAAAACCTAAACCTAACCCAACCAGGTCGGATCTAGCCAAGTCGGGTTGCCAGTATGGCCTATGGTCTTAGCCTGTCCGGAAGGACGAATCATTAAAAAAAAAAAAACACGTTTCGATGAACGACTACGTCGATGAACAAATAAAGTAATGAAGTGAAATTCGATAAATTGATTCTTGTGTGAAAGGTAATTCAAGCAAATGTACAAGCGATGTAACGAAGTTCGATGAATGATTCCTAAGTTGTAACAAAATTCTGCGAATAGTGTTATGGGAAACGATAATCGATGAAACGTTTTTCGATAAAGTGATGGATTACCGGTTATGTCATGTCGACGGAAGTCAAGGAAGTGGCCAAGGACAGAATTAGATGGAGAAAACTACATACCTACTTTATCAGCTACGCAGACAAAGGTTTGACTTTTAAGCAAGCTGCCGCGAGCTAGTCAGTTATTTGGCAATGAAACTAAACAGCATTTAATCTACCTTATGATTAGAGTGCGTGGCCCTCAGATTGTCGTACAGCTTCATATAGAAGGGCTCCGTGAAGAAGTGCCCAGCGAAGTTGGGTCGCATGCTTGTAGCTGGCGTGGGGACACGTCGACGCAGGGAGCCTCTGTCGTCCGCGCTTTCCGGCATGCTGCCGCGGCGGGCCGGCGGATCTACAAACACACAATTGACAACATTTCATATTTTTAAGACTATAATTTTATTACTTTTCTGAATTCTGCTTAAAAAGATGAAGTAATCTCTGTTTTTATTTATTTTCTGAGATGATTATTTATTTTATTATTAATTTATAAAAACATACTCATTTTAAAATGTGGCAACACCAAAACCAGAACTTAATGGAACGGTCACTTTAGTCGGCTTTCTTATTTTAAAAAAACTTAATACAACTCGGTATGCATCTGTCATCTGTCAACGACAAATAAAAGAAAATATATTTTTTTTCGCTCTTGTTTAGACAACAACCCTATTCAGACCGTATTGTCTTAGATTGCAGTTATTTGATGTATTTTCTTATATTTCTTTAAATACAGAAGAATAAATTCAAAGATTTTTTTTTAAGGTACACGACATAAAGCCCTGTCGATCTCTATATTAATTTCCACCTGTTATAAATATGAAATGTTGTCAATTCCAGTGATTCGCTTTTATAGATGCACTAGCAGCGCCCCGCGGTATTACCCGCTCATTTTTCCGGGTATCCCATATGTGTTAATCCAGGGCGTCAGGTAACTCCATATCAAATTATGTTAAAATTGAAGCAGAAACAAACATACAAACACACTCACTAACTTTCACCATTATAATATTAGTGTGATTCAAGTAAGCTTTGACCGAAGTGTATGAATTCACTGTACGTTGTTGGTGTAGTAGTGGAATATCTGTTTTTATATACAAAAAAAATCAAAATAAGGAGATTTAGAAAAATCTTCATAGAATCGATTTCGAAGATTTACATCTGCGCTGCATGCGCTGGTTAGATACCACATTCGGTCGGAATTAATTTATCTAAAGTTATCTTCTTGTAATGAAAATACCTTGACTTCTCCTCCTAACCGGACTCCCAGGCAACGCAATACCGCTCTTATTCAAATGCACATTAGGGTTGATATCTTCTATCAAATGGACCAGCACATTCAGCATTTTCAGTGTGACCTGCAGGAATTTCTCCGCTAGGCTGGCAACCCTCTCGTCTTCTAAGTGTTGCCATTTGTCTTTTGCTTGTGAGTCGCGTTCGAATATGTCTGCTGATGTTTTGTGGCTCATTATATTGTGAATTTCCACTGAAAAAAGGAAAACAAATTAATTGAGTTTCGTTCGGGGTTTCTTCTTAACAGTCTCCTCTTGTGAAGTGCCGGTAGACTCTGACATGCAAAAGTACCCTTACAGAAGAAAGTTCATTATTTCATTTGAATAATAAATGCATAGGTGGTTTATGAATTACAAATTTAAAACACCCCCGGCACAATTTTTTTTTTTTTTTTTAAATATAGAAAATACAACTAAAATTGAACATAACTACGAAATTTGGAATTCTTAGCTTAAACATTGGCTGAGATCTTGTCACTTGTTCCAATAGGCTAGTAGACGCAGTTTTGAAATATATTTCAAATGGTTAATGATCTTAGTAGCTCTAAAAAAATGTCTTGTATTTTTGTAAAAGCTAGAAAGCTAAATTTTATCAATTGATAATTAGAAATTTCATGAACAGTCAAAAACGCCGTCCGCCATTTTTGCCTTTTGCTCATCTGTGGCGTGAAGTAGAATTACCTCTAAATATTCGAAATTCGACCATCGTATAGTGCCATTCCGCTCACTCCAATTAGTCCGTGAGCCCGCTCCAAGATTGCCTACGTAATATGACATCATAATAAAATGCATGGCACACGGTCGAAAAAGTTGTGCTGAGTGAGAATCAAACGATTGTCGCAAAGAAAATTGGCCGGAAGTTTGAGAAAATCCTTCATTTCCGGTAAAAATTTTAGGGGTGTAATTACGTCATGTGACATCAGTACGTGACACGTGGCATCATTTAGCCCTTTGATCGGAGAGCTTGTAAACATAAGTCTGCCAGTTCTGCAATGGCCGGAAGTCCTTCAAAAGTGTTTTTTTACTCCAAGGTAGAGGAGGTAGTGGTAATAATGTTCAATGCGCACGATTTAACAATTTATGTTCTATCGCCAAGGAGTTCCGACTCATCAGTCGTGGTGGGAATTGAATAGAACTATCTAGGGTAAGTGACGGTAATAATGTACTAGTCGACGGACAAATTTAATAAAATATATAAATATCAAACCTAACCTAGGGTGCCGCCGGCGGGACCCAAGGTGTCGGTGTCTACTCTACCGCCGTGTCCAGGAGTACCGCCTTCTGAATCTGACCCTTCCTCCAGCCATCTAGCGAGACTCTTAAGGTGTTTACCGAGACTCTTTACTATAAAACCGATCACGTAAACGACTACCTGTACAATTACTGTCGAGTCAACATATAACATAGCGGTCACCTCGTGATCCAAGACGACGTCCTCGTGACGTATTTGCTGAGTTTGTCCTTCTTAGCCTTCACGAGGGTCTCGTCACGCAGGATGATGGTGTCGGCATGCACTGCCTGACGTTTGGATCTATAAGTCTGATATCAGGCTTATTGGCTATAATAATCAGTCATTCAGACTCAATTCCCAATAGATCGTGGCACATTCTCGAGAACTTGCATCGGTGCGTACTTATAGTTCGGCACCTCAGACGCAACAAGACCGTATTGAAGAGCAAGTTGCTGATGAATGACCTTGGCTACTTGGTTATCTGTGCAGGTACTCGCCCTTATCAAGATGAGAACAATAATATGCCTGAGTGACGGGACGGCGGCATGCCCGACAAATGTCGACCGTACCGTCCTTTAGCATATATTTTGGTAATTGTTCGTTACCATTACTTCGTATATCGAGGGAACCCACCCACACTCGGTGTTTAGGAAATACTCCCGGATTATAGAAGAGGGAACGTTTCGTTATTCTCACGGTCATTTTATCAGAAAATTAGGCCCTGGAATCCTTAATTTCGCCATTTTCCACCGGAAAGACTCAAACCTAAATCTGACACTGACCCAAACTGTATGCGCCAAAACGCCAGAATCTGTTGGAACTATTGAAAAATCACAAAAATGGGGTTTGGTGTTGACAAGTTTGCCATCACGCATATACAGCAGGGGAAAATTACTGAAGCCTACAACAATTACCAAAATATATGCTAAAGGACGGTCGACATTTGTCGGGCATCCCGCCGTCCTGTCACTTAGGCATATTATTTCCAATGGTTCTCATCTTGCGAAGGGCGAGTACCTGCACAGATAACCAAGTAGCAAGGTCATTCATCAGCAACTTGCTCTTCAATACGGTCTTGTTGCGTCTGAGGTGCCGAACTATAAGTACGCACCGATGCAAGTTCTCGAGAATGTGCCACGATCTATTGGGAATTGACTCTGAATGACTGACTATTATAGCCAATAAGCCTGATATCAGGCTTATAGATCTAAACGTCAGGCAGTGCATGCCGACACCATCATCCCGCGTGACGAGACCCTCGTGAAGGCTAAGAAGGACAAACTCAGCAAATACGTTGACTTGGATCACGAGGTGACCGCTATGTTATATGTTGACTCGACAGTAATTGTACAGGTAGTCGTTTACGTGATCGGTTTTATAGTAAAGAGTCTCGGTAAACACCTTAAGAGTCTCTCGCTAGATGGCTGGAGGAAGGGTCAGATTCAGAAGGCGGTACTCCTGGACACGGCGGTAGAGTAGACACCGACACCTTGGGTCCCGCCGGCGGCACCCTAGGTTAGGTTTGATATTTATATATTTTATTAAATTTGTCCGTCGACTAGTACATTATTACCCTCACTTACCCTAGATAGTTCTATTCAATTCCCACCACGACTGATGAGTCGGAACTCCTTGGCGATAGAACATAAATTGTTAAATCGTGCGCATTGAACATTATTACCACTACCTCCTCTACCTTGGAGTAAAAAAACACTTTTGAAGGACTTCCGGCCATTGCAGAACTGGCAGACTTATGTTTACAAGCTCTCCGATAAAAGGGCTAAATGATGCCACGTGTCACGTACTGATGTCACATGACGTAAGTACACCCCTAAAATCTTTACCGGAAATGAAGGATTTTCTCAAACTTCCGGCCAATTTTCTTTGCGACAATCTTTGATTCTCGCTCAGCACAACTTTTTCGACCGTGTACCATGCATTTTATCATGATGTCATATTACGTAGGCAATCTTGGAGCGGGCTCAGGGACTAAATATACTTTGACAAGAGATCGAGAGGGACGGCACTATTCGATGTCGTCAAAGTAGACTTTCAGTTTTGTTTACATGACCGATGACGTCACTATCATAAGCGAAAATGGCGGACAGCGTTTTAAGCATTTCAAAATACAGATTAAAAACCATATTTTCAAATTCAATCTTTTCAGCCATCTTTCACTTTTATGAATTGAAAAATATATATTTAGGTTTCCTTTGCTAAATACTATACGGAATAAACATTAGTTTATTACAATTTGACATGAGTCAACTAGCCTATTCTTAAAAGCTGAATATCTTGGAAACTACTGGTCCTACTTAAACCAAAATTAGCTAAGAACCATTACGACGGATAAGTCTTTCAATAAAAAAAAAAACACATTCAAATTGGTCCATCCGTTCGGGAGGTACGATGCCACAGACAGACACAGATACATGCTAAATTAATAACACCCTAATATTTCGGTTAAAAATGAAATATACAAGTATACTCGTAAATGTGTCAATAAAGACCTACCCGGATAAACCAGCCTGCAAATATCAAGTAGCAACGTCCGTCTAGCCACGCTGCCGTTGCAATAGTCTAGGTTGTCGAGACAGTAGCTCAAGATGCCTTGGTCGGAGTATGCTTCCTTGTGTTTCCATGGCAACCATCTCTTGCAGATGGCTTGTAAGCATTCCAGTAGACCTTGCTGAAAGTTTCAATTTTATATTATTGATACAATAATATTTAATATCATCTATCTTTATCTTCGCCAAAGGGTTGGGTAAAAACCTAATTTTAAATTTAAAAAACTCGACATAAGCACTCGTATATCTTGGAGAAGACTGCTTCTTTTTCATCAAACATAGCTAAGAATCCTCTTCATTTTTATTTAAAAACCTCTCAAATCGTGTTCATTTGACCGCTACGATGACACAGACAGACAGATACACACTTTAAACTTATAAAGTACTTTTATTTGCTGGTTAAAAAAGGTAATCATTGTCCGTGCCACTTGATGCAGACAGCTTAGGCCGGGCTAAGATGGCGTTCTTTGAGGAATGCTTACTCCGAACAGTGTACATCTTTCAACTGATAATGTCATTCTTGTAAAACCCAACAACTCAATGAATAAAATTTACAACTGCAAACCACCAGCCTCCCCATCACACCTCCCACAACGACTCTCACTCTACCGTTCTGCATCGCATTCTCACTCCTCAACTCCTCGGGTAAATGGAGGTTGGTGTACATGCTCACCAAATCTAGAGAACAAAGGCTTGGGGCTTTGGTGAGATGAGCCAGCATGGTGGTTGGGGTGTGTCATACTTCACTTCACTAGACATAGCCCTGGTTTTGACCAGTGGTTAAGTTGACCCTTGTCCCAGTTCGGTCGTTTCGAACCGACTCTTCGTAGAAAACAAAGAACTCGACGAATAATATTTACAACTGCAAGCCTCCACATGAGATCACCCACTATGAACCTCAGACTCCCGTCCTTAATCACATCACCGGATCCTCAACTCTTCAGGCAAGTCTAAGTAGTACATGTTCTTTACCAGTTCTAGAGATAACCCTGGGTTGTTGAACCTTATGCCAGATCCTTAGTAAAATACATCAAAAGACTCACTGAATAAAATTTACAACTGCACGCAGCAAGCCTCCACATGACATCTCCCACTACAACCCTAAGACTCCCATCCTTCATCACATCCCCACTCCTCAACTCTTCAGGCAAGTCGCAGTAGAAGTACATGTTCTTCACCAGGTCTAGACATAACCCTGGGTGGTTGAAGGTGAAGAGCTGGCATGGGTCCTCGGTAAGTTAAGCCTTATGCCAGATCCTTAATAAAAGACACCAAAAGACTCACCGAATAAAATTTACAACTGCACGAAGCCAGCCTCCACATGAAATCTCCCACGATAACCCTCAGACTGCCTTCCTTCACCACATCCCCACTCCTCAACTCTTCAGGAAAATCGAAGTAGAAGTACATGTTCTTCACTAGGTCTAGAGATAACCCCGGGGTGGTTGAACATGCAGAGCAGGCCTTGGTCCTTGGTAAATTAAGCCTTATGCCAGATCTTTAGTAGAAGACACCAAAAGACTCACCGAATAAAATTTACAACTGCACGAAGCCAGCCTCCACATGAAATCTCCCACGATAACCCTCAGACTGCCTTCCTTCACCACAGCCCCACTCCTCAACTCTTCAGGAAAATCGAAGTAGAAGTACATGTTCTTCACTAGGTCTAGACATAACCCTGGGGCGTAAAGAGCTGGCATTGGTCCTCGGTAAGTAAAGCCTTATGCCAGATCCTTGATAAAAGACACCAAAAGACTCACCGAATAAAATTTACAACTGCACGAAGCCAGCCTCCACATGAAATCTCCCACGATAACCCTCAGACTGCCTTCCTTCACCACATCCCCACTCCTCAACTCTTCAGGAAAATCGAAGTAGAATACATGTTCTTCACTAGGTCTAGAGATAACCCTGGGTGGTTGAACATGCAGAGCAGGCATTGGTCCTTGGTAAATTAAGCATTATGCCAGATATTTAGTAGAAGACACCAAAAGACTCACCGAATAAAATTTACAACTGCACGAAGCCAGCCTCCACATGACATCTCCCACGATAACCCTCAGACTGCCTTCCTTCATCACATCCCCACTCCTCAACTCTTCAGGCAAGTCGAAGTAGAAGTACATATTCTTCACCAGGTCGAGGGATAGCCCTGGGTGGTTGAAGGTGAAGAGCTGACTTTGGGCTTTGGTGAGATGAGCCAGCATGGTAGTTGGGGTGTGGCGTTTGGATATGAAGATTGTAGGTATTATGCTGGAAATAAAACAGAGTGCGTGTTTTATAATATCGGTATATATTTTGGAAAAAAAAACTGTGTTTAAATCGGAAACATTTTAAGTTAAATAAACTGAGATGATGATTTTCTTGATTTCCTTGGGCACATGCTCAATAGATTCCTTCTCGTCTCTTATTATATACATTTCTTAACAATCGTATTAGTATGTTTAATTAGATAAAGACATCAAAACTGAACAGTTATGGGATTGATTAAAGTAAGTCTAGAAGATTAGAACCTAGATTTAAACATAAAAGATAAACTATATTTTTTTTCCTAACAGTACAAAGAGGCAAAATGATTATGATTTATTTTAATTGGGCGGGCGAAGTTTCTAGTAAATTTATGAACGCTTGCCGGTATACTTACTTGGTTATAGTTTGGGCAGCGGCTTGCCTTACCCTCTGGTCTTGATCAGCCAACAGACGATACAACGTATCCATAATGCTTTTACTCTTCGAATGGAATCCCGGGTAAAGTAAGAATAATCTGGAAAAAATATAAACTACTCAATATGGTTAAGGATATACATTGATTAAAGGCGAAATCTGTATGATTTTTATAAGCGGTTTACACTCACGTGAAATTTTCGAACGGCCCGACATGTATCAAACTCGTATGGAGTTTTTAATCAGATATAGGTAGCCGTACATTACTTGCCATCCGTATAAAGGGTGAGTACTATTAAATTGTCGCCAACATTTTCGTTTTTTTTCTCTGGATTCGCAACCTTCTTTGGTTAAACTTATCAGATTTAAAATTTAATGTATTTGCATGTTTTAGTCTTAAAAAAAACGTTCTTTTGTTTTTATCTGTCAAGATGTCATCAAAAGAAAAAAGCGTTCGTGAATTAATTTTGCGAGAATCTATATATATAAAAGAAAGTCGTGTTAGTTACACTATTTATAACTCAAGAACGGCTTATCTGATTTGGCTGAAAATTCATGGGGAGGTAGCTTAGAACCAGGAGAAGGACATAGGATACTTTTTATCACGTTCCCGTGGGACGTGATATAAAACGTCATAAACGTGACAAAACGCAACTGATATGGAATAACAAAACGCAACTGAAAGCAATTTATCAGTAAAAAAAACAGTCTACCCGTTCATTTGTTAAAAAAGGGTATTACAAAACAAAACCCAACTGACAGCTAAACGTAATGTAGTCTATGGTTAATTATAGTAGAATTTTGTAGTTGACCGGTTGATGTGTTTGTTATATTGTGTTAAAAATGGTATAACAAAACAAAACGCTAATTACAGCTAAACGTAATGTATAGTCTATAGTTAATTGAAGTTGACCGGTTGATGTGTTTGTTTCGAGTTTCTATTAGCTTATTGTGCTGAGATCTATACTATATCAATAAAATAAAGTTGAGTTAGTTCCGGCACTTATAACTCGAGAACGGCTGAACCGATTTGCACGATTTCGGGTTTGTTGTGATCGTCTCGGCCAAAAATTTAATAATATGCCAAAAAAAAAGGAAAAGATACACAAAAAAGACCCCACAATTGCAATTTTTAAATTACGAGTTAAATAGTCCGCCATGGTCCAATGCGGCCAACATTATGAAATTGAATTGACGCATTCGTAACATTGGCACCACGAGTCTGTTCAAGATCAATAAATAAACGCCGGTAGCCGAGTTTGTAAGTTACCATTTTCAAATAAACCCAAACGTTGTCTGGACTTTTTTATTTTGTGTTTGTTGTGATTGTGTCTATCATAATGGACAACATCATATTTCTAACAGTTGGAAATTAATATAGAAACCTTAGAATTTATTCTGCTGTATTTAAAGAAATATAAGAATATATATATAGCCCTGCAAGGGGTTTTGCTACCCACGCCATATTGCGGATTTTCAGTGGTACCTACTAAATTATTTTACTGGCAATGATAATTTTTTGGTAACTGACGTTGAAAGTTGGTGAACGTCACTGATGTAAACAAAAAGGAAACAGGACTAAATATTCCGCGTATTTCAAGTATTTTTTGCATAATAAACCGAAAACAATCCACAGTGATGAAAGTCAAGTTTTTTCAATAGGATTCAGTATTTATTTCGCAAGAAGAACGAATGATTGAGCAGCATTCCGGTAAACAATGTTTTGAAATTTGATAATGATAAATCCTTGATTGACGTTTAATAATGAAAATATGACGTATGCAGATTATTGCCATAGGAAAGCTGTTTGTAGCGCCACTATCCCTGGGCGGGACTGACGCTTGCTAGGCTATAAAATTACCGCAATCTAAGACAATTTAGTGCTGAGAGATTTAGGGTTGTCGTTTTACACCAAACAGCGAAAAAAAATTTTTTTTTTTTAATTTGACGTTGTCAGATGACAGATGCCGAATTTTATTAACGAGATCAAATGAAAATCTAACCGATTTGTGGTGGGATTCATCGGCCATCTTTGTTCATGTTCATTTCATCTCATGTTTTAATAATTTATTTTTTATTTTTTTGATAAGTTTTTTAACACGGAAGTCATGCATTGGTTATAAACCAAAAAAACTGATACTGGCACAAGCTTCGAGCCGCCATTTTCGGATTAATAATAAAATCTAACCGTGTTACTTAATTAATTACGTATTTGCTGGGATTAATTTACAAAAATTGATAGATTCGCACGTGTGTAGGTTGATGAGGAATATACTCCTCCAAAATACACCAAGTAATGTTTTTGTGCCCGATTGGAAGAATGATTCGACGAAAACCCCCGATAAACGTTTCTTTCATGTGCCACATAAGAATAAAAGAGATTGGTGTCTAGCAGTGGGGAAATTGGTTCTGCCAAAGATACCATTATTAATCTGCGAAGACCATCTTGATGTAAGTTCAATAGTTACTGTTTCCAGAATCAGTAATGGATCAGTTATATGAATCAAACCAAACCAACAATTTTGAATTTTGATAATGTCATGTCAACCTCAACGACATTCCGTTTATTTTATTACTAAATCGGACTAAAGTAACCGTTCCATTAAGTCAGAGTTTTGGCGCAGGGCGGACACTGCCTACTAAAAACTTAACTT
The DNA here is from genome assembly GCA_905147355.2 of Apotomis turbidana. Taxonomy (NCBI): domain Eukaryota; kingdom Metazoa; phylum Arthropoda; class Insecta; order Lepidoptera; family Tortricidae; genus Apotomis; species Apotomis turbidana. Next base: position 14,988,694 of record LR990301.1, on the reverse strand, counting down.
GAATGTCAGTGTCATTGTGTGCGTGTTGAAGCACAGGGCTGCCTCAGACGCATTGCAACAACTTTAATTGCACATAAATATGACATAAGCTAGAAAATTATCACCACCACACGACAACGGTAGTGGTGTTGATGGTGATAGTGGTGATGATGATGGTGGTGACGGTGGTGATGGTGGTAGTCCGTGATGGTCATGCTGGTGGTGATGGTGAATGTGGTGGTGGTGGTGGTGATAGTGGAGATGATGATGGTGGTGATAGTGGTGGTGGTGATGGTGAATGTGGTGGAAGTGACGATGGTGATGGTGGTGGGGATGGTGTCGGTGGTGATAGTGGCGATAATGATGATGTTGATGATGATTGTGGTGATGATGGTGATTTTGGGGTAATTTATATCATTAGCCATCACCATCGGCACCGTCATTACAATCATCATCGTCATCATCATCGTCATCATCATCACCACCATGACCATCATCATTAGAATCAACACCGCCATCATCATACCTCATCATCATCATCATCATCACCAGTCACCACCATATTCATCATCATCATCATCACCAGTCACCACCATATTCATCATCATCACCAGTCACCACCATATTCATCATCATCATCATCACCAGTCACCACCATATTCATCATCATCACCACCACCAGTCGCCACCTTTATCATCATCACCACCAGTCTCCACCATCGTCATTATTACCATCACCAACACCATCACTATTTTTACGAGTCAATGCCCACCTATAACCCATATACACAGTTAGATACACAACCCTTTAAAAATTTTCTACGCAGCAAACTCGATTCCGGCTCGGTGCCCTTGCGGGGTGATTCTGTATGTAGTACAGTAGCCGGCATCAACTTGAACCAAAATGGCGGATCTGCGCATGTAAATTTGTACGTAAATCGGCTACTGCGCAGTCAAGGTCACGCTCAAGTTGTTTGCCGGCTACTGTACTATAAAGTATACTGTGGTTTTGGTGTTGCCACATTTTATAATGAGTAAGTTTTTATAAATTAATAATAAAATAAGTATATAGTTATCTCAGAAAAATATATAAACTTATAAACTTAATTTCATGCACTGAAATCCCTTATCTTAGCTATAAAACAGACATTACATCTTTCGATGCAGAATTCAGAAAAATAATAAAATTATAGTCATAAAAATATGAAATGTTGTACATTATCAGTGGTGGTAGTCTGAATTTAGCTATCTCTACCCACATTTATCGACTTTCAGGCGGTACAAAGTTCGCCGGGTCAGCTAGTTTTCTATAAATCCTAATGTATCCACTTCGGAGCTTGCAAAATCGTGCAATACAAGTCGAAGAACAGTACAAAGGACTCTCAAAAAACTAAAATTGTTGAGAGAAAACAGCGACAGGGTCATCCAACAAGAAAACGGAACAAAAAACTGGAGTCAAAGGTGTGTAAGCTGTTTGATCAGAATCCGGCTATATCTTCCCGAGATGTGTCCAAAAAAGCTGGTACAAGTCAGACATATGGCGACAATTTAATAGTACTCACCCTTTATATACGTACGTTAAAAACATGTTGGGCCGTTCATGACAATTTCATGTGACTGTATGTAAGTATATTAACATTGTTAGAGATGTCTCACGAAAAATTTAATAAAATTATTACAATATCTATTTTGGATACAGAAAAGCTACGCCACGTAAATATTTAAAGTAATTCAGCCAGGATGGGCAGACAGTGATACAAACATCATTTGCAAGCAGCTTTTTTACAAAAAAATCATAAGTTGCAATATTACGGTAATTGATGACAGCTCAAATCAGCTACTCTTTATGAAATGTCAAAAACGATCTGTTAGTATGAAGCTTCTATGATACAGGCATGTGACGTCATAAAAAGCAGTAGTCAAATCACGTCTTCTTTCTAGTTTTTATGCAATTAAAAATAGTATAACGTCCAAGAGATAGTGGTAGTTTATTCAGTTCCGCGTATTTTTTAATGTGTGTTTACTGGTTTCAATGCCACAATTTATATTCACTATAGTCAAAATATTTTGAGCAGCCACATTTTGGAGACACCGATGACAACGACGACATCTATTGAGATTTTCGCGTCACGCATATGAAAATACATTTTTTTTATTGTAGCAACAGCGGGATATACGATAGACCTTCAAGCAATTGGACGAGTATACTTACTTCTGATATGGCAGTTTCTCATACAACCGGCACAGATTGACTTTACACAACCAATAGTTGTTGCCTTCGACGGACACCAGCGAATTAATGCAGTCCCACAATAAAGGCCATGGAGATGCGTCACTGAGAGCGATCACGGTCTTGGTTAACGCTGATAAAGTGTGGTTTACTGCTGAGTGGATGTCGTCAGTTAGACCCTGTAACGTGTATTTAGGTTATTTCTCCAGGCTCGTGAATTTTTGTAAGCTTTTAGAAAGAAAAATATTTATTCCACAAATTCCGTTAAGTCTTCTTTTATATAATACGTGTAAACGGGGAATCGGACCTAGACATTAACAGTAACTACATTGTTGACCTATGAATATACATATATCTTCCTTATATGTTGTAATTTAAGTAATACTTCTATCGTGAAAAACCGCATGCATTATCATAAGGCAACGGGAAAAAATATGTGGAAGTTACATAATAATCTTATCTAAACCACACTTGTATTCTGTTACATTATATTATTTTAATAATTTGATATATAATAATTGATTTTGACTTAACACAAAGATCGATTCAAGTAAAATATAAGAAATCAAAAATTCTGAAACACGTACCTTTAAAATAATGCTAACCAGCTTCTCAGCGCTGATATTGTCACTAACTTCTTTCGGCAACGAGCTCACATTTCTCCATCTACTATAATCCCCATGTGACAATTCCAAAGCTGCACTTAAATAATTACCAATACACACCCTCACTAGACCCCTGATCTGAGGGTCACTATGACCCTCAAATAGTATAAATATATCAGACATATGTTGGAACTCAAAGTCTTTCAAATCGTCATCACTAGTCTTCATTACTTCTGGAGCATCTTTACTGTGGACCTCATCGGTCCTTTTCAAAACCCTTTTAGCCTTTTCCTCTCTTTTAAATGCATCTAGATTGTCTAGATTGGTTGTTGATTCACCAAAATGGTCAAATTTCATATCTAAGTCTATGCTAGATGACAATATATCACCGCTACTTGACATGGGATAGCCCGTGGTCGGGTCATTACTGCAAGTCATGTTGGAATTAGTAGTAAAGTTACTATTAGTCATGTTAGGGTTGGTGCTATCAGTCATTGCACTCGCTATAAGTTCATTTTTAGCGAAGACTTTACTATCTAAAATGTTGCTTTGGACATCCTTGGAAGAGCTCTTCTGTTCGACACTATCCATAGATTTTTCAAGAGATTTGCTGTCTTTTTTGGATATTTGTTGGGATTGGGATTGACTGTCCATACTACGATTGAGGAGGTCTTGTGTGAGGGAATCTGTTAGGGAGTCTTGGTAGCATACGTTGCGCTCTAAGATGAAGTCGTTTATGTGGTCTTGATTGTAGTCAGTGCCTTCTGATGACCCTGAAATTAAAATGCTTTTAAAGTACAGTCAAATGCAATCAAATTTAACAAGGCGAAAAGGCACTAAACCTCAATGTAATTAAAGGACCTTGCCTTATTGTACAGTGGACCTTCTTGCATTTAATTCCCTACTATACACGTCAGCTGACCAGAATAACTAGATATACGAACCACTGAAGATTTTAAGAAAACCTGATGTTTATATCTTAATTACTAAAGGTTATTTTACTTACCAGAGATATTTTGGCACTTTACGTCCGCATCTTTGTCCAAATAAACGGTAATGGCCTGAGGATACAACTGCAGTATCTCCGACATGCAGTTTAACGCCGACGACTTTACTGACACTCGAGTTATCCTGAAATAGTAAAATATTGGAAGTTACGAATTTCAACGTTTAGCCTTTGGACTGTAACCAGCACCGGACATACTCGTATTTAAATTTCTTACGTCTTGGACCGAACTTATGGAATTTTAAGATTATTTAGTTAACAAGTTCGGTTCTTTATAGAACTTTCCCATATCCAAATGTGTTTGTTAAATGAAGATAAAGTCAATTCTGATGTATTGTAAATATTGATGGTTACCTGTCTGATATAAGTCCTCCTTTGTTAGCGGTGAGTAGGAACTTCGAAGCCAGCAATCGGGCAAGATATTTCAGCGGAATATCGTCGTCCGTCGATGCTCCTATGTTTACCTGAAATCAGGATTATGCATATATGAAAAATTTCATCGGTAAAAGATACTTCCGATTCCGAAATCGTTAAGGGCTTGGTTTTTCTTATCTTATATGATATAACAATCCCTCTTTATCATTTTCATTTGTAAAATTTTGCGAAAAACCTTTCCTTATTCTTATCTACATCACTGAAGCAACCTTTACGCAATAATTAGAATTAATTTAAGATGCATCACGTGAAATCTCCGACAGTGTGAAACTTGTAGCAACTTCTAGTATCTCTGTTTAGCTCTATGATTGACTGGCAGAGAATGCCATTTGGCATTAATTCCGTCATTTATACTTTTATGTAAATAAATAAACAAGCTTGCAAGCGTCAGATGGGTTCCGGATACCCGGCACCTATTATGAAGGCGTTATTTGTAAATGTGAGCATTTCTCAAAAAGTTTGTACACAATAGGCTAGTTGACTCATGTCAAATTGTAATATACTAATGTTTATTCCGTATAGTATTTAGCAAAGGAAACCTAAATATATATTTTTCAATTCATAAAAGTGAAAGATGGCTGAAAAAATTTGGTTTGAAAATATGGTTTTTAGTCTGTATTTTGAAATGCTTAAAACGCTGTCCGCCATTTTCGCCTATGATAGTGACGTCATTGGGCATGTAAACAAAACTGAAAGTCTACTTTGACGACTTCGAATAGTGCCGTCCCTCTCGATCTCCTGTCAAAGTATATTTGGAGTGAGCGGAATGGCACTATACGACGGTCGAATTTCGAATATTTACAGGTAATTAATTGTACGTCACGCCACAGATTAGCAAAAGGCAAAAATGGCGGACGGCGTTTTTGGCTGTTCATGAAATTTCTAATTTTCAATTGATAAAATTTAGCTTTCTAGCTTTTACAAGAATACAAGACATTTTTTTAGAGCTAGTAAGATCATTATTAACCATTTGAAATATATTTCAAAACTGGGTCGACTAGCCTATTAAGACAGAAAATTAAAGTCAAATATAATTTTCCTATTTTGTTACCATATTTTATTGTGATTTCCAATACATTGATATCAGATTATGTATAATTAAAAAAGTATAAGCATAACAGAACCTTAATTACCGAACATAACCATAACATTGATATAAAATTACTAAAATAATTGGTAACAAAATAGGAAAATTATATTGGACTTTAATTTTCTGTCTTAATTGTGTACAAACTTTTTGAGAAATGCTCATGTATTTTTTCAGCAATAGACGTCTTCCGCATGATGACTATCAACTCTGAACATACCTTGATTCCGCTCTCAAACGCGGCGTGATCATGGTGGTGGTCAGTCTGATCTTCCTCCTTCGGCTCCAGATCCTCGATCTCCTGCAGCTTCTCCGCAACCTTATGGTAACTGAGGAGTTCTTTGGACAGGTGCTCCTGGTTCACTTCCATATCCATCTCGCTTGCTGGGGAGTCTGGAGTCTGGGAAATATACAGGTATTTGACACGATCAATCCTCAGCGAAAGCTAAAGTGGCAGTCAGTGAGCTGGTCATATCTGTCATAGAGCCGACGACCACTGAAGGAAACGGCCGGCAATCCGAACATACAAAAGATTCTCAAGAAATACATTTTTGGCGAAGCTGAAACAGAGACGATTCGCTAGCTTTGCTCGCTCGGTTAGTTAAAAGAAGGGAGCAATCTGGCTGCCATGAATCCACCAGCCTATGATCCACTCGTCATTCTTATGCCTATTTCACAATCGTAACTTCGTGTGACTACAACAATTTAACATGGCGGACGTACCATTTCTTTTTGGTTTAGGCTTGATATCGGCTATATTATCCATCGGCCTGAAATACGGCAATGTTATCGCAAACTAGAACCGAAGTCATTAGTTTGGGTATAATTTAATCAGAGGCTGCTTGTGGATTTCACTATTAATCGCTTGAAGTAGTGAAGGCGCCCCGTAACAAGGTGGCGTGAACAGATTCCTAGGTCAGCGGGCGGTGACTACAAGAGGAGAGCTGAAAATCACGCTCACCACACATTGTAATACCATTATATATCTACCAGGGTGTGGCGTAGTAGGCATATATACTGCGTAGCCATGTTGTTGTTCCTTAAAGCTAAAACATCCAGTTAATTTACTTACCGCGATAGTGAGGTCTTCAACACTCAAACTGGGCGTGGTTAACTGCAAGGCTCCGTGAAAGAGCATCTCTGATTCGCGCTCAGACAACTGGCCAGTTGTTGCTCGCGACGAGATGCTGACATTACCTAAAAATGGAAATATGTTTTTTATTGCTAAGGTAAGTCTTCCCCTCCGTGGAGCCAGTTAATAATCTGAAACTCACTTATATTCCTTCTATGCCGCTTCTCTTCTCTGCTGTCCAAACACACTTTCCTTGGATGTCTCTCTAGAAGTGCCTTCCTATACTCTCCCTTCGCTTGCGACAGCAAAGTGGTCAGGCATTCTAGAACAGCGTTCTGAATGTTGTGCTCGGTTGTGGTCCGCTCTATGTAGTGTATGCAGAGATAGTATAGCTGAAAGAAGGATACTGTATTAAGGAATACATTTAAGACACATATTCTCATTATTTTTAATGTGGGTACACCACATTATTATACGGAACCGTTGATACGAAGATCAAACCACTAAGTTTTTTTTTAATACCTATGTAACCTGGCGGAAGAGACCGGTAATCGAACCCAGTACCTCTGGATTACAGGTCCAGCATCGTATCCTCTCCTCCTCTCTTCTCCTGTTTTCCTTGGGCATCTTTGTATCAATGGTTCAATGAATTAAGGAATACTAGCAGATTACTGGTATGGTTTTTGTCAAATTGCAGCAACATGTATACCTGAACACTTTTTCTTATTAATGAACATATTTTGATGCGACTTTGTTGCAGAATACAGCATCACCTAGACACAAAGGAAACCGTAGAAAATTACCTGCAAGTAATCCTGTACAGTGAAAACATCGTTGTCGGCGAACTTGGACACCTCGTTGGTGTGGAACAGCGCTCTGACCACGGAGAACCACGCCAAGATCACCATGTTGTCGGTCGTGGTCGGCCAGAGCTTCTCTGTTGAACGAATGGTACATAACTGCAGACGCCGGGAAAGAAGAGCTTGCCGGGTGAGTAGGTATAGACGGACAGTGATACGAAGTCGGCAAGCCCTTTTCACGGCTAAGGCATGTATAGTGCTTTTCTCAAACATATGCAATAAAAAAAAATTAACAAAAAAAGAACCGACTTCAGTAATACTAAAAAGCCAACAATAACCCGTTCAAGTACAGATTACATTTGACTCACCCTTCGAAGTCGATCCCAAACACTCAGTTCTTATATTTATATATTACTAGCTGTGCCCCGCGGTGTTACCCGCTCATCCCACGGGAACACTAAATTTATTCGGGATGAAAAGTATCCTATGTCCTTTCCCGGGTCTCCAACTATCTCCATACCAAATTTCATCTAAGTCGGTTCAGCGGTTTAAGCGTGAAGAGGTAACAGACAGACAGACAGACAGACAGACAGACACACTTTCGCATTTATAATATTAGTATGGATTAGTATGGATAGTTTACGCGAGGTTTGGCACCGACTTCGAAGGATGGGTCAAATGTAATCTGTACTTGAACGGGTTATTGTTGGCTTTTTAGTTTTACTGAAGTCGGTTCTTTTTTTTGTTACAAATTTTTTTTTTTTGCTTTTTAGTGATTCGTATGTGTGTTCATCATCAGTTTCCTTACACCGAATCCTATTTACTGAATGTAAATTCTTGACCTTATCAATAAATTACCGTAAGCGCCGTACATGTCCCTATAACATTTGAAGAGTTCCCTCGATTTCTCCAAGATTCCATCATCAGATCCCGACTTGGTGCCAACGAGACCAACTCTGAGTTACCCTTTCGATAAAAAAAAATGGAAATCGGTTCACGGTTCTCGGAGATATCGAGTAACATACATACAAAAAAAAAAAGTTTGAATTGAGAACCTCCTCCTTTTTTGAAGTCGGTTAAAAATAAAAATACACTACTCAAAATATAATTCAGCTGTTAAACCTGTTCATGAATACAGGCGATCTGGGCGTTAGAGTGGCGGGAAGGTTCACGCGCTGGACCGGTAATCCAGAGGTGCAGAGATTCCCGGTCCCTTCCACCACCACCAGGTTAAAAAGTTTAATTTTTCTGAGTTTTGATCTTTATATCAAGTTTAGTTCTCAATCACCAGTGGCGGATTAAGGGTCGAGAGCGCCCTAGGCAAAAACCTCATCGGCGCCCCATTGCGGCCCTTTGCGCTCCTTTGCGCCCCTAGGCACGTGCCTACTTTGCCTTAGGGATAATCCGCCACTGTCAATCACGCAATATTGTGACAAACAAGCATGCTTACGATAAACAGCGGAGCACACGTCCGGCAACACAGAGTCCTTGTGAGCACACAGCAGCGCCGCGCAGGCCGCCGCGGGCCGCCGCACGCCGGCCTCGGGGCTCGCCGTGTGCTTGAGTAGGGCTCCACATAACTCTGAGAAAAAAAACAAAGTCCTTAGTATTTTTCAATTTTTTTTTTTTTCATATTATGACAAACATATCGCAGCTTTAGAATTAAACCGTCATAACTCAAAATTGCCGAAAATTGAGTTTTTGTGTTAAAACGCTTTAATTCTGATAGCTTTACCCGGTCTCTTTCTCAGACCCGCGAAAATAACGTAAACAAGAGAGATAGCATGATTTAGTGCGTTTCACTTTTACTCAAATCACGCGTTTCAATGTGTGCTAAAGTGGCTAACCTCAGTTATGATCCGACAAGCAAATAAGCAGGACGTCGCTGTTCGGGCACATTACGAGATATCGCTGTGCTGTATAAAATATAAGGTATGTTTGTTTGAGTTCTTTCATTACAAGATAGGCATATTTCGAGTTGATTCACTTTAGAGCAAAATGTTTGAAGAAAGTAAGTGATGCAATTCGGGTTATGTCGTTTAAGTAATAATACTCATCGAAATATTTTGAACTATTTAGATATAAATCAGTTTAGTACTAGCAAAAATACACATTTAGAGTAGTATTTCTAGATGACACGCTTTATTGTAAAAGGAACGGTAGAACACTATTATTTATTTCGAGTTAAGTAGTTTCTCTCGACAACAACACGCCGTTTTTGAGAATTATTTCTGTTAATTTCTTTAAAATATTAACTATGAAAGCCATTTTTCTTCATTAAGTAGTCACCCATCGACGATGTAGGTACACGCTTATCGTAGGTACGTAGTAAACGTGTTCATCAGTGCGATTTGAATGTATGTAGGTACAATGTGCACGATGACCACGTTTACTATTTAGTACCTACCGTAGGTTTTTATCGTTATAATAATCTTAGTTTAGTTCGTTTGCACATGATAATATGGGCCACCAACTGATAAACCCATTTTTTTTTTGCAGGAGTCGAAGAATAAAAGAAATGCTGCGGTTGGCTGGAGCCCAAATGACTTCCACATGGGCCGGATAGAAGCGGCCCGCATCCAGCGAGTCCCCGCAACCCTGACCAGGTCGTCCGACCACCTTGAGGGTGGCCGTCCTACGCTGCGCTTGCCAGTACGTGGTCTCCACTCGAGAACCTTTCTGCCCCAACGGCCATCGGTTCTTCGAGCTATGTGCCCTGCCCATTACCACTTCAGTTTGCTAACCCTGTTTGCTATGTCGGTGACGTTAGTTCGTCTACGAAGCTCATCATTTCTGATTCGATCACGTAGAGAGATCCCGAGCATAGCCCATTCCATAGCTCGCTGAGTGACTCTGAGATTCCTTAAGAGGCCCATAGTTAGAGACCACGTCTCGGCTCCGTAGGTCATCACTGGTAATACGCACTGGTTGAAGACTTTTGTCTTCAAGCACTGAGGTATCTTGGACGAGAAGACACTTCGCAGTTTCCCGAACGCTGCCCATCCGAGTTGAATCCATCCATTGATCTCTTTCTCGAAGTTGGACCTGCCTAATTGGATCGTCTGACCCAGATAGACGTATCCGTCGACAACTTCGAGGACCGAGTTCCCAACCAATACTGGGGTGGGTGCTACATGGACATTCGACATGATCTTCGTCTTGTCCATGTTCATCTTAAGGCCTACCTGTTGGGATACTCGGTTGAGATCATCCAGCATTATACCGAGATCCTCCAGCGTCTCCGCCATGACCACGATATCGTCAGCAAACCGAAGGTGCGTGATGTAGTTCGCCATTTATGTTGATGCCAAGTCCTTGCCATTCCAAGAGCTTGAAGGCGTCTTCCATTGTGTTGGTGAAGAGCTTCGGAGATATTACATCTCCTTGTCTCACACCTCTCTGCAATGGAATCGCCTCCGTACACTGGTCTTGTACTCGGACTGACATAGTGGCGTTGTTGTACACACTCCTGAGCACCTCGACATACCGATGGTCAATTCGGCATTGCTGGAGGGACTGTAGTACTGCCCATGTCTCGACGGAATCAAAGGCCTTCTCATAGTCTACAAACGCTAAGCAGAGTGGCAGATTATACTCTTCGGTTTTCTGTATGTCAAGGATCGGAGTGGGATGGCCGGGTGCGGTGTGTGGCACATTGGATGAGCTATTTGACATAGTTGTGGACGAGGAGGTAGTTCGAGCGAGATGAAACACTTCAGATACAATTAACTTGATTTATTCCTTATACAATGAAGCACAAAATAACAGTTCCTGGCACAGAGGTCTGTAAGCTAGGTTATCGAAGTCTCGAACAGAATAGTCTTTATTAGATGAACACTGTATTGTTGAGTTATAACGTTTCACTGATTCTAACTTGGTATAGCACAACGAAACGGGACAGTTCCAAGGCAGCAGTGCACTCGATGGTGACCCAAAGTGAAGTGTCGTGGGCGTTCGCTGAGTGAAAAGAAAGAAATATAAGCTGATAAGAATGTATCTTGATCTCTTTATTGTGATTTTATTAAGGCTGATTAAGTAGAATTTTGTAAGATTATTATAAGGAAAAAGTGCCTTATAGTCATTAAAATAATTAATAAATACTCACTTCAGGTCTATTTCATTTATTACATACAAGCTCTACTTATAGCTATGCGGATAAAGTGTAAATTACTTACCTTTTCATTCTCGATTATGAAAATTGAGGCATCGTATTCAAAGTTAATTTCATTTCAATTTCCATATTTTTGCATTAACTATTGCTAAATAGTGATATTCCCAGATACCCTGCATAAATACTTACAATATTTAGTATTATACTGCAATAACACGAGTTAGAGACAAAGCTAGTTTCATAAAATTTATAAAATAACGTATTTTTATGACTTGTTTTATTATTAAAACTAATTTTGAATTTTTATTTCATCGTAAAACGGCATATGTCGCTAAGGTTTTTTTACAAGCTCCATTTACTACCTTTATCACATTGACATTGTTTTACTTGTAACAGAGTCTAAAAATAGACACTATAATCTATGTAATAGATATGATAAAATATCAATCTAACACATTTTCATACAAAAAAAATATATTCAAAAGTAAATCATACCAATTGCTCTAACTTTAAACTCGATTTGCCACAATTCACGTTTTTTGAGTTATGACGGTTTAATTCTAAAGCTGCGATATTGATAATTTCAACCAACTTTTTGAAGTGAATAGTACTTTTTCCTGAGTTCTAGAAAGTAACATAGCTATTTCATTCTTTATATATATACCAATAAATCTCAATAGCCCTGTTCTAAGTAGTAACATTGATAATAATGTTAAGAAACCTGTTTGATCATAGAGAAAAATGACAAAAAAAATTAGCATTTTTGAATGGATAAGGAGCCTTAAATAGTGCACTCATTATCGGGTAAATATTCATGTCATTGTCACTGATGGAATAGGCTAGTTGACCCATTTTAGAAATATATTTGAAATTGTTCAAAAGAAAAGTACATATTGTATTTTAATGAGAGGTAAAAAGCTAAATTGTATGAATTGAAAATAAATATTTCATGAATAGACAAAAACACCGTCCGCCATTTTGCATGACGCGGCGTGACCTGAAGTAGAATAGGGTCTTCTCTACTTCTTCTTCGTCGTTCCCTCACTGATGAGGATCGCGACTACATATCTGTTTCCACTCATTGCAGTTGTATGCTGCATGGAAGCCCGGTGCATGCTGCTGCCCACTACCTTATATTATTAAATTTTAAATATTATTATTATTAAAAAAAATATATTATTGTTATTATTCTTCACTGTGTCAGACCATCTAGTAGGTGCCCTTCCTTGCGCATATCTGCCATCAATTTGCCCTATAATAATCTGCTTCTCCAGACAAAGCTTTGAGGACCGCATAATATGCCGCCTATTGTCTACCATTGTTTAATTTAAGATTTCTCATGTAATATTTTTCTTGTTGGTGTGCAATAAAGTGTTGTTGTATTGTATTGTATTGTAATATGTCCGAAACAGTTCAGGACTCATTTACGGCATATCGTCTACACAAAGTCATAAAGCTGTTTAAAATTACAGTACACAAATACAATGTTCACATACCAGCAATCTCTTCATCAGTAGTATACACCACTAGAGCCGACAGTATTCTGTCAAGATTGCTTTCAAGTGCCTCCAATGTCAGTTGGAGCTCGCTCGTTGTCCGTACAATTTGGCTCAACTTCGGGAACAGCAGTTGGGCCTGTGTCCGGATCCTGCCCACACCGGGCCGAAGCCAGCTTTCCCCGAGAAGGATACGGGTGAGAGCTGCTCGGATCCACCTGGAACAGAAGAATTTTTTAGTGGCACTTGTAATAATAGACGCGTTTTACCTACCAATAAAACGCATATTAATTTACTTACCTTATTCGAAGCTTATTTAATTGAGATAGGCATGTCGTTTCCCGCCTTGTATTGCTATCTCTTTCTAAATTGTATCCCCTCTAGTAGTCTTTTCCTACCACCACCTGGCAGTGGGGATGAATCTGGGGTCTGCTGAAATCCCAATTAGTTTCGTTATTGGCTCGAAATTAATGTCACCAGGCAGAGTTTACTCATAAGCTTCGAATAAGGTAAGTAAATTAATATGCGTTTTATTGGTAGGTAAAACGCGTCTATTAATTTGACTTGACCGTTATTCGAAGCTTATTTAATTGAGACCTGTTTGTTATCGCCTGGTGGTGCCGGAAAAGAAGATGCCAATGTGAATTTAGTGTAGGAACTGATGGAGAGTTTAGAAATAAACCTCATATTCCACTGTAAATCATTTATTGCAAAAGATAATATTATCCTCTGTTAATACTACATAATGTCAATTATTTATTATTCAATCAATTGCTTCAAAAAAGTGCGACACAGTAATAGATTCAGTAGATGATACTGGCATTACTTCACTTCACGTCTATAATATTGATGGAACGTGTTTTCTGAACGCCATTACCACGAGCCAATATGTCTTCGACAGGAAAGTTGTCGATGCAATTCTTAGACGCAACCGCTGAGCGGACGCTACCCGGGGACGCTGTAATGCCAGCCTCCTTAAGCAAACTTTTGATCCATCCCGCAATAATTATTCGGGATGCAGTTTTTACTTCACCTCTTAAGGTGACAAATAAATTATTTTCATTATTTAAGTCTCGTCTATTTTTTAACAATGCAATTGTGTGTTTGACCCAAAATACAGGATTTAAATTTTGACAAGCAGAGTTACAGAGTAATTTCCATCCTGATTGTCGATGATTTACACAATCTGTCTTGGATCCAAATTCCGGCCAAAATATTACAAAATCATTTGATGACGAATAATGCTTACAATCAATTTTCAATAACGTTAGATCGTGTATTCTTCTACCGGAGCAAAGAAGAAGTAACATCGCAGTGTGCCGAGATGATTCGAATATATTTTCTAAATTGATTTAACATTTTGTTAAGCGATTAACAAGTTTTTCTATATTCCATATAGGAGGTTTTTGGTCACTGGGCTTCTGCTTTTGCAATGCTATTGATTTAAGAACTTGTTTCACAAGAATGTGCGAACTAAATTGGCCCGATTCTTCGGTATTACATAATGTTGAAAAAACTGATTTATACAGTAGGATAGTTCTATATGAAAGATTATGAACTAAGTGAAGATCAGACAAATATTTTGCTACATCAGATCCTCATGGCTTCGTGTAGTCAATATTTTTACTAACAGCCCAGTTTACCCATTTGTTCCACGCGAGGCTGTAAATCTTTCGTGTGGAGGCGCGCCAGGACTGCTTAAGTAAGTTTAACTGATCTGAATTCCAACCAATTAAGCTCTCTGACCCCCACACTTCCACTCTTCCAGTATCATTTCCTGAACTTTCGGCGGTGGTAAGCCCGTAGTTACATCGATCAGGAGCCTGTCTAGACCGCAGCGTGAACGGAGCTGCTAGGGCCCCGGACTTGAGGTCCGCCCGCCAAAAAACGCGGATCCATCGCGGCACTACCAGAAGGTATACACCTGTGGCTTGATTATGATGAGCCAATACCTTTGGGGTGGTTCGGGGTTGGGAACACCCACGCTAGATCGAACATCCAAATTTGTGAGAAGACGTCGTGGATCAGAGCTCTGTGATCGTTTTGATCTAGCGACGCATAGTTGATCATCACGTGGGCTCTTTGAGAGGCAAATAGATCTATTTGCGGGACACCCCATTTTGCAAAAACTTTCTCTGTGGCCTCTGGTAGGAGATGCCACTCTGGCGGCCGACGCATCCTTGATAGATGATCTGCGTGACTGTTGTATTTGCCCGGGATGTGGAACAAGTTGAGATGTATTTGATGTTGTTCGAGAATGCGAAAAACTTGGTATGTTAATTCTAGGAGAGGATTTGATTTTGTTCCAACTTGATTGCGCAAGTAAGCTATCACTGTTTTGTTGTCGCACTGGACAAGAACCGTAGAATAGCTCAGGTACTGACTGTGATCTTTTAAAACCTTCCATATAACGATCATTTCCTTCTGGTTGCAGTGCAACTTTTGCTCCTACTCGGTCCAACTGCCCGACAGAGCCTGTGCATCTAATTGGGCTCCCCAAGTAAGATCCGAAGCATCTGTCGTCAGGAAATGTGATGGTGGGGGGAGATGGATTGGTGATGGGTGATGACAATTGTGCAGCCACCATACCAGATTTTCCATTGCTTCCTTGGGTATGCTGTAAATCCGTCCCGAAAATCTCGGTATTGAATTGAGAAGATTTAGAATTGCTCGGTAGTTTAACCTTCCCCTTGGAACAGTGAAGCTTGCAAAGTTGAGAATTCCGACTAAACTCTCGAGGTTTTTTCGATTGGTTTTCTCTAAAAATTTCGTTTGGTAAACTTTACAGATTCTCCCAAGGATCCCAAGCGATACCCAGGTATACCAATGACCTTTGAGGAGTTAGAAGCGATTTCTCGTAGTTTACCAGCCATCCAAATTTTTCTAGTCTCTACAACAATCTTTACATGCCTGGCAAGCGTATTCTTGTCCTGGTGGGCTATGAGGAAATCGTCGAGATACACAATCGTGCGTATATTGGAATTCCTTAGAATCTGCGCGACCCAGTTGGTGAATGATGCGAAAACTTTTGGTGCGGTGCTGAGACCGAACGGTAGACATGTCATCTATAAAGTTCTTGTCCGTAAATAAGGCGTAAAAAGCGCCTCTGCGTTTGGCTTACAGGTAGATGGAAATAAGCCTGGGACAGGTCCATTTTGGGCCATTATTATTAAGGCCAATCTCGGGGTTGGATAAAATCCGGTACACGATGTACATTTATTAGTCCACATTTGTCGGTAATTATAAACCGGTTTAGAGGCTTGAGGTTCAAAATTGGTCGAGCTGAGCTGTCGCTCTTTGGCACTAAAACATTGTCGAAAGAAAGCTTGGAGACGGCTTTGCCACCTCTAACACACCCTGCTTTTTGATTTCTTCCGATTGTGGAATTTTCAGATTGTTTCGATAAAGTTTCGGATAAACTAAAGGTGGTTTTTTTGGTAAAAGGGTATGCGATACCCCTTTATTATACGCAGTATATGATCTGGTGCATTCATCATCTCCCAAACGTCGTAGAATTGTGCCAGGCGGCCCGCTTTGAACTTCGTGTCAATACTTTCCTCGCTTATTGTTCTTGTAGCCTCCAGGCAATGCCGTTCGTTTACGGCCATTTCGTTGTTGGGATCGTTGCTGGTATGGCTTGGGTTGGCGCCCTCGAAAGGTGTTGCTATGGCCAGCTCTAGAGGCATTATTATATCCTTGCGAAGGATAGTTTTGATGGTAATTTCCCCGCGGGGGAAGAGCATGTTGTGCGGGTGTATTTCCCTGGCACGCATGAGCATGGCACGTATGCGGGTTGCTTACCGTGTGTACGTGATTACAGTAACCCTGCGAGGGTACTTTGTGAGGCACTGCTCCCTGCGAGGGAGCGCCTGATTCGGCTTTAGAATCGCCTGTTTGCGAAACAGGGTTCTTTTTTAGAGGCCAAAAACATTTACGAACCCCGCCATGATGTTCGATTTTGGCTGTGAACTCTTCAGCGTTAAAAAGAGACGAGCTAGAAGGTGGTATCTTGCGTATAGCAGCCTTTACCAAAGGTTCTTTGATGTGTTTCATAATTCCGTTTCGTCTCATATTTATAACCTCTGCTCTGTGGCCACAAACCATCTGCAATAAATCCTCGGAAACCTTAAAAAGATCTCCTTCTAACAGGACACTACTAACCTTTTTACGAAAAGTTTCAAAAGAAAATTATCCTCCCGACCTGATGAAATCGAGTATACTTGCCACTGCAGCGTGCAGGGATTCTTGCTGTTTTATGAGACAAAATGTTAATGCGCCATACGCTTTGTCAGAATTAACTAAATGTGGGTAGAAGTCATATTGTTTAACTTCCTCGTTTACCTCCAAATCCGTGTAGCCCGGAGACCGACTATACGTTTTTTGTGTCTCAGAATAACGAATGTCGTTCCAGCCCTTGCTGTTGAGCCGCTGTACTTCGCACAGCAACTTAAGTTGTTCTTCCGTAGCATCCGGAATTGTTGGTTCTTTTAATTTAGTTTCGAGACCCAAAACAAAAGGCTTTGAAGGGCCCGGTTGGGGTTCTGTTTCGTCGTAAAGATCTCGACTAACAGTGTCCGAGACAATGGAAAATGCATCACATTCTGAGTTACGGTTATAACAATCGTTAGGAGCTGCTAGGCTTGCACGTATCTTGCTTACCTCCTTTGTTAGTTTGTGTAACTTGCGAGCAGTTTTTTTTTTTTCTGTTCTTTTTCTTGCTACGACGATAGCGCTTGTTCTTTTGATCTGATGAACTGGAGCTACTATCGCTGCTGCTGCTGCTCGAGCTGCTAGATGAACGCTTACGTGTCCGAGTTTCCTTCGATACCATATAAGTATTTTCCTGCATTTCGTCCACCTCATCCATAATTCTACAAATCAAATTTACAATAAATATCGAACGGTAAAACCGTTAATTTACATTCACCAAAAATATGTGGGTAGATTTGTGCAGTGATAACTGATAAGTAACCCTTTGTTTGACACGACACAGATAATTAGTTTTTAGTGTTATACTTACGTGAATATGTTGTCACAAATAACTTACGATAGGAAATCAACAACTCTTATGAATTTGTGTAATCCAATGATATCGTATTTTGTAACGTAAGTATTTCCTCACTCAGCGAACGGTACTTAGTTAAAAAAGAGTTCGCTTAAAATATGAATAGTCGTATTGGACACTAGACCTTACGACTGATCACGGCGGGAAATCAGACGCCAATGACGAAACTAATTGGGATTTCAGCAGACCCCAGATTCATCCCCACTGCCAGGTGGTGGTAGGAAAAGACTAGTAGAGGGGATACAATTTAGAAAGAGATAGCAATACAAGGCGGGAAACGACATGCCTATCTCAATTAAATAAGCTTCGAATAACGGTCAAGTCAAATTAATAGCAATGAAATTTATATTTATTTTGCTTACAATTTTACAACTGGCTTATATCAACTAACATTTTCAGCTACTTTTAATGCTGAGTGTACTACAACACCCAATATAACATTGGTAGGGTTCCTGATAATAATGGATAATTATCGATTGACAATAACAAAAAGCTGCGCTCGTGAAAGTGAACTATATTCAAAGTTTAGTATCAAACTGCACCCTAGGGATTCCCAAAAAATCAGTTTGGATTATGCAAAGTTGAGTGGAGTGAACTCAAGTGTCCTTAGTTTGGTAATATGTTAAATATCGAATCGATTCAAAATCATAAAATTTATTTGTTTTTATTTTTTGTGACAATTTGTAATGAAACAACATACCAGATGTTTTTTTTATGAAATACAAACACATGAATTTCTTACACTGGTGATACTTATCTGATAATTATCAAGTGTAATTATTTTGATAATTTCCAACCCTGAACATTGGTCTTTGTGACCATTGTACAGGAAAAGAATATGGTCCATTTTTACTTTGCTTGTTGTTATGTACAATGATTGTATTTGACAGTAGTATTTAAGTTTGGATGGAAGTAAAGCTTTTTTTAAAATAGATGGGGAAGTATTATTTATACCTGGCATTTTTGGTGTGATCAATTTGATTTTGCAGTATAATATTCGTTTTGTGGGAGTGGAACGCGAACCCTCCCACCACAGCCCTGTTTAAGGCCTCGTCTCCGACTAGTCGAATTTCTGCCTGAAAATATTAAGAAAAGACTAGGTAAAAATTATGTGCATACAATTTGTTGGTTTAGTTTACTTTTACTGCAATTTCTGGTTTACATATGTATGCATAATTTCCAGTTAAATAAAAGTTTGTTTTAACAAGTGCTCATAATAAATATAAATAAACATCGGACAACCTCACACAAATCAATCTAGTCCCAAATTAAGCTCAAGAAGGCTTGTGTTATGGGTACTAGCTGACAATATACATACTTATATAGATAAATATATACTTAAATACATAGAACATCCATGACCCCAAGCACAAATATTCGACTTCATCACACAAATATTTGCCCTGGCCGGGATTCGAACCCGGGACCATCGGCTCAGTAGGCACGTGTCTGCAAACTGCGCCAAACACGTCGTCAAAATAATACAACGCAATATATCAACCAAATCTGAATGACTCATTACAAAACATTGGGTGACAAATAGGTAGCCTGACCGACTTGTGATGTGAATGTTTTTCTGTATGAGTCAAGCAAACAAAATTAATAAGAAAAAAAATTCAAAGGTAAAATAACATTTGTTAATATTTGTTATAAATTTTTAGAAGTTATTCTACGTCTTCAATTTGCCTAAATCCACTTGCCCACTTTTAACTTGTCACCTTGGAACTTTACAACTCCTGCTTCTAATGATTTCCACCATTATGTAAAAATTCTATAGCCGGGTCCACACAGGGCGAGCGGCCTCGCGAGGCAATTGCCGCGCGCGGCATTCGGCGCATGCCTCGGGCATTGGATGAAATTACGCTCACCGAATGCCGCGCGCGGCAAGCCCGAGCCGTCTTGTTCGCCCATTTGACAGATAAAACAGTATGGCGCCGCCGCACGCAATCAGCTTTTGATTTTTGACTTGTTGCTACGTTCATACAAAGAATTTTCCAAAAAAAAGCTAATTCAATATTTTTTTTATGTTTAAAACAAACAAATAGCACATAATATTTAGTTACGGTTATTCCGTTTCGCGTAATACGTAAGTGTCGCACGCCATTTTGTTTTATCTGTCATAATTTGACCGAAGCAAACACGTGTACGTCCACACTGCGCGCGGCAAACGACCGAGGCACCTTTGAGCACGGACAAAAACCGACAGCGCGCGGCTCGGCCGCGGCAGCGCTCGGCCGAGGCAAAGCGTGCGGGCGCCGCGGGCGAGGCGCGTACACACAGAGCGCGCCGCCGCGCGCGGCAATTGCCGCGCGAGGCGGCTCGCCCAGTGTGGACGCGGCTTATGGTTTGCGACTAACACGTCAAGTGTTGTAATAATTATTGAGTTAATTAGAATGAGTCACCAATGTTTGCTCATTATCCCTGCTCCACACTATCGGGTAGTTGACCAAAGTTTTCTCCACACTATCATATTCCCCCAACCTCAGTCAACATCACAAGTGACATTGAACCGACATTACTGTCTCTAATTACTCCATTGAGAACCAAAACTCCAAACAATTTACATTCTATATTAATATGAAGAATATTGTTCTGAAAACTCCAAATTCTCATGAACTTTGTTGTAAGTTTGTTACTTAGACTATTAAAAGCAAGATTCTGTATACTGCACAAACTAGAATAGAATAGAATCTTTATTTACTGTGCTATTGATACTAAAGTAATTAAACAGAAGAGTAATGAGACACATAATTTAGATTTCAAGTATAAAACACCGTTACTTACACTGTCATTGCTTGCCAAAGCTAATAATGTTGGTATAGCCGAATGCAGAAGATTTGCATAATGTCTAGCACAGTTTTGTCGACTTCCTAAAGCTCCTAGACATCGCCCTAGCGTCCCAGCGGCTGCTTGAAGCTCATGAGTCCTTGAGAAAACAGAAAAAAATATCAATTTCCATACAGGAAATGCGTGGTAGAGAAAAATGTTTTCGGACTCACTTCGTGGAGCCTTCGACGGACTTCAGGTATTCTAAGGCCTTTTCGGCCTTCTCCAGCACGTTCATGGCTCCTTTACATTATCTGATATGACCCGAAGGTACTATGCGCATAATTAGAACTGTACTATGCCTAAAAATTGTGAATATTTTTGCGGAAAAACGCAAACAAACTTAGAAAATCAATCAATTGTTGAAATGACGTTTCTAAAAGTCTATTTCGTTCAGAAATTCTTGTGATATAACAACAGTTGTACACACTCGCCTTGACTAGATTAGATGAAAAAGATACGAACGGTATCCTTGTCTTAAAAAGATACGAACGGTATCCTTGTCTTATTGGAGCGGAGCGAGCGAAGCGAGCGAAGCTCCCATGGATCGACTCGAATGGACTTTGTAACAATGCGCAGATCTCAGCGAGTACTCAACCGATTTTGGAAATTTTTGTTTTAAAATGCACAAATTAAATTTCGCTAGGTCGTGACGAAGAGAAAATTTTGAAATTGTTCTTAATTAAAAAAGGGTACTCCCCTACTTGACTTAATAACGCAAGTGCTAATATTATTACACCTATCAACGTTAGCTCTAATTTTCATTAGCCCTAATGTCATTTCACCTAATTTTTATACCCTAATTAGTTGTTAGACCTAATAATCCAATACTCTAATAATGATTTGTACTAATTGTCAACAATACTAATATGAAATAACCTAATAATTACCACACCTAATGATTATTAGACCTAATCATTACCGACACTAAATGTCAAGAGTACTAAAGATTATTAAACCTATTTTTACGTTAAAACAGAAAGTACGGATTTGGACAAATATCGAATTGGCTGAACCCCGAAAACTGTAGGTTGGGTTAGGTTTCTATTGTGACAATGTATAGCGGAGCGAGCGAAGCGAGCGGAGCGTCAAAAGATTCCCATTTTCATCCTGAGTTGGCAATTCCGACTCCACGTGGTCTTGCCTGTCCTACCCTAGTGTTATTCCAAAACCGGAGGCGCGGAGGGAGAGTAGCACTCGCCTTAGGTTTATAGATAAGTAGGTTTAATAAAATTTAGGTTTTAGCATTATTAGGTATTATAATATTAGTAGTCTAAAAAAATCGGCTAAGTGCAAATTAGGGCTAGAGAGAATTCGGTATGACGTAATTAGGTATTATGAAAATTCGGAATCCTGAAATTAGGGCTATTCATTAATTAGGATGAATGAAAATTCGGGTTAATGATTTTAGGGTTACCAAAATTAGGGCCAATGAAATTAGGATGAAAGTTTTTCGGGCTAACGGAGGGGAACCTTAAAAAAGTTATGATAAAAAAACAAAAAGCTCCCATGGATCGACTCGAATGGACTTTGTAACAATGCGCAGATCTCAGCGAGTTCTCAACCGATTTTAGATTTTTTTGTTTTAAAATGCAAAAATTAAATTTCACTAGGTCGTGACGAAAAGAAAATTTCGAAAAAAACTACCGCTCCAATCTATGGTGCAAGCTTAGCCGGTGGCTAACTCTGCATCGACCTAGTATAGATCCTGCGCTGTGACAAGAGTATCGCCTTTTCTCGAAATGTGTACAATACGTGTATATTGTTTCAAGATGTGTTAATGTATATTCATTAAATACAAATTACTCAAATTATCTTTATTTTTTGTATGAAATACATTTTAAAGTCACATCGGACGTGATTTTATGCAAAATGATAATAGTGAAGGGGAGGGCACTTCGCTGCGGAAACCCATGCTTCGGCCAACTTCGGTCAACTTAGCGAGTAGTGTGAAGCTAGGGTAAAGTCATATTTGACTGACACTAGTGACACTCACTGACATTGACAATACGATTGCGATAAGATAAGATAACACGGTACATGTGGGATACAGAGGAACATAAATATCGATTTCGTCTGAGAAAACAAAATAAGGTAAATTGGGGCACTAGCGTGATTAGTTCAGAATGTCTGCCGCCGGCGATCAAGACATTGACGTGATGCAGGGATTAAAAAACGTTATGACCAAAATTCAGGCAGCGGTGGCGAGAAGGCCCAATGTAAGTTAGAAATACGTAGTATGTATTATGTTAATTTATTAGAACAGTTTATTTTTTGTTTAGTAATGGGATTTGAATAATGTTATGAAACTTAACCTAACTTTGATAATATTATTCGAGCATTGGAATACTTGGAATATTTAAAAAAATACTTCGTTTTCAGGACTTGCCTCAAATTGCACCAAGGCTGGTGGCTGTATCTAAAATAAAACCGGCACCTCTAATAGTTCAAACTTATGAAGCAGGACAGCGTCATTTTGGCGAAAATTATGTAAATGAGCTAGCTGAAAAAGCTGTAGATCCTCAAATTTTAGAAGCATGCAAAGACATCAAATGGCATTTTATTGGGCATTTACAGACCAACAAGGTTAACAAACTCCTTAGTTCACCAGGCTTGTTTATGGTACAAACGGTGCATTCAGACAAACTAGCTGATACTTTGAACAAACAATGGCTCAAGTACAGAAAGGGAGAAGAAAAGTTAAAAGTTATGGTTCAAATTAATACAAGTGGTGAAGAAGGTAAGATTAAAACTGTTTAAGCATATTCCAAAAAATAAAATCAAATAAAATACTATTATTAATTATTGTAAAGTATCTTCAGACAAAAAAAAAAAACAACTATCTTCCCAGTTTATCTGGGGTCGGGTCTCCTTGTACGTCTGCGCCAGAGTGCTCTGTTCTGGCTTGTCTCTATGCTCAGGTTCGCTTGTTGGAAAAAAAACTATTCATTGGCTATTTTTAATTAATAAATTATTCACAAGCGAAAGAGAATTAATATTTTTTAATTTTTTTTTTCAGCTAAAAGTGGAGTGCCGCCGTCAGAAGCAACCAGCCTGTCAGAACATGTTATAAAGCAGTGTCCAAACCTAGAATATGTGGGACTAATGACCATAGGGCAATATGATTATGACACATCCCAAGGACCCAACCCGGACTTCGTCACACTTGCCAAATGCAGAGAAGAAGTGTGTGAGAACTTGAAACTGGATATAAAAGATGTAGAATTGTCTATGGGAATGTCTACAGACTTTGAACATGCGGTAAGATTATTGTTTAAATGCAGAAAGATTTATTGAGTAAAGGCACCCACACTTAAGTTGTTGTGGAGCCTAAAGATTGTATAGAAGGAAAGAAATGTCAAGCGCAATAGTTAAAATACAAATTATAAAAAATACCTTGATTATTTGGTAATTTTACCATCCAATGTTCCACAGTATGTATAATTAATAATAATAACATCCGTATTTAATGACTAAATGTTTACTTCACAGGAAACAATTACTTACACAAAAATACTTATAATTGAAGAGTTTTTGTCATCTCTTTCTCTCTTCTCCACTTCACCCTGTCCTCAACATCGTCTTTGGAGACTTGGCAAAAAGTTTATTTATTAATTCTAAAAATAATCTTATCATTTCAGATTGAACTTGGAGCTACTACAATTAGAGTTGGTTCCACAATTTTTGGTGCAAGACCTCTAAAATCAACTTAAACCCTATCCTATCATGTAGTTTAAGGATAATATTATCCATACATAAAAGATAATATTGGGCTTCCAATAGGCATATTATTACCCCGGGATTTTCGGTGCACGAATGATTAGACGCGTACTGTCGGACTAGTGTTAAACCCGTGCCCTTATTCCGTCTAGGTAACCGCGATTAGGTAACCAGAACCCGTGCAACCAAAACCCCGAGGTAGGTATAATTATTACCAAGTAATTTATTAATACTTCATAAAATCATTTGTTTTTGTTGTAATAAATTGAATTTTCTAAATAAATTTTTTGTATTGATTTACGACAAAAACCACATTAATTTTTCATGATTTTTCTCAACGAAAAATACTGATTTGTATTTTGTACCTACATTCGTCTAGAAATTGATACCTCAAAGCAACTTGTCTGGTTGCCAGGTATTCATCAGTTCACCATTCACTAGTTTCTGAACGAAACTATGTCGCCCTCCCACCTGTCGAGAAAAAAAATATTCAGCCAATCCAATCCAATATCCAATCTAGTTTCCGAACGAAGCGATTGACACACGTACGCGTACACAAGAAAGTTTTTGTTGTATTTTCATTCACATTCGCATCTAGCGAAATTGTGTGAAACGAAACAATATCAACATTAAATAATTATCACCTCATTAACAACGGAGTAGTTCTAACGCAGTTGTAGTTAAGTGTAAATATATTTGTAATTTATTATCCGATCTCGGTCAGAAAGTTACATCCCATCCCGAGTTGGAAAGTTTAACAAGGCCGTTTCAAACAGGTAAGTGGGATTTAAGGATAAACAAGCATTTAAACTTAATTACAATGTACTTTCTATTTCGTACCACATAATTATAATTATGATGTAGTTACCTCGGTTTTGCGGGATTTGTTTTGGAGTTTTTTTATGTCACGAAATGATTTCGTTGGCTGGTTGTGGTTACATCAGCAGATGCAGTCATAGCTCTTGTTATGAGTAGTTTGTTTTGGAAATGTTTTTTAATTTTTTAGACGTATCTTATGAATGCTCCTGTAGTGAGGTAGGCTAGGTACGCAATTTATAGTGTTTTGTTTATGAATTTGCTATTCCTGATAATAGTATTGATAATTCTCAATTACATTTCATAGATTAAAGATTAAATACT
Organism: Apotomis turbidana; assembly: GCA_905147355.2. Taxonomy (NCBI): domain Eukaryota; kingdom Metazoa; phylum Arthropoda; class Insecta; order Lepidoptera; family Tortricidae; genus Apotomis; species Apotomis turbidana. The sequence goes on along the minus strand of LR990301.1, from coordinate 14,963,122 downwards.
AGAATACTATAAAAAAAAAACATTACCTTGAATATTATAGAGTATTTCGGAAACTTAGCCAGATTGGCACCCTTTACTAGTGCCTCTAAAATAGCATCATTTTTCGCCTTTGGCATTATTTTGAGAACCATAGCTACCTCCTGCATAGAGACACTGATCCACTCATTGTACCCTGGTAATGACTATGTCTATGCAGGTACTAGCATTGGGTATTTGCCCCAGTGGTTAGATTATTTGGGCAACTTATGTCTATTTAAATAAAACAATTTAAACAGATTATATTGCATATATTAATTATTTGAGCCTTCTTGACTATTTGGTAGCTTTACAGTTACCGTTGTAAAAGTTCTAACTACTCAAATCAAGTTAAAATAATATTGCCATAAGTCAAAGAAACCCTAAGTCCATGGGTCAAACAAAAATTAATATGGAGTGAAATCTACAAGAATTTTAGGGTGCTCATTTGCCTGGAGAGGCAGTTACGAAGACAAACTTTCCTCTGCATAATCCATTATAGCCTAATCTATATAATAATCAATTATAGCTATTTTCTAAGAAAAGGTCAAGACATTACTATTATTGTGAACTGTCTCTATGATTATCAACACATGAAAAAAACTGCTTGAATATAGTATTTAACTATAGTGAAAATAAATTGTATCATAGAAACTACAATACACACTCAAAAGTACATGGAACTTGAGCTACCAGTAACATTTGGACGATACACTATTTTTAATTGGATAAAAACAAAATAGGAGATATAAATAAATAAATATCAGACAACCTCACACAAATCAATCTAGTCCCAAATTAAACTCAAGAAGGCTTGTGTTATGGGTACTAGACGACGATATACATACTTATATATAGATAAATATATACTTGGAGTGATTTTTTTGACATCACAAGCATTTATAGAAATTCATAATAACAGATTGTTATGTCAATAACTGACATTTCATAAAAAGTAGCTGATTTGAGCTGTCATAAAATACCGTATTGGTACAAACCTGTTAATAACCAACAAAACAAAACACAATTAAACTATTACCCAAATCACTGACCACATCAATGCATTGTTTGTATAAACATCGAGATAATTGATCAATTCAATGAGAAGATTCATCAACAGCCTCCCATTATGTTGATATCTGGTTATGCAAATCTACAACTTAGTTCCTCCTATTGTAATGGATTGCAATCACTGACATTAAGTTCCTCCTTCACATACCTACTCATGCAACTAATGTTAATTTGAGGAAGTTATCCCTCGCTACGAAAAGGCTTCATATTTTTGTTTGTAGGTGCACAGGTTACTTTGGTTTGTAAACAATTGTAGGTATTAGTCCTAAGATCCCGATATAGAACAACCTTCACAGAGATGTTTATTTGATGAAATGTATTTTATATTTAATTTAATATGTCAATAAATATATTGCATATGGGTTGCCTAACAAATTTTAGTCCAGGGTATGTTTAATTAATAATTAAAAAATTTTTTTTAATGATTTTACCGGTTATACTTACATGTTTGATAAAGAGTACTTGTTGCATGTTGCAAGTGTTGCAACATATGCCCGTGTTTTTTTTAGCATATTAGTGTTAAAGTCATGAGTATGACCTCACTTCTCATATTTCTGAGGTGTGACCCTTGAGCGTACAACTATTGTACAGCTAAGAGACTACAGTAAACATCTTTATAGCAAGGGGCTAACTGGCAAATTTCACTATTTTCAGTGTTTTTAAATGGTTCCTCTTTGTGCAATCCCCGTGAAAATTTAACGCAATGTACTAATGTATTTGACTAATAGTGAAAGTAGATTGTATCATTGAATATATGGAACCAAATAAAGTACCATTAAGTTTAGGATATTATACTACTAGCTGTGCCCCGCGGTGTTACCCGCTCATCCCACGGGAACACTAAATTTATTCGGGATGAAAAGTATCCTATGTCCTTTCCCGGGTCTCAAACTATCTCCATACCAAATTTCATCTAAGTCGGTTCAGCGGTTTAAGTGTGAAGAGGTAACAGACAGACAGACACACTTTCGCATTTATAATATTATTAGTATGGATTTTTAATTCCACAAAGACTAAAAAGAAGAGGACTGCTGATTTTCATGACGTCACAAGCCAGTATCTACATACAAACTTCATACTAACAGATCGTTGACATTTCATAGAGTTGCTGATTTGAGCTGACATCATCATACCGTATTGATTTCTACTTATTGATAAATCGATTATCGAGGATAAAACACAATGATTATATGCTCAGTGATTGAGGAATGCTTTGAATTGAAAACTATACCGTATCTCACGTATTTACTCAAGAATTCCATTGCTCTACTTGAAATCGAATAAGAAACCAAGTCTTATAACTATAGGCTTTAGGACTGTTTTTCACAATTGGGTAATGGGATGAAATTCTTTTATAATTGTTTGCATTTGTTATTAACAGTTGGCTGGAAAATCGGGCTGTTCAAGTACCACCACTTATCACTTTCATTGCGTTACGCATTGTTTCATCTACTCTTCTACTGGTAGAGTGGTCTAACCGTATAGACATGAATTCCCACCAGCAGGGTTAGAATATTTATACTAAATAATACGACGGTGGCAAACAAGCATGCGGGCCACCTGATGCCAGAAGCATCACACGCGAGTTGACGCCCCTGTAAGAACCTATTTACTCCCCTCTTGAATGGGTACGGCTGTCATTTATAAATTCACCGAACTCGTGCCAAGACTTAAAAAAAACCCGTACATTTGGCGTAAGTCGCATTTCTTCCCGGGAAACCTTGCCGCGATTTCGCTTGTCGCGCGATTCAGCACACTTGTCGTGCACTCTGTATTTGGGTCAATCAACTTTTCGACCCACACTTTTGAGAAGCATTCGTTTTTTTTTTATTTATTTTTTACTTTAAGATATTAGACATCGAAGTATATATTCAAATAGCTCCAACACTCTAGCATTACATATGTAAAAGGGCACGACCTTTATTGCATAGTTTTCTTTTTATTAAAAAAAAACTTAAACAACCCCCATAAAAGTGTCTACCGCGTTACCTGAGAGGAGTATCTTGGTTAACGAGAGTAAAACGCAGTATTGAATTACTTTTTTATATTCTTTACTTTGGCATGCATAATTAAATCGTTTGGTATATTCAGTCTTAATTTAAGTTACATGCATGAGAACATAATCTCAATAATATGTATTTAGCGTTACCATAGAGATCAAATATTAGCATTTTTTTTTAATAATTCTGTATATAGAAGAGCAAACACTTCAAAAGTCTTCGTAAATAATAAATAACTTCTAACGCACCTTAAGCTGTTAAATAACAAGTGATACAAAACTGTAAAATATCGTGAAATAACAGTAATAATCATCGTAAAAAGAGGACATAAAAGTAACACCAGAGACAATCTGGTAACACCTAAGACACATGTTCCTCAAAACAAAGTAACACCGGAGACATTTTAGTAACACGTAAGACACATCTGAGAGATCGAATGAAGAATCCTAAGGAATGCTTACAATGAAACTGCTTATACTAATTTTAAACTATGCAATTATAAAAATACACTAAAGAAACTAAAAACTTTAACAATCTTATCATAAACATATTAATAAAAATCAACGAATAGTTCTCATGATAACTATTATAAATCTCAGCAAGTAATCAACAGTCTTGTGTTAGAAGTTGTAATTAGTTGTAACTACTATCATATAACTACCTAAAAATCAACAGTCATTTTTCAAAAACATTTATAGGATCATCAAATTTGTAATAAACCCGAAGTCCTTTTTTCACGATTGCAGGCATTGGCAGAATTTCAATAATATCTTCATATTCTACATAGTTGACATCGTGTTCATCCATTCTGAATATCTTCGCATCTTTTTTACCAATTACTCGCAAAAACATAACCTTTACCTCCCCGTCATCTTCGATAGTGGTCAAAGCTTTGCAAACGTAGGAATATTTTTGCTTTTTCGAGTTATCACTATAAACAACGACATGCAAAAAGTCACCAATTGAAACCTGCATTGAACTAGAGCCTTTATAATTACTGGTTGACGGCTGTTGTTCATCCGCTCGGTCAACAAGGACCTTTGATGTTTTATAGTTTTCTTTATCACCAGAGCATATATTCTGTGCACCAGAGGGTACTTGCATTTCATCGTCATCCGTATCAGAGGAACTGTCATAAATTGTTCGGTAAATACTGGTGCGGTCGCTGGGCAATGTATTGTGAATATCCTTCAATACGGTAAGTGAACTAAGAGGCACATCATCATCTGATGATAAATCACGACACGCAGGTTCAATGTTATCTTCTACTAGTGATTCTTGTGTAGTCTGTTCGATGGCATTTATGTAATATATCTGAGGGTCGTGGCAGTCACAAAAACCTCTCTTGAGAGATCCGCAAAAACAGGTCAGTGGTCGATATTTTAAGTAATATCTGCTGTCTGTGAATATGTGGTGCACTTTCATAGTTCCAACCAGTCGTGGTATAGATTTAGGTAATTTGTCTTGTATATCTTTAATAGCAACTTCTTCAATTAAATATAGTTTTATTTTGCTAGCATTCTCTAAGTGTTCCATGAAATGATTACAATTTGCAATATCTTTCCCATTTGCAACTATTCTGTCAGCAGTTCGCTTAAGAAATCCACCTATTCCATCTGCAGGGCCCTTTCCATGCCCCGCTTCAAAAAATGACCACGTTGTAGCCGCAAAGCCGTAGTCAAAGATTTTGTGACATAGCAAATAAAAATTTTGCTTTTGGCGGTACTGAGTGGAAGGGCCGTCAGAAAAGAAATGTACTGTGTTAATAGATTCATACTCACTCCTTATCCATTGCATGATAGGATCCAAATGAGCCCAAATTGCAGCAGGCTGATGACAAGTGGATGCAGAAATTGTGCAAAAAGAGTGTGATTTATATTTCTTTTCCAAGTCGTGAGTATACACCATGACAGTATGTAGAGATACTTGCTTTCTAGAGCCCCCAAAGTGATGTGATTGCACCTCTTCGTTATATTTACAGTTGTAATTCTCACTAAAGTCAACAACTATGGCGCATTCATTGGGTTGTAAGTTGTCCAAGCATTCCCGGAAATTATGGAACTGAACTTTTATATTATACACGTGCTTTTTAAAATTGGTCACATCTTTTTCATATGCCTTCAGAAAGTGTGAAATGTCGTCATTTAAGTCTTCTTTGACATTTTTTATACTTTTGAACTTTTTCCCATCTTTCTCGTAAACTTCTTCTTTCCTTATCCATTGGCTATATTTGATTGAACCTTTAATTTTTTCTTCGTTGTATTTTAAGCTTTTGTTTTTACACGTCTTGCAGTCATTATACATACAATTTTTTGACCGATCATCGCACACTGTTGCTTTAATGACATCACATAAGTTGTCGCTTTGAATTATCCCTTGTTTTTTCAGTGCTTGGGTCTTGTAAGCAAAATTTATGTGTGTTTTGCACAAACAAGTTTCACGTCCATCAGCAGAAGGTCTTACAACAAAAAATGGGCGATTTTTTGTAAAATAATAGTAAGAACAGCAAACCCCTGGATTTTCTGCTTTGAAATGTTTGTGCAAACTTTTCATTGTGTCTAGCAGGAACCTTTTCTGAAGTTTGTTTCCGTTTCGGGTTAAGGTCTCTTTCTTGCCCGCAGTTGCTCTTGAGATGTCATCTCGAAGAAAAAACCTATGAATTTTCTTTTTTAGCAATATGGCGTTGTTGTTAATTGACACCTTGGTTGTATATTGCCGGTTTATTCCAAATACTTCATTTAGCAATTCATTCCTCTTTCTAAATTTTTCTATTCGATCACCCTTTAGTATGCTCTTTAAGAGTAGTTTCTGTTTCATATTTTTAGTTCTATGATATTTTTCTCTAATAGAACTTGTCAGGAGTCTATATTTTTCCTTTACTTGTTCATTTTCGTCTTCACTCTCTGACATATTTTTTTTACTGCGACATAATCGTTTCCTGAATTTATCACATTTCTTCTTTAGTAACTGTATTTTCTTTTCCATTTTTTTATTTTCTCGATACAATCTACTTCTGTTACTTTTGAGCTTACGACGGCCGCGTTCACGTGCTGAATTTGAAGATGGTGATCCACCAGGTATAGGGTTTACTGGACCTCGAATGTTCTGCACGTCGGGTGTCGGAGAAGTTGGTGGTGTTTCAGCTATAACTACTTGTAGATTCTTCCTTCTTTGACGATATTCTCTCTGCCTCAGCTTCCAGATGGTATTTGCATTTCTTTTTTCTTTAGGCGTCAAATCTTTAGCAAGCCGTTTTGTTTGATGATAGTGCTGACGGTGTTTTCTTTTAGCCTCTTCATATTTTTCCTTATTTTGTTTCAACCGTTCTCTGTATCTCTTTTGTTTCTCGGCTGGCGTTAACGCCATTTTAAAATGATCTAGAAATCTGAAAAAGAAGGATATTAAAAGGACTTTTGTTAACAATAAATGATAATCTGAACCTTAAAATTTATATTAATTAGTACTACGCTTCTCGGATAAGGTGACTTGAATTAGACATGCACACGCACTAGTTTTTAGTTCTTTTACGACAACCGCAGCAAGTTGGATCGCATTTACGTAAATACGTATTAATATTTTTTAGTTTGCAGCTATAACAAAGATAATTGATATAGATATTCATGAAATTGTCTCTGGAGTTACCGTTGGTGTCTTTGGAGTTACCACAAAAGTAACTCAGTACACAAGTAACTCGGGTGACATTGGTCAGTATTTTTCAAATAAAATGAATTCTACTCAGTATTAGTTATACTCGTATACATCTATCAAAACGTTTATTCTTTGTCCTTGAAATACAATATGATTCAAGAAATGAATATCAGTACTTACCGATAAAATCGCGGTAACTCAGCCGACAGCGATTAAACACACGCACTACCTTCGAGAGCTCGTCGCTGACTGGCGGCCTGTCGGCATTGTCAAAGGACTTCGCCGCCGCGCCGACAGAGAGGCACCAATATTTTTAGTAGGTAGTGACCGAATTATGTCCTTGTAGGTTTTTACGTCTTCAAGTTTTAAAGGTAACTCAGTATACCAATATTACGAAAAAAATATTTGGACAGAAATTCTTGATTTTTTTGCAGAAATGTATAACAACTGGTAACATTTATTAATACGAAATACTAAAGTATATATTTTATTTTATAGAATATAAAAAAATTAGACACAATTTTCAAAGAAAACATGTGATTTAGCGGTGTAGTGTATTGACATCACGCGTTTTGGACAGCAATAATTTGTATGGAAGAAGAAATTGTCAATGGAGTTACCACATAAATTATTTTAATTGAAGGATATTTTTGAATAAAAACGTATAAGTCACAATGATTTACTGTCTAATAATACGCTAGTACCTCACATGATGTTAATTTCAATAGATTTATGGAGTTTTGTTCAAAAACTGCCGTGGACAGCGAAGTGTGGGTCGAAAAGTTGATTGACCCATTTGTCGCACGACAAATTCGCGTGTCAAGTTATGCTGGAGACGTGCCGCCCGTCTAAATTCTTGTCGCGCGGCATAGCATCGCCCGTCACTCTCTCACAGTACTGCGGAGAAAGAGATAGGTATTATTTCTAACGCGAGAAAGAGTAGCATGTCACAGTTGTGCTAGAGTCGTAGACGCTATGGTTGATTCCCACCTTTTTGACGGCAGTGCATTTGAGCAAATAAAACTAAAAATCAAATAGGGCACCACAAGGACACTTTTCCTAGTGTAAATCTGAATCTTCCGGCATTTTACAAAAGAGGCATTTTACAACCTATGTTGAGAAGAGAGCTAAAAGAAATTCAGCAGTAAATTTTTTTTTCGTAAATGATACTTTAAACTGCTGGTGGTGCCTTGGCAAATGTATGAATTTGACAGTTTCACCGCAGTTTATTTAATTACGCAATAGTAACCCATGTTTTGGTTATGTAGACGAATTCTTTGGCATTCCGTAACCTTGCGTAATTCTCATACTCATTAAGTTATAATACTAAAGTCAACAAATGACTCCATTGAAATATTTAATTAGCGTCACAATTAAGTCATACACGCACATAAGTCATGTTACGCGCAATTTTCTAAACACACACACATTAAATACAATAGGATTAATTAGCCCTATATTTAAATTATACAAATTTCATTCATATTTATGTATTTAAAGAAAACTTCAACAAAATAAGCTCTTGGATATTTAACCGTCTTGAAAAAAAGGACTCCGTAATTTTGAACCGATTTGAGATAGTCTTGTTTTCTATATCTGCGAACCTGTAATATAGGTAAAAAAGAGCCGGCCAAGTGCGAGTCGGACTCGCGCACGAAGGGTTCCGTACCAATATTGAACAAAAAACACGTTCTTTGCATGGGGTCCTCCTTTACTTTTTACTTTTTTTTATTTTTATTATTTTGTTGTTATAGCGGTAAAAAAATATACAGTCTGTGAAAATTTCAACTGTCTAGCTATCACCGTTCTTGAGATACAGCCTGGTGACAGACGGACGGACGGACGGACGGACGGACAGCGAGGTCTCAGTAATAGGGTCCCGTTTTTACCCTTTGGGTACGGAACCCTAAAAATAATCGCATTTGTTTTTTTTGTTACATTACAGCGCCTGAGCGAGCACCCTAAAAGTTTTTCTCTTTTTGTTGAAGTCTTTTTATCACACTCATACCTAAATTATCACACTCATATTATAAAGGCGAAAGTTTGCGAGTGTGTTTAAAAAAAAAACCGCGCGAATTTTGTCAATTTCGAGTAGTTTTTGAAACAAAAATTATCAATGAAAAATTCAAACTGTAGGTTTCAAATTAGGTACTTATACATAATACCTCAATGACTTATACCAATAAATCCAAATAGCACTGTTCTAGGTAGTAACATCAATAATATGTTAAGAAACATGTTTAAACTAGGGATTGTATTCGTAGTTCTACTAAAGCTTGACCCTCGAATAACTACTAGTTTTTCTCTTTTTGTTGAAGTCTTTTTTAAGCACCTAGACCTACCTAAATTATCACACTCATATTATAAAGGCGAAAGTTTGCGAGTGTGTTTAAAAAAAAAACCGCGCGAATTTTGTCAATTTCGAGTAGTTTTTGAAACAAAAATTATCAATGAAAAATTCAAACTGTAGGTTTCAAATTAGGTACTTATACATAATACCTCAATGACTTACCAATAAATACCAACCAATAAATCCAAATAGCACTGTTCTAGGTAGTAACATCAATAATATGTTAAGAAACATGTTTGATCATAGAGAAAAAATTCTAAAACAATTAGGATTTTTAAAAGGAACAAGGCCTCTTAAGCACCTAAGTACCTATATTCTAGGTACGTTTAGTTTTACGCACGTAACAGCATAAACCGGGTGCACATTCGCAATTGCACACAAGTATGATGACATGAGCTGCTTGATTTCATCATAAATTACCATACTTACCGATAATATAACCAGTTTTTTTACAATTTACAGGCTTAAAGTAGGTGTAACGAATTTGATACCTAGGTTGGATATATCTACCTTAGAAAATGTCAGATCTAAAATCTTCTATTTCGTTTTTTTTTTAAGTAGAACCATCTTAAACCGCCTAGTCCCAAATGGAGTTCAAGTATGCTCATGTTCTGGGGACTAGACATGATCATAATTTTTCTTAATACTACGACGGTGGCAAACAAGCCTGCGGCCCGCCTGATGTTAAGCAGATACCGCCGCCTATTGGACGCTTGCGACGCCAGGAGCATCACACGCGCGTTGCCGACCCCTTAAGAACCTATTTACTCCCCTCTTGACATAGACATAGACATAGACATAGACATCATTTATTGGTAATTGAGTAGGTTAATTACAAGTCACTTATTCGCTATAAATATATTAGATTATTATTATATACATATATTTTATTATGAAACATTATTTAATTTTGTGTATTTTACATTCCAATATTTATGTTAATTTAATATCTGTGAATTCTTTAAATGTGTAAAAACACTGCTCAATGAGCCACATCTTCATCTCATCTTGAATTCATCTTGAAGAACCAATGTATCTTCATTGAACATACGCACCTATATAGATTAAATTAGAAGGTGCCTTGTCCGCGCAAAACTCTTTACCGTTGTAGAGTAAAAAATACTTACTTATCCAATAACCATCTTTGCATGTCCAACTATCCCTATACCAAAATTGGTTAACACCGACCAGCCGCTTTGGCGTGATGAGGGCAATTTTGTTTTACTAAGAGATGGCGTTGTACAGTTGGCGCCGTGTGCCCATAATCCTGCATCGCGCTGTTTTTTCTGAAATAATGACCCCGCTCCATAGAAAACTGATTGGTATAGGTGTAATACTTAACTTGAGACCCACATAGAAGACATGAAATCTAAGACCCATTACACAAATTCTTACATTGATTTTGATTTTATATTGACTATTTATACCGGGATTCGTCCACCATTCCTGCATTTTTTTTAGACTTCCTCAACATGAGAAGCTGTAATAAATAAACGAAATGCAATAAATGCACCATTTACCCATATTTTTCCCAAAACTAGTACCAACCAACAGCTATATTCGACGTGATCAGTACAGGTGTTAAAAGTTAATTTGTTATGTTATATCCACTTAGTACTTTCCACTTTCTACCGCTTGCGATTCACAGACGCATTCAACGTACGCAAGGGCTATTTGACACAATACATGGTGTCCATTTTATTAGTAGCGAAAGTTCTTGGTATCAAACAATCGAATAAGTAACTTTTGGATTTTAATTCTGAACCCATATTTTTCTCTCGTCGTAGACACGTAAGTAGGTCTGATTTGATCCAAAACTTTAAACTAGGGATTGTATTCGTAGTTCTACTAAATACAGATAAAATCAAATCAAATCAATATCATTTATTTTCAGGCAACTGTACCTTAAAACTAACATACATATCAAATAACACCATAATATAGAATTAGTGACCGACCGAAACACGTTTCTCTGCCGAAACCGAAACCGAAGGTTCGGTTCTGATTACAGTTTCGGCCGAAACCGAAACCGAAACCGAACCTTTTATAAACGTGATTAAAACGTTGTATAAAATGTCAGCCGGTCGTTCTTTCTAGATCTAATATGAATATAATGAAACATGTCGCTGGCATAATTGACCGATGGAGCAAAGCGTTTCAGTTGCAGCTTGGCCCAAAATTCTTTCGTATCATATGTGTGGACGATTGGATGCTTTTTGGGGTGTTCTCGCCTGGAGGTAGTATTTCTTAACCGATTCTCATGAAGTTTTGTGAGTAGGTTTTATAAGAATATACTTAGATTCTTTTTGTCGATTAGAGACATTTCAAGAAAGTGAAGATGAATATAGAGTGGAGTGGGGGTGGAAATGGTAAATAATTACAAATTTCAGCAATACACAAAAAACTCACGTTTCACTTTTGTTCAATTGATATTCTAACATTGACACTTGGTCTTGGTTCAAATTAAATTACCCAGAAAATGAAAATGTAGCATTAACAGCTGTAATACTGTACTGAGGCAGCGATCTTTTAATTGTATATGTTATAAAATAAAAGAAGTTTAAAAACATAGCAACAAAATAATTGATTGAGTTTAAATTATTATAATTGCAATCAGGTGGTCTCGTAACGCTAACTCAAACGTACTAATTTTATTACATACATGCAACAATGACGAATTCTAAAGTCATTTTATGAAATAAGTAAACCTCACTTTTATCCTAAAAAACCAATATCGCCGTCAATTTGTTTGTAAATTTAAGAAAAGCGTTAAGATTTACAATATGAGATGACCAATTCATAACAAAAATAAAATTAAGTAGTGATGATTTTAGCCCTCCTATCTCCGCTATTTTGAAAATTTTGAAAAACTGAATCGACGAAACAATACTATACAGGGCGTCCCAAGACTATGGGACATGACTAACTAATTCTTACAAAATCTTTAAATGCTAAATTACTAACTTTTAAATCCTATCTACGATATGTAAGGTACTTTCCCTTGATGTCCCATAGTCTTGGGACGCCCGGTATACTTATCGAACATACTCACAAAATTTCATGAGAATCGATTGAGAAATTCGACATTAAGGCAAGAGTCGGTAAGCGCATGGACATCCAAACGTCCGGGCATACGAAAGAATTTGTGGGCCAATGCTGACACGGAAATGCTTTGCTCGCTCGGTCAATTACTTAACATTATTCGGGGAACAAACACAAACGTCACCTCACTTAGCAAAGTGATTCAGCGGCCGGCAGACTCAGATGAGCGACGCCATGTTGCCAACCGTGCCGACTGCCGAACGCACCCGACGTTAACCGAACGCGATCCGAAAGTACGATGTTGGAAGTTTCGGCGCGGCCGAAAGGTTCGGCTGTTTTTTGGCCGAAACCGAACCTTTGGCCGAAACATGATTTTTAGGCCGAAACTGGCCGAAACCGAAACCGAAACTTCGGTCGGTCACTATATAGAATTATCATAAACACGTTTAGTTCGGCGACGTGCGATGAAAATTCACGTAAATCTGACACAATTTTACACAAAGCAACCTACTCCCAAATTAAGCAAAATCTACTAGATGAAGAATGCAGATAAAACATTTTAAACCCAGGAATAAATGCTCGTATTCATTCCACAAATACTTGCTCAGGCCGGGATCCGATCCGACAGAAAGGATCATTGAATTCATGATTAAATATTTGATATCAGTTCAGGCATTTTGCTGTAGTACGGTAATATACGAATTTGTGCATATAGCGGCCCTTTAGACCCAGTATGTAACGTAATGTATCAACGCAACGTTTCCTATCAAAAAAGAAAGGAAAATTCAATACCCAATCATCAAGATTGTCAAAGATTTGTTCCATTGTCCGATACTTCATACAAAATGTCCCAAATGCAATACATTCACTGGATCGTAAGCCCTTTTTAAAAACGCGGTAGTTCGTCACAGCCGTCGGTTCCCAGCGATTTTGTCAATGGATTACGCCAAGACAATTGCCTTTTACGCTTCCGATGTCATAACCTGCCTTGTTTGCTTTGCCTCGTCAACCCGTGACGGGTTAGTCGAGCACCTAGAGCATTGTTCTGGGTAAACGGGTTATGTAAGAACAACTTATAGTCGGATAAATGAATTTCCTGAGATATTTAGCGGAAATATTTCAATAAATCGATCGTATGACGTAGATCTTTCAAGACACGAGCGACCACACCGTTTCTTTAATAGAATCAGAAGGGCTACGCCGAAGGTCTAAATCAAAGTTTGTTCCGTCCCTCCCGATCTCGCGTTAAACAATATTTGAATGAACGGTATGGCACCTGATTCCTTTCCGCAATACATTAAAAAAAATTGGGGATATTCCATTGCTTTTGAAAAAGCTGTTGATTCTGTTTTACAAATTTTTGGCGCGGCTTCACTCCAGTGTAGGTACTCAAATAAAATTCTACGGGGGTCTGGGGTCTATTGCTGGTTTACCTGAGATTTAGAATAAAATCTTACACTGACATTCACCATCACTTTACCGCATTCAATCAAAATGTACGGTGCTTTAACGTCTGTACTCTTCCGCGATGGTGACCGTTAGAATATGCATAAACTACGCTATTTCACGCAGAGAAATCACAAGCATGGTAAACCTATCAGTTCAGATAAAATCGTATCATAATTGCGCGTCCTTCGAAGATGCTGTCTCATACACGGCAGCTTTCATAAACCGACTTTCTATGTCAGAAACAAAATCTAAATTGGATTTTACGCCTCGGCTGTAACTAGACACGCAAGCGACGAAGAAAATTGTAAGTGAAATGGCGGGTAATTTTGTTTCGGACTCTTAATGGCCGTTACGCAGCTATTGGAGAGTGATGGATTTCTAAAACATTGCCGTAACAATCTTGGATTGATAACTTATGTTTTCTAAATAATTTGCTAGTGATGCTGGGGTTTCAAACTAGCCCTGAGTTGGTGAATCCGTTCTGTAGGATTTATGCTCTCATTCTGACCTGTTCTCGTATGGCTAAGAGAGTAGAGACTTTTGATCAAATTATCGCCTTTACGGTCTCGGCTCAAATCCATGATATTAAGAAACCTATTAATATATTAAGAAAAGAAGATGTTTTGACAACACAAACACCAACTTGTACTCTGCGCTGGATATCGTTCAGTATTGCCCTTGAGTGATGATACTACATGTTTTGTTAATCCCGCCTAAGATACATTTTGATTTAATGTTTTGTACATAATAATGACTCACACCCAATTTCAACTCAATGAAACCCAGATCGAAATTGGCTTCCAAGGTTTGGAACAATACATATACCTACACTTGGTAATAAAAAATCTTTCAATAATTATAGATCTAGAACCTCGTTTTTAAACCGTACTGACCTCAGCTATCAACAATAACTAGTAGGTTAATCACCCACTCATCGATGCTTCACCCGTTTGCTCACCCATCGACCGTGGTCAATGGATTACGTACCGCATTGTTGCCTGTAATTATTGGTTAAGTTCCGTACCTATAATACAGGGAGTTATTCCATATATTAGACTCACAATGGTTGTAATGGCCGATATAACTTCTACTGAGGAAAACAGAACCTACCGTTCTGAAAGTTTTTCATCACATCTCAAAAAAAATTGCAACCTCTTAGCTGGGGTACGAAACAGATTTAGCAGCGCTCTTTGACTTGATGCAATTAAGAATAGAATAAGCAAACTCACCAAAGCATGGTTCTTCGTAACAGTCCGTCCCAGATCATGTGCCAGTGCCACCGTGTCTTCCTCTCTGCAGTCTAGTCTAGATACTGTGTTGGTGGCTTCATGGTGTCTTGCTTCTTGGTCGATTATCCTTCAATCCCATCAGCTTTACCAGGTTGTTATTGTCTTCTCAAAGTACCTCAGAGTAGTCCAGAGTATTCCAGTAGATACGAATTTATTATTGTTTGAAAGAACAAAGCCGTTGAATCTAACTGTTATAGGTTATAGGTTATCGCGGGCTAGTTTTCCGCAACTCGACGTCTTACAATGCGCCTATTTTGCGTAAAGGGTTGCTGGCACTACTCTTGCCAACCCAACTCTACCAGAAAGCCTAGCAGTCCCTTGATGTTGCCGACGACTTCTGGGAGTGACCTCGGAGACCCGGTATTTGGCCACACCAGGACATTCGAGAATGACGTGGGCGGCAGTCTCTTCGGCCTCCATGCAAGCTCTGCAAAGAGGACTGTCAGTAACACCTAGAGTAAATAAGTGCTTGTTTAGCAGGGCATGTCCAGTTATCGCTCCAGTTATGAGCCGGAGCTGCGGCCTCTTCAGCTGCCTTAGCTTGCGTGACAACCCGGAGTGGATTGTCGGAAGAGCCTCTTTGCTCTGCTTGCAGGTACCTAAGTTAGACCAGTATAGTTGCTGTTCTACCTTCGTTTTCATACGCACTGTGTTGCGCAGCCAGGCGAATGGTAGAGGTATGATTGGTTCGGGTCCCTCTGCTACCATCTCCGAACCTCCTCTTGCCAGTTCGTCAGCTGCGTCGTTCCCGCGCGAGTTGCTGTGTCCTTTGATCCACTGTAGGGTTATGCTATTATTATTACATACCTCTGACAATGCTTGGTGACATTCGTATATGAGTCCTGAGGTTACTGTGTAGCTCTGCAGGGCTTGTAACACTGATCTGCTATCGGAGAGTATGCGAATGGGGTAGTCCTTTACCTTCCTCGAGATAATTGCATGGGCTGCCATTATGATACCCATACATTCCGCCTGGAAGACTGTGTTATGGGTTCCTAGTGGTGTAGAGATGTGTATGTTTAGGTCCTCTGAGAATACCCCAGAGCCAGTGCCTGACCTTGTTTTGGACCCGTCAGTGAAGATTCTTAACTCCCTTGAGTTAAGACCTTCGCCAGGTTCCTCGTACAGTTGTATCTTATATTTTTTGTCGAAGATGAATTGCTTGGGTATCCTGTCGGTGGCCGCCTCTATAAGCGGTTCCTTACCTATTACCTCATAGAGGATTTCGGTGTGCGGCACCCTAGCTGATCTCCAGAGGTTTAGTTTCTTAAGACGTATCGCCGTAGCTGCCGCTTCTTGTTTGACGAAGAGATGCAGCGGCGGCAGCCCCAGTATAGCTTCCAGGGCTGCAGTAGGTGTAGTCCTCATGCATCCCGTAGCTGCCATACAAACTAACCTCTGAAGTCGTTGTAGTTTAGCTTCTACGGTGGTTAGCTTGGTTCGTGGCCACCATACTACTGCACCGTAGCTTAATATTGGTCTGATGACTGCCTGGTATAGCCATAGTGTGATCTTAGGATTAAGACCCCAAGTTCTACCTACCATTCTACGGCACTGCCAGAACGCGACTGTAGCTTTATCAATTTTGTTATTTAGATGGTTGCTCCAATTCAACTTACTATCAAGTATTACCCCTAGATACTTTACCTCGGTCGACAATTGGAGCTCTGTATTGAACAGTCTGGGTAGTCGGTAGGTGCCCAGATTACGTTTGTTGGTGAACATTACCAGTTCCGTCTTTTTTGGATTAACCGTCAGCTCGTTGTTGTTGCACCAGCGTTCCACGATGGCCAATGCAGAGCGGGTGACGTCACATACCGTACCTGTGTGATTGCCGCTCGTCAGTATCACTATGTCGTCAGCATAACCTATGTGAATGTAACTGTATGTGTGTAGATACGCCAATGAAACTGTTAATTGCAACTGTACCATAATCGCTAATTATTGACCATCGACCACGGCCCGTTAAGGGGAATGGATCCGTTACGCATTACGTATGAATTTAGGCCTCGATTTATGGAATTGCGAGGCTATCACACATACGTCATTTTTTTGGCTGTGAAACTGGGACGTGCTGCTTGATTTTACAGTTGTAACTCCCGAATTATCTTAATATCGAACAAAATCTGATTCTCTTGAGAAAGACCTTTAACTTATATAGTTAACAGAGTGCAATAGGTATTTGTCGTTGAGTCCCGCCCGAGTTCACCCTCAGTTGTCGTCACGAAACAAAGGTTGTCGTAGCTTATTGCTCATTCCTCTTCTAACCAACACTCGGACGGAGAGTAAATCTTCTCCAAGAAATGAACCTGAATTGAGGTAAATGAACGTCAAAAACTAGCCCAGGGTCTCGTTGGTAGAGTTATATTGTCACACAGGGGTTATATGAATATTAGATTCAGATGACAATCGCTTCGAAATCAAATCGTTCTAGAACAAAAGCACCAAAGAACCGATGATTCGCGAAAACAGATAGATGGTATAAAAACAAACGAAAGTATCGCTGTCTTAGAGTAGAGTGTGGATCTAACAAGCAACATTCGTAAATTAGGCATCATAATTTGATGACATCGTAGTGTTTTCAGTGCACCCGAGACTTTTAGAACTCCAATTGTGGTCATGATTCAAACTTTGTGACCATGGTACGTTGCTTTGCAAAACATTTAGCGCTCTATAGTTAACTAATATTCAAATTGTCGACATCAGTTTTTGAGTCGAGTACCATCTTAACAATTGCTTACGTGATCGCTTCTACGCGCATACATTATCCGTGACATTGACCAAATTGCGACACGAACAGCAAATACCAAAACTCATCTCAACACGACCTTCCTGTCCTATGCTACTCGTACACATGTCATTCACTCCAAACGACTTTATAAAGACTTATGTGTACCTAACCTCAAATGGAGATATGCCGTTTTGAATATGCGAGGTTGTGGTCAGCCATGCTTAACGTACCATGTCGATAGCCGTTACGTATTAACGTACGCGTAAATTATGCGCCTTATTTCAATGCGATAGAGTCAGACCACGTTAGCCCCTCTGGTATTTCCGGACGGGAAGACGTGATGACAAAGATTTTTTCGACAGTTTACAGGAATTTCTGACCTTACTTGAAGGTAGTTAGGGGAGCAATGTAACCGTGACTGAGGGGGAGTAGGATGCGTTGTGGTTTGAATAATTATCGTTTGCATATGGCGTAGATAGGTTGTACTGACCTGTCTCTTTATTGCATTAAGTATCAGTAAATAAATAAATAAATATCAGACAACCTCACACAAATCAATCTAGTCCCAAATTAAGCTCAAGAAGGCTTGTGTTATGGGTACTAGACGACGATATACATACTTATACAGATAAATATAAACTTAAATACATAGGAATAACCATGACCCAAGCACAAATATTCGAGTTCATCACACAAATATTTGCCCTGGCCGGGATTCGAACCCGGGACCGCCGCTCAGTAGGCAGGTGCTCAAACTGAGCCAACCGCGTCGTCCAGTCAGTCAGTCGTCAGTGGGATCTATGACTAATGGTAAAGGTACTGTACCCATACCATGAGTTAACATGACTGCACTCGTTAGCGACAGTGTAGACGATTTGTATGGAGAATGGTACAGCGCCCCTGGCGGTTCCTTTATAGGACAATTCGCCATACAAATCGTCTACAGCCCGACACAAAAGAGTAAAAAACGGATGAAAAAGGAACTAAAATTTTTCATACAAAATTGTTACCATATTCAAGCACTTTACGTCAAAAATGTGACAGTTGCGAAGGAAGTGGCGCCCTCATTTATTTTCTACTCTTTTGTGTCGGGCTGTACGCTGTTGCTAGCGAATACGGTCACAGTAAACTCATGGTAAGGCTAAGGGTACAGTGGGTATTTCGTTTTATATGGCCAACAACGGCAATTATTCATCGTGTTTAGAGCCATTTGTTTTTGGAGTAGTAGGGCCTCGTGCAGGGTCCGTCCGGATTGTTACTACCGTCTTGCCTGCTAACCCACCGCCAAGCAGCAATGTTCGCATTGTTGTGTTCCGGTGTGAGGGTAAGATAGCCGGTGAAATTACTAGCATAGAGGCATTCTATCTTCGTCCTCCGGGTAGGCAAACACTTGTCACTCCTCTGGTGTTGCAGGTGTTTATGGGCGACGGTAATCGCTTTCCATCAGGCGATACGTTTGCTCGTTTGCCCCGTATGACATAAAAAAAAAACGACGATTTAGAAAACTATAAAATAAACCTAGAATTGGTTGTTATAATTTCCAGACATTTTCTTGTTATTTTCACCTGCACAGATATTTCTTGCTGTTTGTCGTCTTGTGATAGGCAGACATTCTGACAGATTCGAACTTAGGCTGTCGTGCAAAATATCAGACGTCCGATACCAGTGACATCTGAGTGATCATGATCATTCAGTAAAATGGGTTGCTAAATGAATAATATCGCATGAGTTCCTTGGAAAAATTATGCTAATCCTAGTTTACAGTAGGCGCGTCTACGTGAACCATTTTTTTTTAAAGAGTGGTCTGTCTAATCATTGTATTAAGCGGTTTCCACTCACGTGAAATTATCAGGAACGGCCTCACATGTTTGGAACTCGTATGGAGCTCTTCACCAGGTACACCGGCGCGGCAACTTTGTCACTGATTCTTTGATCGACGCTCAAAACAACTTCACGTGAGTGTAAACCGCTTAATACAATAATTAATGTCTCACGAAAGTTTTAATAAGATTAGCGGTCGGTTTTAATGATTATGACTCCATCAACATGTTCATATAATGGCCCCACAATAGTGCATTCTTGTCAAGGCACATAGCAATCATCTGATAAGATGATATACCTGATCGAACAACGTTTATGCATTGGAAACGTGTACACCCAATTCAATTACAAGTGCTATCGCCGATCTGACTTTCCCATAGGGTACATAATGAATTAAACATAATGCTTAGATCGTGTGCAATCGTATCGGGACTAGCACCTATATAATGCTGCTTATTCTGTATACGTGTTTAGCTTTCTCCGTGATTCTGGACTTTTATAACATGAAAAGTATTTTCATGTATAGGTATGTAATGAAATGAGAATGAAATTCAAGCGCCTAATAAAATTATTCACAAGTTAACGCTTAGTAGTGTTAACTCTCGCATTTCTGATATTGAGTATGGACTATTGTGAGGGAGCAGTCGAAATTCAAGCTCAGCTCACACTTTAAAGGAGTATCAAGTATACATAAGTGTCACGAGAAACCCTTTAATCTTAGTGAAAGACCTGCACACTTTGGGATTTTAAGTACGTTAGATAACCTATATTCTTGACCAACTACGGTTTCATATCGGCGTTATAAAAATTGACAATTAATTTTAGGACATCATGTATAATGACGCATATCCGTT
The DNA here is from genome assembly GCA_905147355.2 of Apotomis turbidana. Taxonomy (NCBI): domain Eukaryota; kingdom Metazoa; phylum Arthropoda; class Insecta; order Lepidoptera; family Tortricidae; genus Apotomis; species Apotomis turbidana. The sequence continues at coordinate 14,942,852 of LR990301.1, read as the reverse complement.
CGATATCTCTGGCTATCATAAATCGACAGGCGAATTATTTCATTCTATTACCTACCTTTAATTTCGCAATTGAAGAACCGCCTTTCTACGAGTCATATCAATCATCAATTTGATACTCGATACTCGCCTAACCTGTCTAATACTGCCCAACGGATTTTGTCTATAAAAAGCGAGACAAAAGAGCTCGTTTCGATTTCAAAATCGAGTCAGTATGGTACTGGGTTAATAATACAGGTTTGTCGCGTGTAATCGTTGGATGACTACCGTAACTAGTACTTAACTTGGTGGTATTAAGGTCGGGATTTGCATGGTTGCGTAAAGTGTTAAACGGTTAGCAAGAAATTACATGTAATTAAACAAACACACTACAGAACTGAAGGAATAAAGAGACAGGAGTTAGTTACATATGTGATACATGTGGTACGTGCGTATTTATTTCACCGTAATGTCTTACGTATTATTATACATACGTGACTATACGGATGATGACTGATGTTGAATTCTACAGCATACTGTATTTAAATGAATAATAACCTGAATAAAAAAATTAAAAAAAAACCCGACACAAGTAGGTCATCATGAGACCCTCATTAAATGTGATATAGAAAATGCTACTAAAACTGAACATAACTACAAAATTTGGAATTCTGAGCTTTAATATTGGCTGAGATCTTGTCGCTTGTTTCAATTAAAGCTGAATATCATGGAAACTACTGGTCCTATTTCCACTAAACATAGTCTAAGAACCATTTGAGCCGGCGGTCCCGGGTTCGAATCCCGGCCGGGGCAAATATTTGTGTGATGAACTCGAATATTTGTGCTTGGGTCATGGATGTTATATATATATGTATTTATATATTATGTATATCGTCGTCTAGTACCCACAGTACAAGCTTTGCTTAGTTTGGGACTAGGTCGATTTGTGTATGATTGTCCCAAAATATTTATTTATTTTTATTTCGACGGACAAGTATTTCGATTAAAAACAACTGCACTGAAATTGTTCCCTCCGTTTGGGAGCTACGATGCCATTGACAGACACACCAGTACACAGATAAATAAAAAATATGAAGGGACCATATTACGAAATTTTATGTTTGACTAAGTTATACTTATATCATTGTTATGTTAATTTAAGCTCTCCATTTAAAGCCCTACAAATGTCTAAGATATGTATGTCCAATCCCTTATCATAATTTTGCAAGTTTATTTGTGTGCAAACCTTGTAATTTTCTGATTGAGTCATGTCATGGCGGCATTTTGAGTACGAGTGTGAGTCAACGCATTTACAAATCCTTAGGTATCGTATTTTTGACAAACCGTATTTCTATGAATTTAAATTACTCGCAATTCTGCACCGGAGTCTGCTAAAAATTCTAATTAACCGCATTCATTCACTCTCTGCGCGAAATTAATCGCTCCACCACGATTAGCAATGCAAATACACGCTTGAAATTCACAATTAGCTAACACTAACGAACTTGACTTTTACGTAATCGATTTTCTTTCTCATTGTTCCAGCTTTTCCAACGTGGGACCGTTCGAGAAATCCAAACAATGGTATAACTTCAAATTAGAAAATCTAAAACAATTGCCGCGCAAAAACGCCGCCATCTTGTTGAATAAAATGTGACGCAACGCCATCCAGCGGCCGATTGGGGAACTAAGTGAAAGTGAAGTGTCAAAATGAAGTTGAATTTGTTTAAGCGGTCGATGATATTCGCGACCTTTTTCGGGTCGTGTCTGTGTATTGCGTTGATAGTGGCGTCTTTGGGGACTACGCATTGGATAGATGCGCGTGCGCGGCGGACCTCGAACCCTCTGGATTCCGAGGGTCGGATCAGCTTCGGCCTCTTTGAGGGTCACAAGGAGCTCAACTTTGGATATGGATGGAGAAGCCATGATTTTAGTGGTAAGTTATAATGCTTAGATTCTAAGCCTTAGAATAATCTGATTTAACATTGGTCCACATTCTACAAACTAATGCTGATATATTGCAAATATTGCAATGTTTCATTATTTTTGGTACGGAAACTATTTTTTTATTTTCAGAGCAAAATTTAAATGCCTGGCCATTTGTTATAAATAATGCAACGCATATAGAAAAAATCGAGAGGTATCCGGCGTTGGGGTAGTGAAGTGGTTGACACGTTGGATGTTTTTCTTTGTGCTTTGATCATTGTATCAATGGTAGGTTCGTCTTATAAGATTAAAACTTCTCCTCTTCTAAGATTAAAAACTCTCGGCGAATCAACCAGTCAAGTTTGAAGAGTGCTAGTTTTTTTTTTAGGTGTCATTCATTAGGAACCATCATAGTCCCAGGTATAGGGACCTACCACCTACCTGCCTGGTATATTCGTTATTATGCAGCGAATCGTGCACTCAGAGTAGAAACACTTTACTTTACCGCAAATACTATTATAATTAAATAAACCACATTTAAAAGCACCACATTTCCATCATAACCCGGAATTATGAATGTAACCAACCAATTACAGTCTTAATGGATGATTAACCACATTAACCAACTTACGCAATTCTCTCATACGACAATGGACCGGTCCACTGTTCCATTCTTTTATATTGTCATACGGTTTCAAAACAATCCTGGTAATGTAAAAAGTCGTATAGATAAAACAATTATAACGATACATACGCCTTTTTTTAATAAGCCATCTAAAACCATTCGCTCATTAAATTGGGATTGAGTGAAGGACAGATGTTGCATCAGATTTGACGTGAACTTCTATTCTTCAATGATTATCTGCATTAAATCTGAACTGAACTAACAGCTCTAGATTACACCCCAGGTCAAAAGTATGGAAACAAGCTTATATTACCATACAAAACCTGTGATTTCCTTACGGAATAAATTACAAAATCACAATATAAAAATGATTATAAACATTTTAAAAGTCAATAACGCAAATTCTGCTTACAAAAATTGCCAGTGCAACATTTTGTAGAAAGGCAATAAAAAAACGACGACATGCACTTTGTCCCGGAGTTAAGTAGGTAAGTATATATAAATGCAGATGTTTTAATAGTGGATGTTCTATTAGTTTATCTTTTGGGGGTGGCCTAACGGTTACTAACATTTACACAAGGAATAATTATTGGAAACTTTAAATATTCAAGGAATAAACTTTGTTTCCATACTTTTGGCCTGGGGTGTACATTGATTAGTACCTACCCAGACAAATCGCATGTAAAGCAAGGTGGGGTAACACTATCATCGGGGGAAGACTGCCATTAACTAACTATTTTGTCTCAGTGACCCAAACAGGATCGTAGCCTCCAAAACGAGAGCACGCCACTTGTCCCGATCCTGCGCAGTTTCTCGCCAGTTTTCGACTGAAGAAGCCACAGTCCAATAAATAAATAACTGTGAGTCTTACCCCATTAGAAAATTATCTACGTTGGTTTTATTCCAACTTACCTTACATCCTAGTCACGTGGCGTTATATGAATTCCAAATACAATGGCACAAGTTCGGTTGAAGCAGAGACATAAAAAGGCGGTGTGTGTGCCTTCGAGGAGAAACGCAGAGATAGAATTAGATACGCTGTGTGTAGTGCTGAAGATCCAGTTACCAGTAAATATGAATTGAACTTGGTTGACAGTCAAAACTCTGACTTGCGGCGGGTAAGCTCGCAAATTCGTAGCAAAAACTGCGTACTTCTGCTAAGGAGCGATCTTCTTATTATCCAGATGACGACAGCTTGCATCCTGTGGCTGTGGTTTCGGTGACTTATCTGGTTGAGATGTGTAGGCATCGAATTTCTGTTAGCAAGGTAAGACGAGAGCGCTATGGAGCCGATATTAACATTAAAATACAATTCATATTCATACTCAAACTCTGTCTTATCGTTCTATCAGTAGTCCGATGCCTAATTATGAGACATACCACTCCTATTGCCAAGCGTTTGTAGTACTTCGGTGTGCCTTCCATTGTTCATCATTCGCTTATTTTAGTTTAGTCCACAGCTGTACATTGACCTCTAAATTTCATTTGTGTGCGATTATATTAATGAAATTGTTAATTACATAGGATCGAGGATGGGTCATCCATATGGGGATGCTTACTTTCCCTATCAACCCGTGGCATAGGACTACCGCCCTTTGGAACTCTTGTTGTAACATACCAGGTTAGGTTTCATGATCATCATTTAGCACCAAAGGCCTGGGATCCTTGCACTATGCCACTAGGATAAGAATCACTTTAATTCCAATTTGTACTTATTGAACTTAAAATCCACTTCACCAGCACTGATAGGTCTGACGCTAAAATGTCTTACCAATTCATATATTTTGGAAATGCTTGTATGGGCCAGTATTGGGAGGCAACCAACTGGCACTACAGAGGCTATATACACTGGCATACTGGCGCTTTAGCTGGTGGAATTTGATATATTTAGAGATTTCCGCTGCTGAGATGATGACCAAGGTAAACGACATAGGTCACAGGATTGCACGGTTGAAGTGGCAATGGGTCATATAGCCCGGAGAATGGACGGCCGTTGGGGCAGCAAAGTCCTAGTGGCGACCACGTATAGTAAAGTGCAGCGTGGGTCGGCCGTCGACTAGATGGAAGGATGGGGAATCAATGAATCGACCTTTATGTTCAGCAGTGGACGTCCGTGGCTGATAGATAGATAGATAGACTGAGGGGCCTATAGAATAGAATGTTGTTCATATCAGGCATGTTATCCCATTTAAAAAGCCATTAATGGGCCTTAGTTAGTAAACATGAGGACAAAATAAATAAATATACTTGAAAATTTATTTAAAAATGTATATAAATAAAAGCTACTTTCGGTTTGGCTGCCGATGCACAGAAAACCAGTGCGTGAATATATTTTTTTTTATAAATATTGCCATTAATTGCAATAAGAAGCTCATTATTTGAAATTTTAATTCTTTGCCAGAACGACGCTATCCTACTCTTCATAATGGCAAAGAAATCTGGTACCCTGACTTCCGCAAACATTTCTGAGGCACTACAACATCTGTGTTGCATTAACAGAATACGTACATCATCGTTATACTGTACTCTGCGGATATTATATGTTTTTCGTGTATATTTAGTCCATAGTTGGTAAATGTAAAAACTTTGGTAGTACGCTCTAAACAGAACAACCTAAACATCCCCAGGGCACTGTGCAAATCGCGTGCTAGCATGTTGCTACGTACAGCGAGCCTACGATGCTGATGCTTGTTTTTCCAGTAAAAGCCGGCACGCACCCCGCGCGACGCTGGGCGTGGATGGGCACGGCGGCGCAGTTGGGCGCCGCGCTGGTGTCGTGCGCGGGCGCCTGCGTGCTCGCCGCGCTCGGCTCTGCTGCGCGCACAAGGGCCACGCCCCGCCCCCTGCTCGTCAGCAACTCGCTGGCAGGTAACAACTTATATAATAATAATAATAATAAGGCATTTGTTTCAGATAACGAGATCCATACAAAGTGTTCGTAAACATTTTTAACTTAATAGTAATCTATGTTAGTAAAATGACGACGTATGTCCAAGAAAAATATTACAAAATAAATAAAATAAAATGAATGTCAGCAGCAGCGCAAATTAATCATTAATAATTGTAAAAATACTAAGCATTAAATAAAAACAACAATCATAAAATGTAAATAATGAAGTCATAATGGGTGAGATATTAATAAAGTAATAGTAAAACAATGCAAGCAATTATGCCGAAAGCACACGCTTGCCAAGCCTCGATATGTTAGAAAGAGCACGATGTAGTTCCGTCTCACTCTAACATATGACTGCGTCCTGCACGCTTGCCAAGGCTTGGCAGGCGTGTGGCTGAACCTTAGATAAAGGTAGTCACAATCAATAAAAAGTATTATTAAATATAGTATATTGACGACGCGGTTGGCGCAGTAGTAAAGCAGGTGCCTACTGAGCCGGCGGTCCCGGGTTCTAATCCCGGCCAGGGAAAATATTTGTGATGAACACGAATATTTGTGCCTGGCTCATGGATGTTCTATGTATTTAAGAATTTATTTATCTATATAAGTATGTATATCGTCATCTAGCACCCATTATGTGTAATTGCCTTCTTGAGCTTAATTTGGGACTAGGTTGATTTGAGCGAGGTTGTCTGATATTTATTTATTTATTATTAATTATTTTATAGACACAAAAGTGTACTGATGTTAAGAGCCATCTACATTTCGCAGATGTAATAACGGTCATTCGACTTCTACGATGTGAGAAAACCCATTTTGTATTTTAATACGTAATAACGATCTTTAAATAAGTAATAGCTCCGGAGTATCCTTATGAATATACCATATACAATTATACATACTAACCTTGGTTTACCCTTGTTTTATAGAGCAACGTTTCATCGAATTTTCATTTCATTGATTTTTTTTTCTGAAATCGTAAAATATTCCGCAATGTTATACCTAACACAAACCTAACCTAACCTAATCTATAGGTTGACATTTTCAAAATTTCTGAAAAATGTATGACACTCGAGGAAATATTTGTCTATAAAAGCATTCGGTGAAGTGTTTTTAAGGTTCCGTACCCAAAGGGTAAAAACGGGACCCTATTACTGAGACTTCGCTGTCCGTCCGTCCGTCCGTCTGTCACCAGGCTGTATCTCAAGAACGGTGATAGCTAGACAGTTGAAATTTTCACGTATGATGTATTTCTATTGCCGCTATAACAACAAATACTAAAAATAAAATAAAATAAATATTGAAGGGGGCTCCTCTCCTCTCTAAGTGTTTGTACGGAACCCTCGGTGCGCGAGTCCGACTCTCACTTGACCGGTTTTTTTTTCTATAAAAAAAGTGGACACCCACTGATCTTTCAATTTGTTCTGATTCCAGTACTCTTCACCCTCGGCGCTATAGCAGTATGGCTGACAGAGTACTTCCTTCGGCTGCAACATAACGTCATGTCAGACGAGGACCTGGCCAACACCTGGACCTCTGACGGCACCGCGGACCTTGGGCTGTCCTTCTGGTGAGACTTTTTTTATATGTCATATGGATCGCCTGATGGAAAGCGATTACCGTCGCCCATAGACTGCGATATCAGAGGAGTCACAATTACCGTCGCCCATAGACTGCGATATCAGAGGAGTCACAATTACCGTCGCCCATAGACTGCGATATCAGAGGAGTCACAATTACCGTCGCCCATAGACTGCGATATCAGAGGAGTCACAAGTGCGTTGTCGGCCTGTAGCCTAACTTCAGTATCCCACCAAAAATATTTCATGTAAAATTGGCGGCCAAGACTCACATTCTCATAACGCTTTCGCTGTAAAAATGTTATCAGATCCCAGGAAAAGCCAAGCCCCTAAGCCCTGACTTTACTAACCCCACCACCTTGGTTTAAAAAGTATGGCATCAACTGGCTTCTAGCCCCTAAGACCGGAGTTTACTAACCCTACACCTTGATTTCAAAAGTATGGTTTTGCCGTTTCATTAATGATTATAGTATTGAATTTAATTTTAATATTATTATAAATAATGACACAAAGGTAAATTAAGAAAGAAAAATTGAATGCGATCTACTACAATCTCTCAAGTCTTCACACTTGCTGTAAAACAATGGGGATTGGGGATTGTGTGTGTAAAACGCACATCGTAGGGTATGGCTAATGCGCATAAGCATTTCAAAAACATATTTATATGACGCAGAGGGCGCTCCAGTGGCGTAAAGAATTAAGGGATGAAAGATTTGGTGTGATTGACGTAGCGGTCGGATAGCTCAGTTGGGAGAGCAATGCGCCGGAAACGCAGAGGTCGCGGGTTCAAACCCCCGCTTCGATTGTAGTAGATCGCATTCAATTTTTCTTTCTTAATTTACCTTTGTGTCATTATTTATAAAAATAAAATGTGGTATTACCACATAAAAATAAAAAAATAAGAATCGATAAAAAAGATTCTATACAAATATTTAATATTATTATTTTGAATTTATTACGATTACTATATTAGGAGGCTGACGTGATGTAACTTTTCTATTTATGAACCAACTATGTTTAGTATTTATTTAGGTGTATTAATGTATTGTTAGGTGGGTCGATTGCAAAAAAATGTACATAGTTAAGGGCTTTAATTAAGACAAAACTTAATTGTTTCCGTTGTGTGACGAAAGTTACCCCATACATTTTGTATGACTAACTTTCGTCACACAAAGGAAGCGATCGTGATTTTTTGTTAACTAAGCTTTTAACTAGGTATGTACCATTTTTTTTGCAATCGACCCAGATATTATTATGTTTGACATTCATAAACAATGTACATTGTGACTGAATAAATTAAATGAAATGAGCGAATGAATTTAATCTTAACATGTCGGTTTACAGGCTGGTGGTCGCCGCTTCCATATCCGCGTTCGTGAACAACGTGTGCATAATGGTCGCGATGGCGGACGAGCGCGACGCCGACACCATCGCGCCTGCGCTGGAAGAAAAGGTCAATGGGGCCATCATGCTGTACTGATCTGAGGTATCACTTATGTCCATCATTGTCTTCCACTGCTGCCTAAAAATGTACACACCACTAGGGTTCCGTGCCCAAAGGGTAAAAAACGGAACCCTATTATTAAGACCGCTGTCTGTCTCAAGCAAAATCAAAACGTTTAAATCTAAATCTACCGGCGTTTCACAAGGTGACCGTTGTAGAGAAGAAAGCCTAAATTATTCTTAAAAACTATTACAATTATATTATAACTAGGTAATTGATACATGTTAGAGGAAATGTATAAGAGTCTGTCTGTCCGTCTGTCACCAGGCTGTATCTCATGAACCGTGATGGCGAGACAGTTGAAATTTTCACAAATGATGTAATTCTGTTGCCACTATAACAACAAATACTAAAAACAGAATAAAATAACTATTTAAGTGGGGCTCCCATACAACAAACGTGATTGGTTGCATTAACTTTGCATCTGTATGCGGCGCAATACATACCAGATGCAAACTTAACCCGGCCACTGGCCCGTTAAGATGGTAAGTGTTGTACCGAACCCTCGGTGCGCAAGTCCGATTCGCACTTGGCCATTTTTTTGACCATTTAGGTGGGAACGATTTTCCCATTTGGAAATGGTCTCATATGCCAAGTATCTTACCGGCTACGCCATGTCAAAGGAAATTTATGGAAAACTTTTTTTGGCACAACATAGTGGTTACATGCAAGCCAAATCTAAAATGACCGTATGGTGTCATATTAATGAGACTGTAATCAGGGGACTTGATGATGTTGCTTTTATCACGCGATAAATATGTGACAAAGCATCCGTCATGTTTTGACAAAATCCCACACGCATGTTGACAAAACGTGACGGATGCTTTGTCACTTATTTATCGCGTGATAAACGCAACCCCACCCCACGACAGTGAAAGGATCCCTGAACAGTTCTAAAAATGTAATAGGGATTTTTAAATTTTTTCTTTCAACTGTTTACGACTAATCCAAGTATTTACTAATGCAAAAAGGATCTGCAATCGTTAATACTCCGTTTAATCATCTGTGTACACCTGCGACTTGAAAAAAATTAGACTACCTATACATACATACTTTTGTTTTCATTCGTTATTTTTTAACCAACACAACGAAAAAAGAGGGATGTTATAAGTTAAACAGCTGTATCTAAGTATTTGTGAATATGTGGTACAAAATAAGCTCGTTTGGTGGAAATAGGACCAGTAATTTCCAAGATATTCAGCTTTAATTGCAAAAAGTGACAAGATCACAGGCAATAAGCATTTCAGCTAAGAATTCCAAATTTTGTATACTCGACGCCACGTAGCTTGGCAATAGCGAGTAGCGACCAATGACTCCTCCTACTATGAAACTCAATTAGCATTTCAGCTAAGAATTCCAAATTTTGTATACTCGACGCCACGTAGCTTGGCAATAGCGAGTAGCGACCAATGACTCCTCCTACTATGAAACTCAATTTCTAATAAAGACACTTTTTTTTGTTCCCCGTAACGACCATTTTTACTTTTATTGCTACACCGTGGTAGAGGGTCCGCTCCCTCCACGCCCAGACACTCTCTACCACGGTGTAGCAATAAAAGTAAAAATGGTCGTTACGGGGAACAAAAAAAAGTGTCGTTATTAGAAATTGAGTCTCATGGTAGGAGGAGCCATTGGTCGCTATTGCCAAGCTACGTGGCGTCGAGTATAGTAATATTCAGTTTCAGTAGCATTTTCTATATCACTCAATGAATGAGGGTCTCATGATGACCAGCTACTTGTGTCGGGGGTGTTTTAATGTTTAAATTTAAAACTATAATTTAAGCCGGCGGTCCTGGGTTCGAATCCCGGCCAGGGCAAATATTTGTGTGATGAACTCGAATATTTGTTCCACGGTCAAGGATGTTATCTATACAGGGTGGAACAGATCGAGGGACTTTTAAGCAAACAGGGAATTGTTCAGACTGAGTACTTAATTTTTCAACAATGAACTATGTGAATATTTCTATCCATTTTTGAGATACAGTTTGTTAAACATTAGTGTAAAAATCTGCACATATCAACCCTGGAATCTTTTGAACATCGCATAAGTAAAAGACAGGTGTCATTAAAAATGTAAATAAAACCTTTGAATTATAATATAAATATTATGTAGGTATGTCGTCGTCTAGTACCCATAGTACAAGCTTTGCTTAGTTCGGGACTAGGTCGATTTGTGTAATCATCATCATCATCATCTCAGCCATAGGACGTCCACTGCTGAACATAGGCCTCCCCTTTGGACTTCCATATATACCGGTTGGAAGCGACCTGCATCCAGCGCCTTCCGGCGACCTTTATAAGGTCATCTGTCCATCTTGTAGGTGGACGTCCTACGCTGCGCTTGCTGGTCCGAGGTCTCCACTCGAGCACTTTTCGGCCCCATCGGCCATCTGCTGTAAGATTGTCCCTTAATATTTATATTCATTTAATGTAGGTTATTTATTGTTTCAGGTCTAAAGTACGAGAATCTCGAGTCCGTCCAAGAGTAACCCGAAGACTATAAAATAAGAGATATTTTAGAGGAAGAAGCTAAGAAATTTGATATACCTATCATAATCAAAGCCGTTCATATTGTACCTACAGTAAGAAGTAGTATTTGCTTTAAAATTGACTAAGTACTAAATTTAGCTCAAAACTAAAACTCCATTAAACTAAGGTTGGTTTATTAATTATAATAAGTTGTAGGTTTTTGAAGAAGGCTGAACGTTAGACGTAAGTTGGTTTAGTAATTTATATTTTCACATTAACAATGTTTTAATATTTTTATATACCGTTTTTATTGAAAATATACTGTTTTCGTGAATCTCGTAATATATACTCAATTATTTTATTTGGAAAGTATTTTTTTATCAATATGCGTGTCTTAACGACATGATAACATATATTTTTTAAAAGAATCAAAAATCATCGTAATCTATAATAAATATCTCTTAATTTCGTTAATTCCCTCCATTATTACTTAAATAACCACTAAATGAGGTGAACCGAAGATTTTTTTTATAAATAGGATACCTGAACTCTCATTGTCGGTAAGTTTTCAAGTCACTGTCCTTTTGTGTTATTACCTCAAGTTATCTTAAGTCTTATTATGTCATTATTATGTCGATAAAGTATGAATTACACGTAGTGCATTGCCGTAAATAGATAGATATGAAAGCTCGTTGTATTGAAAATAATTTGAAATAAGTAACTACTTACTACACTAGTAGCTCTGTGGAAACCTTATTGAAAAACCGACTAAAATATATGTTAATTTGTTTAGCCGCATGAACAAAATTTGTCAAATGATATCTGCACCAATCCCCATTCCTATGAAAAAAACATTAAAATGTTGATAGAATTCAATGCACTACGTTAGATAAATCATACTCATCGTATTATATGTATCCGTCCAAAGTTTTAAACTGTCAAACATTGACAGAGCTCGTGACAAGTCTACACTTACGGAGTTGCCAACTGACTTCGTAATAGTACATTACGTACCTAGGGCGGTAATATGCGATGTGAGCCTTTACGAATCACCGCGCAGTTTGTCTTAAGTTTCACGTCTTGCCTTGACGGAGAACCGAGATTTCCTTCTCGCGTAGCGGGCAGAAAATTCCACTTAGGGTGACTTAAAAATGAATACATGTATAACAAAAAGTGCAGTATGCAGCTCACCTAATGACTAGTTTGACAGTGGTCAATCGGGATAAGCGCACTAGCGTAATAAATAAATATCGTTATTTGTATAACTCATTAGAGCTCTCTCGCTTGCTCGTTCACTGCTGTAAAGTGCGGTAAGAGGTGAATATTAACGTATTCACATAGAGGTCGCTAAGGTGTAAAAACCTTTCAAATTAACAATGCAAAGATCGACACAAAAAGCATAAGGAAAAATTCGTCAGGCTACTTGGAGCTAGGGTAGCGAAGTGGTTAACGCGCTGGACCGACAATCCAGAGTCCAGAGCCCTGTTCAGAGTACCGGGGCCGATTCCCGGTCTTTTCCACCAGGTAGCTCCTTTTTTAATTTTTAACCGACTTCAAAAAAAGGAGGGGGTTCTCAGTTCGGTTGTATGTTTTTTTTTTTTTTTTTTTTTTTTTTTTTTTTAATGTTTGTTACCTCATAACTCCGTCATTTATGAGTCGATTTGGAAAATTCTTTTTAGGTTCATGAATAGACATCTCAAGGTTGGTCCCATAAAATTTTGGTGAAGATCGGATGACGAGATCCATGAGGAATCGAAGGAATTCCTGAAATTTTATAGGCACTCATAATATTTTTAATGTTTTTTCTAAAACTATTTAAGTATTTGCATATGGTAGTCATCATCTTCTCATGCTGAACTGATGATGGAAGGTACAACTCCTTAACAGTTAGGAGTTAGGAGATATTTCAAACGAGATGCATGCCTTCAAGACCTCCCTGATCACCCCGCCATAAGTATTTTATATGAATCACTAAAAAGCGAAAAAAAAAAATTTTTAACAAAAAAAAGAACCGACTTCAGTAAAACTAAAAAGCCGAAAATAACCCGTTCAAGTACAGATTACCTTTGACTCACCCCTTGAAGTCGGTGCCAAACCTCACGTAAACTTTAATATATAAATATAATAACTGAGTGGTACCAGGTAGCTCCTTTTTTAATTTTTCTTCAAGCTTTGATCTTTGTATCAATGGTTTTCATTAGAGCTCAATTTTTATTTTTTTTATAAAAAGCGAGATAGGAGAGTACTTACTAGTTGTGTGTGGCCTCCTTAACACTATCTGTGTGTAAATGTCAACAGTAGACTCGTCACGAAATGTTAGTCATAATTTATATTAGTTGTGCCATTAGGATAAGTTTTGTATGAACTTTCTTTCTGTTGTGTAATAATTTTCTCTAATTAAATACTAATTATATTTATATTGCTGTTTTTTATTCTAACTAGTAACTATAACTTGTTTACATTCACTAATATATGCTTTAAATATGTAAGTATACAGTCCGTGGTTACTGCACCAGCATAACTAACTGTCTTACGCGACTGTATTTCACGCGAGATAACTACCCGTCTGTTTCTGTGCAGTAATGTGAGAGAGTGACGGGTAGCGCTATGTCGCGCGACAAGAGTCGCGAAGCATAGTCGTGCTAGACAGGCTGAGAATGAGATCCGGGACTTAGTGTAACGACGATGGCACGCGAATGAGAATGCTATTCTGCATTTATAAAATCTATGTCAAACCGTTGAAATTATGACTTTGACGTGTCAACCATCGACCAGCTTTTTTTTTTTGAGTATTGAAAGCAGAGAGCCCTTCCACCAAGAAAATGGTAGTGTCATGTCGAAAATTATACGACGGGGTAACGGTCTGTACACTTCACCCTTACCTTACCATGAGTAGACGTGACCGTGCTCGCTCGCGTAAACGATTTGTATGGAGAATGGTGTGGGGGTAAGATAGCCGGTGAAATTACTAGCATAGAGGCATTCTATCTTCGTCCTCCGGGTAGGCAAGCACTTGTGACTCCTCTGGTGTTGCAGGTGTTTATGGGCGACGGTAATCGCTTTCCATCAGGCGATACGTTTGCTCGTTTGCCCCCTATGACATCAGCGCTCCTGGCGGGTACTTTTTAGAACTACAATTCTCCATACTGATCGTGTATGCAGTCGCTAGCGAGTACAGTCAATGTAAACTCGTGGTGAGGGTGTGGTCACTGTAAGGCCGTGTTCAGACCGGGCTGACTGTCCGCCGCCGAATGTGTGAATATGTATGGAAACTGCGTAACGTTCGCTCACTGTCGCTCACTTTGGGCGGCCGACAGTCAGCCCGGTCTGAACACGGCCTAAGCTCGTTTGTGGTGCGCGTGCCGCGGCCGCTGCAGGATACTATAACAAGTGCAGACTTCTGGCCGAAGGGTGTCACGTTCCTGCGGTTCCGTGGAAATCTGTCGAATCCTACTAATCCAGGTCAGACGACGCAACAGAGCTACGCAGATACATAAATCATACTCATCATCATATGGGCCGAAACACATAACCGCGTTGCGGCGTCACGCCGCTAAAATTGGCAGTAGCGTCAGGTCAGCCCTACCTTGGCCTTGTTTCGGCCCTATCAGCCGATAGACGTCCATTGCTGGACAAAGGCCTCCGCCAAAGTTCTCCACAACGAACGGTTTTGCGCCGCCCTCATCCATTGTTAGGTCGTCGGTCCACCTTGTTGGGGTCTTCCCACGCTGCGTCTTCCAGTCCGCGGTCGCCACTCAAGAACCTTTACCACAACGGCCATCGATTCTACGAGCAATGTGCCTCGCCCACTGCCACTTAAGGCGACTGTCTGAGCTACTAATATATCTACAACCTTGGTTCTCTTCATTTCAGATTCGATCCTGCAAGGAAACTCCGAGCATAGCTCGCTCCATTGCCCTTTGAGTAACTTTGTGCCTTCTTATGAGGCCCATTGTAAGCGACCACGTTTCAGTACCGTATGTCATCACTGGCAACACACATTGGTCATACTATTATTAGGTACCGTAAAACGGGGTTACTTTTAAAATGCAGGGGCTACTTTGGAAAAGTGTTCTCACGCCATATCCTTATTTTTTAGGGTTCCGTACCCAAAGGGTAAAAACGGGACCCTATTACTGAGACTCATTGGCGTATATAGGGGGGTGCCTAGTGCCCACCCGAGAATTTTGGGTTACCGATAGAAATTCATGGCTTCATCTCATAAGCCATGGCCAGGCTCCCCCCAGGCCCCCCCTGAAAAGTAATGTTAGATACGCCAATGCTGAGACTTCGCTCTCCGTCCGTCCGTCCGTCCGTCTGTCACCAGGCTGTATCTCAAGAACGGTGATAGCTAGACAGTTGAAATTTTCACAGATGTTGTATTTCTATTGCCGCTATAACAAAAAATACTAAAAATAAATTAAAATAAATATTTAAGGGGGCTTCCATACAACAAACGGGATTGGTTGCGTTAACTTTGCACCTCATTTGTATGGAGCGCTATACATACCAGGTGCAAACTTAACTTAACCACTTAAGGATGGAAAGTGTTTGTACGGAACCATCGGTGCGCGAGTCCGACTCGCACTTGACCGGTTTTTTTTACTATCTGTGGCAATGCAATACCTACCTTCAACAATAACCTAAGCTTTTACTTAATTTGCTCAATCGCACTATGAATATTTGCGTTTTTATAACCATTTTAAATCTATCAAAGTATCCTCAAATTTTCCTAAAGTAACCCCGTTTTACGGTAGTAGGTAAATCATACTAGTATAATTCTAGATTTTTATTGAAAATCAGTTTTATATGGAGTCATGACCATGATTTCAGGAATAACCTTAATAGCGCTGAGGATCCCTATTCTTTTGTAAGAGCGCGTGGCGTCATATATCAGTCTGGCGCCATCTGTTGCTCATCATTTCTTTGTCCTCTGATCACACTGAAACGTCTTCAAATATTAACCAATTTCGGTACAGGGATAACTGGACATCCATAGGATACTTGTGCCCGTCTACGGTAAAAAAAAAAATATCGCACAAAGTTGCAAGTTACATATATAAATCAGTTAAATAAGATATTACTGATATAAGACACGTCGCCACTTTGTGCCAGCTAGTTCCTCTCAATGGTTATTGAGACTTTACTGCCCTAGAGGGATTTTAAAGCTTTAAAACTCTTTCGGAAGCAAAGTTAAGCAGTCATTTGAATGCGGGCGGCGCACTGTTCTACAGTCCTGTTGAGGAGGTCAGTCGTCCGTCAGGGAGTCGTTATAAGGAGGCGCGTAAAAAATTTATGGCACGGCTTCGATTGTAGATAAACTGGCTGTTTACGTACACTGCGTACCTCATATTATATGGTATGATAATATAATTATATGGTAAAGGTAAGGTTTCTCGAAGACAACAATAGGCTAGTAGACCCAGTTTTGAAATATATTTCAAACGGTTAATAATGATCTTACTAGCTCTAAAAAACAAGGCTTGTATTTTTGTGAAAGCTAGAAAGCTAAATTTTATCAATTGAAACTTAGAAATTTCATGAACAGTCAAAAACGCCGTCCGCCATTTTTGCCTTTTGCTAATCTGTGGCGTGACGTAGAATCACCTGTAAATATTCGAAATTCGACCGTCGTATAGTGCCATTCCGCTCACTCCAATATACTTTGACAGGAGATCGAGAGGGACGGCACTATTCGAAGTCGTCAAAACGTAGACTTTCAGTTTTGTTTACATGACCAATGGCGTCACTATGCGCCTATATAAGCGAAAATGGCGGACAGCGTTTTAAGCATTTCAAAATACAGATTAAAAACCATATTTTTAAAATCAATTTTTTCAGCCATCTTCCACTTTTATGAATTAAAAAATATATATTTAGGTTTCCTTTGCTAAATACTATACGGAATAAACATTAGTTTATTACAATTTGACATGAGTCAACTAGCCTATTGTTTTTCTATAGTCTATCTATGGTATTCCTATAAGGATGTAGAAACTGCATTTCAATTTTTTTTTCGGGATGTTAGTTTCTTCCTTGATGCCATTTTCTTGGCTTTTAGCATCGCATGGGTTTTTTTCATGTTGCGGGAAACATCCCGAAACAACAGTTTATGTCTACTACATACATAATACCTATACGTCGTAGCGAAATCAAGTCAAATCAAAGTGGACAGGAACTAACTTACTCAATTGATAGAACTGACAGTCACTGGATCAGAAAGATGGAATTACTGAACGCATTACTTACCTACATATTTTTAAACAAAAGAAAGTGTGTATAATGGTAGTGTACTGGCAACGTGGGGTCCAAGGTTCAATCGCTCGATTCCATTCGGCCGCCACGTGCCACGCACAGTATTCAGGGACAATCTTACAGAAATCGACCTAGTCTCAAACTAAGCAAAGCTTGTACTATGGTACTAGACGACGACATAATTACATAATATATAAATACATATCGTCGGGGATAGTGCAATACCGCGTAAGTAACAAGTGTAGATACGAATCAATATTCAAACAAATGCTAAGTATTTTATTGAAATTACAACTTTATCGACAGCTTTTATTTACGTGGGTTTGCACTATCCCCGACGATATAACTATGTAGTACCCAAGAACAAAATATTTGAGGCCATTACACAAGAATTTGACCTGGCCGGGATTCGAACCCAGGACCACCGACTCAGTGGGCCGGTGCACTATTATAAAGCTGCGTCCATCGCGTCATCATCATATTTATTAGCGAAAATGCTAACATTCCTCCAGTCATGTAAAGGAGAATGAGCAAAATGTATGAATCCTCCCACCATTCTTCCATTTAAGTCGTTGGACAGGTTTTCTTTTCTATTGGAACAACAATTCTTACACCAACTTTTTTGTTACAATTGGCCGTTCAAATTTATCAAAAATTTGATCCTTAACCTTAATGTTTTTATATGATAGTTTTTTTTACTATTGTAGATGTACAGTGTACCCAAACCGCGGGGTCCAAGATTCAATCGCTCGGGTCCATTCCCCGCCACGTGCCCCGCACGCGAATGGACCCGCTGATATACCGGCGCACATCGCTACAGCGGATTTAATGAGATTGGAAAAGCATTCCGTTCAAGAAGGTTTGAGATAGAATTTTAACATTCCCCTAGTCATATAAATTTACTTGATGTTAGGTAGATAAGTATTTTCAAGAAAAAAACCTTAATTCCGGATTTCGATTTTTTGATTCTCTGCCTTTTCGCAGAATCATTTTTCGTCGAATATTTAATTTCACAGAAGTATAACTGCGAAGAAGGCATCTTTTTCTGAAACCATAAACTATGTCGGATTTAAATAAAACAATTTAAACGGATTATATCGCGTATATTAATAATTTGAAAAATCTATTACCTACATAAAAACATTAAGGTTAAGGATCTAATTTTTTGCATAGTTATGAAACAAACCTTATAGCCCAACCTAATCTATAGGATGATATTTGCAATCATCGTCATCATTATAAATTTAAGAGCTACGCTCTTGTCGGTGGTGCAATTTCCATGCATCTCGTTCACCTCCTTTATTTGCAATAATAAGTATGAAAAATGTATGACTACAGAGGAATAGAAATTCGGCGAAATTAAACATTCGGTGAAAGATAATTCTGCGAAAAGGTATAATTAGTCATCAGGTTTTTTTCTTGGAAAATGCTCTGGTACGGTTCGGCTCAGCTCTCACGCAAGAAGAAGTAAGTAAGTATAATGTTAATGTATAATAATTTATGTAATTTCTTTCGTCTGTGGCATCGTCCCCAGCACCCTCGAAGACTCGGCCGCAGTACTGGGGGACTCCATTTATTTAAGTTATTTTTTAAGATAAGATAAAAATCATTTATTCAAGTAGGATTCATGGGAATCACTTTTGCATCGTCAATAAATTACACACAATATAATACAATCGAATATAGCACTTACATTTATGAAAACAAATTCAAATATTTCAGCTCAAACGCATCGTTAAAAGTAAGTAAAAAAAAATTAAATCCATGAACTTTATAAAATACATTACGTTAACAGTTAAAAATAAAAACTTGTATATATAAAAAAAAAAGTAATGTTAATGTCAACAAAAGTGAACAAATTATTAAAAATATAAATGTACGTTCCAAATTAAATATATATTTAAAATATTGAGACATATTAAAATTATACAAAAAAAAAGAAAGAAAGAAAAAAAAAAACCATCACATAACATTAGCACTGTCCAAATCAGGCCAAGCTTTTTTATCGTTCAGATAATCCTCGACACTATAATAAGCTTTCTTCAGCAAAACTGATTTCAAATTTTTTTTTAAAGTAGGTAGGGGTAGTTCCATTGCTTCAGCAGGTAACTTATTGTAAAACAGTATACATTGACCCATAAATGACCTATATATTTTCCGCACACGAAATTTTGGGATAGCAATTTTGTGTTTGTATCTAGAACTAAGCATTTTTTTAAATGAATCTATATTTTTAACCGCGTAAATAATGTTTTCATATATGTATTGAGATGGCACTGTCAAAATATTAAATTCTTTAAAACGATCTCTTAGCGAGTCACGTGATCGCATGTTATAAATAAAGCGAATTGCTCTTTTTTGTAATACAAAAATGGTATGTATGTCTGCAGCCTTTCCCCATAGCAAAATTCCATAAGACATGACATTGTGAAATTGGCTAAAATAGACTAAACGTGCTGTCTCTACGTCCGTCAGTTGCCTGATTTTTTTGACAGCGTAAGCAGCTGAACCCAATTTGTTGGCCAATGATGATATGTGGGGACTCCACTGAAGATTTTTATCTAGAATCAAGCCTAAAAAAGTAGTTTTATCAGTCAATTCTAAGAGCTCCCCATTTAAATACAAAAAAGGACTATCTAATTTTACGTTAGGTAATGTGAACCGTATACATTTAGTTTTTTTAGAATTAAGTAATAAATTATTAATAGTGAACCAATTTAAGACTTTCGATAGTATATTATTTATGCTATCGTAGTCCACTAATGCTCGATTAATTTTAAAGATCAGGGATGTATCATCTGCAAAAAGAACAATCTTGCAATCATTTTCTACGATATATGGCAAATCGTTTATATAAACTAAAAAAAGGAAGGGTCCCAGAATCGAGCCCTGGGGCACGCCTAGAGTCACAGCTGCTCCATCCGATTGTGTTCTATTTATGACTACAGATTGCATTCTGTGGCTTAGATATGATGATACCAAATTTAAGGCATTTTCAGATATCCCATAATGTTTCAATTTCAATAATAAAGTCCCGTGTTCCACACAATCGAACGCTTTCGAAAGATCACAGAATATGCCTATAGCATCGCAAGAACTTTCCCATATCTCATATATACATTTTATGAGTTCCGAAGCGGCATCGGTGGTCGATCGCCCTTTTCTGAACCCAAATTGCTGACAGTGAAGCAAGCAATTTCTATTGAAATGCTGAAGTAATTGATCTAACATAATTTTTTCGAACACTTTGCTGAGGACTGGTAAAATAGAGATCGGGCGAAAATTTGTGATGTTCGTTTTTTCACCTGATTTAAATAATGGTACAACTTTACTTACTTTCATTGCATCTGGAAACACACCTTCCATCATGCAACGGTTGAATATACAACTTAAATAAGGTGCGATTAAACTAATAATGTGATCTATAACGTTAACTGATGTCCCCCACAAATCCTCTGTATTTTTTTTATTTATGGATTTAAAGGTCTTACATATGGTTTCAGGATTAACTGGGCAAAATTCAAACGTTTCTGTGCATTTAGGTACGCTAGACATTAACAGAGATTCAGCTCGTTCTGGAGATGAATTGAGATTTTTGGTGGTGGTAATAGCTATATTTGAGAAAAATAATTCAAATTCTGATGCCACTTCTATATCTGATGTTATAACTTTTCCACCCTGCGCTAAGCTAAATTGAAATTTGTAAGTAGTTTTAATCTTTTGCATTGCTATTGGCATATATAACTACCTACATTTTGCTCGTAACAAACGCTACAAAATTACGATTATGAAAATGTCAAATTGAAACCATTTTGAAAAAATAGTAGGTAATTTAGTATAATGAAAGTAAAATTTTAGAAATAATAAAAACGGCGCGTTTGTGATGGAAACAAGATCTGAGATTTGAATAAACATCAGACAACCTCACACAAATCAACCTAGTCCCAAGTTAAGCTCAAGAAGGCTTGTTTAATGGAGTACGTACTGGGCGACCAACGATACACATACTTAGATTTACTTGGGCCCACAGGTGAATTCAAATATAATTCCAGTAAAGCCTTAAAACCGAAATTCGATATCTGGCAGTGCTCCAAGAAAATGCAATTTTGGGTGAAAGGTTTTTAATAAAGTTGGGGTAGTGTTATTGGTAGTAGATAATTTGATATATCGTTAACTTGAAAGATTTGGTAGTAGGAGTGGACTTTTAAGTTCAGTTATAAACTAGTATATTACACATAATTTTTTTTTTTTAACAGTAGCCCAAATGTTTAGCTACTAGTTACATAAATCGGAAAACTGACCAAATGAGGGCTACTAGTAAGCAAAATAAGTTTCGTAAAATTAACCCCCAACTAAAAAAGGGGGGTGTTATAAGTTTACCATGTGTATCTGTTTATCTTTGTGTCTGTGTAATTATCTGTGTGTCTGTCTGTGGCATCGTAGCTCCCAAACGGATGAACAGAGTGCGTTTTTTTTCATCGAAATACATGTCCGTCGAGATGGTTCTTAGCTATGTTTGGTGGAAATAGGACCAGTAGTTTCCAAGATATTTAGCTTTAGTTCAAGTGGCGAGATCTCAGCCATTATTGAAGCTTGTAATCCCAAATTTTGTGGTTATGTTCAGTTTTAATAGCATTCATTGAATGAGGGGTCTCATGGTCTAGCTACTTAAGCGTGTTTTAAATTTTAAATTTCGGTCATATTTAAATATGCTACGAGGGGCGTCTGAAAAGTTCTAAGCCTAAGATAGAAAAAAACAATTTACACAAATGAACTCGTATTTATTTATTAATATAGTCTCCTCCTAAATCAATGCATTTTTTACATTTTTTATACAGTGCTTTTAGGCCATTAAAAAATAATCTTCATTTTGCCCTTCAAAATGCTCCTGTACAGCCGCCTTCATCTCTTCGTCACTTCTAAATCGCTTTCCCCTCAACTCTTTCTTCAAATTATTGAATAGAAAATAATCGCTTGGGGCTAGATCTGGGCTGTAGGGTGGGTGGTCAATTTCGTCAAAACCAACTTCCTTCAGAGCACGCCTCGCAACATTAGCGGTGTGAACGGGTGCGTTGTCTTGCAAAAACAAAATGCCTTTCCTTAGTTTACCCCGCCTTTTCTCAACTATGGCTTATCGCACCTGTCTTATTAGATTTGCATAATAAGTTCCGTTTATCGTAGAGCCTTTTTCTAAATAATCGATTAAAAGAATGCCATCACAATCCCAAAATACCGTAGCCATTAACTTAGAGGCCGACTTTTGCACTTTAAATTTCTTCGGCGGCCTTTCACCCTTTTCAATCCACTGCATCGACTCAGACTTACACTCCGGATCATACTGTCTGATCCATGTTTCATCAACAGTTACTATTCGGGAACAAACTTCATCTAAATCATCTTCGCACAATTCTAAAAACGCCCGAGAAGTTTCCACACGACGTACTTTATCGAAGGCCGTTAGCATTTTCGGTACCCAACGAGCACTGACTTTACTCATGTACAAATGTTCATGTAAAATTTCTCCGACTCTTTCTTTACTAATACCTAAGACCTCAGCTATTTGCCAAACCTTAATTCTTCTATCTTCTAATACCAGCTTTTTGACTTTTGCTACGTTTTCTTCGGTCACTACCGATATTGGCCGCCCTGAGCGGGGGTCGTCTTCGATCGATTCCCGTCCGAGTTTAAATAAGCGACTCCACTTTTTGACTGTGGCATAAGAAGGCCCAGAATCACCGTAAATAATAGCCATTTCCTCAAAAATACACTGCGGTGATTTGTCACTTTTTGTAAGGAATTTAATTACAGCACGGTGCTCAAATTTCGTAATATTCGTTGGTAATTCACACATGATGTACTTTTCCGTTGAATATCTCGAAACAGAATAATAAAAACGTGACATGTTATTTTTAGGGTTCCGTACCTCAAAAGGAAAAAACGGAACCCTTATAGGATCACTTTGTTGTCCGTCTGTCCGTCCGTCTGTCAAGACCCTTTTTCTCAGGAACGCGTGGACGTATGAAGCTGAAATTTATATCAATTACTCAGGTCTACTGTCCCTTGAAGCTGTGAAAAAATCAAACTTCTAAGCCAACGCAATCAAAAGATACAGCCGTTTATGCCGCAAATTTTCGACACTTGCAAGGGAATCAAAACCTACAGGGTGCTTCCCGTGAACTCAGAATCTTGAAATTTGGTACGAAGCAACGTCTTATAGCATAGATAAAGGAATAATTACGAAAACCATAAATTTTTTTTTAATACCTAACTTTGCACCTAATTTGCATATTTTCGACACTTGCAAGGGAATCAAAACCTACAGGGTGCTTCCCGTGAACTCAGAATCTTGAAATTTGGTACGAAGCAACGTCTTATAGCATAGATAAAGGAATAATTACGAAAACCATAAAAAAAAATTTAATACCTAACTTTGCACCTAATTTATATGGGGCGCTATACATACCAGGTGCAAACTTAACTTAACCACTTAGGGATGGAAAGTGTTTGTACGGAACCCTCGGTGCGCGAGTCCGACTCGCACTTGGCCGGTTTTTTAATAATTATACCAGTAGTATACGACGGGCGTCTGAAAAGTTCTAAGCCTAAGGTATTTCGAGGTTATATATGCGTTTATGATACTGGCCACTAGAAAGGCCATTTAAAAACAAATTATTAAAAAATAACATGTCACGTTTTTATTATTCTGTTTCGAGATATTCAACGGAAAAGTACATCATGTGTGAATTACCAACGAACATTACGAAAATTGAGCACCGTGCTGTAATTAAATTCCTTACAAAAAGTGACAAATCACCGCAGTGTATTTTTGAGGAAATGGCTATTATTTACGGTGATTCTGGGCCTTCTTATGCCACAGTCAAAAAGTGGAGTCGCTTATTTAAACTCGGACGGGAATCGATCGAAGACGACCCCCGCTCAGGGCGGCCAATATCGGTAGTGACCGAAGAAAACGTAGCAAAAGTCAAAAAGCTGGTATTAGAAGATAGAAGAATTAAGGTTTGGCAAATAGCTGAGGTCTTAGGTATTAGTAAAGAAAGAGTCGGAAAAATTTTACATGAACATTTGTACATGAGTAAAGTCAGTGCTCGTTGGGTACCGAAAATGCTAACGGCCTTCGATAAAGTACGTCGTGTGGAAACTTCTCGGGCGTTTTTAGAATTGTGCGAAGATGATTTAGATGAAGTTTGTTCCCGAATAGTAACTGTTGATGAAACATGGATCAGACAGTATGATCCGGAGTGTAAGTCTGAGTCGATGCAGTGGATTGAAAAGGGTGAAAGGCCGCCGAAGAAATTTAAAGTGCAAAAGTCGGCCTCTAAGTTAATGGCTACGGTATTTTGGGATTGTGATGGCATTCTTTTAATCGATTATTTAGAAAAAGGCTCTACGATAAACGGAACTTATTATGCAAATCTAATAAGACAGGTGCGACAAGCCATAGTTGAGAAAAGGCGGGGTAAACTAAGGAAAGGCATTTTGTTTTTGCAAGACAACGCACCCGTTCACACCGCTAATGTTGCGAGGCGTGCTCTGAAGGAAGTTGGTTTTGACGAAATTGACCACCCACCCTACAGCCCAGATCTAGCCCCAAGCGATTATTTTCTATTCAATAATTTGAAGAAAGAGTTGAGGGGAAAGCGATTTAGAAGTGACGAAGAGATGAAGGCGGCTGTACAGGAGCATTTTGAAGGGCAAAATGAAGATTATTTTTTTAATGGCCTAAAAGCACTGTATAAAAAATGTAAAAAATGCATTGATTTACGAGGAGACTATATTGAAAAATAAACACGAGTTCATTTGTGTAAATTGTTTTTTTCTATCTTAGGCTTAGAACTTTTCAGACGCCCCTCGTAGATTAGAGTAAATAATTTTTCTTAGCGTTTGTGAGAAATCGTAGAACTCTAAAATTCCTCAGATTTAAGTATTTTTCTTGGGATTTTGCTAACTTTCAATAATAGTACATTACGTAACAAGGGTGGTAAACGAGGAATTACAAACGAGTGTCTTTTAGAAGGCCGAAGCCGAAGGCTAGGGATTTAATGACACGAGTTTGGAATTCCTTTCCACCAGAGTCACGTACGACGTTTTCCATCACACTTTGGAGGAAATAAAACAAAAGTAATAAATAGTAGTCAACACCAAAATTACTTACCGCCCTATGACGCAATATACGACTTACCGCCCGGTTTTTTAGCATGTAAACCCTTAAATTGTGATAAAGATTACTTACCGCCTTAGGGCGTAATTAACGACTTACCGCTTATCTAGCATGTAAACCCTTGTTTACGAGCAAGTGTGATGAAAATATACAACCGAATATACCTGAAAATGAAACTGTCCGCCATATCCCCGGCATTTTATTACGTAAACAATGGACTTAATCTCATTTTCCGCAAAACAAACACTTCCCATTGGCTGGATATTTGCGTATTAAAGATGTCATATGGCGTCGGGTCACGTTACCTGACGTTCGTGTCTGACTGTACTCGGTATTTCCGTTTAGCATTCCGTTATAAGGGCGAAATACGCGTGAGTGTACCACAGTCGGTAGGTACACGGCTAACAGTATGTTAAATTCATTAAATCGTTATTGATAACAAACACATAGTTAATAATTTAAAAAACGGTTTAAACTCACGTAAAAATTCTCAGGAACGGTCTGACATGTTTCAAACTCCATATGAGTTCGAAACATGACTTTAAACCGTTTTATTATTATTTTGATTTAGTAATATTATGAAACAGCATAGCTGACATTATTTTTATACTAGATGATACTTCTAACGCCTGTACGGTGTACAATGTCACGTTTCCTGGCCTTTTATAAACAGTAAGTACAACTTTAGCGAGGTCTCAGTGTCATAGATTCCATAAAGCACTCAGACCTCTTACTTAACAAACTATTTAGCGCCATCTATTGATAAATCTTTCTCTATAAATTTATAGTTAAACAATTTTCGCACATTATCACAACCAAAACTGGCTCAGTACGAATTGGACGCACACGGATTCCGTACCATTAATAATTTACTGTTTCAAGTTTAACCGGCTTCATAAAAGGAGGTAGGCGCTTGATTACGTAAACATTAGAAAACGAACCACATTTGACGCAAAAACAGACATACATTGACTCGATATTTATGTATATGGCATGTCACATGGCGTCGGGTGGCGTTACCTGATGTTCGTGTCTGACTGTACTCGGCATTTCCGCTTAGCATTTCGTTATGAGGGCGAAATACGCGTGAGTGTAACACAGTTGGTACACAACTAACAGTACGTAAGTGAATCGTATTCAAAATTTATCTTTTAATCGACGGAAAACTATGCCTAACGCCACGAAATTTGTCACTATAATTAACCGAGTGATTAAAGAGGCTCCGTTTCAGCTTGGCTAAAAATGTTTCATATTTTTGGATGTCCGTTTGTCTGGATTTTCCGCCGTTCTCGAATACAGGCCGCATTTTTCAACCATGAAATTGTATGAGCAGGTTTAATAATTATAAAGATTTGTTTTATCAAGTCTGTTTTTAGAGTTGTTTCTAAATGGTGGATATATTGGGGTTCAAAACGTAAAAACAAGTTAAAATTCAGCCATTTTGAAAAAATATCGCAGTGTACTACAGCTCACTGAGATAGTTATCCTCACAGAGTGGTTCTACCAACTACAATATTCGCAACAAATTAAAATTACACCAATTTGATATCAATTCGACGCGGCGATGACGACTCTGTTGGCGCAGATTGTAGTGCAGCTGCTTACCGAGCCGGCGGTCGTAGTTTCAAATCCCGGCTAGGACTAATATTTTTGTGATAAACTCGAAGATTTTTGTTCCTGTATTTATATATTACGCATATCGTCGTCTAGTACTCATAGTACAAGTATTGCTTAGTTTAGGACTAGGTCGATACAATATAATACAAGTACACTTTATTGCACATCAAAATACATTGACACAAGAAATCAGATACAAACAAATTAAAAAAACGGTAGACAACAGGCGGTCTTATCGCTATAGAGCGATCTCTTCCAGACAATCTTTTCGAAGTGGAGTTGATGCTAAAAATCACACAGGCAAATGACATTGTATCGATTTGTGTAAGACCGTCCCTTAATATTTATTTTAATTTAATTTGAAAGGCGTTCCTGAAAGAGCTTGGGGGGTCGCTTGAGGGAGAAAGGGTATGATGCTCGCTCCGGATCATTCCTGGCGCAGAGGTTATCGACCGCTGTTCAACGCACCTAGTGTGTTGGGAACTTTTGCGCCTGGAATGGTGCGGGGTGGGTTATTTCAGTAAGCTTTTGTATTTGTTAACATTTTATATTATAAGAGACTGTAATGTGTATGTTTTAATATTTAATAAAGAAATTAATTTATTTGAAAGTTAGCTTACTGCATCTAACCCGTTTACTATACAAATTCACGTGCCATCAAAAATAACGACAATGCTCCAGTTTTATTTGTCATCAGTCCTCCAGGGCCTCAATGGATGTGTCAGGGCCGCAGGGCTGCCCCATATCATAACTTTAGCAAGCATTTCTTTTTATTTAGCTTGATTTGAAAGATATTAATGGGTCGATTGCAAAAAAAATGTACATAGTTAAGGGCTTTAATTAAAACAATGTTAATTGACTCCTTTGTATGACTAAATTTCGTCACACAAAGGAAGCGATCGTATTCTATGTTAACTAAGCTTTTAACTACATACAATTTTTTTGCAATCGACAATAAGAGAAAATCGGAAGTGGCGGTAATTTCACATCCTAAACCATTGATACAAAGTTCAAGGTTCAAAGAAGAATTGAAATGCGAAGCCTGGTGGAAGAGGCCGGGAATCGAACCTGGTACCTCTGGATTGCCGATCCAGCGCGTTAACCTTTCCGCCACCGTAACGTCCAAGTAACCTTTCGAATTTTTCCTTATGCTTCTTGTGTCGATCTTTGCTTTACACCTTAGCCCAGCATTATTTTTTTATTATAAAAAAAAGTATATTATAACTTAAGTATATACAGGTCCTTGCAAAACTGTTTTGACAGTTTGTCTGCTGCACCTCTAGCACAACCATGACACGCGACACTTTCTCGCGCGAGAGATATTGCCTATCTATCTCTTTCTTCGCTGTACTGTGAGAAAGTGACGGGCGGCAAGAGTCGCGAAGCGTAGTTTTGCTAGACGGGCAGGTGCGAGTCTCTATACAATAAGTAAAACAAAGGTAGGTACTTTTATTGCTAAACACTTGAGTGATACTTTGAACAAACAACTTTGCCACTCAAGTGTCTGCAATAGCTGCTTTTTAAATACTTTTAGGGTTCCGTACCTCAATCGGAAAAAAACCGAACCCTTATATGAACACTTTGTTGTCCGTCCGTCTGTCTGTCTGTCAAGACCCTTTATCTCGAGAACGCGTGGAGTATCGATATATATATATATATATATATATATATATATATATATACTCGTATATATAGAAATTAACACCATGTACTAAGGTCTACGATCCCTTGAAGCTGTAAAAAAGTCAAACAACTACGTTAACGCGAAAAAAGATACGGCCGTTTATGTCGCAAAAAACGTACATTTCGACACTCTCAAGGGAATCAAAATGATAGGGTACTTCCCGATGACCTAGAACTATGAAATTTGGCAGGTAATATTGTCACATACTACAAATACTTATAAAAATGTGAAAACTATACATTTGTAATAAAATCATAACAAATATAGTCCTTTTCAAACATCATATTTGGAGAACTCGGTTGCACCTCGTTTGTATGCGGCGCCATACATTTCAGGTGCAAACTTAACTTCGACCAGGCCAATTAAGATGGGATAAATTAAAGTTTGTACGGAATCCTCTGTGCGCTAGTCAGACTCGCACTTGGCCGGTTTTTAAATTTAGTTTTACTTGGCTCGTGTCGGATATTCTCGGGCAAACCATTGAGTATGTAGGGTATTATTTTGCTTAAAGTTCTATCTCGATAGTTCTTCTTCTTCTTGTGCCGTTTTCCTCAATGCTGAGGGTCGTGACCTCTGTTCATCACTCTTCGGACGATCGCTCTCCACTTATCTCGATCTCCTGCAGACTGCATGGCGTCGGTAAACTTGGAGGCCGTTGTGTCCCGAATCTGATCGGTCCAGCGCATGGGACTCCTTCCTCTTGCTCTTCTCCCTTGAATCTTCCCTGTCACTAAGAGCTTTTCCAGGTTGTCACTCTTCTTCCTCGCTATACGACCGAAGAATTCAAGGATTCTACGGAGGCAGATGTTGGAGAGTCTCATGGTGATTCCCAATTCCTGAAGGATGGATGCATTGGTGCGATGGGCCGTCCATGGTATTCTCAGCATTCTCCTCCAGCACCACATCTCAAATGCATCAATGCGTGAGCGATCAGCTTTTTTGAGGGTCCAGGTTTCGGCGCCATACAGGAAGATTGAGATCACCAATGTCCTTACTAGGCCGATTTTGGTCTTCAGCGAGATCGATCTGTCAGTCCATATCTTGCTGAGTCGGGTCATCGCACTCTTAGCCATGCCAATACGTTTGCGTATGTCTTGTTCGCACGAGCCATTGTTGCATAAGGTAGAGCCCAGGTATAAAAAGTTGTCCACATATTGGAGATTCAGTGTCCCGCTGAGCTCTAACTGTTTCATGCGATCTACCACCATGATCTTGGTTTTACACTTGTTAATGGCAAGGCCAAGCTCTCGATAGTAAAGATAAAGATAAAGATAAAGATTCATTTATTGTCATAACCGTGTACATCAGATCATATTATGTCATAAAAAAGGTCCAACAGCTTACCCATTTCGGGCGTACAATATAGCAACAAAATATACTAAAACAATCTTAACTATATTATCAGTCTATACCTCTAAAATATTCATTTAAATTGTAGAAACTTTTCAGTAACATAGTAGGTATCATTAAAACTTTCGTGAGACATATTTAATTATTGTATTAAGCGATTTACACTCACGTGAAATTGTCAGGAACGGCCCGACATGTTTCGAACTCGTATGGAGTTCTTCATCAGGGACTGCTACTCATACGCCGCCGCGGCAACCTCGTCACTGATTCTTTGATCGACGATCCGCTCTAATAGCGCGCGCCGACGGCCGTTCCTGACAATTTCACGTGAGTGTAAACCGCTTTAATAAAATAATCTCGATAGTAGTTGACACTGAGATAAGTGCTTTGTTTCCACGTAATGCCAGTAAGTATTTGTTAGTGAATTTTGGTTAGACGATCTGACTTTAGGTAATATTTATTTCATTGTACCGTTTTTGAATACGGTTGATTTCCTCTCAAATCCAGATCGAAAAAATAGCTAAGGGTGTGGTCCGCTTACCTGATACGCAGCCTTCAGCATCACCAAACATTAGGCCACGGGCAGACCCTTTCTGGGGCCTTCGGACACTTTTGTGAAATTGATTTTACTGCACATCTCGTGGCGGTAGTGGCCACCGAAATGTAGAAATATAGTAGAAGTTAATGTTGTTTACCCCGATAACATCTTACACAAATAGCTATTAAGTAAGTACCTACTTATAAATTTGTAAAACATGTAATATCCTATTGTTTTTTAATATACACCACAATTTTACTTTTATTCATTTACATATCGATACGTTAGTTCACACTCGTACTAATTACAAGTGCTTATTTTATTTTAGGTATAACTATGTTCCAATAAAGTAGGAAATCATAGTTTTGTTTTAATCTGGTAAAGCTTTTTTTATCTGAAACGTACCTACTTTGGAAGAAAAAATAGAGCCTTTATATTACTCCGTTTGAAACGTATTTTGTGAATAACAAGGCTAATCGTATTTCAACTTTTTCTGGTACAGGGTTAACAACTGAGTAAGAAAAATATTAACCCCGCTACAGTGAAGCAAGAAAGAGGATTACCTACTTATTTATTAATTCATTTAATCTTTATTGCGCCAAAGAATAACTTATCGTACAAAAGGCGGACTGAATGCCATGAGGCATTCTCTTCTCTACCAGTCAACCTTCGGGCTGTGGGCGGTAATACGTAATAAATAAATACTTACATAAATACATATTCATACTGCTTAATAGATTATGAGTTTTTTTCTTCTCCCCGCGAACAACGTACGTATGTTTGTATACGTTCTCTCATTTTCCCAGCAAAATAAAACCATCAAGAGCCATTACTGCGGTTAGCAGTGCTTTGGTCGCGCTCTACCCTCGTTTAAAGCAAAATAGGAAAAAACCATTTCAGTTAACAACGCCTTCTTACACCAAAATTATTTATTTACCAATTTTGCATTTATATTCTCGGTCTATAGTAAATTCACTTGTAGCAATAGCACTGGATGGTAACTTACTCTGTGACCCGATACTTTTCATGAGATAATATGTTTAAATGGCGAAATACCTCTGGCTATAAACGGCAAGAAGTGAAAACCATATAAAGAACAAGAAAAAAAAGCGTTGATCTTTGTATCAATGGCTTAAGAAAAAATTGGGCAAGTGCGAGTCCGACTCGCGCATAAAGGGTTCCGTACCATAATCTAAAACAAGTTTGTTGTATGAGAGCCCCCCTTAAATATTTATTTTATTTTAATTTTAGTATTTGTTGTTATCACAGAATTCTGTGGTTGTTATAGCGTCGTCAAACAAATCATCGTCGACAAATACGTAGGTAATGAAGTTTTTATCCTAATCTTTATCGTTATATTTTCTTCCATTGTAACTGCCTGGTAACGTCCTCAAGCACAATCGAGCCTATAATTATAAAAAGAACAGGTTTAATGCCGTTTAAGTGCTTTTTTTAGGGTTCCGTACCCAAAGGGTAAAAACGGGATTACTGAGACTTCGCTGTCCGTCCGTCTGTCACCAGGCTGTATCTCAAGAACGGTGATAGCTAGACAGTTGAAATTTTCACAGATGATGTATTTCTATTGCCGCTATAACAGCAAATACTAAAAATAAAATAAAATAAATATTTAAGGGGGCTCCTCCCATACAACAAACTTGTTATAGATTATGGTACGGAACCCTTCATGCGCGAATCGGACTCGCACTTGCCCAATTTATTTTATATATTATGACTAATATATTGGTAATTTCAACCAACATTTTAAAGTGCATAATACTTTTCCCTGAGTTCTAGATAGTAAGTAACATAGCTTTTTCATGCTTTCATTGCGTGCAGTGGAAAAATGTTGAAAAAAATTGTTTTCCGCGTGAATTTTGTCCATTTCGAGTAATTTTTGAAACAAAAATTATAAAATTTTGTCAATTTCGAGTATTTTTTGAAACAAAATGTAGGTTTCAAATATATTATATACTAAATCGCAATAGCCCTGGTCTAACCAGTAACATTAATAAATAATAAATAAATAATAATAAATATTAAGGGACAATCATACACAAATCGACCTAGTCCCAAACTAAGCAAAGCTTGTACTATGGGTAGGTACTAGACGACGATATACATAATATATAAATACATATATAGATAACATCCATGACCCAAGAACAAATATTTTGCACAAATATTTGCCCCGGCCGGGATTCGAACCCGGGACCGCCGACTCAGTAGGCAGGTGTCTACAAACCGAGCCAAACGCGTCGTCAAACATACATTGATAATATATGTTAGAAAAATGATTGGTCATAGACAAAAATGTTTAAAACCACATCATTTTTGTACGAATAAGGAGCCTTAAAGTATGAAATAGCTAATTTTGCATATCTTACAAATACTTATATCACACAAATGAGCCATCTCATTAAGATTCAAAATACAGCCCAAATGACACAAAAATAAAATTCAACAATTTCTTCTACATTTTTACAAGCTCGGAGGCTGATTTAATAAAAACAATCGTATCTTAATATTTCATGAGTTTGTAAATGATACCTTATTCCATGGAGATAATATTCATGATTGAAGAACCAGGAAATCATGGTAAGAGTTTGTTAGAGTTGTTTGAAGAACGAGTGTTTTGCCCCATTTTTCTTTGAGAGGATAATTATGCAGTCTGCATTGTGAGAAGAATGCCAATTTCGCTATCAAAAGTGTACGTATTTGGTTGTAGAGGTAGTTATTTATGGGTAGTAATAAAACCTCCGAAGAGTAAATAAAAAATATGCTCGTTCAAAATATGATTTTTACCGCTTCTTTTACTAAGTTTCCGTACTTAGGTACGAATAAAACTATAGAAACGAACGAATTAAATAACTGAAAGTTGCGAAAAAATTATGTATAATTTGCTGACATAATACCTACTTTTCTACCAGATGTTTAACAGTTTATTTTCAAATAAACAAATAAAAAAAAACATATTTACAATATACAAATGATAAGTGCTAAAAGAGTTGATATATACTAAATAAACTACTAATGCTAAATTAAAAATAATAGTATTATAAAAAGAACACCCCCTCCAGCAGCTCTGCCTGTGGCATGGTCCCCATTACACTGGCGGTGTTACCTCTCTGAACTGCAAGGCTGATCCTTTGCGAGAGGTAAGCGCCAGCTTTTGGATATCCCGTGGCGTCGACCAACCGCGACGACAGGGCCTTCAAGAAGCTTTTCATGTCGGCTGACCAAGGTCCTAAAGTCTCTACTGCCAGCGCCGCAAACACATGATCCTTTAAAAGGCATGAATATTTTCGGCGCTTTAGAATCTGGGCCTGGTCAGCCGCCGCACCAGCCTGTGTGCGAGTTACCTGGATGTGCGATGCGGCAAACGTGTCGACGCATGTCGCATCCCACACTAAGGTCTTTCCAAGCTTCCATGGCACCAACGTTGCTCCATCCGGACGCTTGCCGTCGTCTCTCGCCATCCCAATGGGTTCTAGGATGGCAGGCACAGAGGCAGTGGCAAGTGAACGGCGGAACAGATCGTTTAATGTGCCATGGCGGTACAAGCGGCCGGCACTTCTTGCGCAAGAAAGCCCATGATGACGTCCCAGTTGATCTACGCTCTTACCACAGGCGCACGTATGATCGACACATATTCTAGCTCCAAGTCTTAAACAAGTTGCTATCCTTAAGCAATTGGGATCTAGAACAGTGCCGATATTACGCGAGGGAAGAGCGTGCAGCCAGTGCCCAGACTCGCTCGCGGAAACGGCCAAGACACGAGCACGCTCCAAATCGTTCGGACTATTTTCTAATAGGGAAGCGTGGGTTGCCTTAAGCCTAGGGTTGTCCCATGCCTTTTGGGCAGCTCTTGTAATCGGGATGTCCGCACCAGGGCACGAGGCACACCAAGCGTCCCTGGCCTCCACCAAACTCGCCATCTCAACGTCAGGTAGCTGAGGGGAGTTAAGAATTACACTGACGAGAGATAACGAGCTATAGGCAGAGGAAAGAAACGCCGGTAGTGCCACGCTAGACGAGGAGCGAACACCCAGACCACCGAGTCTTATGGGGAGAACCGCTTGATCCCATGACCTGCTGTCAAAATTAATATTTAAAAATTTTGAAAGTGTTGTTTGTAGACAGTCGTCTATAGATGACAAAATGGGCGGTAATTTCCAAACAGGACTGCTACGGAGCAAATACATAAATTTCGGTGTGAAAAGACAAAAACGGATGACAAAGAGAGCCATGTGGGGGTTAATTTCGAAAAGGAGGTCAGAAATACTTTTGAAAAGGCTTAATTTGCAGTTGATAATGGGACTGATTGCGTCGTCGAAAATTGTCAACCTAAAAGTGTCAGACATGATTTTGTATGAACTGAAATATTTGGAACAACTGCATGAAAGTTCGTGAGAATTTCAATCTTCTTTTCAGGAGAAAGGTGTTCGGGTAAAAATATTTCACATTTGGTAAAATTTAGTGAAAGACCGATATCTGAGAATTTATTGATTATCAACTGCAAATCCTGGAGGACGGTCAAAGCGTCTCCGCCTAATGAGCCGTCGTCGAGATACCACAGATTAAATTTTGAATTTGATTTTTTAATTATTGGGTGAATTGCCAAACTAAAAATAGCGGGTCCAAGCGGGTCTCCCTGTTGACAGCCCACGCTTGAAAGGATTATTTTATCGCAAAAAAGTAATTTTGAAGGTGCCCCATAACATTGCCATAAATACCGGAAAGACTGGGAGTACATTTTGGACTTCTGCTAGAAGGGCACCACGATCAACCGAATTAAAAGCATTTTTGACGTCACTTTTAATAAAAATCTCGTAGTCCGGACGGGTTAAAAACGTGCGCGCTGCGTGTACCGCTGCCTCACAACCGCCCTTGACTCCGAAGCCCAGCTGTCGAGGCTTGAAAGTGTTTGTCAGCTTCTGGTGGAACTTACGACAGCAGAGCTTCGAAGCCAAGCGCCTTAAAGTGCTTCCAACGGCAATCGGGCGAATACCACCATCCTTCTTGGCCAGAGCTACGTACCAGATTGGCACCGTAGAGTAGAGGAAAGCGGCTCGCGCGCTGTTGTGGGCGCAGTTCTAACCTAACCTACCTTTACTGCTAGCAATTTGGTTCGCGGCCAGCCGTGTTTTGTACGGCGGTGTTTTGGGAAACTTAGTATTTATTTCGGAAGTTAAGCATTTTTTTCGGAAGTTTAGTTTTTCAGGTGCAAGTATAGTTATTCTAACGTTGAAATATTATGTGTAACAAAATCTTTTTTTATTCGGTATATTTTGTATTTATTTTTCGGTAATTTATTTTAACGCAGCATAGTAGTTAGTATTACCAGTCGGCCACAGTTCACTGGACACACTCTTATTGCCGTCTGTACTGCCGTTTTACGGTAAAAGATCGTATCTTTATATAATACGTATGTCATAGTAAGATACGTTCTTTTAACATAGCACGGCAGTGTACTATTCTTCGACTGGTGGACCGATTCCGGACTGGTTTTGAAAACTATGACATCTGTATAACGCCTAACGCCTAATAACGTTTAGAATGTCAAGATTATAATTGCGGCTTCTTACTTTGCAGAACGTTTTCTGTTTTTTTTTTAGCTGAAGAGCTGGCAGACGATCAGAAATTTTGGCCGATCTGATCAAGTTGTTTTTATTTTCATTATTCGTATCTAGTACACTAACTCTTCCAAATGAACTGTCAAACCATAGAATGTGAGTCAGCTTGTATGGTTTGACAGTTAATTTCCTTGGAAGAGAGCGTGGGCTGGCTATAGCTGGTTTCTAACAAATATAGTTTTGATTTTTTATAAAAAAGTTATTATACGGTTACCATTTAAAGCCTAAAAAGGTCTAAAATGACTCAGATGGTGATCTGAGACCCGCTTCGCGCAGCTAAACTTATGTACTTTACCTTTTTAGAAGGAGTGAAAATCATTTTTCGTACCACATCCCCTACGTTTATTTATAGGCCTCTCAAGCGCACGCCGTTACGCCGCCATGTTCATTGTTCTAAATTCAAATGTCGACGCCGGAAGCGGGCGACCCAATATCCGGTATTGGAGAAAGTTGCGTTTCGTTACACGATGATATCGGTCTCAATATTTTTTGCGTAATGAATCCAAAGCGTTTTATTTAATATTCTTTCATCGACGTTTTCAGTCCTGTAAAGTACTTACGCACTACTTTACAGCAATGAAAGTTAGTGGGGTAAGATGTGAATAGTACCAGTAGTCCCTAAGGTGTATAAAGCATTTTAAATAAACAATGCAACGATAAATTTATGAAGCATGTAATGTCTTATTTTTTTGAAGTAGGTACACACCACAATTCTTATATTAAACTATTGATAAAAAAATCAAAGCTAAAAAAAAGCTTTTCAAAAAAAGCAATGCAAAGATCGACACACAAAGCATAAGGAAAAATTCGAGAGGTTGCTTCGCAGTTAGGGTGGCGGAATTGCTGCGTTAAAATAAATTACCGAAAAATAAATACAAAATATACCGAATAAAAAAAGATTTTGTTACACATAATATTTCAACGTTAGAATAACTATACTTGCACCTGAAAAACTAAACTTCCGAAAAAAATGCTTAACTTCCGAAATAAATACTAAGTTTCCCAAAACACCGCCGTACAAAACACGGCTGGCCGCGAACCAAATTGCTAGCAGTAAAGGTAGCTTAGGTTAGAACTGCGCCCACAACAGCGCGCGAGCCGAGCAAGCGAAGCGAGCGTACCGCGGCAGCGGTCGGCGGAGCGCCAGAACAAAACAGAACACAATGTCGTGAATCTGTATTACATGCATTGAAATTTAGCACCAGTAAAAAAATTGGCCAACGAAGGCCAACAGCCACCCTGAAAGAATTATCATCTAATAAAGTGCCGATTTTATTTTACTTTAACTTTTGTTGAGAAGTTTTCATTAAAATTGTATTAAATGGAATAAAAGGATGGATGACTGAAGGTGCTAACCAAAGTCAAAGTCAAAATATTCTTTATTCAAGTAGGCCTAGCTACAAGCACTTTCGAATCGTCAGTTACAGAGAGTACAGCAATTTATTGATAAACTTATACTAAAAATAAATAAAAAATAAAAAAACATAAAAAAACAACATTATAGAAATAAAAGAAAAATCCTAAAAAGGATCGTCAACACATAAAAATATTATATAAATAAAAAACTAGAGGCTAGAATATATCTAGAATAAAATTCTAAATGTCAAAAATTATATGAAAAATTGTTAAAATTAGAATATCAGTACCCTGATGGGTACCTACTCGTTACAATAATTACACATAACATTGCGTGATTTTCACTTATCCCACGACACGTTATCATTCATGTAGTCTTGAGTGCTATAATAAGCTTTAGAAATAAGTTTACGTTTTACATAGTTCTTGAATTTACCAACAGACAAATCAGTTACGCTTCTAGGAAGTTTATTATAAAATCTTACACAGTTACCCATGAATGATTTTCTTATTTTATGGAGCCTAGTGGCAGGCACTGCGAGCTTATGCTTATTTCTAGTATTAATATTATGTATATCACAGTTCTTCTTAAAATTGGCAATGTTCTTATGTACATACATAAAATTCTCATAAATGTATTGACAATGCACTGTCATTATCGACGCGTTTGGCTCGGTTGGTAGACACCTGCCTACTGAGTCGGCGGTCCCGGGTTCGAATCCCGGCCGGGGCAAATATTTGTGCAAAATATTTGTTCTTGGGACATGGATGTTATCTATATATGTATTTATATATTATGTATATCGTCGTCTAGTACCCATAGTACAAGCTTTGCTTAGTTTGGGACTAGGTCGATTTGTGTATGATTGTCCCTTAATATTTATTTATTATTATTTATTTATTTATTATTATATTAATGTCCTTAAACTTATCTCTAAGCGAGTCTCTATGGTGCATTTTATATATCGCACGAATAGCCCGTTTCTGGAGAACAAAAATTATATTAATATCTGACGCACTGCCCCAAAGTAATATGCAATACGACATAATGCTATGGAAATAACTAAAATATACTAATCGAGCTGTTTTCACGTCTGTTAATTGACGGATCTTACTAACTGCAAAAGCTGCAGAACTAAGTCTATTCGAGAGATTAGCAATATGGGGACCCCATTGGAGCTTAGAATCTAGTGTAATACCGAGAAAAACTGTGCTATCAACTAGTTCCAGTTCCTCATCTTTAACAATAACACTTGCTTGCTCGTGTATAACGTTACTCGTGACAAACTTAACACATTTAGTCTTTTTCTCATTCAACAATAAATTATTTACATTAAACCAATTCACTACTTTACATATCGCATTGTTTACGTCATTATAAGATTGTTGGTTTCGTGCGACTTTGAAAATAAGTGAAGTATCATCCGCAAACAAAACTATATCATGGTGGGTCATTATGAGCTGTGGCAAGTCGTTAATGTAGATAAGGAACAAGAAGGGTCCCAATATTGATCCTTGCGGCACACCCATAGAGACTAATGACCCCGGTGATCGCTTTCCATTCACGTCAACCCTCTGTATTCTACCATTTAAATAAGATTCTAACAATTTCAGTGCCGATCCTCTAACTCCATAGTGGTGTAGTTTCCTGATCAGTGTCTCATGATTAACGCATTCGAAGGCCTTAGATAAATCACAGAAGATACCTAAAGCATCTCGTGATTCCTCCCAGGCATCGAAAATACATTTTACTAGCTCGACTCCAGCGTCGGATGTCGAGCGACCCCGCGTAAAACCAAATTGCTTGTTATGCATTAAATTGTTCAAATTAAAGTGTCTTAATAATTGAGACAAAATTAACTTTTCAAAAATTTTACTAAATGTTGGTAGTACAGATATTGGTCTAAAGTTATTGGGGTCAGAAACCTTCTAGGCCTGGGCCGTCGTTCCACACCAATGTCGTTGCGGATACCAGGTAGATCGTTTAGGTCACCACGGCCTTAGCTGCCCCAAAAGCGCCGGCAGACTCTCCCGCCACGCTTGTCTAAATGATATCATACGTCGGGCTCTTGTCAGCGTCAACGTGCCTGCAGTTCTCGAACCAAATGGCCTCGCACGAGATGATGGCAA
Organism: Apotomis turbidana; assembly: GCA_905147355.2. Taxonomy (NCBI): domain Eukaryota; kingdom Metazoa; phylum Arthropoda; class Insecta; order Lepidoptera; family Tortricidae; genus Apotomis; species Apotomis turbidana. The sequence continues at coordinate 14,903,137 of LR990301.1, read as the reverse complement.
GAGACCCGACGGCATGACGTTAGTACCGTGGCGGTTGGGGCGGCCCTTAGTGTGGGACTCCACCTGTGTGGACACTTTGGCACCGTCACACATTGCAACAACGTGCCAAAATCCAGGTGGGGCGGCCACAAACGCTGAGGCGGCTAAACGCCGAAAATATATGTGTTTAGGTGACAACTATATTTTCGTGCCGTTTGCGGTAGAGACTCTAGGCCCATGGGGCCCAGCCGCTCACAGTTTGTTTGATTCCATAAAAAAAAACTAATACGAACTACCTGTGATCCCAGAGCTGGCGCGTTTCTCGGACAAAGGCTCAGTATTGCTGTGCAGCGGGGAAACGCCGCCAGCATCTTGGGATCATTTCCGCGAATGACAGACCTTGGCTAGAGTTAGGTTAGTGTAGGATTTAGGTTTTTAAATTGTTTTACCATTTAAATCGAATGTTTTTTTTTTAATAAGTTTAGTAAAATTATGTTCCAAAGGCACATTTCGTCTCCACATTCGAATGCGTTATACCCGTATATTATTTACTTGCAAAAGTTTTTAAGTATTATAAAAAAACGGCCAAGCGCGAGTCGTACTCGCGCACGAATGGTTCCGTACCAATATTGAACAAAAACACGTTCTTTGTATGGGGTCCTCCTTTAATTTTTACTTGTTTTATATTTGTATTATTTGTTGTTATAGCGGTAACAAAAATATACATTCTGTGAAAATTTCAACTGTCTACCCATGAGAAAATGCCAGTTGAACGAAATATCATGCAAAAAGCCTTATTTTTGTATGGGAGCCCCCCTTAATTATTATTGTTTTATCATGAATGAATAGTATTTTTGTTGCTATAGCGGCAACAGAAATACATCATCTGTGAAAATTTCAACTGTCTAGCTATCACCGTTCTTGACAGACGGACCGACGGACGGACGGACAGCGAAGTCTCAGTAATAGGGTCCCGTTTTTACCCTTTGGGTACGGAACCGTTTTTAGGGGGAGTCCGACTAGTGCACCACCCTTGGCCCCTTTCCGTACAAATACTTATCCCAGTTTAACTGGCCGGGTTATACCTATGTTGTATGAGCATATAACAATATATTTTTCATTAAACATATATTTTGTTCTGTTTTTTAGTACTTTCTTGTTATAGAGGCAACAATACATCATCTGTGAAATTTTCAACTGTCAAACTATCACGGTATATGCATGATATACAGCCTGGTGACAGACGAATATACAGACATACACAGACTGACGGAAAGCGGAGTCTTAGTAATAGGGTCCCGTTTTTAACGTTTAGGTACGGAACTCTAAAAAGACGTTCAAAGAACCCACACGACCTAAAGTTAGCTACAAATTGAGAAAGCTTGTCAAACTGAATTATAGTTGCAAACTATGGTTAGAAAATCTCAAAGCTTTTAACATCAAATCCTTAAGTGCAACCTCTTGAATTCCTTAATAACTTTGGGTACTGGCAATTTGTTCAAAGCGACATGTTTTCGCCATTTTGCCAAGGCTCTGCTAAGACCTTAAATAGAAGTTTCCTCTCTATCACTTCAAAAAGTTTGACACGACGCAAATAATGCTCGTATGTAATTTAATCTGTTTTAAAACAGCAATAGTGAAATGTCTTACGATTAATACAAAGATCAAAACAAAAAAAAATAATGTGAACCTGTCGGTAGAGACCCGAAATAGAACCAAAAAAAATTTTGATCTTTGTATGAATGGTTTAAATGCAAGTAGACTTTAAATTAATAGCTAATTGTAATTATTGTGTAAAATGTAATTTTGTGTAATCACTACATAGTATAAAACAAAACTCATTTCACTCAAAAGACATTTCACTATTGCTGTTTTAAAACAGATTAAATTACATACGAGCATTATTTGCGTCGTGTCAAACTTTTTTAAGTGATAGAGAGGAAACTTCTATTTAAGGTCTTAGCAGAGCCTTGGCAAAATGGCGAAAACATGTCGCTTTGAACAAATTGCCAGTACCCAAAGTTATTAAAGAATTCAAGAGGTTGCACTTAAGGATTTGATGTTAAAAGCTTTGAGCTTTTCTAACAATAGTTTGCAACTATAATTCAGTTTGACAAGCTTTCTCAATTTGTAGCTAACTTTAGGTCGTGTGGGTTCTTTGAACGTCTTTTTAGAGTTCCGTACCTAAACGTTAAAAACGGGACCCTATTACTAAGACTCCGCTTTCCGTCAGTCTGTGTATGTCTGTATATTCGTCTGTCACCAGGCTCTATATCATGCATATACCGTGATAGTTTGACAGTTGAAAACTTCACAGATGATGTATTGTTGCCTCTATAACAAGAAAGTACTAAAACTTACTTACTTACTACTCTGGCACAGTGACCCAAAGAGGATCTTGGCCTCTGACACAAGAGAACGCCACTCTTCTCTGTTTTGCGCCTTTTCCCGCCAATTAGGGATACTAAGGGCGCACAGATCCTTCTCCACTTCATCTTTCCAGCGGTATCTCGGGCGGCCGACCAGACGTTTTCCACTCGGTTGCCCCTGAAACGCTCTCTTCACAGCCCGATCGTCTCCCATCCTCTCCAGGTGACCCAGCCAGCGGAGTCGTGTGGCTTTGATTTCGCCAACTATGTTGGGTGTAGCCACCAGCTCTTCCAACTCCTTATTCTTTCTCCTTCTCCAGCTGCCATCCTCATTTCTTATTGGTCCCAGAATCTTTCGCCAGATTTTCCTTTCCACCACTAAGAGCTTATTTTCTTCCTTTTGAGTCAGTGTCCTAACTAAAAAACAGAACAAAATATATGTTTCATGAAAAATATATTGTTATATGCTCATACAACATATAACCCGGCCAGTTAAACTGGGATAAGTACGGAACCCTTGGTGCACGAGTCGGACTCCCCCTAAAAACGGTTCCATACCCAAAGGGTAAAAGCGGGACCCTATTACTGAGACTTCGCTGTCCGTCCGTCCGTCGGTCCGTCTGTCAAGAACGGTGATAGCTAGACAGTTGAAATTTTCACAGATGATGTATTTCTGTTGCCGCTATAGCAACAAAAATACTATTCATTCATGATAAAACAATAATAATTAAGGGAGGCTCCCATACAAAAATAAGGCTTTTTGCATGATTTTTCGTTCAACTGGCATTTTCTCATGGGTGGACAGTTGAAATTTTCACAGAATGTATATTTTTGTTACCGCTATAACAACAAATAATACAAATATAAAATAAGTAAAAATTAAAGGACGACCCCATACAAAGAACGTGTTTTTGTTCAATATTGGTACGGAACCATTCGTGCGCGAGTACGACCCGCGCTTGGCCGTTTTTTTTATAATACTTAAAAACTTTTGCAAGTAAATAATATACGGGTATAACGCATTCGAATGTGGAGACGAAATGTGACTTTGGAACATAATTTTACTAAATTTATTAAAAAAAAAAAACAATTTAAAAACCTAAATCCTACACTAACCTAACTCTAGCCAAGGTCTGTCATTCGCGGAAATGATCCCAAGATGCTGGCGGCGTTTCCCCGCTGCACAGCAATACTGAGCCTTTGTCCGAGAAACGCGCCAGCTCTGGGATCACAGGTAGTTCGTATTAGTTTTTTTTATGGAATCAAACAAACAATGAGCGGCTGGGCCCCATGGGCCTAGAGTCTCTACCGCAAACGGCACGAAAATATAGTTGTCACCTAAACACATATATTTTCGGCGTTTAGCCGCCTCAGTGTTTGTGGCCGCTCCACCTGGATTTTGGCACGTTGTTGCAATGTGTGACGGTGCCAAAGTGTCCACACAGGTGGAGTCCCACACTAAGGGCCGCCCCAACCGCCACGGTACTAACGTCATGCCGTCGGGTCTCTTGCCATCATCTCGTGCGAGGTCATTTGGTTCGAGAACTGCAGGCACGTTGACGCTGACAAGAGCCCGACGTATGATATCATTTAGACAAGCGTGGCGGGAGAGTCTGCCGGCGCTTTTGGGGCAGCTAAGGCCGTGGTGACCTAAACGATCTACCTGGTATCCGCAACGACATTGGTGTGGAACGACGGCCCAGGCCTAGAAGGTTAGCACCTTCAGTCATCCATCCTTTTATTCCATTTAATACAATTTTAATGAAAACTTCTCAACAAAAGTTAAAGTAAAATAAAATCGGCACTTTATTAGATGATAATTCTTTCAGGGTGGCTGTGGGCCTTCGTCTAGGCCTAGACATCGTCGTTCCACACCAATGTCGTTGCGGATACCACGTAGATCGTTTAGGTCACCACGGCCTTAGCTGCCCCAAAAGCGCCGGCAGACTCTCCCGCCACACTATGAAATTTTCATATAATTTTTTGTTACGTCACAGGCGAATTCACGCGATGAGCGAACACCCTAAGGCCAATTTTTTTACTGGTGCTAAATTTCAATGCATGTAATACAGACTCACGTATACACAACTAGCTGTGCCCTGCGGTGTTACCCGGTCATCCCAAGGGAACACTAAATTTAATGGGGATGAAAAGTATGCTATGACCTTCCCCGGGACTCAAACTATCTCTATACCAAAAGTCATTTAATTGGTTTCTCCAGTTTAAACGTGAAGAGGTAACAGACAGACAGACACACTTTCGCATTTGGGTCATTGTCAGATTTAGGTGCGCGTCTTTCCGGTGGACATTTGCAAAATTAAGGATTCCTAAGGAAGGGCCTAATTTTCTGATTAAATGCTTGTGAAAATAAAGAACGTTCCCTCTTCTATAATCCGATGTAATAGCAACATAACCTAGATTCATACAAGCTCTTAACTTTTGAACACCGAAGGGACAAATTTTGTTTTTCGAACTGACAATGACCCATTTATAATATTAGTATGGATGTAGGTAAATTCTTAGTAATTTCTTGTACTTACGTAATTTTTGAAACGTGATTTTTTATTTACTAAATTCCGATTGATTTGATTTTCAGCCAGTAATTATTAAATACATAAAACAGTTCCTTCCCGATTTAATTACGAAATTGTGTTATAATTGCTTGGGCTCTCGTGATAAAGAACAAACCTTCGAGCTCGGATGTTCCTAATCTGTCGCTGCAGCAGATGGAAGCGTGGATTGAGCCTTTAAAGCCCTTAAAGCCCCTACACACTACCATAGCGGCCGGGCGGGTTTTTAGCCAGCTAGGTATGCCGGCCGGCTTTATAAGGTAAAAACCCGGTTCAATAAATTTTAATTATGTATACGAACCGCAGGAGTATAAAGTGTTTTAAGGTAAAAAACCCGGTAAAGTGTGAGCCGGACTTGCGCCATGAGTGTTCCGTACGAACTATTAAAGCACTGCATATTGCTCTAACAAAAAGATAAACTGTACTGACCGACAAACTGACCTTTACCGTTGGAAAACTGTTGTACTTTGAATAGATTATATTTTTTATTATTTAATTATAATGGCATAGTTTTTATTTATTATGTTATATTTTTTATGCTTGATTTTTTCACAGCTTCAACGAACTAGATTTGATTACGTATATGGTTTGGCGAAAAATAAAAAAGTGTCCTAAATTTGTCCGTTCCATTACATCATGTTTGAATATGTTTTTGTTTTATTTGCACGAGCGTTACCTACGTAGTGGAAACTAAAACCTCCTATACACATTTCGACACTTTTTTTTTCTTTACATTGAAAATGCTATCGATTCTGACTAGGATGCACCCAAATACGTCAAACTCTGGAAGAAACAGGAATTCGGGATTTTTTTAAACGCTTTACGAAAAAATATGTTTGGATAGTTTTCGGTTGACATCTGAATTGGGCTTAATATTCAAAGACCTACTCTCTTCTTAATCGTGTACTTCATAGCTGAAGGTCGTGTACTAGCTAATTCCACTTTTGACCCACAAATTAATGCGACTGCGGTGCTTTTGCGCGTTTGGCTCGGTTTGTAGACACCTGCCTATTGAGCCGGCGGTCCTGGGTTCGAATCCCGGCCAGGGCAAATATTTTGTGTGATGAACTCGAATACTTGTGCTTGGGTCATGGTTGTTCTATGTATTTAAGTATATATTTATCCATATAAGTACGTATATCGTCATCTAGTACCCATAACACAAGCCTTCTTGAGCTTAATTTGGGATTAGATCGATTTGTGTGAGGTTGTCCGATAAAAAAATGCATTAAGAGCGTTTTAAGTGACGGTGTAAAAGGTCTGTAAGAGTATCTGTTTCCTGTTTACTGGAGGCTGCGCGGATTGATAAGTCCCTTTGTCCCATTGTGGGCCGATATCATTCGACTTCAGCGCACCGATCACTCCCTTTAGCTGTGTCTTATTCAGGATTTGCTTCGATGTTAAAGTCTTTGTACGTTCAAAAATACTGATTGTTTTAGACATTTTTCTCTATGATCAAATATGTTTCTTAACATATTATTAATTGATGTTACTACCTAGAACAGGGCTATTGGGATTTATTGATATATATTTGAAACCTACAGTTTGAATTTTGCATTGATAATTTTTGTTTCACAAACTCCTCGAAATTGACAAAATTTACGCGGAAAATTAGTTTTTTCAACTTGTTTTCGACTGCACGCAATAAAGCATGAAATAGCTATGTTACTACCTAGAACTCGGGGAAAAAAATGTAAACCAATCAGCATTTTAAAAGGAAACGGCCTCTTAAGCGGTAATCTTACTTGATAGATAACTTTGTTTCATTTTCATATGTACAATAAAAACATTTTTGTATGGTTATTTTCAACTATTTCCAGCTAATCGTTGATATCCAGAATCCAGACAAAACTTGGTAGCAATGAAATAGTACTAGGTAATGAAATAAAAACTTTGTGTCTTGAAAAGGTCTTCGCAACTCCTAGTCTCTGACGGCAAAAGAAAGTCCTAATACTAAACACAAATCCATATCACAAATTCATAACATCATTAGGATCCAATCAATAAACGGCGCGGGACGGCAAACAACTTCGTATCCTGCCCTTAAGAGGCCTTATACATTTTAAAATGTATTTTTTTCATATTAAGACAAATATTGATAATTTCAAACAACTTTTTAAAGTGAATAGATAGTAACATAGCTATTTCACACGTTCATTGCGTGCAGTTGAAAATAAGTTCTAAAAAAAAAAGTTTTCTGCGTAAATTTTGTAAATATCGAGTCTTTTTTAAACAAAAATTGTCAATGAAAAATTCAAACTGTAAGTTTTAAATATCACCCTTTTTATTCCAAAAGCTAGGTACCCGGTTCACAGGTTTTTCTTTTATGGATACATACGGAATAAATCTTATTAATTGCTATGTAAAAATCAACACGCAAAGAAAAATTAAATTGCGCTCATACGTGGTCCACAGCAGGACTCGAACCCGGTATCTTTGGATCACCGGTCCAACGTACGTCGAAAGATTAAGACACTGCGTGGCTATATAGCAATAAAAAAAAGATTTACCCACATCAAAAAATCATTTCGAAAAACGTAGAATAGAATAGATTAGAATATTCTTTATGGCACACCTCAACAGGAAATAAATACAAACAAATTCAGATTACATGTAACATTGAATAGTAAACAACAGGCGCTCTTAACGCTAAAGAGCGATCTCTTCCAGATAGCCTTTGGGTAGCGAAATTAAATAAAAACGTCGGAATGAGTAGGCGATGCAAAAGTAATCATAAACATTTAATAGTGTTTTGAAACAAAATATTAAGCAAATCCTTTTGTTTGGGTAAGCCCTCTTAAAGCAAACAGCCGGCAGGCTATCTGGTATTTTCTCTAGTTAGCGGCCGGTTCGGCAAATACCGACGATTATTAACCGCGAGGTGGCGGGCCCTTATTGGGTTTGCGGTAACTTGGATTGGGGATATACCCTACTTTAGGTGTTGATCTAGTTCGGGGACATCAGATTGACTTGTAGTCATTTTAGAGTGATGTATCTGTATAAATGATGAGACGTCACTACAGAGTATAAAACAAAGTCGTTTCCCGCTGTCTGTCCCTATGTATGCTTAGATCTTGAAAACTACGCAAGAGATTTTGATGCGGTTATTAATCAGATAGAGTGATTCAAGAGGAACGTTTATAAATGTATAATACATGCATAATAATTATAGGATACTGAAAAAAATAGCCAGTGAATCCTACTGACATTTCAGTAAGCCTAACTGCTGTGGTGCTTACTTCTAGACTCCCTAATGAGAGGACAAATAAAGGAGGCCTATACGTGCAAGCGTACTCGGAAGATGGAGTCATACTGGTACGAGGAGTGGCACTAGATGTGGTCAGAGACATAATGAGAAGAGGAGTGATGGAAATATTAGCATGGTGTAGGGATAGAGGACTGGGCCTAAACCCTGATAAAACAAAACTGATATTATTCACGAATAAGAGGAAAATAGAGAAAATGAAACCTATCAGCATTCAAGGCAAAGAACTGGAAGTAGTCAAAAAGCTCAAATATCTGGGACTAACGTTAGACAGTACTCTCAGATTCAAGACACACATAAGAGAACAATCGGCAAAGGCCATAAGAACGCTCTACCAGTGCAAGAGGGCGGTCGGAAGGAAATGGGGCCTGAAACCAGCGATGATACACTGGATTTACAAGGCGGTGATACTACCGAGAGTACTTTACGGTGCCATAGTATGGTGGCATAAGGCCAACATCAAAGAATACTAAATGTTTACAAATGAAGCGAAAATTGAAAAATTTAATGATTCGGACAGGATTCGAACCTGCGTTTCCAACGGCTTTCCGGGCCAACACTGGCGTCCTCCCAATTGGACCACCGAATCAGATCAGGTTCGAATCCTGTCCGAATCATTAAATTTTTAAATTTTCGCTTCATTTGTAAACATTTAGTTTACGTTAGCAGACGTTACTGCTTTAATAAAAAATAATCAAAGAATACCATAAAGAACTATCAAAAGTACAAAGACTGGCATGTCTTATAATCACGGGGGCAATGAGAACAACGCCCACGCAGGCGATGGAAATCATGCTCGGTCTCAAGTCACTTAAAATAGAAGCGGAGAAGAGGGCCATGGAACAATGATACAGAATGAAAGCATGTAAGGAATGGAGAGGAAGCTTTGTGGACAAGGGACACGCACTTATTCAGAGGGAAGCATGCTCGAAGATGGGGATGCTTACCCAAAACAACGACCTCATAAAGAGACAGGAGATGTTTGATAAGAAATATAGGATACACATAGGAGAAAGGGATAACTGGAAAATAGAGGTTGAACACCCCGCGACTATCTGCTTTACGGATGGTTCTCGGCGGGAATCCACGAAACTAGCAGGAGCCGGCATAGTGATACCGAAGCTGGACAAGAAGGTACACATACCTCTGGGGAGGTACGCTAGCGTATTTCAGGCAGAGGTATGCGGCATAATGAGATGTGCACAAATAATAGATGAATGTTCGCAGGAAGTGGGATCTGTCGTTATATACACAGACAGCCAGGCTGCACTAAAAGCGTTAGACAAACAGACGGTAAGCTCGTCCTTCGTAAAGGAATGCAGAGAAGCCCTGAACAAACTTGGAGAACACACAAAGATTACGGTAGCATGGGTACCTGGACATCAGGGTGTGACAGGGAATGAAAGGGCAGATGAGATGGCAAGGCTAGGAGCAGAGAGGGAACTCATAGGACCCGAACCTGCACTGCCAATATCGGCAGAAGTCACGAAAGGAGTTATAGCTAGGCTAATGGAGGAAGAGGCCAATAGACAATGGCGAGAGACAACGGACTGTCGACAATCGAAGATGATACTAGGAGGCATAAACAGAAAAAGGACCAGGTATCTACTGGAACTAGGTAAGAAAAATCTCAGATTATTAACAGGCATAATCACGGGACACAATAGCCTTAACAGGCACCTACATATTATGGGTGTAGTAAGTGATCCATACTGCTCGCACTGTGGCCAGGAGGAGACGAGTAAGCATGTTATATCAGAGTGTGGCATGTATGCGATAATACGCTATAGCATCTTCAGAAAAGATAAACTTGAAGAGGAAGAGCTGAGGGACATTAACCTTAAAGATGACCTTTCCTTCTGCAGGAGAACAAGGAGATTCGAGGAAGAAGGCTGTATGGGAGCGCCGCCGGGACAGTAACCGTTGGCTCCAATTGGGAATTGGGCTGAATGAACGCAGTCAAGCGATCGACAGCCCGCCTGTTTCCGGCCGGGCGTCCCTACACCAAATCATCATCATCAAGCCTAACTGCAATAACGGTTAGGCTTACTGTAATGTCAGTAGGATTCACTGGTTTTTTTTCTCAGTGTAGAGAAACAGTACCCCAGTAGAGTGATTCAAGAGGAAGGTTTATATGTACCTACCTACAATAAATGCATAATATAGTAGAGAAACACTGATAATTTCAGAGGTTCCGTGCGAAGCCGGGGCGGGTCGCTAGTACGGAATAAATCTTATTGATTACTATGTAAACATCAACATGCAAAGAAAAATTAAATTGCACTCATACGTGGTCAACACCAGGACTCGAACCCGGTATGTTTGTTTTACCGGTCCAACGCGATGTAAGGTTAAGACGTTTGGTGTTGATCTTTGTGTCTATATAGCAATTAAAAAATGTGGTCGCATTAAAAACGCATTTCAAAAAACATAATTGTACCTATTTAGAAATAAAATATTAAATCTTATTGGTCGGGTTAGCCCTCTTCAAGCAAACAGGCTGTGTGTTATCATCAGTCACATCGTGACTTATAGCCATTTTAGAGTTATATCTGTATGAATGAGGAGGCTTAAAATAATTTTGATGAGTTATAAGGCCAGTAAGGACAAGTGCACGTGCAGTGTCTAAAAGTACAGATGTTATACTGCCTACTACCGCCATCTTATAACTACGCAAGTGAAAGTACTTTTCTATATTTCAATATGGTAGGTGCGCTTGCCCCGCTGCGCTTGCGCGCTTGTCCGACTGATTTTAACGCACACTGCCAGGGGTCGTGGCCTACGAACAAACTTTATGAAGGTGAACGCATATATGCGTCGCTGGCAGTGAATGTGTTGAAGGATAGCGTTATAAAGCCTTTACGAGTCCAGATACAGAATGGTGACAGTAGATGTCATATCCAAGAACTTTAAGTTCTCTAAAGGTGTACGACTAAGACAGATATGCATAATATCTCCCATACTTTTTAAAAAATATGGAGATGCAGAGTACATCACACCCGTGAATGTTGGAGTGCTGGCGTTCAAATAGGATATTATATAATATTAATATTAAACCTTCGCTACGTGGTTAACACCCTTCTTAAATCATCATTAAGCCTTCTTGAATCATCATCAACCGAAGCAGAAATGGCCAAACATTGACACGGCTCAAAATAGGACTTGAAATTAATAAAAAAAAGATCAAGCATAGTCGACAGTTTGAAACTGTTAATCACTTCCAGTATCTTGGCTCGATCGTCACAAATAGAGGCAGAAGCAAACCGAAGATTCGCAGTCGAATCGGAATGGCCAAAACAGCGATGACCCAACTCGGCAAAATATGGAACCTGACCTAACCGAACTAAGATGCACCTCGTCTGTGCACTTGTCTTCTCCATATTTCTGGGGCTGAGACCTGGACGCTCAAAGCCGCTGATAGGCAGAGGATTGACTCTTTCGAAATGTGGTGCTGGCGCCGCCTGCTAAGGATTCCTTGGACAGCATGAAAGTAAAAGGGAGTACTCAAACTAAGGTAATTCGGTAATATATGTTTTTATTACAACGAAACATGAGTACCCCACGTTGGGATACCATGAGTGACCTGTAAAACCTACTTTTTAAATAGTTTTGTATAAGTTTTCAAATAATGGTCGTTCGCCTGCCGTATGTGTCGTTCACCTGTTTTTTTAAAGACAAGTGAACGACATGCAGGTGATGGACAAAATGACAGTTATGTCATCAAAAAAAATTAAGTATTTGGTAGATGAACTGCATATTTATACACATGAAAATAGACCATACTTTACGTATTATAAATTAAAATTAATGCAATAGTACACACGTCAACCAAAATATGGAAGGCAGAATATAGACTACATACCCATTACAAACTCCCGCTCGCCTGAGTGTATTTATCATAATTATTTAGTGCAGCGCACTGACGACCTGTCACTTGGAAAACTGTTAGGTGGCAACTGAAGGTCTCGATTTATGCGGGTTGAGGCAGGGGAAACGAAATAGTAGTCACACAGATGTAATGTTTGTGTCATGACAAGTGAACGACAAAAAATGGCGTGGACAAACTTAAATTGCAAATAATTCGCAACATAAGCATAGTATTATTATTTGATATGGTAGTATTCAATCTTCATCATATATGAAAATAAAATGGAGTACTGAACTTAAGCTAAGTCGGTAAAGTATATGTTTTTATTACAACGAAACATGAGTACCTCGCGTTGGGACACGGCAAGTGACCGACAAAACCTAGTTTTAAATCGTTTTTTTGTCTATTAATATACTTTGGTTTTAATTAAAAGCATTTGGCCTCTATGTAAAAAATGTCTATAGATATGTGTTGATAATTGAATATTTAAAATAATGCGGTGTAAAAAACTTCTTCTAAGACAAACCTGTTGACAGGTGGCGGTGCAAATATTTTGAGAACGAGAATTTAATAAAAAAACTATGCACAGTGATGAAAGTCATATTTTAGTTTTATTATGATTCAGTATTTATTTCGCAAGAAGAACGAATAATGAACATCATTCCGGTAAACAATGTTTTGAATTTGGTTGATGAGAAATTTTTGACAAATCGGTACTGACGTTTGATAATGCCGACGTGTGACGTATGCACGATGCACACTATTGCCATATGAAAGCTGTTTGTTGGGCAGGACCGACACTTGTTAGGCTGTTAGTTAGTTCTTGTCGTAGGAAAAAATAACTTTCTCCAGTAATATATTCTGTGATAGCCCAAAAAAAGGCTGTATTCGATAATTCCCTTTGAATCTACCGTTCTTGTTGAATCACAATGAAAACTTTATTATTATGAAACTCACCGTGCACTGCATTCCCCTGGAACTTGGCCAAATATCGACTTGGCTGTTGGCGAGTTCACAACCACTTGGTCAATTAGTTAGCAGTGTTCAAAAGAGGACGCGGCCGTCGCTCTTTAGAGCTCTTGACTGTGGCCTCTTTCAGTACAATAAATAATTAATAAATACTAAGGGACAGTCTTACACAAATCGACCTAGTCCCAAACTAAGCAATGCTGGTACTATAGGTACAAGACGAGTACATATTCCATAATTATATAAATATATTACCGACGCGATTGGTGCAGTTCGTTGTGAACCTGCCTACTGAGCCGGCAAGTCCTGGGTTCGAATCCCGGCCAAGGCAAATATTTGTGTGATTAACTTGAATGTTCCCGGGTCGCATCGCAACCGTACTATAATGACATTAGTTTCAATACCTGTCAGTTCCGAGGTTAACTTCGTAATATAATTTAATGGAATACTGTGTTTTCCTGACCATTTTTCCTCTTTTAAAGAAACGTAAACAAACCACCCGAATGACATTGACATTTGACAAACCATCATAAAATCATTGCCCGTGTAATACATTTCAGTGAAATGCCGCAACATGGCGTATCCTCATATGCGTGGTCGGGCTTTATAGGCATTGATTTCATCTATCAATAACTTTGAGGCCCCATGTCGTAAAACGGGTTTACAGATTTTAGCAAATTTTGGTATGGTGCTAGCTGTACGTCAAAAAATGTACATAGAATAAACCATAAATAGGACTTCCGGTTTGTGACTTAAGATGGCCGCATGCGTTTAAGTTGCGTTGTTCATTCATTTTTGTTGTTCAATGTGTAGTATTGATAGCGTATTGTGCAGTGATCTAACGTATGAGTGAATAGCTAATGAAGAATTCAACTTGAAGCGTTCATAGCCCTTCCTGGGTCAAGGCCCGATAGTCCGCGTGGTTTTTTGTAAATCGCTATCACTTTACAAAAAGCAAAACCTCACCGAACAACGGCATGCTCTACGAGCAAACTTGAAATTGGCGAAATCATCATTAACCTGATGGAAGCCATTTTTTAAAATTAGAATTAGAAACCATAAATACAAAGATCAAAGCTTAAAGAAAATTGAAAAAGGAGCTACCTGATGGAAGGGACCGGGAATCGAACCCGGTACCTCTGGATTACCGGTCCAGCGTGTTAGCCACTTCGCTACCCTCGCTCCCGCTCTTTAAGCTTTGATCTTTGTATTCATGGTTCAAATAAAAATTGTGGTGTACCCACATTAAAAAAATGAGACATTACATTCATGTTTCATAAATATTGATGTACATAGAATAGTTTTTACCGGATAATGGTAGAAAAGGGGAGTTGAGTATTGTTTTAGTTATGATATAAAACTTACACAATATTTTAAGAAGCGACTCCATAAAATGCTATTTTAAGTTCAACCACGAGCATTCTCTTTAGAAACCACTAAAACATTATATCCTACTGTTCTGATACAGTAAATGGGTCATAAAACACCGATCATAAACCCTTTACATCATATTTTCCTGTTAAAAGGCCATAACAGCTGGACATTCCTTTGAGACATAAGACGTTTTGTAATTAGTGTAGTTTACTTGAGTAATTATCTAGGATTTATGTCTAAATATAGCACCTCTGTAGTCTCGGCACGTATAGGTGTTTCAGCTTGTTGGTGCCAAGCTAAGCGATATTTATGTGGGTGTTATGGAAGGTCTAATAAATATATATAGGATCCCTTCAAATAATGTATCGCAACTTGTGGTCTTGGCCCAACAGCGCTTTTATTTATATCGCTACTAGAAAATGCTTATGAATTTCGTTCGCGCGGCAAAATAGTTAATGGGTGAATTTTGATTTTGCTGTCAAAATCGGCAACGAAATAAAAATTGGCTCTAATATCTAACTTTTTGTTTTTCAAGTTTTCATAGCATGTAAGTGCCTACCTAATGTTTTCGAGGCTTTTTTTATACAAACGTCGATTTTTTGTTAAGACAAAATATTTAATTGTCATCTGATATATTACATGATACATGTATCATACATGATAATGCATAATGCAAAAGGGGTCAATAACTTCGTAGAAATCATATTTCTTTGCATCCGTAAACTATTTGATATTGTTATAAAACAAACTTAGCCTCCTCTAATCTAATCAATAGGATGATATTTGCAAGAATTATGAAAAATGTATGACTATAGAGGAATAAATATTCTGCGAAATGATTTTTTGGCGAAGTTAAACATTCAGCGAAATAAGTTTCTAAGTAACAAAGCACTCCCATGCAAAAGTTCAGCTGTTCACACTGCCGCTCAGAACTCACGCTGAGAAACTAACCAGCGGTTATTTTACCGTTTTGTAATAGTTGTCATTGTCATCCATAGTTTCTTGAAACAGACAGAGTGACGCGTGTCACAATTACGCTAGAAGTGCTGTTACGTTTCCTAAGAAATAATTACGCCATATCCACACATGATTGACATAAACCACAACATTTCCCAATAACCTCATTACATCAAACACGATATCAACATGTTTTAATTAGGTTCTAAAATCAGTCCAAGTTTACGCGACGACATTGGAAATGTTATGAACTTTTATCTTTCCTTCATAACTGATTTCCATCTAATCGTACATGTGGGAAGGTTGAAATTCCAACGGCAAGATCAGCAAATAAGTAGGGATGGAAACACGGGTTTGTAATGGGATTTATATATGGAACGGGATTTCCCGGTGGTTTTGATACTTTGCTTAGATTGATTGATAACTTCGACAATAAAATATGTAACGGAGTGAAATAATAGTAGATGGTTTGAACGGGCTAAAATAAGCCATAGTGATAGTTGTTGCATTGATTTTTTTAAATAATTGATTCTTTCAAAATATTATATTCTCCTTATCTTTATCAAATTATCACAGACAACGAAATACATTATTAATAAACATTAAAATACAATAAACAAGTGCTTCAGTAAAAAAAACTGTCCATTCTGCAAATTCTTAAAATTATATAATATCATTACTACGAATAATTATCAAATAATGATATTAATGTTAAATATAAATGCAAAATTTTACTAACTACATTGCAGGCGGGACCCACGAGCTCTACTTATCCGGAGTAGTGCTCTGACCCCTGAGCTACCACGACGCACTATCTATCTATCAGCCACAGACGTCCACTGGTGAACATAGGCCTCCCCCATGACTCGCCACAAAGTGCGATCCCGAGCAGACCGCATCCATTGATCGATGCACATCACGTGAAATTAAGCAATATACGCCAAAGCACCCATCTGCACCACTTTTTTTATTTAACTATACTTTTATGATGTTTCACCCCACATCCTCTTACCATCTAATCCTAAATATTGGAAATAAAATGTCTGAAAAAAAAGCGAGATTTTTACATCGATCGGTCGGCTAGATACAAATAACGGGAATTCTCGTTATTTTCGTTCCCAACGCTAGTCCCAACTGACGCCCGTAGCAGTGCTACGAACTTTTAAGTAAAGTGCTACGCCGTAGCAATATGTTACGATATTACTTAATTTATTTGGTCGGTAAGTTTGCGCGGGTTGATTATAAAGATTCCAAACGTAATAAGGCAGTTCGAAGTTGGATTTAAGCCGTTTTCCAGGTTTTATTTGATGTAAAAGCAACGGAATATGGAACGCGAGGACCTAGAGAAGAACATTAGAAAGAAAACTACCGTCAGTCTCAGACATATTGAGATACATAAACGGGCTTACTCACATCGTAGAAGTCGAATAACACTGATCTGATCACTGATGATCGGGCTCTCCGGATGATGAATCGCGTACCGGTTAGAATCGTGTCGAGTGTTATTTATCTTAACATATTTTATGTATTACACCGTTTATGTATTTTAACATAGAAAGACGTGGTTCATAGCTCGAAGAATTACAAAACTGAGCTTTTGTGGGGTCTTGAGTAGCGACCCAGAAAACGCAGCGTGGCTTGATCTCTACAAGATGGACGATGGATGTCTTAAAGAAGGTTGAGCGTCAGCTAGATGCGTGCGGAACCTTTCATGGTGGCAGTCGTTTTCAGGATGTTTTTACGTCTAATTTAAACCTAATCATCCTCGATTTAAGCAAGCTATATCGACCAAGGTTGCTAAGATATAGCTCAGACAGTCGCTAAACTTAAGTGGCAGTGGGCGGGGCATATTGCTCGTAGAATCTATGGCCGTTGGGACAGAAAGTTGAGTGGCGACCGGCGAAGACGCAGCGTGGGAAGGCCCCCAACAAGGTGGACCGACGACCCTGGTTGGGATCACGGGAAATATTGTCCAGCAGTGGACGTTTATCGGCTGATATGATGAATGGTGATGATGATTCTCGATTAGGTTTAAATTAGACGTTAAAACAGCGTATGCCAAGGAAACACTAGGGTTGGCTCATCAAACGGTTCAAAAGGTTTAGCTACTTACTTATCTAGATTCCCGGTGATTGTTGGCTCATTCTTCGTACACCACATTGGCTTGGCCGTTCAGTGAGATAACGCGGCCAACCTTACGGGCAGCTTGCCCAATTATAGCGACAGAGGTACCAACCGAACAAGCGTCAATCCGGCCCAGGGATAGTGTCGCTACAAACAGCTTCCATATGTTATACCTACGTCATATATTTGAATTATTAAACGTCAGTAGCGATCAAAACATTGTTTACCGGAATGCTGCTCAATTCTAATTCTTCTTGGAAATTAAATACCGAATCCTAAAGAAAAATAAAATGATTTTCATCACTGGGTTTATTATGAAAACATTACTTGAAGTTTTGCGGAATTTTTAGTTCTGTTTCGTCTTTGTTTACATCAGTGACATTCACTGTCTTTCATCGGTAGTTACCAGAAATGGTTGAAAGTAAAATAAATTAATACCTACCACTAAAATCCGCAATATGGTGTGGGTTGAAAAACATCCTGTTGGGCTATATATATTTACTCATATGTATTTAAAGATTAAATCCCAATAGGCTAATTTCTATTTAACAAATAAACTAGCCTCAAAAATGCGGCATTGATAGCGTAGTCGGTAGGAATCCTAAGTTTTACGAATTAAATCTATCCCAAAATTGTTCATGTCATTATATGCCTAGTGTTTTTTCGTGTTCTTTTCGGGGTCCCCACATTTTAAGACTTCTTTATATCAAAAAAATAATTATAAAAGCTCTCCATTGTTTAGTTGAAACGCTATGTTTGTTCTAAGCCAAAGACTTCTGTATAAACCAGCTAAATAGAACCATCCTTAGATAGAATAGAATATAAGGTTTATTTGCTGAAATACTTAACATTAGGTACACAGCCTTATTGTAATTTTTACATAGTCTAGTATTCTGTCGAAACATGTCGACATGCAAAATTAAATCAGAAATTACAAATTAATGCATGCAACATGAACAATAATAATAAACCGCTAGGCTAGGTTTGTTATAATAAGTTTTACATTTTATATTTTACTATTAAAATCATAATCACTACATAGTAAAACAAAGTCGTTTCCTGCTATCTGTCTGTCTGTCTGTCTGCCCTATGTATGGTTAGATTTTTAAAACTACGCAACGGTTTTATGCGGTTTTTTTAATAGATAGAGTGATTCAAGAGAAAGGTATATATATATATATATATATATGTATAAAACATAAATAAATTGATAAATAAATAAATGCATAATTTATCAGCATTTCACCCATGCGGGTTGGGTCGCTAGTTAATTATAAGAAAAAACTGCCTTCAAAGACTATTTATCTCATCAAAGTAGGTTGAAAATTCACCTTTAACCTTCAGTACCCTTAACGACCTAGATTGCTAGGTATGCTATCGGCTTCGCATTTTCTTTTTTATTATAATATTAGGCAGTCGTGGACGGGTCAGTGCGCTTCCAATGGGTTGAAAAATTGCAACATAGAGCTAGGAACTTAAAGAAGTGTCGTTGTATTTATTGACGCACTTACCTTAACTCGTATGTATGTATGTAAACACTTTATTGTACACAACAACTGGTTATAAATACATTGATAACAAACTAAACATGTACAAAGGCGTACTTATCCCTATTAGGGATCTCTTCCAGTTAACCTTTGAGCAATTGAAGAAATGGGTATTTAAAGAAAATAGGCAAACTACACTGCGTACAAACGAGATATCTATATTATACTTAATAAAACTATGAGTATATAAACTAAGTAATAATTAGGGAATGCAATCCCGATCCCGCGGGATCCCGATCTCGCGAGATCCCGTGTAATTTTTCGGGATCAATCCCGACGCATAATATGACGGGATCCTGTTCGGGATTGGGCGGCAGTCGTCAGCGACGCTAGACACGTCCACTCGGGTCTACTACTACTAACTCTGCGAGCATCTAAAAGTCCATTTACACGTGTATTCACGAGCTTAGACCGATTAGAGTCTGTCATAAAAAAGGAAATGCATTTATTTGAGTGTGGAGGAACAAGGGGGAGATTTTTGCAGTTTGCAAATAATTGCTTCACCACGCTGTTGCCAACCAGTGTTGAGTCGGAGAGGGCATTCTCAGCAGCTGGGTACATTGCAACGGATGTAAGATGCCGTTTAGCAGATAACACTCTTAATACCCTTTGTTTTTTAAGAAGTCACTTTGTAAATCACCTATAACCTGTAATACTCTCTAATTCCTTATTGTTTTGATTCTTATTTCTTATTACAGTTATACTAATTGTTTTGATTGCCTTTGTTAATTTTCAAGTTTTCTGTCTATTAAATATATGTTATTTTAATTAACGTCACCATCACAAACATGCCGTTATTATCGTTTTCATTCAATCGAATTTTACTTTTTTTTTATCTATTCGGGATCCCGAATATTCCGGGATCCCGCGGGGTTGATATTTCTAATCCCGCGGGATCTCGAATTTGCAATCCCGAGTCGGGATTGCATTCACTAGTAATAATACACATATATTTATACTATTTATAAGATATATATATCTACATATAATACATAATAAATGCGTAACTCGTCGAGCGTCGTCGCTGGCGAAGGTACTTGGCCTGTCTGACCTTATGTAGCGACATAAAAAAGATAATTCAATAACCTTCAAAGAGTCTATTTCAACGATTTGTTCTCCGGTTTTCAATTAAGTATTATAGCAATCTTTATTTTGAGATTTATAAAAGTAGAGACAACGTTTTGGTTTTCATTAGGTACATTATCGATTCTTGATTCATAGACAAACCCTCTACGACTCCAGTAACATTTGCAATCCCATTTCCAGAGTACTTAATTATAATAGTAAGTTTGGAAGTCCTTTAGTTCAGAGACGAGTCAACTGTTTCAACTAACTAGCCCCCATAAAACAAAGTCATATATCTCTGAAAATTAAGGTGAGTTACGTCCTTGTTCCGCCAAAGATGAACTATGAAAGTTAGACAATTTGTGGTAAAGTTTGGAAAGGATCTGAAGTCGGAATGAAGTTAGTTATGTAATGTGTAAAGATATGGAGACGAGTTCTTGTTAGCGAATGTTAGTTCAGAATAAAATGTTTATTTTGGACCCACGAAAGGAAATTTACAAGTTCTGATCCGCAATGTAGGCTTCGTCATATGAGTATAACAACAAATCAGCAACAGGCTTCGTTATATAGAAACCCAAGGATTGGCTTCATCAATTGTTCAGAATTTGTACTTGTTTCTTTTGTTTGAAGAGTACACGTGTATGTTTTGTTTATTTTGATGTTACCTCAGTACTTCCACGACTGGCTTCATCAATTGTTCAGAATTGACACTTGTTTCTTTTGTTTGAAGAGTCCACGTGTATGTTTTCTTTATTTTGATGTTACCTCAGTACTTCCACGACTGGCTTCATCAATTGTTCAGAATTGACAATTGTTTGCAGAGTCCACGTGTATGTTTTCTTTATTTTGATGTTACCTCAGTACTTCCACGACTGGCTTCATCAATTGTTCAGAATTGACACTTGTTTCTTTTGTTTGAAGAGTCCACGTGTATGTTTTCTTTATTTTGATGTTACCTCAGTACTTTCACAACTGGCTTCATCAATTGTTCAGAATTGACAGTTGTTTCTTTTGTTTGAAGAGTCCACGTGTATGTTTTCTTTATTTTGATGTTACCTCAGTACTTCCACGACTGGCTTCATCAATTGTTCAGAATTGACACTTGTTTCTTTTGTTTGAAGAGTCCACGTGTATGTTTTCTTTATTTTGATGTTACCTCAGTACTTCCACAACTGGCTTCATCAATTGTTCAGAATTGACAGTTGTTTCTTTTGTTTGAAGAGTCCACGTGTATGTTTTCTTTATTTTGATGTTTCAGTACTTCCACGACTGGCTTCATCAATTGTTCAGAATTGACACTTGTTTCTTTTGTTTGAAGAGTCTACGTGTATGTTTTCTTTATTTTGATGTTACCTTAGTACTTCCACGACTGGCTTCATCAATTGTTCAGAATTGACAATTGTTTCTTTTGTTTGAAGAGTCCACGTGTATGTTTTCTTTATTTTGATGTTACCTCAGTACTTTCACGACTGGCTTCATCAATTGTTCAGAATTGACACTTGTTTCTTTTGTTTGAAGAGTCCACGTGTATGTTTTCTTTATTTTGTTGTTACCTTAGTACTTTAGCGATAAGATCGCCTATTGTTTACCCCTATAGTCTATTGTAACGCTAAGTATTATCTGGATTTGTATTTCTTTCCTGTTGAGGCGTGCTATAAAGTGTATTCTATCTATCTATACTTAGAAATTAAAAGTAGGTAATTGACAAAAATCCGTAATAATTTCACGAGAATCATTTGATAAATATGACAACAGCCGAGACGAGAACATCCGGCCGGGACGAGAAGGCCGGACAGACATCTAGGATGGCACTCCCGGCGCGTTAGTTTTTGGATCCGGACATTTTATAAACTAGGGTCAATAAAAAGTACCCAATTTTCCGCACAAACTTGATGTCCTTTTCTTTTGTTGCTAGCTCTATGGCAGTGACATTTTTAGAGTGGTCACGCAAGAGCGGGTCAGCAAATAAGAAGGCACGAGTAAGTAGCAAGTAGATAGGCAGGTAGGCAAAAAATATTGAACCCTCGTAAATACCTAACTGAAATAATATCAAACTACTATTTTCTCAGATACCTACTTCAGGAAGAACTATTATATTAATCTGTGCTTCAGGATCATAGTTACGATAATCGTTATTTTACTATTAGGTAATGTAATTAACATCCATAGGAAACGGGGATCAGTCGCGGTGGCGGCCAAGCGGCGCTCCTGACGATGAATCGCAAAACGATTCGAATTTTTTACACTTTTCTCTTGATAGGTAAAATTTTAAATGGTGAGTCGTATTGCTCTTCTTTAATCTTATCTAATAAGTAAAATTCAGTATCGAATCAAAAGGAAAAACATGAAAAGATTCGAACAATTTGAAAACCCGCAATACGTTGGGAATCTCTAATCGAAATAAACATCCTTTTACAGCCAGTCAAAGGTTTTAAAACTGTTTTAAAGAGAATTCTTCTTGTTTCTCGGTTAGACACGATTTCCGCCCGTTCGTTTAAGTACAAGAAAGTATTTAAGGCGCAGTTGTGGGAAGTGTTTTGTAAAATGCTAGTTACAAAACTCTACTCCTATTTTTGTACTAGTTTTTGTAAGGTCATAAAGAACATTAAATTCCACTCTTTATTAAATATAGATACTTATTTAATACACAAAAGAAAACTTATCGTACAAAAGGCAGACTTAATGCCATGAGGCATTATAGGGGAACAAAACACATACACAAATCGGTCTAGTCCCTAACAATCCTTTGTTAGGGACTAGACCGATTTGTGTATGTGTTTTGTTCCTATGCTTGTATATATATATATATATATATATATATATATATAGTCCTCCTCGTTGTGTCCGGCGACAGCGACTCCGTCAATTATTCGTGTCCGGGTTATGAAAGGCTCTGATGTCACTCGCAAAACCAAACTTCGTCTTGAAGATGCGATTACAAGGTACGCAATGAAGTTGTCCAGCAAGTCGTAATTTTAAACCATTTCTTTATTTTGTTGTTACCTCAGTACTTTAGCGATGAGATCGCCTATTGTTTACCTCTATTTTACCTCTATTTTATACAGGCTGGAAAGTAAGCAATAGATGGATCATGGACGAGTAAGTTCGAGGGCCGACCCCACGAAGTTTTGTTAATATATACCATCTATGATAATAATTTCGAGCTGTGTCATGTAAAATATTGTTTTGTCAAAATAGTTTCATAGATAATCTTGTAATATATTATGGTAGATTGTAACATTCCAATTTACGTTTAAATTTCTTGCAATCTCTGCAAATTGTCTTTCCACAGCGGTTGTCTCGACAGCAATTTACAAAGTTATTTATTGACTGTTTCTCGAGGCAAGAAGGTCTGTGAACGGTCTGTTAAGTGTGTTTTAGTGTACTAAATAGACAGCCACTTAGCTCACTGGTAATGGCTTTAATGTGGTCTGAGTGGAATGTACTATCGGCTGCAAAATTGCATGGACCCCCTTGAGGCGATAATGGCTTGGACGGCTGTAGGCAAGGTTTGCAGTTAACAAACTAGATGGCGTCTTTGTGTCCAAAGCTGTCGATTTTAATGGCATAATTGAATATAATAGGCTTATAGTCAATAAAAATCTTCTACTATTTAATAATCTAACCGGACAAATTAAAATATACATTTATCATCAAATTGAAAATAGCTTACACCGAAACCGTCCGTCCACCCGTCTTTTTAACTGGCAACCCAGTTCGTTTAACTATGTTGCCCTTCTAAAACCGCTCGCGTTATTTCAAAGAAACCCATCGTTACAGATTCTTTTGACGCCATTTTATACAAAGTAAGTTCGTAATTATAAAATTACGAATGTTTTTATCCACGGTTTCACGGTTTTATAAACATATGCCAAAAAATTATCAGGAATGAATATGAAGTTTACGTAGTTTATACACAAGAGGTGTGATTTAATAAAACTTCAATTAAATCACAGAAAATTAAATGTAAAGGAAATTTAATTATTTAGGCAATATGCGGGGTTATCGTAAGAGTAAGTCATGTTTATCATTACTCTTGTCTTAAAAAAAAACGAGGACATGAGTAATAGACACTAATTCGTGTCATTTATTTGTATAAAGCTTTCAAACCAAATAATACCTACCAATTTCATGGTTATGAGGTTTTTATCAAAAAGAAAACATAGGCTCTCAAATTAAACATATACCTAGGTAATTTATGTTTGTGCTTAAGATGTTTGGAACACTACAATTGGAATAATACAAATGTGGAAATCAAAATGTTATGTTACATCATAATTTTTAATATAAAAACATAACACGATATTTATGCAGATATTCGTATGAAAATATTGAGTGTTAAATCAGTTAGGATTCTACAATCAACAATTTAAAACATGACCTGAATTCATAGGTATAGGGATCAATCTAATTGTATAATATAGCCTTAAACTCATGTCAAACTCTAAACAGTTAAACAAACTTTTTAATCACTGGGGTTTATAGTCGCAAAGTCAAAATAATTTATTTCAGACAGTGGTCCATAATATGTTAGTTACATTTACAGAAAACCCCACCAGAACGGGCGCGATTTTTGTTACTATAAAATTAACTAAACAGGACTAATAGATCTACAATAATAAAACAACTAAAAATCATAGTTTCTTTATTACTTACACAGCATGTTTTTTGTTTCATGTAATTCAAGGGAAAAACAATACCACTACTTAACGTTTTGTTGAAGGTAAAAAGCTTAATTATTCGTTTCTGAAATCAGAAAGAGGATTGAAGCTTCACCTTAATCAAAACAACATTTGTTTATTTTATTAGTGAATCAATTTTAAAGACAAAACTGAGACCGGGTTATATAAATAGTTATATTTCGATTTTAGTGTTTTAAACGCTTTTGCTTGTCATTTATCAATTAGCTATAGAAAATTCTCGTGATGTAAAAATATTGTAATAAACTCAATACCTATCACAAAATGGTGTAAAAATATTAAACATGGTTTTTCACTCTTTTTGTTATATTAGAAGCAATTATCATGTTCATGTTCATAATAAATACTAAAAAAAAATATATATATATATATATTTTTCGATTTCAAACAATAATGAATAATGTAGCATGTTGCAGAATTAAAAAAATATTGTTTTATTTACTAATGTAACCCGGTCTCCGCTAATTGCCATCTTTTGCATTAATAACTAGTATAGCCACCATTTTTGTCTATAACGGCTTGCAAGCGGGAAGGCATCGATTCTATTAAATGTTCACACAGTCCCGAACCACGAATACTATCCCATATTGTAGCACAGTGCGTCTCCAATATTTCTGAGATTCGCTCATTTCGGTTATCCCAACGTTGAACGATAACACCCCATAAATTTTCTATGGGATTTAAATCAGGTGATCTAGCGGGCCACGACACGACATTTATATCTTTGTGCTGGCGAAACCACTCACGCACATTTTGCGAACGATGTATAGGACAGTTATCTTGAACAAACGTAATTAGTGGTAATTCTCCTTCTGGATAGACATTCCTAACAGTTGGTAACATGATTTCTTCCAGCACATTTAAATTGTCACCACTTTTCGCCCTACTCGGCACTCGGACCAATTCTCCCGGATCAGCCGCACTCATCCAACCCCACATGTTCACAGTTATACGACCTGATTCCATATTAGGCACTACGTGGTCAGCGTCATACCGAGTGTTGTCGCGACGCCATAAGCTTAGACGTCCATGTTGACTCGATTTAAATGTTTTTTCATCGGTAAAGATGACATTGCTCCAATCATCATTTAAGTGCTCCCGGGCGAACTTTAATCTCTCTTCTTTGTGATGTGGGGTTAGCAAAGGTTTGACTGCATGCCTACGATGATGCAATCCTTCACTATGAAGGACACGACGAATAGTATCCACACTTGAGTCACATAAACGGGCGTAATGTCTTATTGGTTGAAAGCCGTTTGCTTCATACTCCCGTACTAACATTTCACGCTGCTGTGCATCAATCAGCCGTGGTCGACCACTTCTTTGGCGGTGCAATAATGACCCTTCTTCTCCGAATCTCCGCACCCATAAAGCTACCGTTTTTTTCTGCAACAAAATTTAGGAATATATAATAATTGATAAAATATAAAACAGATATCGTTCAAATATAATTATTATGTTTGTATTATATATAAAAATATACTTCGAACCTTAAAACAACTACTTACATTTACACCGGTTTCTCTGGCAATTTCTGCCATATTTTTGCCTTCATTATGCAAGGCAATGATCTGTGACCTTTTCACTAAATCGATATTGCAATGAGAACTCATTTTAATATTCGATAAGTAATAAAAAGCAATAATAAAAGACAATCAAATCAACGGAACTAGCTACTGTTAGCGGACGAACTGTTTTGTAATAAAAACTGGAACGGTATATATTTGATGTTCTAAATCTACCCTCTAAGTAACTATGAGTGTAAGTATGCCAATAGATAATAGTTGCCCATTTCAACAAGAATACCAAATGAATTTACTTACTATTCATTTAATTTGTATTTGTTTAAAATTGCAATTATTTTTTGATAACACAAAAAAATAGATAAGATTTCTTTATCTATTGTTTATTTTAAGTCTTAGTTTTTAATTTTTACTTTAAGGCTTTATTTAAGCTTTTCCTTTGCTATTACAAATTGTTATTTACATTAAAAAAGTATTAGTACTAAACAAAATTCTTGTTTTTCTTGTAAACTAAAGTTATTCTGAGTATGATAATGAATTTCGTCAGCTTTCATTAAGTCTCGCTGGCTTGGAGGTTGAATACATCTGTCTCGATGTCGGAGGGTCCATGTTCAAATCTTCGCAATAATTATGAAGAAATACAATGTTTTTGGGTGTTGTGTGAATCTTCGTTGGTAGATTAAAATATGATTTGTATTTATTCATCCTTACAAAATAACATAAATGGCCGAAGTATAGCATTCTATAATTTCTGGATGTTGGACAAGAACGACCATAATAATAATATCATGTCAGTTAAATATTGGATTTGCGGGAGAAAACATATTTTATTTTATATTTGGTTGTTATCAGTGCCATCTAGTGGGATCTTATTAAACTAATGAAGTACGTGACATAGCTCAACCGTCTTGACTGGCTTCAAAGCATTCGCGTTTAAAAAGGGGTATGCACTTTTGCTGCCGATAGCCTACATTATTCGCAATACAGTATTTTCTTAGTAGTTTTAGTTCTAGAATTTAGAACAATTTCAAATGTTTTACCACGGTCATCGTCATCAGAGTGTTGGCACTTATATTAGGCGGAGCACATCGCTCGTAGAACCGATAACCGTTGGGACAGATTCTTAAGGGGAAATACCGTAGCTACCTTTTCCATACAAACTGAGGTTTTGTCTCATCTGTTTCCTAATCCAAATAAAATTTGTGTATCAGGCGTCCATTTTTGGCCAAAATTCCGCTGCAAACGGCCGCCTACTGGCCAAATTCTATAATAATTTGCGCCAAAATGATTATCACACAAAGTTCATTTTATTTTTAAATTATTTCTCATAATAAAAGGTAAAACCTTCCATCTATTTAACTGCCGTGATTTTGCGATTTGCCAAACAAAGACAAGCACTTCAGGCATTGATCAACCTGTATACCAGCCCAACTTACACTTTCAGTCCCTCAACTCTAAACCGCTCCACATTACTATGAAAAAGATTCTCGAGCAACTGCATTTGAAACGCGGTCTTCTATTATTTGCCAAACTTACACTTTCGCTCCCTTAACAGTAAACCGTCCCACATGATTATGGAAACGGTTCTCAGTCAGCTGCATTTGTATCGTAGTCGTCTATTGTTTGCAGGGAAATCGGGTGAAAAATTGGAGAAGGAAGGATTGCCGGCATTTCGTGTTAGCATTCCTTTAGCAGGATTTCTGTAAATGGCGGGTTAGCCTGTTTATACTGATTTACTTTTTATAGGGTTCCGTGTTAGTAGAGAATATTTGTAGGTGGCATCGACCAATAATTAGACATGTCAATTTTTTTTGAGGTTGTACCTATATCGATTCTATTGTTTATTTGGATCAAATATCTATATAGGGGGCTTAGACAATGTTGTGGACAATTAAATGTAAGAAAGAAAGAAAGAAAGAAAAACATTTATTCGGGGACAAAACATAATTGCGCAGAAAAGTGACAAACAAAGAAAAAAACTAAACATAAAAACTATAAATAACTACTTAAGCTAATTATGTTATGAGTGCCTCGAAACGGTCCCACCTCAGCATAATGCTAGCTCCCGAGAGAGCCAGCGCTGATCTTCCGGTGGGACCATAGGTGGCGCCACGGCACGGCACACGAAATACAGATCGCGCTCAGATTGCATTTAACCTGAACGCGACGTCCGACAAGCAAATGCTGTCAGCCTGTCACTAGTGTCACTGTCAATAATAAAATTGCATTGCAGTAACTCAGGTTACTTTCCTTATAACTTTAAACAGCCCAGAATTCTTTATTATAATGAAAATTATTATTAACATTTACACACGAAAAATAGTACAATATATGTACTATAATATGTACTATAATTTACATTTAATTTTTTTAAAATAAAATTCTCTTAAGCATTGCCCACGCTTTTTAGCTAAAATGCTCCTAAAGGAAGATATAAGCAAAAATCTGAAGAAAGTGCCGGTTTTTTCAATATGGCTTTTTAGTACCAGCTCTCGGTCTATGTTAAGGCAGCGCTGCGCTGCACGCAGTCTTAATATGGATATCCTAATCAAAGACCAGGGGCCTCGGAGACGCACAGACATATTTATGGAATGTGAACGTCGATTAAGTCGGTTTGTAGTAGATACAGCTGCCTACTGAGCCGGCGGTCCTGGGTTCGAATCCCGGCAAGCGCAAATGTTTTTTTTTTTTTTTTTTTTTATTTTTTTTTTTATGTCATAGGGGGCAAACGAGCAAACGTATCGCCTGATGGAAAGCGATTACCGTCGCCCATAAACACCTGCAACACCAGAGGAGTCACAAGTGCTTGCAAGCGCCCGGAGGACGAAGATAGAATGCCTCTATGCTAGTAATTTCACCGGCTATCTTACCCCCACACCGGAACACAACAATGCGAACATTGCTGTTTGGCGGTGGGTTAGCAGGCAAGACGGTAGTAACAATCCGGACGGACCCTGCACGAGGCCCTACTACTCCAAAACTCTCGTTTGTGTGATGAACCCGAATATTTGTTCCTGGGTCATGGATGTTACCTGTATATGTATTTATATATTATACATATCGTCGTCTAGTACCCATAGTACAAGCCTTGCTTAGTTTGGCACTAGGTCGATTTGTGTAAGATTGTCCCTTAATATTTATATTTATCAAGTGAACCTGACGTGTTTCAGCACCAGCTCTCGGTCTATGTTACGGCACCGCTGCACGCTGGAGGATATCCTAATCAAAGACGGGCCCTCATTTCCGGGGTTCACGAAGACGTACAGACAGATATATATTTATGATAGAAATTGCAACGAAAGTTTGAATTTATTTTTCTGTATGTGAAAAAATACAAGAGAATACATTAATTAACCGAAATCTGCATGCATATGCCATCCTATTCGTAAAAAAAAACTGTCATTAATGTCAAACTCAATGTACTTTGTTTTTGTAATTACGTAATTAGATTAAACATCAGATTAAAGTAACCTAGATATACATTGTGTCATAGTTTTGGCGTTACAAGTTTTTAGAATTAGTACATTTTAATAAACTAATAATAAAATAATTAGTAACCTCAGGCAAAATATAAAAACAGGATTTAGTCTTTATCTTTTTAAGCGGAAATAGAAAAGTAATAAAATTGTAGTACTTATTAAAAAAAAGAACCGACTTTAAAAAAACTGAAAAGCCAAACATAACCCCGTTCATGTACAGATTAGATTTGAATCACCTTTTGAAGTCGGTGCCAAACCATTCAATCATTACTATGAAAACAAACTTATCTGCTTTGCCCGATGGTTGACTGGTAGAGAATGCCCTATGGCATTAAGTCCGCCTTTTGTACGATTTGTTTTTCTTTTGTGCAATAAAGATTAAATAAATAAAACAGATGCCACGCATGAAGCCTTTAATGATTACTATTTGGTATTTACGAGTATTTTTGTTCGATAAAGAAGTACTTGAGGTTTGGCACCGACTTCAAAAGGCGATTCAATTTTTTTTTTTTGCGTTTCAGTTTTTTTTGCGTTTTAGTTAGTGATTCAAATAAAATACATACAGCGGAGTGATTGGGGAGGTCTTGTTTGCATGCATCTCGATTGAATTATCCCTTAACTCCTAACCGTTAAGGAGTTATACCTTCCATCATCAGCTCAGCTCAGAAGATGACTATCAGACACAAATTAAAAAGTTGTTCATTGAACAACTTTATAATCGCGGACAAACATACATACATACGGGTCAAAATGAAACCTCTTTTTTGAAGTCGGTTAAAATACCAAAACTTCCTAAGTGTAAAAAATACTTTTCTGAAATCCGCATCAAAATCGGTTCAGCTAAACGCGAGATAATCGCGGACAAACAGATGTCTGTTTGTCCGCGATTACATACTTACAGGTCAAACTGAGGACCTCCTTTTTTGAACTCGGTTAAAATATGAATTGTGGGCAATTGATTTATCTCTGAACTTGGTAGTACACACAGAAAAAAAGTGTCAAACAAAAACTTATAACGTCAATCTGACTTATTCTCCTTTCAATTAAAGATTAACTAGAGGCCCGTTGCGGCGTCGAACCGCCGCTAGAATACGGAAATCCGGAAGTGTTACCGAAAATAACTACTTTATCGATAAGAAGTTTTTGGCGAACGAAGAATAAATACTGTAAAAAAACACGTTAAAACTCTGTTTTATATATATATATTTAAAGGGCTTTGTCGCTAAGCGACCACATCGCAATTTCGCAAAATTATTTTTTAAAGACGGTAAAACATGCCAGGCTAGAGCTAGGCCTGATAGCAAACTGCCAGCTTCATCGTGCCAACTTTTTCAACTCTTGTAAAAATAACTTGTGCATTAATGACATGTGATCTGCTGATCTGTTTCACAAATAAAATGCATATTATTCGGTAACATGTTAATTATTCCACATTGCCAACTGGTCCACAATGTCAGCTCGTCTATATTCCCATCTGGGTCACAATGCCAACTTGTCCACACACCCAACACGTCCACATTGCCAACTCGTTCATACACCCAACTCATCTGCATTACCAACTCGTCTATATTACCAATTCGTCTCCATTGGCAACTCGTCCATATTCCCAATTTGTCCACAATGTCAACTCGACCATATTTCCAACTCGTCCATATTTCCAACTCATCCACATTCCCAACTCGTACACAATGCCAAATCATCCACATTGCCCACTCGTCCATAAACCCAACTCATCTACAATGCCAACTCGTCCATATTACCAACTCGTCTTTATTGCCAACTCATCCATATTCCCAACTCGTCCACAATGCCAACTCATCCATATTGCTAACTCGTCCACATTTCCTACTCGTCCATACACCCAACTCTTCTACAATACCAACTCGTCTTTATTGCCAATCTCGTCCATATTATCAACTCGTCCGTATTACCAACTCGTCTTCATTGCTAACTCATTTATATTCCCACTCATCCACAATGCCAACGCGTTCATATTACTTGCTCGTCCACAATGCCAACTCGTCTACATTTCCAACTCGTCCATATTTTCACCTCGTCCACAATGCCAAGTCGTTTACATTACCAACTCGTCCATACACCCAACTCATCTACATTGCCAACTCGTCTTCATTTCCAACTCATCAACAATGCCAACTCGTCCACAAATACAACTCGTCCACATTTCCAACTTGTCCATAGACCCAACTCGTCCACAATTCCAAGTCGTCCACATTTCCAACTCGTCCATGTTCCCAACTCGACGATACACCCAACTCGTCTATACAAACTCGTCCTTATTATCAGCCCGTCTTTATTGCCAACTCGTCCATATTCCCAACTTGTTAATTTTGCCAACTCATCCACATTCCCAACTCGTCCACGTTGACAACTCGTCCGTATTACCAAGTCGTCTTCATTGCCCACTCGTCCGTGTTCCCAAGTTGTTCATTTTGCCAACTCATCCACATTCCCAACTCGTCCATATTCCCAACTCGTCCACATTGAAAACTCGTCCATATTACCTACTTGTCCGTATTACCAACTCGTCTTCATTGCCAACTCATCCATAATGCGAACTCGTCCAAATTGCCCACTTGTCCATGTTCCCAACTTGTCAATTTTACCAACTCATCCACATTGCCAACTCATCCACATTTCCAACTCGTCCATATTCCCAACCCAACTCGACGATACACCCAACTCGTCTACAAATACCAACTTGTCCTTATCAGCTCGTCTTTATTGCCAAATCTTCCATATCACCAACTCGTCCGTATTACAAAGTCGTCTTCATTGTCAACTTGTCCGTATTACCAACTCGTCCATAATGCGAACTCGTCCAAATTGCCCACTTGTCCATGTTCCCAACTTGTCAATTTTACCAACTCATCTACATTGCCAACTCATCCACATTTCCAACTCGTCCATATTCCCAACTCGACGATACACCCAACTCGTCTACAATACCAACTTGTTCTTATTATCAGCTCGTCTTTATTGCCAAATCTCCCATATCACCAACTTCTCTCAGTCTCTCAACTCTTCAGTGCCAACTCGTCCATATTCTCAACTCGACCACATTTCCCATCCCGTCGACATGCAAGCGAAAGGACTTAGTTTTTTCTTGTAAAATACCATTTAATTTACCATGACTCATGCCATTTTCCTTGGTATTATTTTTTTGATGGACTTATATAATCATATTTATAATAATCTATCATAAATTTACTTATTTGAATGACGTTTAAATTAGTTTTACTACATTTTTTCTGCTTTGATTTATTGTAAAACTCTCCTATAAAAATAATCTATTCTTGAATGACGGTCAGTTTTTCTAGTCTTTCGAGTACCAGTCCAACTCGCACTTAACCGGCTTTTTTCTCCACATTTTTAACAGGTATGCGAAAAAAGTTTCCATATGAACATTTTAAAAAGAAAAACAACCTGGCAATTTAGAGCATTGACATAATAGCCCCCAATAAAAAAGACATTAAAAGTTGTCAGAATATGGTTACTGTCATTCATTGTCAACAAACTGTAAAATTATTTTTGCATATTCGTACATCTTTTAAGTGTTGCGGATATTATGTTGTCGACTCAAAAATAATATTTCTTCATGCTGAACAACTTACTCAGGTTTGTGAGCAAATCATGCTTATTATTATTTGGTCATCTTATGTCAAAATAGGGATCACAGGTCACGTGGTTAGCGCACAGTAGTTTTTTCAAATCCATTTTTCAGTACCTTTTCAGGAAAAAATTAAAATTCCAAGAGTTTTATGCACCTCTCCAGCATGAGACGAATCTAATGACATATCATTTATCAAAATCGGACCATAACTGTAGATCTGATGGGATGTACAAAAATCGGCCTCGCGTAATATATATATAGATCGCGAAAGAAAAGCTCCAAGAAAACTTGCAGCACTTGATTTTCCAGTTAATTGGCTGCTAGATCGATTTGACGGCGTCTCATCAATTTTGTAGGTGCCGGCCGCCAGGTATCGATCCTACCAACAGTTCTACACATAAAACACCATATTCAGAGCTGTAACTTATGATCTGTGCCTTCCTATTACTGGGGTATACTTTTTACGACCCTTTTTGTATTGTATTAGTGGTTATTTAGAGTAAGGTTTTATAATATACGTTTTTTGTTAAAACAAGCTATAGCAAACCTTTATTAATAAGTAACATATAATTACCGTTGTTCGTCTATACGAATCAAAGGAGTACAAACTAGAAGGATTTTCGTAATTTTAATAGAAAGTCTCCAAAGCCATTTTTTGCACCCTCATCAAATTAGTTTAGTATCATAATGCCTGTCTTCTGATTTACATGTGTATACTAAAATTTTAACTGTATTCAACGGGGTCAACTAGCGAGATTTGAATCCACACAGACTGAAACATCGAGATCGGTATAGTAAAACTAAGTAAACGCTTGTAAACTTTAATTTAATCTAATTAATCACTCATATCCGGCACGCATCTAAGTCGAGTGAGACTCGAGCATCAAGGGTTCCATCAAATAGTATATATATATATATATATATATATATATATATATATATATATATATATTTTCAAAATTTTCACTTTTATTGCCGTTGAATGGTAATAAAAGTGAACATTACGACGTTACGAAAAAAACGTACCGAACCTTAATAAAATACGTTTGTGGTATAGCACCTTTAATTATTACCTTTTTATTTTCTGTATCTGTTGTGATATTGGCCATACTAATTAATACACTATGCGAAACTTTTAAGTCTCAACCTATTACGGTTCCTTTGGGTAAGGAACTCTAAAACTCAAATCCTAGCTCGTTTTGTTGTTTATTGGCGGCTCATCAAGTCATCGCTTCATCTTTCAAAAAAACCTGACAACAGTCAAGGTACTGTTAATCATATTTCTCTGTACCTGCATTTCAAATTGGACTTTCCATACATAATTCGGTTTGTGGCAAACGTTGTTTGCCGAGGTCATGGTTATAGGCGCACTCAACAATGGAATATTAAATGGCGATCATTGAATTCCATTTATATATATTTTTCCTGGTACACTATACTAGCGGTATAGCGAGGACAGAATGTGATTCTCGTTTTATACCTGCCTCGCTCACTCTTACGTGATCCAGATAAGAACCTTTCAGTTTTCACTCAGCCCGAACCCTGATCTCAGAGCTCACGTACAGTCCGACCAAAAGGAGTAGAAATTAAAAAGTGGCAATACTAAGATACAATAAGATATTTATTGAATAATAACTTATTTTACAGTAATAATAACTATAGCCTAAGACATTCTACTTGGCAAAAAAATTACATGCTGTAGTGTCGTCCCCGTTTTCTTTGATTGATTAGAAAGGGCCGACACTACAGTATTGCCACTTTTTAATTTGGACTCTTTTTGGTCGGAGAGTACCTACCTACTGTATTTCTCATTTACCTTCATTCAAGTGTAAGAAAATTAGGTATAGCACTCCGAAATGACAGGTGTGACTTTTGATATCACCACGCTATGCAATAATACAATACGACACGACACGATACGATACGATACGATACGATACTATACGATACGATACGATACGATACGATACGATACGATACGATACAATATAATACAACAATACTTTATTGCACACCAATAAAAGTTTACAAAAGCAAGTCAAATACAATTTATAAATGACGCTATGATTGGTTGGTTGGTTCTGTCAATCCTTTTCTGTATTGCAAGTGGGTATCATCATAATAGCCCCGATTCAATAAAATCAATTATTTTCATTTTTTTCCGACAAACTAAGATTTATTGTAATGTTGTATAAACGGAATAAATAAGTTACCTTTTTTTAAGTTCATGTAATGGCGAATCAGAGAGCTTGGAGATATCGGCTCGCGTGTTTGTTTTTTGTGCTTTATTGTAATTTGCGACAAACTTAGAGAATTATACACGATGATTTTTAATCGGTGATCAGGTACCAACTTTTCTAACTCAGTAATTGAAGTCGTCATGTTGAAGTCGTAATTACACGAAAACAAATTTTTATGATAATTTATATTTTGAAACCAATTTTTGTCTCAAATTCCTTGTCACCGTAGGTAAAGCCTGACCAGAAATATAGGATGCGCCATATTAGGGAAATTCAGTGGAACTAATTTATTACACTGGCAATAATTTTATGATGGTTGTCAACAATGTCAATGTCATTCGTGCTGGTTTATTTAAAAGACAAATATCTAAAAATACCCAAAGAAAATGCCGAAAACCATTCACAGTCGTGAACGTGATATTATAAATAAAGTGTACACGTGTCTACTACACAAAAAACAGTCGGCAAAAGAGTGCATTCCATTAAAATAATATTACGAGGTTACCATTCCTATGGTACTGACAGGTATTTAAACTGAGGTCATTATAGTGTTGCGATTGGTTGCAAAATTGTTGCCATATAAATCTTGTAAATTGCGCCCTCTTGACAATCCTCATATATTTCTGGTCAGGCTTTACTAATCTGTATCGGTGAGCTTACAACCTCACTAATAACTTGTCATTGTCATTGTCATTGTCATTACATAAACAAAGTCGTAGAAAATTTCATAAAAATTCCCGCCAAAGCGATGACACTTGACTTAGGTATCGTACTTCAATGATTTATGTAGGATGACCATGTATCTAGTGGTTATTATGTTTTAACTTTTAATTAATTTAACAGTGAGGTAATTGCGCGAGACCTCGCGTATTAAGTTTAGTTTTAGCTAAATATTAATATTTTTCTACTCCTAATCACCGATTAAGAATCATCGTGTATACGCAGATAATGATACTGTAAATTCAAACAGCTAAATAAATTATAACAGTTTTATTTTCACGACATTGTAACAATATTTTTAACATTATCACTTAATATTGAACACACTACATTGAACACAATTAACAAAACACTTCACAAATAACTATTCAAATAAAATATAGCACACACATACATAATAGTGAGCAACATAGCTGACTCGCGAACTTCTTGAGATGCATTTCCACCCCTCATTTACCTGAAAAAAGATGAATAACAACATGGTATAAAAAAGAAAGTACGGCATTCCGGAATGACAGGCCAGACTTGTGACGTCATCACCCTATGATTGGTTGGTTGGTTCTGTCAATCCGTTTCTGTGTTGCCAGTAGTATATAATATTACTCCTCGATTCCCTTGGTAAAGCCTGACCAGAAATATATGAGGATTGTCAAGAGGGCGCTATATATATAAGATTTCAACCAATCGCAACCCACTATAATGACATTAGTACCTGTCAGTTCCACTATGTTAACCTCGTAATATCATTTAATGGAATGCACTCTTTCCCTCATTGATTTTCGTGAAGTAAACAGGTGTATTTATGATCTTACGTTCACGACTGTGAATGGTTATCGGCATTTTCATTGGATTATTTTTAATATTTGCCTTTTAAAGGAACCACCACGAATGACATTGACATTGTTGACAAACCATCATAAAATCATTGCCAGTGTAAGAAATTAGTTCCAGTGAAATTCCGCAATATATTTACCTGTATTCACTGCACACCCCAGGTTCTTCAAATTATACGGAATGACTTGGGATGTTCCTTAAATTACAAGGTAGGTTTTACAGCAAATCAACCATGTATTTTGCTTCGTGTAATCATAATTAGCAGACCTTGAAATACAAAGGGCAACATTTAATGACAGCTGCTAGCAGCTAGGGATGCCTTTATCGATAAACCCAATTATCGATACTTTTTCCAGTTGCTTTATTGGTCGCTCCAAGTTTTGTTTATATAAATAAAATTTTATTGGAAGTACAAAAACAGCAACATAGGCAATTCTGTTTTTTCTTTATTTTAAAAGGATTTTTGAACCCTCACTTATATTATTTTCTTCATTCCGAACACATGGACAATTGTTTCATAATAAGTGTCCAAGTAGGTAACCTATTTCTATCTTATTATCTCATGAGGTTTGATAAAGAGATAATAATATCTGTCTCGTAGTGCAATGGTATTCATAGCCTAGCGATCATTTAAAATATGCTCTGAGTGTACTTTATAATCTTCTCTA
The DNA here is from genome assembly GCA_905147355.2 of Apotomis turbidana. Lineage (NCBI taxonomy): Eukaryota > Metazoa > Arthropoda > Insecta > Lepidoptera > Tortricidae > Apotomis > Apotomis turbidana. Next base: position 14,865,255 of record LR990301.1, on the reverse strand, counting down.
GAACAGTACATACTTACACAAAAATACACGCTCACAAAACATGCTGGGTGCGATCACTATTATATAGGAAAAACATCGATTATTGAGCTTATTATTTAGCTTCGATTATTTAGCTTACAGGCCATTCCTTGCTGCTAGCTGTCATTAAATTTTGCCCCGTATATTCCGAAGTCTGATAATTAGCATACAAGGCCGTGATTGTGCGGACATTAACCTTGTAAATAGTTTTGTTAAACATGTCTAATAAATAATAATAACCCACCCATTCAAAAAATGCTAATAGCACCCTAGACCCTGTAACCTTTATGGAGCTTGTCTAAAGGGACAGCTATTACTGGCCTCACCACCGTGGATTAATACGGATAAGACCCTGTTGAAGAACTCTACACGAACTCGGTTCATTCCTCGACAACCATCCCCTGAACGCAAGTCGTCTTTCCCATGTCTACAGCTTTATAGATGTAATAATTTGTCCTAACAACAAACTTGATTATTACTTCTCAAGATTGTATCCTTTAAACGTGATTGCCGAAGTCAATTAAATTTAAAAGTTTCATTTTAGGACGAAGCTGTCACACCGGTGAAAGATGATTCACGTGTATCTATCTATATACGAAAGGTTAAATAATGTAATAGTATATTTTAATTGTCATTTGGACGAGCTCCCCTTACTTTGAATAAATAATGTTGATTTTAGCTTGATTTAGTTTTATTTCACCCACAAACTAATGATCACAATGAAAGTGAAAGCTAGAGTTGTAAGGAAAGAAAGTGATATGACACTTCTCATTTTGACATACAGATACTTAACTGATGATAATGATGAAATGGCTACTATTAGAAATAGGTTTTTGCCATAACATTTAGTATTGGGAAGTTTTCCCGCGCATTTCGATCTGTCACTTTCTGAACGATGACACTTGTTTAAATTTACCGGTTACGTGTTTTAGTTCACTGGGCCAACCGCCGGGCGCTGTAGTATAGTATATTGGTATGCGTGTGTGTGTATGTCGTATTTACTTGTTGGCGATTAGCGTTCTTCTCTTGAGTACCTACTTATATTCTTTGGATATGATAGACTATCCCGCTAGGTGTACATACTTTGTGTAGATCACATCGGTACTATAAAGGAAGAGCACCGACATCCTGAAACTGTTGGCTACGATCACGAAGTAGATGGTTACTGAAAACAAAAAAAAATAAACGCTAATACACTTTTTTTTTTCAACCAGTCACACTTCATTCGCGATTTTTGTCATATTCTCTTACTGTTGATTAATATATTAAACGCACATTTTTTACAATTAGTAGAAACAATTGTTTTTGTGCTGGCAATATTATTTTCAATCCCTCACATCTTCCACGAATGTGTAAAGTCTCGTCCATGGTATAAATAAGTAAATAAGGTATGGCAGTCCGGCTAGTGACTTTCTACGTCAGCGTCAGCTACGTAGGTAGTTAGTCAGTTAACAAAATAACTGTAAAGCAAAAATTGTTTGCCGCCAGTCGTACTAAGAATAATAAATTAGGAATATAAAGGGCAAATTTTAATGACAGCTAACTACTAGCAGCTAGGGATTGCCTATATCGATGAACCCAATTATCGATGCTTATCCCATAATATACTTGGGACCGCGCCGTCTTTTGTAAAAATAAAAATCCATTGAATTGAAAAGTTATTGAAATTATACAAATGAGACAATATCACAGGGGCGACAAGGGCCTATCGGTGTAAATCGTGCGGCGGTGACCTTGTAATGCAGCGTCTACGCGTAGGGTTGGCGGTTTAGCTACCGCGGCACAATGAAATAATAATTATTAGGTACTTAATGAAAGATGTTTATTTATTTAAGGTTTAAGATATATTTAGTATAATAGTGTTGACATATGTTATATTATAAATTGCTTACCTTTATATGTTTTCTGTTTTTGCGACTTACTTTAAACATTTTATTATTCTCTTTAATTACGGCGAAGATTCGAAATCGTACGAACAGTTTTTTCAAAAAATCTAATGGGAAGCATTCACAAGGCATATCAAAAGTTATATGCTGCATCTCGGCCAACAAACTGTTTCCCAATGTTTGAGACAGATCGTCTTTATTTTTAATAAAATAGGTATTCCTTTCCTTGAATGTATTTTCAAGGAATATGAACCTCTAGCAGCCATAATAGTTTTGTTTGCGCGGCCGGTACATCGAAAAGTATGAAAACGAATACGACGCTGCGCGAGCGAACAATGTGAATTGATTCGAGCAGAGACGGCGGCGGCCCTTTGAGTCGGCTCGACTTTCCCCACCTCGCGCGTCCCGCGCTCGCCCCCGCTCGCCCCACGACACGCACACATAGCCGCGAGTTCTGTTACTGCACACAAGTGTCAGTGTCGTTTCTTTTTATGTTAGTATATATATTCTTTGACAATATACAATTATATATATAACAAAAGGATTTTTAAACCTTCATTCATATATTTTTCCTCATTCCGACGACATTGACAATTAGTACTCCTTTCATTATAAGTGTCTCAAGTAGGTAAGCAGTTTTTATCTAATTATGTAAAGAGGTCTATAAAGAGATATTATTATCATATTATTAATATTAAATATATATTATGATAATTGTCACCAGAATAGTACCTACACAAGAAAATACAAACTCAAAAAGCGTTCTAGGGGCAGTAGGGGCACTAGTATGTATATCGTCACGGATAGTGCAATACCGCGTAAGTAACAAGTGTAGATACGAATCAATATTCAATCAAATGCTAAGTATTTTATTGAAATGAGAAGTTTATCGACCGCTGTTATTTACGCGGTATTGCACTATCTCCGACGATATGGGATAAGCATCGATAATTGGGTTCATCGATATAGGCAATCCCTAGCTGCTAGGAGCTGTCATTAAAATTTGCCCTTTATATTCCTAGGTCTCATAATAATCATGCAATGCATTCATGCATTACGATGGCCATGGTATTTGACTAACTTTTATTTGGTAGTAATAATTGATTTGAAACACTCACGATTATAATGAGATTCATACAGGTAACAAGGGAGTCGGGGAGTATTATGATACACTACTGGAAACACAGACACGGATAAACAGACCAAATCATCGCGTGATGACGTCAAAAGTCTAGCCTGTCATTCCGGAGTGCGTTACCTTATTTTCTTCTACCATGGTCTCGTCCACGTGAACGTATGATCCTTAATTATTTTTATTAAAGCTGTAACGTCTGCTAACGTAAACCACGCTACGATACCACCCTAAGTCACAGGTTGAAAAATTCAATTGTTCTCGCATCAGGTTCGGTGGTCCAATAAGTAGGACGCCCGTGTTGGCCCGGAAAGCCGTTGGAGACGCAGGTTCGAACCCTGCCTGAAGCATTAAATTTTTATTTTTTCGCTTTCTTGTTAACACGATTTGTGTTCGGTTGTCCGATATTTATTTAGTGAGAGGGAAGGCCTACTGCCGTGAAAATAAATATCAGACTATGCGAAAAAGGGTCCGTCAATTAGTTCTTCTTTCACGAAATAATGGAGCAACGAAGTCAGTGCCAATTAGTGTTGCTACTGCACTTAATTAGGTCATATTTTACGCTTGAAATAGGCCAAATTATTTATAGAAGAGAAATTGCTTTTAAATAAGTGCTTATATTTATTATGTTACGTATTTAAGTAGTTTTACTGTAAGTATAAAAAGCCTAAGTATTATTTTCGATAATGTAAAGTGCTAAACCTTAGGAAAGCCTAAACAACAAACGATTGTGAAAATATGCATAAAGATAATCATGTATTCGATTGCATGAAAATAATTTCATTAAAAGTCTTCTAAAAGCTTGTTCAAATACAATTTGAATTTATTGACTTTATTTTAACCTTTGAAATAAGAGAACAAAGGTAAAACACAAAAGTATCGTTCTATTTGATCCTAAAACAATAATATAAGAGGTATACATTTTTTATAAAGGTTCGCAGTAGACGTTTCGCTAATAGCTTTTATTATAAGTTTTTATGCGACTTAGCGCTTTGTGTGAGTCTTTCTATTTTCAGTTGATCGTTGCGGTTGTTTTTTTTAATGTCATAGGGGGCAAACGAGCAAACGTATCGCCCGATGGAAAGCGATTACCGTCGCCCATAGACACCTGCAACACCAGGACACAAGTGCGCTGTCGACTTTTCAGGTGGAAGTGCGCTCTTTTCTTGAAGGTGTGAAGGTCGTATCGACCCGGAAATACCGCAAGCGACAATTCATAATTTATGTAAGTTGTGACTGTAATTTCACATTGAAAACGGTACATGAATGCTTGCGTTCAAGAGATCGGTTAAGGCGTTTAGCATCGTAATATAAAAATACAGAGAGCGCATTAAAAAGCGGAATCATCATCATCATCATCTCAGCCATAGGACGTCCACTGCTGAACATAGGCCTCCCCTTTGGACTTCCATATATACCGGTTGGAAGCGACCTGCATCCAGCGCCTTCCGGCGACCTTTATAAGGTCATCTGTCCATCTTGTAGGTGGACGTCCTACGCTGCGCTTGCTGGTCCGAGGTCTCCACTCGAGCACTTTTCGGCCCCATCGGCCATCTGCTCTGCGTGCTATATGGCCTGCCCATTGCCACTTCAACTTGCTAATCCGGTGAGCTATATCGGTCACCTTAGTTCGTCTACGGATTTCCTCATTTCTGATTCGATCACGTAGAGACACCCCGAGCATAGCCCTCTCCATTGCTCGTTGAGCGACTTTGAGCTTTGAGATGAGGCCGATAGTGAAAGACCACGTTTCGGTGCCGTAAGTCATCACTGGTAACACACATTGGTTGAAGACTTTCGTCTTGAGGCACTGAGGTATGTCGGACGAAAAGACATTGCGTAGTTTCCCGAACGCTGCCCAGCCGAGTTGGATTCGGCGGTTGACCTCTTTCTCGAAGTTGGACCTACCTAATTGGACCACTTGTCCTAGGTAGATGTATGAGTCAACAACTTCGAGTACCGAGTTTTCAACAGAGACTGGGATGGGCACAACCTTGGCATTTGACGTGATTTTCGTCTTGTCCATGTTCATTTTTAAGCCCACCCGTTGAGAAACTCGATTAAGGTCATCGAGCATCATGCTGAGTTCCTTCATCGACTTTGCCATGACTACGATGTCGTCGGCAAACCGAAGGTGAGTGATGTATTCGCCATTGATGTTGATGCCAAATCCTTGCCATTCCAGGAGCTTGAAGGCGTCTTCCATAACGGCCGTAAACAGTTTCGGGGACACAACGTCCCCCTGTCTTACGCCTCTTCTCAATGGAATAGCCTCAATGAAAAAGCGGAATGGGAATGCATTATTCCACGCTATCCATATAGCGGTCTTATAGCTCAGTGGTGAGAGCACTGCTCCGGTCAAGCAGAGGCCCTGGGTTAGATCCCCACTTGCACTTCAGTGGTATGCGTAAAATTTTGGCTTCTTATTTATACTTTGTATTTATATTTAAAGAAATAAGACTTCACAATCCATTATATTAATAGAAACTTCATACTACCTACCACTTATTTTGTAAATTTTGCAATAAATAATATATAACAAGGTCGGGTTAATTTAGCCCTAGAGGTAACATTGCCCACCTTTAAAACCAATATTATTTGATTAGTGAATAAAAAACTACATCTAAATGACGAAACAATATTCGAGTGATCGCTGGTGCAGTTATTTAAGAGTTTTCTTATTAATAGAAATGGACTTAAATTATAAAATAAATAAATATCGGACAACCTCACACAAATAGACCTAGTCCCAAATTAAGCTCAAGAAGGCTTGTGTTATGCGTACTAGACGACGATATACATAGTTGTATAGATAAATATACACTTAAATACATAGAACAACCATGACCCAAGCACAAAATATTCGAGTTCATCAAACAAATATTTGCCCTGGCCGGGATTCGAACCCGGGACCGCCGGCTCAGCTTAGGCAGGTGTCTACAAACCGAGCCAAACGCGTCGACGTTGGTGTGCAATGTTACCCCCAGGGCTAAAATAACCCAATTTCACGATACTTACAGACAATGTTCACAAAGATGAGTCCCATCATCCAGACACCGACCATCACACTGTTGCTGTACACGAAGAAACAGAAGTACGCCAGAATGAGGTACGCCAAAGACATGATAATGCCATACACTATGGCGCCCCACTGGTATATTTCAATCCAGACTGGTACGTTCTGTAAAGTAAGAGTTTTGTTAATCTTCGTTTCTTCAGATGTCAACCATTAATAACGTAATTTTTAATAACTATAAAACAGTTTAAACTCACGTTCAAATTGTCAGGAACGGCCCGACATGTTTCGAACTCATATGAAGCTCTTCATCAGGGACAGTTATCCGTGCTGCTACGCGAGCCAGTGGGCCGCGAGCCGCGTAGCTATCCAACTGTCGCTGATGAGTTTAAACCGTTTTTAGGGTTCCGTAGTCAACAAGGAACCCTTATAGTTTCGCCATGTCCGTCTGTCCGTCTGTCCGTCCGCGGCTTAGCTCCGTGATCATTAGCACTAGAAAGCTGAAATTTGGTAAGAGTATGTGTATGTATCACGCCGACAAAACGGTAAAATAAAAACTAAAAAAATATGTTTTTCTCGGGTACCTCTCGTACACCTAAGGTGGGGGTGAATTTTTTTTTTCATTCCAACCCTAGTGTGTGGGGTGTCGTTAAATAGGTCTGCTAAAAATAATAGGGGTCTCTAAACATTACTTTTTGATAAAGTCAGTAGTTTTGTAAATATTCGCTTCGAAAATAAAAAAAATAGTGTCCCCCCCCCTCTAACTTTTCAACCACGGGTCAAAAAAATATGGAAAAATTCGTGGAAATGAGGCCTTATAAGTACTTTCAATGAAAACTATATTGAACAAAATCGGTCCATCTGTTTTTGAGTTATCGCAAAATTTCATAATTTTCTTTAAAAGGACGTAAGTTGACTTCCAGAAGGTAATAAGTAATTACAGTTACTTTGGCGTTTACGACCTTTTCCCGTCTTTCCGTCTTTGACCGTCTCTTGTGAAGGATGAGCAAATACGGAACCCTACACTGAGCGTGGCCCGACATGCTCTTGGCCGGTTTTTTATAGTTATTAAAGATGTCTCACGAAAACATTGAGAAAACCTACAGATCTCACACTATTTACGCGCAACTTTTGATAGTTGGATAGGCATTGAAAATTTAATTTAGAAATGAGGCACATGACCAAATTTGACAAATTTACACGGACACGCTACAGCCTACATATTTGTCCCCTCGCCTTCTAAGATGTCTCAAAAAGTTATTGGAAAATTTAGTGAAAAAAGAGTGAAATTTATGAAATTTTTTGAAAATCTGACAGTTACCGACCCATTTTAGGAATTATATTTTCGCTGTTGTGTGCGTCACTTCAACTCTCTTGGCTATATATACAGAGGATGAGGCTGCTTATCTTTTGGAGCGGAGTAAAGCTGTGTAAAAAGATCAGTCACATTCCTCAAATTTAAATGCACTTCCTTTGGGCCGTTTAGGTTCACTTCGTCCATATTCCCATCTTGTCAACATTCCTATTTCGTCCAAATTCAATTCCCATATGGTCCACTTCCTATTTTGTCTACATTCCCAACTCGTTTGCATTCCCAATTGAGATTTGATTGATTGTTAACAAGATGGGATTGTATACGAGCTGGGAATGTAGACGAAATAGGACTATTGTCAAAATGGGAATACGGACAAAGTGAACGTAAACGCTTTGGGCTTCACAAAAACGCATCCTGATTGGTTGATTTCCTCCACTCCGCTTCAGTGGACAGCAGCCATGGACTATGATCAAGTACTCACACAAAAAGCACCAACGAAAAGCAAGCAACTGCATGTACAGAGAATGACAGACATGACCCCCATCGTTATTTGGATGCCTTGCTCTACGGATCCACCGGTCCAGGATAAATAACTCACGTTTGGAGCTATTAGCAGACCGGCCAACTGAAAGGAACAGAACGTAGATATACAATACAATACTATTTTATTTGGTATTTATTTAAATTAGTTACACAGCATTACAGTAATCAAACCAAGTCACTGTCTGGCGCTATACAAGTATTATTTATTGCACACCTCATAAAACATACAGGAGAAATACCCCGCAAGAAATTACAATTAGAGGTAAACAACAGGCGGTCTTATCGCTAAAGAGCGATCTTTCATGCAACCTTTGGGTCTAAGTAAGAAAAAAAGAATTAGACGATTATGGCATCGTTTTTTTCTGAACCTAACTGCATTAAAACGTGAAAAACGTCAAAAATGTTAGTTAGACGGTATTGATTTTTAAGCGTCGATAAATACATTCAGCCAAAAGGTCACTTTGGGTTTCTAATGTCGGGTACTTGCGGGTGACTGAAGATACTTACAAAAGATATCAGGGCAATCAAGATGCATCCTGCCCTGAGATAGCTGCAAAAACAGCACGTGGTTACCGATGGGAGCTGATCCATATACTTCATCTTGGTTTATTTACTGCAAAACATGAGAAACAGGTTAAGACTCCTTATCCGTTAAAAAATGGTGATTGTTTTAAAAAAAATCTCTATTTTAAAACATGCTTCGTCATAATTATCAATGTTACTCCTTAGAACGGGACCATTGCGATTTATTTGGTAGATATTTCAAATCTACAGTTTCAATTTTTCGATAAATCTTGTTTCAAAAACTACTCGATATTGTCAAAATTTACTCAATTATTTTCGACTGCACGCAATGAAAGTATGAAATAGATATGCTACTTTCTAGAACTCAGGGAAAAGTATAATCCTCAAAAAGTTCGTTGAAATTATCAATATATTTGTCATGATATGAAAAAAAAACAATGTAAACGGAATATGGCCACTTAAGGTCAGACCAGCGCATCACAGGGGACCACACCTACCATGAAAATATGGAAAAGTACGGTATACTGCCTTTTCGAAGATTTTTGGTTGAATGTTTCATTTCGCCGAATTTTCACTTCGCAGAATTGTTATTCTCTGTACGGTCCTATTTACACCAAGCATAGCTAAGACCCATCTCGACCGGACAAATCTTTCAGTTAAAAAAAACGCACGCAAATTGGTCCATACGCTTGACGGAGCCTTGATGCTACAGACAGACACAGATACACATGTTAAACTTATAACACCTCTCTTTGTTCGTTGGGGGTTAAAATGGTTCAGTTTCGGTTTAAATAAGCCTTACTTCCACCCTATATAACGCTGCCTGTCCATAAAAGCGGAGCGGAGAAAATAAACCCACCAGGCGGCAGCTTTGTGAAGCTCAAAAGAAGTGCATTTACGTCTAATTGCGGCTCCACTCTACTCACGAAGTTGACCGAAGTTGGGAGAGGCGAAGTTAGTCGAAGTATGGGTTTCCGCAGCGAAGTGCCCTCCACACTAACATATTCGCCCAACCTCGGCCAATTTCGCGGGTAGTGTAGGGTAAGGAATGTGATTGCTCCATTTTTCTCTTCTCCGCTCCGCTAAGTCTGCCGCCTGTAGTTTGGACGTTTCAAGCATCCAAAACCTGTAGTCGACATACCTTTGCGGTTTTCTCCCACCGTAAATAAAGACTCAAATTTTATTACACATAAACTTAACAAGCACCAAACATTATTACTGTAACATGCAACAATACTTTACAAATTTTTAAAGCGACTGTTTGACATTTTGATTTGTTTTGACGTAATGTCTATGAGTGTCAAACTAGTCTTTGTGTTGTATAAGCGAGGTTTACACTATTATTATACAGTATATAGTATTGACTGCTAAGAGTAATATACACTGTATAACTACGGTCTGTTATATAGCCCACGAATAATATGATATAGCCTAGCAAGTGTCGGCCCGGCCCAGGGATAGTGTCGCTAAAAACAGCTTTCATATGGCAATAATGAGCATGAGTTTGTATTTTACCGGAATGCTGCTCAATCCTTCGTTCTTCTTGCGAAATAATTGCTGAATCCTACTAAAAAAAAACTTGACTTTCATCACTGTAGATAGTTTTGGCTTCATAATGCAAAAAACACTTACAATTTACGGAATATTTAGTCCTGCTTCCTCTTTACTGTTCAAGTCATGTCTTAAAAACGTTTGTTATGTTTTCTGCCAGCATCCAGCAAGTGTGGATGTCGTGTTGTGTTTGTGATGTTGGAATTAATAGCTTAAGCAAACACGTAACGCCGACTAAAGTCCACCATGAAATGTCAATGATCTGTTACTGTTACTGTTACTACCGGAGTAGTAGGGCCTCGTGCAGGGTCCGTCCGGATTGTTACTACCGTCTTGCCTACTAACCCACCGCCAAACAGCAATGTTCGCATTGTCGTGTTCCGGTGTGGGGGTAAGATAGCCGGTGAAAATACTAGCATAGAGGCATTCTATCTTCGTCCTCCGGGTAGGCAAACACTTGTGACTCCTCTGGTGTTGCAGGTGTTTATGGGTGACGGTAATCGCTTTCCATCAGGCGATACGTTTGCTCGTTTGCCCCCTATGACATAAAAAAAAAATACCATAGCTCGGACTAATCATCGCAAAACAAGAATTAAGAAAAAAATGTAATGGAAATATTCACAAACTTTTGGCCCATTTTGGTTTACGTTTATAAATATAATTTATATGTCCAAATATATCCCAAAAATATATTTACATTAGATTTTATTTTAATTCTTACAAATTTTTTTTTTCATGATATTTAAAAAAAAATGCAGTCGCGTTTACTCGCTATCCAAACAGACTTAAAACGTTAACGTGCGCGTTAGCGTCCCCTCTTGAGCGCTCCGCGTGCCGTGACCGACGCACATAATAGACATGTTGACTAATTTTTTTTGAGGATGTCAATCGATTCTATTTTTTATTGTGATCAAATGTCTATATGGGACTGACTACACTTAAACTGCTCTAAAAGTCAGAAATGACCGTCAAAGTTCAACATTTCTACGTAGCGCTAAAAACGCTCCATACAAAACGCGTCAGGCTAGTGACGTCACAGGCCGGTATAGGTACCGATAATTGTATGGAAAAATTAAGAAATTTGGCATTTTCACCGTGAAAAAGTGCGTTTAAGTTCATAGTTGTCATACAATTATTGTTTCGTAAAATTATGAGGATCCTGAAAACATTTTCAAAATTAATTTTGGATTAAAAAAAAAATCATAAAATTTGCGTACCTTTGAAGTCACATATTTCCAAAAAAGATACATGTTTCTGGATTTTTTTTCTTTGTTTCGTGATATATTTAGCTAATTTTATTCATATAACTACAGTACGCTGTAGAATTCAACATCAGTCAAATAGCCTATTCACAGACTAGTGAACATTCGAGCCTCACACGATCGTGCCTGGATAATCATGTAATAGTTAATAGTACCTACATTACATACCTAGGGCGGCGAATTCGTGAATGTGCCAGATCGCAGGTATTTGTGGCCCGAACGGTGCAGGTAATGGTTTGTCAATTTTTTTTTTTTTTTTTTTTTTTTTTTTTTTTTTTTTTTTTTTTTTTTTTTCCCACTTACGTAAAGCCACATGTTACATACAAATAAATTTAGTGTCTGTGAACTGTTGACCTCCCGAGTTTGTTTCCCGATTTTTTATTTATTTATTACGTTTTTCATTAAAATAATACCGCCATTTTGAAATTTCGCAAAAAACCGAACAAAAAAAAATTGGCGAACCTACTCACCTGCGACCTGCAGGCAAGAACAGCCGGAAATTGAAACATCTGGACACACAAACGAATTTTTGGGCAAGCTGAAACTGAGACGCCCGGTCAATACATTTTTTTACTATTCCTTCATAGAAAATATGAGACATAATAAATAAAGGGAAACTTATTTCGGTAAAAGCTATTAGGAAAACATATTTAAAGACGATTTCAAATTTCACAAATCATCAATGGCGATTACGAACGTGACAAGTGGAAAACCTTATTTACCGAGCTTTTCCTCAAGCTGAGAAATGTTTGTTTTTCCGTCGAGGCGAGGCGGTGCCGAAAGAGTGCCAATTTCACACCACAGTGCGCCTCCAAATTTAGCCCTCGGGCCTTAAAATGTGCGCTCAAATTGTAGGGATATTTAAAACAAATTGTCTTTATAATTGTCTTAGGTGAATATCCGTCTCGCCTATGCCACGTGCTAAATGTATTCTTTGACGGTGCGATTGGCTCTTTGGTATATTATCCAAATGAAAATTTAGTTTTATAGTAGGTAACAAAATAAACAACGCGTGGCTCTCTGAACTACTTTGACCAAGTATGAGAGTTAGATACTGTTGATAACTCCCACAGAAAACGATTGTTAAGTTCCATTCATCCCATTCTTCTCCATTTCATTCATTAATTCACTCACTTCTTTACACTGCTTTCGATAAACATGTAGCGTGCTCGAAAGATGTGCCTTTGTTTTTTTTCAAGATGTGAATAAACTCCAATTTAGCTTGCGGTTTCACTCATCGCTTTAACACAAAAACGTGGTACATAAAATATGTAGATGCCCTTCTGGTTACAAGTGGTCCTTCGAACCGGATTTGACCAGTGACTTAGGAAACCAGTTACCACCCACTGTGAATACAGTCACAAAAAATAAATAACCCCTGACACAAGTAGCTGGACATCATGAGAACTCCGCTCAATGAGTGATATAGAAAATGCTACTAATGCTGAACATAACAAAAAAAATTGGATTCTTAGCTTCAATATTGGCTGAGATAGATCCTGCTACGTATTCCAATTAAAGCTGAATATCTTGGAAATAACTGGTTCTCGTCATCCTCCTAGCCTTTGTCCCATTTTTTGAGAATGAATTCTCAATCGCGGTCGGCTACCTAAATCCCAAGATGTGGCGTAGGCACTAATTTTTACGCAAGCGACTGCCATCTGACCTTCCAACCCAGAGGGGAAACTAGGCCTTATTTTAGATGGTTTCCTCTCGATGTTTTCCTTCACCGAAAAGCGAGTGGTAAATATCAAATGACATTCCGTACATAAGTTCCGAGAAACTCATTGGTACGGGCCGGGTTCGAGCCCGCGACCTCCGGATTGAAAGTCGCATGCCCTAACCACTAGGCTACCACCGCTTCTAATAACTGGTTCTATTTCCACCAAATATAGCTAAGATCTCGACGGACAAGTCTTTCGATAAAAAAACCGCACTCAAATTGGTCTATCCGTAGAGGATCTACGATGCCACAGTCTGACACGTAGATACACATGTAAAACTTATAACACCCCTCTTTTTTCGTCGGGGGTCAAAACACATTAGAGTTGCACAACGGCGCGAGTGAGAAGAGCGAAGTTTTTGGGAAAGTTTCTGACTTTTAGTGGTTTTAGTTCGACGCTTAGGTGTTTTACTTGTTCCGAGTGTTTTGTGGTACGTGTTGGTAGTTGAAAGAAACGGCCCACATTCTCTGTATTTCTGGGCTTTTCCTATAGTGGTATTTCTTGGCGCTATGGGCTCTCTACTAATCTCCTTATTAGGGTTCCGTATTTCGCAAGGAAAAAAACGGGACCAGGCGTAAATCAGTGATGTTATTTCACAACTACGATGTGATGGTGTCACAACTACCTCGTGCGCGCCGGCGCCGTCACTTCTTTTCTCCGCGGGTAGTATTGAGTACTTCGTCTATCTATCTATCAGCGACAGACGTCCATTGCTGAACTTAGGCCTCCCCATAGCTCGCCACAAGGTGCGATCCTGTGCAGACCACATCCATCGACTCCCTGCTACCCTAACAAGGTCATCTGTCTACCTAGTCAAGCGCTGTCCTACGCTGCGCTTCTACACGTGGTCGCCACTTTAGCACGTGCATAACTTTGACTCGCGAATACTACCTGCCACTTTCCTTTCAATACCGTGCGAGCAAGACAGATGCCGACTCGCACGACACGAGAAGTCACGGCAAGATATGCTAGTACTTTACTGCTGCTGCTGTAGTGCTATACTGGACTTTGCTGCCCCAGCGGCCATTCGTTCTCCGGGTTATACGGCCTGCCCATTGACACCTACACCTGCAATGCTGTGATTGGTTAATTTGGCATTTGCGAATATCCTCATTTCTGATTCTACCACGAATAGCCCTTTCCATTGCAAGTTGCGTGACTCTTAGCCGCTTATGAATACCATTCTGAACGACCAGTGTACTTCATATCTACAACATAAAACCACACTCGTCTTTTAAGATTTTCATTATGTAACAGTTGCATAAACTATTATAATTGTACAGACATACTAACATGCGGAATGCGAATGTTACAGGGCTTCAAAAATCACGTTTACTCTGAAGATGTCATAAAAAGACATCGCCATACATTATCACGTAGTTCGCAACCGACGCATGTCCGTCTCCGTGCCTCGAATACAAGATGGCCACCAGGTGACACAGAAGAGCGTGGTTTAAGAAAAAATCTTCACTAATTCATCTTGTATTTAAGTAATATAAGGCATTTACAATGAAGCGAAAAATTTAAATATTTAATGTTTCAGACAGGATTCAAACCTGAGTCTCCAACGGCTTTCCGGGCCAACACGGGCGTCCTACCAACTGGACCACCGAACTAGATGTCAGAGCCATTGAATTTACGCTATTGCATTGAATGGCGCTACGGTGCCACCCTAAGGCAATGTAGAAGCAACTGGTTGAAAAATTCAATCGCTCTGACATCTGATTCGGTGGTACAGTTGGTAGGACGCCCGTGTTAGCCCGGAAAGCCGTTGGAGACGCAGGTTCGAACCCTGCCTGAACCGTTAAATTTTTAAAATTTTCGCTTCATTGTAAACATTTGGTTTACGTTAGCAGACGTTACTGCTTTAATAAAAATAATATTAGGCATTGCTTTCGTTTGTCCTCCTCAAGGTTCGAATTGAAAATGCGCCTCCCACTCGCCCGAAATGGGAATCCTTTGTGGAAAATAAAACCTAGACGTTCGAGAGCCATCGACGTGCTGATTAAGACGTCAGAAGGGACATGCTGAAAGCTCACCTGCGGTAATCAGCTACATTGTTTGTGGTGTCTGGTGTGCTCACATGCCGAAACTGCTGCAGCCTCAATTCCGTTGCTAGCATTCGTGTGCTCTCATGTGGCTGACGTAACCCATCTTATTTTTAACCAGGGACCCGCCCCGGCTTCGCACGCGTGCATGTGTTATACATATAAACCTTCGTCTTGAATCACTCTATCTATTCAAAAAAAACGCATCAAAATCCGTTGCGTAGTTTTAAAGATCTAAGCATACATAGGGTCAGACAGCAGGATTGTACGTCTGAACTTTGTTTTATACTATGTAGTGATGAAATCCAGGAACGACACTGAACCATGTCGGTGTCGGCGCCAACTCTAAAACAGTTACTCAAGACCGGAAATGTCGCAAATTACTTCGCAGATATAAAGCGGAGGGATTAAGCTGAATTTCAGACATATGACGTTTTTCAAAATGGCGACGGGAGATCTGAAGCAGCTTCGAGATTAATAAGGACCATAGCGGAGCAAGGACAGTAGATCCTTGATATTGGTCGCATATTGTAACAGGATGGAGTCATATTGCAGTTGCAGAAACTGCAATACGACTGCAATAGGACTGCTCATATTGTGTGCAGTGTTTATGTTTCACTCGCCCAGTTATTTATGGAAGTTAATACAGTGCACACGTATTTCTGTATAAAATATTACTGCTTCTTTTGCTTCGACGTCGTTACAATGCAGTTATATAGCAGTCGTTCCAACTGCAATACGACTGCTTTACGAACGTGCATCCCGCTTGCAGTTGGTGTGCGGTTAATAGGACTGTATGGAAACTGTAAGCGAACTGCACAGTCGGTTTGCAGTTTTGATACAGTTAAACCAACTGCGGCAAAACTGCACTCGAACTGCCATTTTACAGTTAGGTTGCAGTTCGAATGTTGTCCATCTGTACCGGCCCTAGGCTTTACTCTTGGAATAAAAGTTTGGTCGAATGCACCCTTAACCCTCTGCTTCTCTGTCTATTACACCATAAATCCTCGAGCATGCATATTCCAATATGTAAATTCGGTCTCTTGCATCCCGAGCCGACGTGTGCGCTCTGGAACCTTCTCGCTTTCAACTTTCGAGAGTTCCCGTTATGCAAGCGGCGAAGATTGTGGAGAATAATTAGGAGTTTACTGCGACGAGGGTGTAAGTTGCATGGAACTCAAAGTTTGGTCAAAACTATTAAGTGAGGAGCGACGTCGACGGATTTTTGCTTATGTCATGTCCTACAGAGGGGTGTTATTAGTTTAACATGTGTATCTGTGGCATCGTAGCTCCCAAACGGATCATCCGATTCGAAAGCGGTTTCTTTTTAAATCGAAAGCTTTGGACCTAATTCGAGAATGCCGTTTGAGAGATCGTAAAACCTCAAAACTCTATTAGATAACAATGATATCGCCTTTGAACTGTGATTCAAATGCAATGGGCTTCAAGTGACATATCTCATCTCAATTTTGGAAATACGAAGGCGATAATGATTGTCAAAAATGCTATTTATGCATATTTGAATTTCTGTTTTGAACGAAACGTAACTGACTTATTTCACGCACTACACGGTCAAGTTAAAGTATGCGCCTGTTATTTAGGCCATCACATACAAAGGAAACGCAAATTAAGCGCGACCGGATTAACGAAGATGCGATGCTTTGGGGATATCGCCACTTGTCAAGTAGGGACACGTCAAAAGTGACGGATGGCGATGAAATGGAGAGATCCCCATCATCTCTCTAAAAGTGGTCGAATTACCTCCATTATTTTATGTCGAGTGGGTTCTTAGCTATATTTGGTGAGCATACAACCGTTTCCATGATATTCAGCTTTGATTGGAACAAGTGACAGGATCTCAGCCAATATTGAAGCTAAGAATTCCAAATTTTGTAGTTATGTTCATTAAATAAGTTCTCACCACCAGACCAGCACCTCATATCGGTTTTTGACGTGATAACGTCTTATAAGAACGCCGGCTGCACGCACGAAAAAGCATGACTCATTGTCACGTTCCGCCTGAACCGAGCGTGCAAGCGAGAGCGCGGAACAAGCGACAGAGATGCACGATCGGTCTAAGCGTTCTGTCTCTCTTCCACTCCATCGTCCTACATTCAATTCATAAAAGTATGCAATTTTTCATCAATGCTCTCCTATGACCTTATCACGTAAAGTTATCGTCCGTAATCCGACTTTACAACCAATTTTACTATTTTATTTGAATTTAGGTTATTCTTCGAGTCTTTAAAAACTGGTTTTCTTTTTTTTATTGTTCTTTAGAGCCTTAGCACACTGGCGAATTGCAGGCCAGTAGAAAGCTGACGTGCAGTTAATTCGCCTCAAGCGCGATTATTACACCACATATTTGCCAATGCCGGGATTGGAACCCAGGACCGCTGGCTCAATAACAGCTGCATTACCACTGCGTCAACCGCGTCGTCAAATTTTGAAGAACAAAGGCGGAATGAGGAACTGGGCACCCTGGTGCGCGCTGGTAAGCCGTGGTTAGGCTAGGATACCTAAGGAGTGATCTCGGTGACCTAAAATACCTGCTTGCGTTTAACAGACTCATAAAAAACTGGCAACAAGCCCCCGAGACCGTAAAACGCACTCACACCGCAATCTGTCGTCAACAGAACACTTAAGACACTTATAAATCTTCAAGTTATACCCTTTGCCCAGCTTACTACGGCGCGGTCTACTACAACTGACGACATTTCATATTTCTAACAGGTGGACATTAATATCGACGCTTAAGAATCAATACCGTCTGACTAACATTTTTGACGTTTTTCACCGTTTAATGCAGTTAGATTTAGAAAAAAAATACGAATAGAATGCCATAATCGTCTAATTTTTTTTTGTTACTTAGACAATATTGATCCTTAAGCGTCGATATAGAGATCGAGAGAGCTTTGCGTCGCGTACACCCTAAAAAAAATGAATATATTTTTCTGTGTGTAAATAAATATAAGAAAATAAATAAAATAACCGAAATCTATGACAACTATGCCTGCATATAGAGATGTAGTCTTCGGCCTATATCCGCGAAAAAAATAAGCTGTCCATTATGTAAAACTTAACGTCAATAGTTTTTTTTTAATACTACACCAGACTTAATTAACTTTCCATTGTGTCATAGTTTTGGAGCTACTACATTTTAGAATGAGTAATGTTTTTTTTAATAATAATAAAATAATTAGTAATCTCAAGAAAAATATAAAAAGATTACGTCCTATTTCTAAGCGGAATACAGAAAAGTAATAATATTGTAGTCTTAAATTACGAAATGTTGTCAATTTTACCTCGGCAGTGGCAGACAGTGGCGTAGTTTGCAGTGTTTCTTATACTACGGTGGTGACGAACAAGCTGGGCCGTAAGCTTTCAAGTTTAGTGGATTCGCATGCGTATTTCCGACCCTTATCTATACACTCCTTTTTAAGTTTTGCGTACCTCTGAATGTAAAAACGGAACACTTATAGGATCATTCGTTTGTCAGTCCATCCGACCGCCACAGTCAATTTACCAATTGAGTTGCAGTTTGGTACACACATTAGGGTGGGTTACTTTTGTAAGGAAAAAAAATAATACTTTTATTTCTTTAGGCATAGCAAAAAAAATTACTCATAATAATATAAACTAAATACCAAAATTGCATTGTAATTGATGTTGATCTTTTGCCTCCGGATCTATTTTTAAGTTAGTATAGAAATGCCCATATTAAATGAGCGTTATTGATTATATTATTTTTAATTTGACCAAATATATTAATGTATTTTTATTCTGAGTATTATAATATAATTAGTAGGGCATCACAAAACGAAATACAACAAAAAAAATGTATATACAAGGCCACTTTTTTTAGTGCTCCATACATTAGTAACTTTTTTCTGGAATAATCCGGAGGCAATAAAACGGAAATGTAAAAATAAATAACAATATGTATCCATGGATGCAATATGTATGCATGTATTAAGGGCACTAAATGGCACCTTTTTTATAATGTGCCCGTTAGAAATTAAAAAAGAAAAAAAATTACCCACCCAAACACACATACAAATCTATGAGCTGGACCGATTGAGTTGCAGTTTGGTACACACATACAAATCTAGGAGAGGGAAAATGTTAGGCCACGTTATACGATATGATGCTTTTAAAACATAGAAGGAATGGTTGAGGGAGAGTGAGGAAGAAGAAGGCCTTAAATAAGTTACATTAACAAATAAAAAAGAAGGTAGACGACATGTCGCATAGCCACTCAATTGCTTCGAATTTTGAGTTTGAACTCTATTTATATAATAAAATAAGAGCGGTGACAGGTAGCCGTAGTTACCAAAAGCAATCTAGTGGATAGGGAAGTCAAAGGAGTTGGCATGGATATTTAGAGTAAGATGGAGAAAACTACATGCTTTTACATTTGACTCTTAAATTTATGATGATGATACTTTGAGACCCAAATTCGATCGTATAATGTAAATTCATAAACGTAACTTTTTTATGACTTGTATGTGTACATTTTCAACATTTTGTCAATTTCTCGTCAAGACTCAATATGTCATCACTATGGTATCATGTCTAATTTAAAAGATTCAATAGCCGCATTCTGATTCCATCATCAGACCACACCACATTATTGAATTTTAGATTTCTTTATTTCATACTGTAAAATGTTAATATAAATAACGCTAAGTCAATTGACATCCACTTATACTATGATTGTCTTGTAATTTAATTTTGGACGTAAGTGAACTCTCTTCGTGTTCTATATTCTGTGAGGCGACGTACTTGCCCCAGAGATTAGAACATTCATCTCTTTGATACACTTTCTGGAGGTCAATTGAGCAACTTTTAGCTTTTTCCTGTCTTTTATTATGTTAAAAAGTATCTTTACAGAATGGATAAAGAAGACGAAAATACCATTTATAGAGCAGAAAGTGAGAGCTTATAATATTACACGGGAAAATGGATGTTTGTGAGTTAAATATACCTTTTAGTGAGTAAGGTTAATGTAATTTTATACAGGCGTGTTTGACTTTAAGTATTGAAGAAGAGGCTAAGATGGTTGCGTTTATCACGTGATAAATAAGTGACAAAGCATCTGTCACTCACACTCGCATTTTGTCAAAACATGATGGTTGCTTTGTCACTTATTTTATCGCGTGATAAAAACAACCATTTTAGACCCGCAGTGCTTATTACAAAACAACGATTGAATTTTAATAATAGGATTTAAACTTATATCGCGTCATTAATTATATCATTATTAAATCGTATTAGCTCCACAATGATAATAATTAATTGCATTATCATTATATAATAACTAGCCGTGTCGCGCTGTGTTACCCGCTGATCCAACGGGAACACTACATTTTTTCGGGATAAAAAGCCTATGTGTTAATTCAGGGTGTCAGCTACCTTCATACCAAAAGTTATCAAAATTGGTCCAACCGTTTGAGCGTGAAGAAGTAACAAACATACACAAACACTCTCACAAACTTTCGCCTTTAACATTTTAGTATGATAATATTGATAATCAACTTTCTTGCGTTTCCGAAAATAAATAGGGTATTTTGATTAAACATATATGAGTACATCTATGCTTCGATAAATAAAGCCATGGGAAAGCTAATTGTTTGTTGTTTTGCCACCGCAATTACAATCTAGTTAATTAATATATTGCTTAGAAAACGTATAAAGTAAATATATAAAAGCCTCCCAAACATTATTGAACAAAGTTACAGTCCGACCAAAAAGAGTAGAAATTAAAAAGTGGCAATACTGTAGTGTCGTCCCCGTTTTCTTAGATTGATTAGATAAAGACACCACTGCCACATGCCACTTTTTAATTTCTACTCTTTTTGGTCGGACTGTATACTTAGAGAAATCACATCTGTCAATAAAGGCCTAAATATAAACACGCAAGCGTGCCCGCCCCCAGGGTGTCTTCAGGCGTACTATATTCCAATATTCTAATATATATCTGCAAATTGACGAATATAAGAAATTGGGTACACAGATCGTTTCGATAGAGAGCCAATATCGAAGAGACACGTAATATTTCTGGAGATATAAATAAGAAATATGAGAATCATTATTTGTGTAGTAAGTATATAAAAATATCCAAATATTGATACCCATAAAAAATGCGGTGCATAACTACTATGGATTATTTTCTTACTTGATTGTATATACATTTGTAATCATCTAACGTTTCAATATTATTTATGTGGAAATACCACATTTTTCGGGTTCCGTACCCAAAGGGTAAAAATGGGACCCTATTACTGAGACTTCGCTGTCCGTCTGTCCGTCAAGTCAGTCAGTCAGTGTCTGTCAAGAACCGTGATAGCTAGACCGTTGAAATTTTCACAGATGACTTATTTCTATTGCCACTATAACAACAAATACTAAAAATAAAATAAAATAAATATTGAAGGGGGGCTCCCATACAACAAACTTACGGATAATGGTACGGAAATGGTGTATTTTATTTATAGAACCGTTGGTACAAAGATCAAAGCACAAATATAGATTTTAATAGGTAGAACCTGGTGGAAGAGATCGGGAATCGAACCTGGTACCTCTGGATTATCGGTATGTGTCAACCACTCCACCACCCCGATGCCAGAAGTGTGTTGTGTGCAGATCTTTGTATTGTTTATTTGATTGCGTATGAAGACGATTTTGATGAATGATTCGTTATTTTAGTCCAGGAGCGTTTGTTACCTGAATATATAATGCTTTCATGCTTTCTTCTTACGATGGTTGCGTTTCTCATGTGTGATAAATAAGTGACAAAGCATCTGTCACTCACACTCGCATTATGTTAAAACGTGACGGATGCTTTGTCACTTATTTATCGCGTGATAAAAGCAACCATAAAAGGCCCGCAGAACAGTTACATATATGCAGAACGCTTTCTACAAATACATTCTATCTATACATATAATAAAGCTGAAGAGGCTCGAAAGTCTGCACATGGAAGATATTCGAAAAAAAGTTGGCGGGGGATACTTAGAATCGATAACAGAACACGTTCCAACAGTTTTTAGAATTTTTGTCTGTTTATCTGTTTGCCCGTTTGTCTGTTTGTCTGTTTATTTGACCGCGCATCACGTGAAAACGGCTGAACGGATTTTGATGAAAACTTAATTAATCTGTCGAGGTAGTATTAGTTTGTGACAATAAATATTATGTGTAAATCATCAAACTCCAGCTATTATTAAAAGGTGTATGGTGCAAACCATACAACATGTACGAGTATGTAGACGTAGGAAAATTCCAATGAGAAACCGACATACCAACCTAATTATCCAACCGCAGACTTGACAAGAGACTTTCTTGTTGGTAAATTATGGTATTTATATACCTCTTAACAAAATTAATTAACAAGTTAGAAAATAAAGATAGCAAGTAGTATGAAAACATCACATACACTTTTAAAAAGACAATTTATTGGGCAGTTAAATTAAAATTAAGCCTAAAAAAATAAAACTACCACTAAAAACCTATAAATTACAATAAAACTAGAAAACTGTGCCCCCGCGGCATGGTCCCGAAGACGCTGGCAGCATTTCCTCGCTGAATCGCAATGCTGATGCTTTGTGCGAGGAAGCTGCCAGCTCTTCGGTCACCAGTAGACTCAATGAGCCTTTACTCCTCAGTAAAAGGCTCATTGAGTCTACTGGTGGTCATTCATCAGTTTTTGGGCACTGGGACCCCACGGACCTAGGGTCTCGACCCCAAAAGGAACAAAATTATATTCGGGGCTGAGACTGTTATACTTTCAAAATATGTTTTGAAGTTAGACAAGAGAATAATCAAGCGTTAACTTACGTGAGACCACAAGGTGTCCGGGGAATTGGCAGAGAGCGTCCTAATTCTGAAGACAGAACTTGAATAGGACCTCATCATGTAATATAATATGAGCTGGCCTCTTGTTGGTGGAGTATTTTCCAGCTTTTTAAACCCCGACGAAAAAAGAGGGTTGTAAAAATTTAACATGTGTATCTGTGTGTCTGTCTGTGGCATCGTAGTGCCCAAATGAATGGACCAAATTTATTTGAGTGCGGTTTTTTTATCGAAAGACTTGTCCATACTGATGGTTTTTAGCTATGTTCGGTGGAAATAAGACCAGTAGTTTCCGAGGTATTCAACTTTTATTGGAT
This sequence comes from Apotomis turbidana, assembly GCA_905147355.2. Classification (NCBI taxonomy): domain Eukaryota; kingdom Metazoa; phylum Arthropoda; class Insecta; order Lepidoptera; family Tortricidae; genus Apotomis; species Apotomis turbidana. Next base: position 14,842,067 of record LR990301.1, on the reverse strand, counting down.
CAAGTGACAAGGTATCAGAAAATATTGAATCTAAGAATTCCAATTTTGTATTCATAGTCTTAGTAGAATTTTCTATATAAAACTCATTAAGGCCTTATTCCTTTTAAAAAATTTTTTTTCATATTATGACAAATATATAGATAATATCAACCAACTTTTTGAAGTGAATAATACTTTTCCCCGAGTTCTAGGTAGTAACATAGCTATTTGATGATTTCATTGCGTGCAGTCGAAAATAAGTTGAAAAACTTATTTTCCGTGTGAATTTTGTCAATTTCGAGTAGTTTTTGAAACAAAAATTATCAATGAAAAATTCTAACTGTAGGTTTCAAATATATACCAATATATCCCAATAGCCCTGTTCCAGGTAGTAACATGAATAATATGTTAAGAAACATGTCAGATCATAGAGAAAACTGTCTAAAACAATCAGCATTTTAGAAATAAGGCATTTTAATCGAGGGTCTCATGATGAGCTACTTGTGCCGAGGGTGTTTTAAATTTTTACTTCAGGTTATATTTTTACATTCCAATTTTTCTTTTACATCTTGATGTGATGAAACTTTACACACTTAAATTTTTCTTCGTGCTTTTGTTTTATTTATTTATTATACAAATAAGTTACACAGCATTACGGTAAAAAAACCAAGGCACTGCGTGGCTCCGTTGTGTTGTCTGATCTGCGCCTCTAGCACAAACTTTCACAAGCGAGTATTCGCGCAAGATAATTGCCTGTCTCTTTCTGTGCAGTACTGTGAGAGGGTGACTGGTAGCGGTATATCGCGCGACAAAAGTCGCGAAGCACAGTTGTGCTATATGGGTTGGTGTAGGATTCGGCAGATTGCCCCGGAACTGCCGAAACACGACACCCTTCGGCCAGAAGTCTGCACTTGATGGTGTCCTGCAGCGGCCGCGGCACGCGCACCACAAACGAGCTGAAGTGCACGTTAATCTTTGTATCAAAGTTTCGATAGATAAAATATATTATTACCACATTCAAAATAATGAAACAAAACATTATAGCCCTGCAAGGGGTTTGACAACCAACGCCATATTGCGGATTTTCAGTGGTAATGTAAGTACCGTTGAAAATCGGTGAATGTCACTGAATGTAAACAAAGAGGAAACAGGCCTAAATATTCCGCAAATTTCAAGTAATTTTTGCATAATAAAGCCAAAACTATCCACAGTGATGAAAGTCTAGTTTTTTCAATAGGATTCAGTATTTATTTCGCAAGAAGAACGAAGGATTGAGCAGCATTCCGGTTAACAATGTATTGAATTTTGATAATGACAAATCTTTGACTGACTTTTAATAATGCAAATAGAAGCTGTTTGTTGCGCCACTATCCCTGGGCCGGACCGACGCTTGATATAATTATAGCCTATAATATGTTTCACAAATTAACAATGTTATTTGACTCCCTGTTCAGAATAACACCATCGCATACAATTCAGCGACAAAGGATTTCAATGGAACATTTAGCCCGCAGCCGTTTGGGAGGGAAATATTTTGCATACATTTTTATCTTCACTTCTTTTGTCCCGGCGGGCGTGGGTGTTTCTTCGCGCCACTATGAAATGAAATGGAATAGTAACATTACATACCTAGGGCGGCAAATTCGCGAATTTCCCAGATTGCAGGCGTTTGTGCGATAAATATGCGATTTGGGGCTATGCGAATTACCAACCGTGGTTTGTCTAAAATTTTAGGTTTTGCTTTGTCAGGAAGTGAGCGCGAGGAGTTAGACTCGCGCACCGAGGGTGCCGTACAAATACTTCCCATTTTAACTGGCTGGGTTAAGTTAAGTTTGTACCTGGTATGGTTTTTAGTATTTGTTGTTATAGATCTATGGTTATAGCGGCAACACGGTTCATGAGATACCTACAGTCTGGTGACAGACGGACAGACACAGAGACAAACAGACAGACGGGTCTAGGGTCCCGTTTTTTACGCTTTTGGGTACGGAACCCTAAAAACTATCACAGATTGGACTAAGTCATATAGGGTTCGAACTCTTCCAAATAGTCCCCTGTATTAGCTCCTAAAGTTCCTAAATCGTTATTCCAAACATTCTGTATAAATTAAAAAAATCCAGACAGATTATCAAATAAAAACACTTATTTTCATGTATCACACAAACGCAAACACATTAACCTGACACATTATATATATGTCTCCTCATAACCCTACTTCTAAAAAGCAATAGGACATACCAATAACTACCAATACGCCCTTTTGGAATTAACAGTAAATCCTCGATCCCATGAAATAATGACTTGTTCAACGTCACGTTATACGATGTTTGTATAATAGTACATTACTGGAGACGCCGAGAAAGAAGGGCTTGACGGGTGAGTATCCCTACTTCTAGCCGGCAAGCCCTTTTCACGGCTAAGACATGTATAGTGCTTTTCTCAAACATATGCAATAAAATAAATAAATAAATACACCACTCAAAAAACATATAATTCAGCTGTTTGACGACGCGGTTGGCTCAGTTTGCAAGCACCTGCCTGCTGAGCGGCGGTCCCGGGTTCGAATCCCAGCCAGGGCAAATATTTGTGTGATGAACTCGAATATTTGTGCTTGGGTAATGGTTGTTCCTATGTATTTAAGTATATATTTATCTATATAAGTATGTATATCGTCATCTAGTACCCATAACCATAACACAAGCCTTCTTGAGCTTAATTTGGGACTAGATTGATTTGTGTGAGGTTGTCTGATATTTATTTATTTTTTATTTGTTTAGCCTCTTCAATGATCATGAACACAGACGCCATGTTTTAAAAAAAATACTTCCCGGCTTCAATTTTGTATGAAATCCCTTTACAGTTCTCTCGAGTTGTTCCGCCCGAAACGTGATACTTCGAAGCCTGTTATATTATAATGCACGTTATGACGACATTTCATTCCATGTTTGAGATAAGTTATGAAGTTTATACCATCCGTCTAAGACGTTTTATAGAATTTAGGTTCAAACTTAACTCAACCGGGTTACAAAGTTATTCTCTTATGTTACTAAATTTGCGTTATTTTGAGATCACGTCTTAGTTGAGACAATGACAAGTGGAAATGAAATGCCAGCTAGCGAGCGCTTTGATATTAAGGGAGGTCGCACACGGTGACTCTTTACGATTCAGTCGCGCGTTTCGTGAACACTCGACTGCATCGTGGCATACTCATACTCATTTATTCATAATGCACAAATACGAGTACATTATAATTGTTGTATTAAGCGGTTTACACTCACGTGAAATTGTCAGGAACGGCCCGACATGTTTCGAACTCGTATGGAGCCCTTCATCAGGGACGGCTGCCCGTACACCGCCGCGGCAAACTCGTCACTGCTGATACTTTTATCAGCAGTATCAAAAGTATTTAAAGCTTTTATTAAAAGTATCAGCAGTGACGAGTTTGCCGCGGCGGTGTACGGGCAGCCGTCCCTGATGAAGGGCTCCATACGAGTTCGAAACATGTCGGGCCGTTCCTGACAATTTCACGTGAGTGTAAACCGCTTAATACAATAATGAAATATGTCTCACGAAAGTTTTAATAAAATTTAGTACATTATATTTCAATTTTACAAAAGGGTACAAATTTACAATGTAGTTAGTGGTTATTTTATATGTCAGTTTACACAGTTATAGTCAGTAATAGTTAATTCGATTTTTGTACAATATTACTTTTACTGGTAATAGTTTTATTCTGTAAATACCTATTCGATTAATAATGTCATTAGTCATTACATAATTAGAAATATATGATTGCTTGATATGATATGATCATTGGCGTATCTAACATTATTTTTCAGGGGGGGCCTGGGGTGGGCCTGGAGGGGGGCCTGGCCATGGCATATGAGATGAAGCCATGAATTTCTATCGCTAACCCAAAATCCTGGGGTGGGCACTAGACCATACTGGGGTGGGCACGGCCCACCCGGCCACCCCCCTATATACGCCAATGGATATGATTGCTTGTCGCATTTGCAACGCGCGTCAGAAGCGATGCAGTAGCTATCGCTACTCGACTGTTGCGATGCACTTGCATCTGAATAAATCCAGCATCGAGACAGTATTGACCGCAAAGCGAGTGTACTGACACTACATCGTGACTGTATCGATGCTGAATCGTTACTATAACGATGCAATCTTAATATTATTAAAACTATCGTGAGACATCTTTAATAATTATAAAAACGGTTTAAACTCACGTTAAAATTGTCAGGAACGGTCCGCCATGTTTCGAACTCATTTGGAGCTCTTCACTAGGGGTAGCTATCCGTGCTGCTACGCGACTCGCGCCCCACTGGTCCCACTGGTGACAATTTTAACGTGAGTTTAAACCGTTTTTATAACTTTTAATGCAGAATCTTGTTCACATGTGCCCGTATATGACCAGCGACAGCATCTTCACTGTATCGGCCTTTGTGCGACTGCATCGCTACTGAATCGCTGTAAAAAGTCACCGTGTGGATCATCCTTAAATTCATATCTGCTGAGAAGCACAATTTCCGTGGTTTGGTAAACGGATAGCGACATAATAAAATTATTTTGATGATAATGGGATACATTTTACAATTGTTACTGTTGTGAAATACTTTAGCAGTAAACACATATTAGAATTCCTCTTTTTTACCGTAGTTGGGTAAATCGTATTCAACGTCCCACAAACCCGATATCTAAAATAGAAAGTCGTTCAACTATTTTGGCGTCATGCGGCCACTTATAGTCTGGCTAAAATATCTTTGCCCCGGCAATTTTAGTTTTTTTATCTGTAAATCGGTATATTATGAGTTATGACATCATGTTAAGAGCTCCGATAATACTTATTCGTAGCAAGTTTAAGTGGGGTAAGTAAGACAATCACCGGGGAAAATGCCACAGATCGCTCGTTATTGATAAGACCACCTATTGCCCCATACCCATTTATAAATTAAGGTTTCAAACAATTGTAAAATTTTTTGGTGGTGTGCAATAAATAATTGTTGTATTGTATTGTATGTTAACTAACTGTTAGGCTTATCCCATTTTAGCTCAAATGTTACTTGTTTACCTCAAATATTACTTGTTTACCGCAGGATATCATGTTCGATGCATTTATTCGCGTCGCGCGCTGAAACACGACGCGCCACTAGTGATGTGCTATCAGTTTATCGATACTGTATTTGCTTCTTAGCCATTCAATTGCTTCGAATTTTGAGTTTCACTCTATTTATATAATAAAATAAGAGTGGTGACAGGTAGCCGTAGTTACCAAAAGCAATTGAGTGGTTAGAAAAAAAAAACAATTTATGGAACTAATAGTGGAACACGGAATATTTACTTAAGAACAACGTCCCAAATCATCATTGTATAATTATTATCAGGAAAGAGAATCGTGTACCTTTTTTTGACCCTTATCGTCAGTGTGACAAGAGCGAAAAAGCAGGTACTTGTTTCAATTTCCTTGACTGTACCTAACTCCAACCTGACAATGTATGATTAATACAAATAACGATTACGGGTAGGTATGACGCACAAGCTGTGTTTTATTTAGTCATGTTAGTTGAAAGACATTATAAAGCTAGTTAAATATAATACTCACACTTTTGAAATCTAGTGAACTCGCTAAATACCTTGTTTAATACGATTTCTGGATTACACAATGTTTTGCTCTCTGCACAAAGTATAGCGTTCTTCCCACACAATACGCTTTCACGCTTAACGAAAATGCCACGCTTTTGTGCGACAGCGGCAGCGGCAGCGGTGTAGGTACGTGTGTCTCGCTCACTCGTTATGCCTCCGTGCTCGGATCTCTCACTCAACCGCTTGCCGTCCGGTCGTCACGCAAGGTGGCATCGTAGCATCTCCGTAAGGCTACCTGCCTGCAGGCTGCGTCTTTGTGAAATCCAAAAGAGTTTTTTTTTTTCAGTTAAATCTGAGGAATGTGATTGGTCCATTTCACACAGCTCTGATCTGGAGCAGGTGATATTCCCAAAAACATATCACAAAAATACCCGCATGTCCATAAGCGAATCCATTGTGTTCAACAGTAACTTTATCTATACAGTTATGTTATCTACTAAGTTGGTAAGTATGTTATAGTACTAATTATCTAAGCTAAGCTAATCCACTTATATCAAGACATGACTCCGACTCGTTTTTCTTAAAAGTTACAGAAGTTACAAGATAGACAGGCAGCCCAAGACGTGTTTTTGCCTGGTACCTTCAAAAAGTTCAGTATTATAACTATTTATCGATCATACTGTCTCCTCCCTACTCTTCCTAGCCGGTGTATGATACTCCACCGGCCAGGGTAATAAATAAATATATTAAATATAGCTTGTACTATGGGTACTAGACGACGATATACATAATATATATATACATATATAGATAACATCCATGACCCGAGAACAAATATTTTGCACAAATATTTGCCCCGGCCGGGATTCGAACCCGAGACCGCCGACTCAGTAGGCAGGTGTCTACCAACCGAGCCAAACGCGTCGTCAACTCACGTCGGGTAACTCATAACGGTAACTAATTGACGATGTAGAGCCTGTGCCGTACCGCTATTTATTATGAGATATACGATATACCTTTTATGAAAATCTGTGTTAATTAAAAAACTCACACACACAGCACAGACGGGAAGAGGCCTGACGGATTGACCTTGGTGCTATGGAAGAGTGGAAAGTGCCTTCTGTGGGACGCCACGTGTGTCAGCACTTTCGCGGCTTCGCACATAGGTCGTACCGTGCGGGTGGCAGGGGCGGCGGCTGAGCGGGCAGCTTTACGGAAGCGTGAGAAATATTCGGCGCTGAGCAATTATCTTTTTGTTCCTCTTGCGGTGGAGACGACCGGGTGTTGGTGTTCGGAGGCTAAGGAGTTCTTAGCCGAACTTGGGCGGCGATTGCGGGAGGCGGGGCTTGACCCTCGCTCCGGGTCCTTCCTGATGCAAAGGTTGTCTATTGCGGTTCAACGTGGCAACGCGGCGAGCGTGATGGGCACCTTTGCGTCGGGGAGGACGGGGAGTGAGGATTTTGTATAGCTTAGATTAGTTTTAGTATTTTTAAGGTTTTTTAAAATGTTTGTAAATTGTGTTATATAAATAGTTATATTTAGATTTTGGTGTTTTAAACGCTTTTGCTTGTCTTTAATAGAAGGAAATATATTAAAAAACTTTAGGATAAAATAAATGGAATAAAAAGTTTATAAATTTATGAAACATATAATGTTTCATTTTGTTTAATGTGGGTACATACCATTTTTATATTAAGCCATTGATACAAAGATCAAAGCTTAAAGAAAAATTGAAATGAGTGGAAGAGACCGGGAATCGAACCCGGTACCGGTCCAGCGCGTTAATCGAATTTTTCTTTATCTTTGTATCAATGTTTAAACCTGAAAGTGTTTTAGACTTAGGAATGCATTTTTTCTACGGTGTTTTTCAGGTATGACACAGTTGACCAAAAATATGGGAATTTTAGTTTCCACTCCGTTACGCTTGAGCTAATAAAAAAAAGTTCATTATTCAAATGTGACGTAATGGAACGGACAAATTTAGGGCACTTCCTTTTTTCTCCACATTGAAAATGCTATCCATTATGACTAACATAAAGCCAAAAACGTCAAGTTCTGGAAGAAACTGGGATTCCGTTTTTTTGCCTAGTTTCATCGTAACTCCAACATGCCATTTAGCATGGTTCCGTGGCCCGATGCATAGGGCGCAGACTTTTTGGACAAAAACTTGGGCTATAAATTCATTATGGCGCTGCCGCCGCCTGAACCCTTAATGAGGGGTAACGTCGGCAAAAACATCGGGTCTCGATCTTTTTTAACCCCTCAGTGGATAGATAGATATTTTTTAACACAGTATTACCACAGTAATACTAATAACAAAAGTGAGCCAAGGGTGTTTACAATGAAGCGAAAAATTTAAAAATTTAATGGTTCAGACAGGACGAACAGGTCGTAAACATTTGGTTTACGTTAGCAGACGTTACTGCTTTAATAAAAATAATTAATTTGGGTGTAGCACATCGTTACTATCGATTCTCAACAAATTTGAGACGATGGTGCCGACGATAAAGTCTACATCTTTACGGTAGATGGCGCTACGATGCCACCCTATTTAAGGCATGTTAAAGCAACTGGTTGAAAGGTTCAATGGCTCTGACATCTGGTTCAGTGGTCCAGTTGGTAGGATGCCCGTGTTAGCCGTTGGAAACGCAGGTTCGAATCCTGTCTGTCCCATTAAATTTTTAAATTTTTCGCTTCATTGTAAACATTTGGTTTAAGTTAGCAGACGTATTACTGCTTTAATAAAAGTAATTGAGGCAAGGGTATTGCAAAATCTTAAAATTAAGCCCTATTATATGAAGGCATCATTGGTACCTAACATATTTTTGGTTTTCAAATATAACTAATTCGCATGACTAAAGATAGATCGACATATGGTCCGGGATGGAGATGGCACATGAAGAAGAAGAAATATTACTTGAAATTTACACAGATGCTGTTAATTAAATTAGAAAATTCTAACGAAACGTGACTAAAATTACAAAAAATTAACTCTAACTAACTACCTCCTAAGTCAATATGAGAATTTGCTTTGAAATGTTATATCTGACTGTTCTGAATCTAATTTTATAGATGTAAAATTATAACTGAACTCAAAATGATAGTCAATATATAAAATTTTGCTATATCTACTTTAAGTTGTCAAAAATGAATAGCTTCTTAGATACCTGTTATTTTGATCTTATTTATTTATTTATTTTTTAGCCTGTACTGTCCCACTGCAGGGCAAAGGCCTCCCTCCCTTTCTTCCAGTCGTCTCTGATCAAGGCAGCAACGGACCAATCCTTTCGGAATGTGTCTAGGTCGTCCCGCCATCTTCGGCGTGGTCTGCCGCGACGTCGTACATTAGGTGGGATCCAGTCAGTGGTATTCTTAGCCCACAGTTCGGTCGACATGCGGCAAACGTGTCCAGCCCAGTCCCACTTAAGCTTAGCGGCTGTCAGGGCGACGTCGGCTAGTTGGGTTTTGGAGCGCAAGATGGTATTTCTGATTCGATCTGCTAATTTTATGCCCAAGATACTACGCTCCATTGCCCTCTGGCAAACCTTGAGGGAGTGATTTTGAGCCTTAGTCAAAGACCAAGTCTGGGCACCATAGGTGAGGATCGGAAGAATGCACATGTCCATGAGTTTCCGCTTTAAAGTAATGGGAAGTTCTCCCTTCATGAATTCCTTCATGGACCAATAGCTCTTCCAGGCATTTTCGGTACGCCTTACGACCTCCTTATTGTCTTGTCGTGCCTGGAAATAAACTATTTGGCCCAAGTATACATATTCAATACCTCCGCCATCGACCTTGGTCTTTGATCTTACACGATAAAAATCTGTTTTTTTCCCTCACGGGCACAAAATCATAATTTTCCGCCCTAGTCCGGTAATGTAGGGAATTGCGGACGCTACTCATTACGGACCGCTGTATAACTCGCGTGCCGCCAATCTGCACGCCTGATAATCTACACGTGTTCCGGGTGGTTGCTACATTCGATTATAACAAGCCAATGGTGTACTATTAGGGGTTTAAAAGCTATAAAAAGTTACACTAACATAAAATTTATTAAATAAGCAGGATGCCCGTTTTCCTTTGTTTTGTAGGGGCAGTGTGGTGTGAAATTTTACGCCTTGCCTTAGTCAAGTGTGATTTTCTCATGCGCGCGGACAAGCCGACAGTTTTTCATCCCTTCTTTCTACAAAAAGAGAAAATAAAAACATAAGCGTGTATTGAAACTTTTCCTTTAGAACTCAAGCTATGGCGACACTTTGATAGTTTCCCACAGTTGAAAACTACACTCACGGACAAATAAGGTTGAACCGATTTGAAAAACCCTTTTATCATAATAATCTAACCATTGATACAATTATTAAAGCACAAAGAAAAACTTAAATGCCTAACCTGGCGGAAGAGACTGGGAATCGAACCCGGAACCTCTGAATTTCCGGTCCAATTTTTCAACCACTCCACCACCCCAACTTGATCTATGTTTCAATGGGTCAATAAAAGGAATTGTGGTATTTCCGCAAGGAAAAATATACACGATGATTTTCAATCGGTGATCAGGTACCAACTTTTCTCACTCAGTAATTGATGGCGGTCACCTTGAAGTAGTAATAACGAGAAAACAAACTTTTATTTTTCTATGAGAATTTTTATTTTGATACCAATTTTATCTTAAATTCCTTGTCACCCTACCAATCTGTATCTGTGAGCTTAAACCTCTTAAATAATTTAATGGCAACATAATGGCAATGACAATTTGTGTGTAATGACTTGTCATTGTCATTAGTCATTACGTAAACAAAGTCGTAGACAATTTCGTAAAATTTCCGGCCAAAGCGATGGCATTTGACTTAGGTATCCTTCAATAATTTATGCAGGATGACCATGTATTTAGTGGTTATTACTTTTAATTATGTTTAAACTTTTAATTAATTAAACAGTGAGGTAATTGCGTGAGACCTCGCCTATTACGTTTAATTTTAGCTGAATATTCATATTTTTCTGCTCCTGATCACCGATTAAGAATCATCGTGTATAAAGGTTATACAAAAAATATAATTTTGGTTTTGTTTGACAGAGCACACTTTCTAGGGTTTCTAGTTGGTTCCATTGTGGGATCCTTTAGAAATCGAGAAAACTCTTCTCTCGCGCACCGCACCTATCGCGATTAGTTTTTAACCCCGACAAAAAAGAGGGGTGTTATTAGTTTAATTGTGTATCTGTGTATCTGTCTGTGGCATCGTAGCTCCCAAACGGATGGTTCGATTTTAATGGGATGTTTGGATAATTGAAAGCCAGTCTGGTCGGTCTGTCGAGATGGTTCTTACTAAGAACTTCTTAGCTATGTTTGATTGGGTCGGGGGTTATTTGTTCGTATTTATGTTATTTTTAGTAACTTATGCTGTTGCTCTAGAAAAGCTTCATTTTGTGACGTAAGCCGTCGCTGAAATCCCATCTCACATATCAAAAAGTGTAATGAGTTTCATCCTTTCCTTTCTTTCCTCCTCACCACTTAGATAGTTGGCAGTCCGTAACTGTGCGTTCTAGCAATTTCCTGCCTCGCACAACTGCATTGTGGAATAAATGGTCGCTTGCGGTATTTCCGGACCGATACGACCATCAAACCTTCATGATAAGAGCGTACCTGAAAGGCCGGCAACGCACTTGTGACTCCTCTGGTGTTGCTGGTGTCTATGGGTGACGGTAATCGCGCAACATCTGACGATCCGTTTGCTCGTTTGCCCCCTATAACATAAAAAAAGTTATATCTTATTCCAATAATGCATTTTGTTTCATGAAGATTACATTACTTTTAAAGTCCAAATCATTTGAATAAGTAAGCTTAATTTTCGAGATATAACATTTTAAGTTACTGACCCGAAATATTTGTCCGTAGGTGTATGGCGATACCTTACAGATTCCACAGTTGGAAACTAAAATCCCCGCTGCATCAGGAATTCTCTCACAAAGAGCTGGAGCTGAAAAGAACGTTTTCAAAAGAAAAGTGAATGTAGCATGAAAAATGCAAGATCGGAATTTGAGCCGATACGGTTCAGTTATGGCCACGAGGCAAAGAATAAGGGAGATGAGTAAAACTTTTAGTTTAGAATATTATCTTCATTTAACTCTGTAAGAGATGGAGGGATGACTGCGTTTTAGAGAGGTAAGTATTGTCAAAGTCAAAATAAAATATTAAATATTTGTCCAACATAGGTATATTCAGGTGTTAAATCATTATTGTACCACTATGTGGCACCACAATTGGGCATACAAATTAAATAGTTACATGCTTAGCGTACATGTTTTGTCTTTAGATTTTTTCCCTCTAGGTATACACGTAGTTAATCCCAATTTAGCAATCATGTCATAGCCTAAATATGATTTGAATTGCCTACTTTTTACCAGAAAACCAAATGTAACTGCATTTATGAAAAAATTAAGTTGAGTTCACATTATAAAAAGTAGTAATTTGCGTAAAACATAAATAAGATAAGGGTTCAGTATTATTGTTGTTCTTTTGTCGTTGAAGTGGACAGCCACACATCTTAGCTGATTTGGCTATTCTGTCAGATGTATGATTTTGATAGCAAATATAGAAGCAGAAGCTTGTAAATGTGCATTTTTAAAGTTCTACTAAGCATAACTCTCCAATAAAATATAAAATAAAGCGTTTAACATAATATTTTTAACGATTCTGTTTTAATGTGGAAACCGTTTGTTTGTGTTTTCCAATAGGTATCAATATTTTCCGATATTTAATATAAGAAAGTAAACATTAGTTATTAAGAAAGTATAACATAACCTTAATAATCAAAAAATAAAGACATTGATATAAAAGTATTATATTAATTAATAAAACAAAATATGGTCAATTAAACTCTAATTCTAATCTTAATGTTGTACATTTTTTTTTTATAATGCTCAAACAGCAGGTACATTGTAATCGAGAATTTCAATTTACAATGATTACAAAATCAGTGGAGAAATTATAACATAATCCTTTAATTCGTCTCCACTCATATTTACCCATGGCTACCAGTCCATTGTACGTCACTACCAACCTATCTATGCGATCGAATAAAACAAGCACTGCCCAGCGTCAAACCTTTTTCTTAAACACTCGTAGTCTATCGATAAAAATCGACTGCAAAAATAACATTGTATTCCTCTAATTCTTACAAAGGAACAAACAGAGAAATCATAAGGGGCGAGCTAAGGCTCTATTCATGCTCTCATATGAGATAGAGGTCGACAAGGGATTACCCACTGACAACCAAATAAAAGCACCTCCCACATATTCTATTACCATGGCAGGAAGATGCATTATTGCCTGTGTGATGCAATTTTTCGATTATCCTTTATCGGGAATCAGTTGTCAAAGTAGACTTATAAAACGTCTTAACGAATATAGGGGTTTGATTTGTTTTGATATTTAAGTGAAGCTTTATATTTCTTTTGGGGAAGAAAATGATGAATTGATGAGTTACCTACATCTCAATTTCATGATGTCAGGAGGTTCTATTGAGAGGTTTTTTTGTGTAATATAATGAAGAGATTACTGTATGGTTAATAAAGTAAATTGAAATTCAGTGGAAGATTTCTTAGAAGATACTATTTATCCCTTCAGGTGGCAGCGCCACCAGTTGCATGGCAGGAGAAGTGGCGCGTCTATTTTACAAAATGTACCGTTAAGTGGCAGGAACCGGGAGCCGGACCCAACGTCAAGTGGCAGAGATCCGGGAGCCGGATCGGACAAAACAAGCCGTTGGGTGGCAGGATCCGGCTCCCGGACCCTGTGCGATGTCTTATTTCGCACCCGAAATAAAACCGTTAAAACTATATTTTGCTTGCTCACACTTGTAAGATGCATTCGTCAATAAGCAAGGACGGCATTCACTATCGGTCGAATTGACGCGCAAAGCAAAGTTCGTTAGAAATTGCGTCATCTTCCCGACCCCCCCGACCATTACGCGTCGACCGCCGAGACGTGAGCATTTTAAAAACCTTGTGGTTAGAAAATATTGTATAGTGAGGTGTAATAAAAAAGGTTATAGGTGTAAAAAAATATATAGATTTGCCATTAAATTAGTTTTTTCTACGGATCACTGTTTTTTTTCCTAATTATAGTTATTTTTATACATAAAGTGGTTAAAATTTAGTCATTCGACGATTGATCAAGACTAGCAAAATTTCTATAAATGGAATGGCATTAATTTCTATACAATAAATATGGCATTTTATGATGAATCCAACGATATATAGTTTATATACAACATCTGTACATTTTTTTTGAGAAAAGATATTTTTTGTAACATGCGGAAATTCGCGATGACCACCCGTGGGAGGCCCGCCACTTAACGGTATATTTTGCCAAGATGGCTGTGCCACTTCTCCTGTCATGCAATCAGAAACCTTGCCACTCAACGGCTTGTTTTGTCAGGTCCGGCTCCCGGATGCCTGCCACTTGACGTGGGGTCCGGCTCCCGGTTTCTGCCACTGGAAGGGATAAGCAGGCTTCTTATATGGCTGCATATTATTAGGAATCATTGCAGATAATTATGATACCCTCTCTAGAGGAAACCGAGGAGTTTTGAAACCAGGAGAGTTGAGACAGCCTAAATTTCTCGGTATCTATTACCGAACCGACAACAACGCTGTTTGACGCGCTCCACAACCCGCGAGCTGCTCAGTCTGCGTCGTTGCTTCGCTAACGAATGTAGATCCGAATTTGTCGTTGTTTCGATTCATCTCTCTTTGAAAACCCTCGGTCTCCCCTAGTTTACGCCTTACTATAAGGAGTGTCATCTTGATATATTCAAAAGTGTCCGCTGTGTTACATTGGTGGCGCTACTCTGGCTGACAGTACCTAATTCCGTTACTTAGCAACGTTTTTAACTTTTTTCTATATATACATAAAGTAACTATGTGGAAATTACTTTAGTCATATAAATAATGACACAAAGGTAAATTAAGAAAGAAAAATTGGATGCGATCTACTACAATCGAAGCGGAAAAAAAAAAAAAAAAAAAAAAAAAAAAAAAAAAAAAAAAAAAAAAAAAAAAAAAAAAAAAAAAAAAAAAAAGATTCTATACAAATATTTACTTTAGTCACCTAAAATATTAAAATTTTCAATTCGACACGGTTCACTCCGTCTAAAACTTGGAATTTTTCCTACTGTCTTGCTACTCCAGCGCTATTGCGGACGGCATTGGAACTATAGCTTACCGCTGGACACTTTTTCAAATATTCTCCTATGAAAGACGCTGCTCCTTCCCTTTTAACACTCCATACTCCCACCTGTGCGGCCGGCAACGCACTTGTGACTCCTCTGGTGTTGCAGGTGTCTATGGGCGACGGTAATCGCTTTCCATCAGGCGATCCGTGTGCTCGTTTGCCCCCTATGACACAATAAAAAAAAACTTACCACTTGCCACTTTAATTATGTAGATGTCACATACACTGAATGCTTGTAATTGAAACTACTCACGTAAAACGTGAATTAATTCGTTCCAGCTACCGAAGCACGCTCACTCACAACACGCAAGATAAGTGCGTCCACGACTACGTAATCAGTAATCGCTCTAGCAGGGTATGTTTACAAATAAAGTAAGATAAAAATTATAGTTCATAATGTTCAAATACATTTAGTTGGATTAAGTGCGCCAGTGGGGCAAGTGCAACTACCGTGTAAATTCGATACTTTTGCGAACTAACTATGCAGTTGTGTGAAGTAAGAATTAAAGAAGATCCACTAACTACTATTATTCAATATTTTTATAACATTCTTTTTTATTTTCTTCGGTTTCCGTATTATATGATGAATAAGTTGATAAGTCCATTATCCAATGGAACCAAGGAATCAATAAACTTCATTTAAAAAACCACATAAAATTACCCTTAAGATGGCGTTAGTAGTATACTGCGTTGGTCCCGTTGGCGCACTAGTCCCGTCTCGACTGACTACTTTATAATGATAAGGCACCAAAACTATTTATTTCAGTCTAGAATGTTCTGCTTCGTCCGCATAAAGCTCTTTTTTATTTTCACCGTGTTCTGGTAAAAAGTATCCTATAGATATATTTGGACCCAATCTCGAGCTTCAATTGAGCTTAGTGGATGAGTTCGTATAGACGTTCCGTTCAGACCCACAAAACTCTGGTTTCCTAGGATAGCGGCGGCTATATGAGTGAGCGAGACAACACGCTCTTACCTTCCGCTCCCACCTATGGCCGACATTCAATGCCGCCACCGCTCTCTTACGGATATGCCACTAATCTGGTGGCAACCGGCAATTACGAGCGGCGGCCATACGAGTGAGCGAGAAACCGCACTCTTACCTTCCTCTGGCATCTATGGCCGCCGCTTGCCCTGCCGCTTGCCGAAGCTTAACCGACCAAGAGTGTTGTAAGCGTTAAATGATATTTCTCAGTGTAAGGAAATGAGACCATTGGTCTCGTTGGAGACACGGTACAGAGCGGTCGCATCTGTGCAAGCCATCCCGAACGACCCAAAAACGCCACTTAAATCTTTGAGCCAAAACAATAGCCCCACGCGAAACAATAGTCCGGCCGTCTGTTCGTTCCAACCCCCGTCATAAAGTTCAAAATTCTCACCGCGCGTCCGATGTTAAACTTGAAAGATTAGTTTAAACTAACTCCACCGCGTTCCCTAAATATCTCCAAACCAAAACCATCGGGCTTATACATAGTGCAGTGCGTCTAGATAACAAATAGCCTAAGTAGTGAGTGCAAACCTAGTGCTGGAAGCAGGTACCTACAGCCGAGTAGAGTACAACATACAGGAGTAACCACGCTGCGCGCTGCCTCAATTACTGACGACACAGCAGCCCAAGCAGAAATCGGTGAGCTCTTTCCATTATCACTGCTTACTTAATGTCAATTCGAAATTTAACTGTTAAATACCTTACATATCTGAGTTGAAAAGCTATAAAGATCAGATCAGATAAGCATGTGCCTAGCAACAGACCTCGTCAGGTCCTCGGCAAATTGCACCTCAAACATTCCCCCGACCTCTTTAAAATCGCCACACTTAGGTTCTACCTCTACGAAGGATCTGTAATCTAGATGCACTGATCAACTCCAAAAAACTCCCAGGCCCTAATAAACTAACAAAGAATATTAAAAGCAGATTTTTATATATAAACTTTACTTCACTTATAATTACATCGCTAAATCACAAATCAATAGAGTCCTAAACCTTTTCTTTTATTAAACTGACCGAAGCGCATACATACATAAATAACCCCCACGAACGACGAACAGCTATAGTCGAGTCGAGTTCGACGCCAGAAACAACGGGGCCAAAAATTCCAATCCAAAAACGCGATTTTTTTGCTTCGCAAACACCTCATTAATTGGCGAACCGAAACCAAATATAAACTACTACCTATTACCACGCGCCCAACACAACTCCTAAAATACATACACACATTATACCATCACTTCCAACGCAATTCACAGAATCTTGATAAAGCTTGGGTTATAAGACATAATCAAACAAAAATATTCTTTGTTACAACCCACTCACAGCAAAGCACATGGTCAGTCCGGCAAATACCCCGTTTTATTGCCAACCAAAGCAGCTCGACACAAAATAAAAACCCTTGTTAGAGCACTACGCAACAGACCATTTTTTTTACCTAAAGCGCACTGCTTCTTCGAACGAAATCACATCTGGCGGCCACAAGTCACCGAAGAGAGTCTGCCAAGCAATAGCAATTAAGTAGTAGAAAGTTGACGCAAGTTTGAAAGTCAGGACATCCATCACAATAGATAACTACCTGAAGTCACACCGGAGCACAAAACAACACAGCCGGTGTGCATTCAAAACAAACACTACACCATATAACAATAAGTAAAATACCTAGTAACACACATAAACACCCTCGACAACACCATCCACTAATAACCTAGACTTTAAGCTCTCCCCACAGCGCGCCTCTAGATACCAGGACACGACAACTATCTACAAACATGGAAAGCAAGATGGCAATAAAAAATATACCCGGAGATGGTAACTGTCTTTTTCGAGCTATCGTCCACCAAATCAACGACTTATTTGGATTAACGTTTGATCATCAAGCAATCCGCAGAGACCTCGCACGATATGTCGATGAAAACGAACATGACCAAACAATGCGAAATGCGATCATAAGCAATGACCAACATGAACAAATTAAACAATATTTGACTGCAACACCAAGAGGGGGTGTGGGGTGGAGCCGATATACTTATATCTGCAGTAGGCACCATAGGCCTGGTCTACAGTCACAACCACTACGATTGTTTTGAAAACCACCTGGGTGTAAACACGACTAATACACACAACTCACGTCACGCGAGCAGAAATAAACCTAAATACCGGAACGCCAGAGGAGATAGCAGACCGACCGGATACCGACTGTCACGACCTAGGCCGCACCACCCGGTTCACAACCCAATATATAGAACTAACGTGGCAACATAGAACGTTAGAGCAGCAGCTAAACCTAAAAAAAAATAGATATTGATACGTTACTAGAATCGAAATCAATACACATCGCATGCTTACAAGAAACTCACGGATCCGATAACAACAAATGGAGTCTAAGCGGAAATAACTCCAACAGAGGTCTAGCCATCCTTATTAGGAAAAACAGTGGGCTTAAAATTAACTGGACAAAAACCAATTTGAACAACATGGCAGCGTCAATCGACGTTGATAATAAAACAACATTACTCGTCGTCAGAACACACTGATCAAACGAAACATCAGCAGCCACAAATGACCTGTCTCGCCTACTCCGATTAATAAAGCTCAAGCCAAAAAACTCGACCCTAATCGTTCTAGGTGACTTCAATACACACATCGGGTACAAAGATGCAAAAACGCAACGCAACCATCACCAAATGGGTAAAAACCTATACCGCCCAAACAGCAACAGTAATGGGGAAATACTCACTGAACTATTAAGAATCGAGAAATTCCGATTGGAAACCGTTATTAGGCCGAAGTAGCTCTAAAGTAACCTGGCAATCAGGCAGTAGAAAGTCACAAATAGACCACATAATGACCCAAAACAAGAGATCATCCAACTTTAGCTACATCAAAGGCCAGCACACGCCGTTATCAGATCATAAAATCATATGGGGCGAACTGAAACCACACAAATCGAATAAGACCAACATAAACAAAACCTCCCGAGATAAAACCCCAGATGAATCACAATCCTTCAACTACAAGACATTATACACTACGACATGCTCCAAGATAAAACTACAAAAAAGAAATATCAAAACATCGCACAAGAACTGGCAATGGTACAGAAACGTACAAAAGAAATCCCACTCCAATGGCAAGAAATCACGGAGATAATGAAAACCTCAGCGAAAAGAACAATCAAATTTCATCCAAAGTACTCAAAAGAACGCAGAGTAGCGCTAGCAAAACTGCAACAAGCCAAATTCAGGACAAATCTACGCCCAAGTGACGTAACACGAATAAACAACCTCAGAGAATGCAGACGAAATCTACAAGCAATCGAATCATCAGAAGACGAAAGGGAATGCGGAATACTCTTTAAGGGACTAGCAAATACCAATCCGTCAAAGAGGATGAAAATCACCTACGACTTCTACAGAAGACACAAGCGCAAGGCAAGACAAAAATCAAAAAACACGTTTATTCCAATGTCCAAATGGGAAGAAGAGCTTGCTAAGTCAGAGGTCCCAAGAACTGAGCAAGTAAGCGACGAAGACACAAGGGACCTAGAACCGGAGCCTACACTAGATGAAATAAAGGATATTATTAAAAAGATGCGTAATGGTACGGCCCCTGGAATAGATCAAACGGTGACTGAGCTATTTAAAGCAAATCCAGACGAACTCACCAACCAAATATTAACGCAAATGCGTGCAGCGTGGACAACGAATACCCTGCCGGAGACTTGGACACAATCAATCCAAGTACCGCTACCAAAAACAACGAACCCAAAATCTATAAATGACTACAGACGAATCTCTATCTGCAGCACGGGATACAGGATCTACGCTAATCTACTACTACTGAGACTGGATGAAACCATTGACGACGTTGGAAGCTACCAGGCAGCATTTCTGAAAAACAGATCTACTGACGACCGCATGTTTACTCTACGCCGAATTCTAGACGAGGAATGGAGAGCAGGAAAGAAAATTTTTGTCCTAGCAGTCGACCTAGAAAAAGCATTCGACACAAATGATCTCAACGCCATGAGGGACATATTATGCACTGAACAAACTAGGCGCTAACCAATCGTATAGTTAAAGACGCGATGAACGAATCTACCTGCATCAAGTGGTTTGGACAACAAACCAGGTGGATCAATAAAGGCAAAGGCGTCAAGCAGGGTTGCCCTCTCTCACCGCGACTATTCACCATCGTAATGGACGACGTGTTCAGAACACTAGAAGAAGAACTGCCCTTCGTAAAACTCAACCAAGACGAGGAAATACAGTTACCGATTATCTTAGCTTTTGCGGACGACGTGATTATTGTCTCGAACGGCCTCCAACAACTAAATGAGATATACGCGAAGGCCATATTTGAAGCAACGTAGGATCAAAGCCGGGACCAATCAAAATACACGACCTACTGGAGGGTAAAACAAAAACAAAAAGGATAAAATGCCTTCGGATATGCTATTACGGACACATCCTGCGACGCCCTAGACCCCACTTGCTGCATTCCGCGTACCCAGCTTTACATGGAAAAACTCGTTGCATCAGGATATGCAATACTACGACAAGAACCCCTCCGAGTGGGCAGAACTCGCATCAGAAAAGAACAAATACATCACGGCAGCCCAAAAAATCTACCAATTACAAGAAACCGACAGCGACTCGGAGGATGAAGGTCAGACCAACGAACAGGAAACGTGATACCCCGACGGCTATCCGGTGAACACACGACAAGCAAAGACGCCAACGAGAGCACGCGACAACTCACCAACGCTCATCCCCGATGCTCTACCCCGCCTCACCTAACTTCCAATATTGGCTCAAGGTTGCATAATCGGCTGATTGTGGTCGACCGGTTGCGGCTAGTCGGCCCTCCTATCCCATCCCAGAGCGTGTCACTCCTTATAAATCTGTGCCCCCTGGTGTATCCGGCTTGTCCGGGTCAGGCTACGACCTGGCTGGGTGTGGTGCCTATGTGCATGTTCATGTTCATGTGTAAGGAAATGAGACCATTTTCGAAACTGATTTTAAAATTTGCCACGGCTTACGTTTTAAAACGGGACAAATCGCGTCAATGCATGTCAGCAGCTTTTATTTTACAATAAACCAAACTTTGCCCTAAATTAATTAAAAATTAAAATTAAAAGCGGATAAGACCCGTACAAAAGTTAACGCTTAAAAATGAAACGAAATCAGAATTACAAATCAAATTGAAACTGAACAAACGAAAAAGTTTACAGAAGATTTTTGATTTCGTTTTCTGCCTTTCGGCGTTCGTATTGAAATTCACAGCGAAGTTATGCGGCTCAAGTACCAGTAGAGAAGGGTTTAAGTGCCTCGGGATTTTAGGGTGACTTAATGCCTTTTCTAGTTGGATCAAATCACGCGGTCGAACAACTCGCTAAGACAAATTATGCAAAATGTTTTCGATGCATAACCAATGGAAAGGGCTGAGTTTAGAAGATTAAACAAACACCGAATTAAGTCTTATATTTAAAGCCTCTTCCTCGATCAAACGCTGTCAATACGTACTTATTATAGTGGTGTAATACAGTGGTGATAGAATTACCAAAGATGATATTTACAGAACCAAAGAGAACAGATGGCCGTTGGGGCAGCAATTTCTTGAAGTGGCGACCACGTTTAGGAAAGAGCAGCGTGGGGCCCGCGAATAGGTGGACGGATAACCTCGTCGATAGGGACTCGATAGATGCTGTAGGTATAGGATTGCACCTTGTGTCGAGTTATAGGGGTTTTGACGCAGTTTGTAGACACCTGTCTACTGAGCCGGCGGTACCGGGTTCGAATCCCGGCCAGGGCAAATACTTATGTGATGAACTCGAATATTTGTGCTTGGGTCATGGTTGTTCTATGTATTTGAGTATACATATATTTATCTATATAAGCACGTATATCGTCGTCTAGTACACAAGCCTTCTTGAGCTTAATTTGAGACTTACTCGATTTGTATTAAGTTGTCCGATATTTATTTATTTGTTATTATTTATTTATAGGGAGGCCTATCTTCAGTAGTAGACGTCTGTGGTTTATAGATAGCTATTAGTCTACAGTCGCGCCTGTCTTTACTTTTACTTTCGCCTCTAAAGTTATAGTGGCTCGCCAAACTGCCGACCCCTAAGTGTAAACACAGAACCCCTGCCGGTGTCGGGGCTTGTCGCAATCAACGTCCGACGGACTTGACACGATTAGACGACCTTACCCCATCACCGGGCGATTGGTCCAGCCAAGTGTAACGTCGGCGATGCTGCAACACTGACTATTTAGCCGATTTTCATCCACTTGGCTTGGCATTTTGCCTTTTTTTATATACTTAAATAAATACTTATCAGACAAGCTCAAACAAATCGACCTAGGCCCAAATTAAGCTCATGATTTCGTTATTTCATAAATTTTATTCGTGTAGGTATTTTTATTTGTATTTATTAATTTATTTACCTAAGTCACAAAATAAAAATTATATTTTAAATATATTTTACTCGAAATCGTCTTGAAATTGCTAAGGAGATCAGAAAATGGGTTAAATGCTGACAAAACGGTAAATTATGAAACGAAAATATCCGCTGCAATGTAAGCAGGACTCGAAACTGCGACCTTACGTTTCCAGCGTAGTGCTCTCCCAACTGAGCTCGTTACGTCCATCGCACCAAATCTTTCATTTTATAATTCTATGCTACTAGAGCGCCCTCTACGTAAAAGGTATTTTAAATACTCAAGCGCATGAGCCATACTCTATGATCTGTGACTTGTGCGTTTACACACACTATCCCCAGTCCCCATTGCTTTACAGCAAGTGTAAGGACCGCGAGAGTTTTTAATAGAATATTTTTAAATGTTCTGCTTTTATGTGGAAACATTTTCATATTTATAAATATTGACATAAATTATGAAAGAAAAATGTTTTGATATCCATAAATTCTGCACATTAATTGACCTAACCAAAACTACAAGGTTTTGATACCTATCGTACCCATTGCACTCACACCAATTGATTCCAGACAAATATAGAGTGCCTGCAGGCTGCACGGAAATAGGCCGTCTGGGCTAACTATACATACCGTAGAATCTAGATCCGGCCCGGCTCCAATAATATACGAACGAGTAAAGGCTAGGGTACATACCTACACAAGCAATTTTAGATTATATATTATTAAAAAAAGATACGCATAGCCTGTGGCATAACAGAACTTTAATTATCTTATCAAACATAGCCGTAACATTGATAAAATAACTGAAATAATTGGTGACAAAATGGGAAAATTATATTGAACTTTAATTGAAGTCTTAATTGTGTATATCGAGAAATGATCTAATATGTATTTATATGGTTAATATTTTAATTTCCTTAGCAAACAATCTTTAAATTTAAGATAAGTTAAGCAGAAAATATACTGGATCGCTGTCCTATGATATTCACTTTTTTATGTTGGGGCGGATGAAATTTTTCAAAAAGCTTGATTTTCAGGGCTCGGAATACAAATACTTTATTGGTAACACCAAGTTACATGTCTAAAGTATGCGGTTCTTCAAGAGAGGAGTTAATAGGTTCTTAAAGGGGCGGCATCGGCAACGCGCGTGTGATGCTCCTGGCATCGCAAGCGTCCATAGGCGGCGGTAACTGCTTAACACCAGGCGGACCGCATGCTTGTTTGCCACCGTTGTAGTATAAAAATATGCAAGAATTGTTGGCCAAGCCGAAGAAGAGACGGTTCACTCGCTCGGTGAAAAATGCAGTCATACTCTTCTGCACTCAGCCTAAGAATGCAAGCCGCTCGGATACAATTTAATACCTTTCTATTTGTGATCTGGAAAATTCAAGACGTATTTTAAAACTAGTTCGCATTAGTTACTGTATCATTCAGTTTGCGGTAGGTATGCGGAATTATCGATGCCTTTCATATCTTTTATACAAAATACACGGTAGGTATCCTGCCTTTTCGCCGAAATATTTTTCGCAACTGATTCATTTGCCAAACTGTTTCATTTCCCAACTCACGATGTTCTCTTAAAGCAAAAAAAAAAAACTCAGTGTATTTTTTATGCTCTTATAGAATACAGTAGGTTAGGTTAGGTTTGTTTTATGAAAGTTCCGAATAAAATATGGTTTCAGAGAAAATCGTGAGATGGGAAATGAAACAGTTTGGGAAGTGATACTTTGGAAAGCAATTTTTGCCCATACATTAGTAGTCCAAAATACACATAATACACAGGTATGATAGATTTCTGTCGTTACTATAAATGTCGATTGTGTGCGGCACATTTAGGATTACTGCCTTTTCTCGGTTCTAAAAAAACCTGGTTCTATTACAGATAAAATTAAGGAAATACGTTCATTTTGTAGCTTATTATTATTAAAGATGCTAAGCTCTGGTGAAAAACTTGGAGGTGTCAGGTGGCTGACGAGGAAGTACTTTAAAAATCATTTTGTACTTAAGGTAATGTAATATCCTATAACTGATGTCAAATAATGGTCTTTACTATATTATTCGCAATATACGTGAACGTCAGGTAGGCTAGCTATAAAAAAATATTTGAGAAAGATCATATTTCGCATTTTTTTTTAACAAATAATAACCGTTACGTTTAGTTGGCTGAAATTTTGTAAGCTAACAGAAAGCCACACCATCAAAAAAAAAATTACACGCCAAAACTAGCGAGTTTAGGGAGGCAGATATCTTATCCTGGTGTGGCCTTTAAAATATATCAAATATTGGGGTCTAGAGCTGCACAAAGTTTTCTATATATTTATCAAAGTTTCAATCGTTAAAGTTCGGTTGAACGCGTATTTAAAGATGCGCAGCTTCAAGTTATGGGGTAAGTTGGAACGCTGGGGAGTAGTCCGATCTTCAAAATTAAAACTTCGTATCGTACTGTCCCAACCATTCCAATATATTCTGACGCGAGGTCGAGAGGGATGGGTACAAACTTCGACTTATGATCTTCGGAGTAGCCCTTCTTGTTCTAAATAAAGTTAATGTTAAATTTTCTTTGGCAGCGTTTAGCGGGGGTTCAGCTCTTGAGTTATGTACCTATCTTAATTGTGCGATTCATTTGATTATTTATATTCTAAGTGGCATTTGAGAAGTATATTATCGATTCAAAATACGTAGCTTAAAATATTTTAGAAATTCTCAACAACCAACAAGAAAAAGACGATGAAAAGTACATAAATAAAATAAAGCATCTACTACTAACGAAATCCAATTACGCGCTAAATGAATACTTGGAAGATAAATTGTAAATACTCAGTAAGTCCTCCTCTCCCTGACATTGCAATGCCCAACAGGGTTCACAAGGGTTTAAGTTAACTTCTGTACCTACTTTTGTGTTATTGCGATAAATGATTGAGTATTGAGTATGAAATCAATCTCGCCGTCCTAACACTTAATGGAGAAGCAATAGGACAGGGAATTTTGGTAGGTAGCTTTTGGTCGAAATTCGAAGAACTGAATCAACAAAAAAATCTACAAACTTAGCAAACCTGCTCATAAAATTCATAAGAATACAACTGTGCGTTTTTCTAGAAATTTCCTCCCTCGCACGACTGCATTGTGCAAAGAATTGTCGCTTGCGGTATTTCCGGACCGATACAACCTTCAAACCTTCAAGAAAAGAGCGTACTCCCTGATAGACCGGCAACGCACTTTTGACTCCTCTGGTATTACGGGTATTTATAGGCGACGGTAATCGCTTTCCATCAGGCGATCCGTTCGCTCGTTTGCCCCAACCATACTTCCATACTAATATTATAAATGGGAAAGTGTGTCTGTCTGTCTGTTACCTCTTCACGCTTAAACCGCTGAACCGACTTAGATGAAATTTGGTATGGAGATAGTTTGAGACCCGGGAAAGGACACAGGATACTTTTCATCCCGAATAAATTTAGTTTTCCCGTGGGATGACCGGGTAACTCCGCGGGGCACAGCTAGTATGACATAAAAAAAAATATATGCGACATACGAAAGAAATTTTGACGAAACTAAGGCAGAGGCGCTTTGTTCGCTCGGTGATAATACGAGAATTTTTATATTTTTTACCGCATTCGCTCTTTTTTCACTGTTTGCGACGCAAATTCAGTTATTTCAGCGTTATGTACGGCTGAAAAAGTTGTAAGCCCCTTTTTATGTTGAAGAACAAAGGGTCCACCTGTTACCGGTATGAATTATAATATTCCCGGAGTACGGGCAGGCACAGCCTTTGGGACAGATGATTCAGGATTTCTTTCCCCACCATTATTATATTTATGTTGATTTATGTAATTTTTTTGAAGACATTTACTTTTTTTACGTCACCCCTAGGCCGAAAATCTCACTACCTGGCCAAGGCAAGACGTATAGCTTTGGACAAGCCGTCGACCTAGCCTTTGTCCCATTTTTTGAGAATGAATTCTCAATCGGGGTCGGCTACCTAAATCCCAAGATGTGGCGTAGGCACTAATTTTTACGCAAGCGACTGCCATCAGACCTTCCAACCCAGAGGGGAAACTAGGCCTTATTGGGCTTAGGTGGTTTCCTCACGATGTTTTCCTTCACCGAAAAGCGAGTGGTAAATATCAAATGACAATCCGTACATAAGTTCCGAGAAACTCATTGGTACGGGCCGGGTTCGAACCCGCGACCTCCGGATTGAAAGTCGCATGCCCTAACCACTAGGCTACCACCGCTTACAACTTTGGACAAGCCACGGGCGATAATTAATAAGGCCCCAGATCGCATATACACCTGCGATCTGGAAGATTTACTAATTCACGGCCCTAGGTATGTAGTTAATGTACTTTTTCGATAGCTCTTGCTAAAGTGTTTACAAACTTCAGCTCTTTAAATTTTTATAACCATGAGTTAAACTGGTCGATGGTTGACAGTTGTTAATGTCAAAATATCAACGGATTGACACTAATTAACATGTGTCAAAATATCAATGTATTGACAGACTAATTAACATGTGTCAAAATATCAACGGATTGACACGAATAAACCTGTGTCAAAATATCAACGGATTGACACTAATTAACATGTGTCAAGATATAAACGGATTAACACTAATTAACATGTGTCAAAATATCAACGGATTGACACTAATTAACATGTGTCAAAATATCAACGGATTGACACTAATTAACATGTGTCAAAATATCAACGGATTGACACTAATTAACGTGTCAAAATATCAACGGATCGACATTGACAAGTGCCGATCATCGACTAGTTTTTTGTCGAATAGTGGAAAATGAAATGAAATGGAAATAACGTAGATTTAACCTACTACTGTAATGTTTCTTTTCGCTGGTGTTTAAAAGTTTTGTTTATTATGAAAATCACTTTGTAAAGAAAATGTGTAATATTCTAGTAGTCAACTTTCTTTTGAGCAGTATTTATTGTGCATGCGAGCGAAGCGAGCAAAGCGTATCTGGTACTCCGCCAAAGTTTTCGTATGTCAGGATATTCAGATGTTCGGGTTTCCGGCTGTTCTCACCTACAGGCCACATTCCTCAACCGATTCTCATGAAATTATGAGAGTATATTCGATAAGCATATTGTTAGGTACCTTTTTTTTTTTTTAATTTCAAAATGGCGGAGACGCGGCTTGAAAACGTAAAAAATTAAAAGTTTAACCATTTCTAAACAAGCTCGCGAGGTCTACAGCTCACAGAGCTACTAGTGATTAGAGAGTGAGGTATCACTCTATTAACTTCATACTATTGCTTTTAGTGACTTGGCTGTATTCTCTCCTGCGCCCCCGGCTGAGTTATTTGAGACAGCGGCACGTGCGACTCACAATCTCCCGATTCTGTGCCGTTACGCTCAGATCGGGATTTTCACCCGCTATAAAATGACACTTTCATTTTTTACGTGCCTTAATTTAATCAAAATTAGAAGCTGCTATTTACGCTTAATGTTGAAATTAAGTGCATTCGTTGATCTAGATAAGGTTTGAAAATGATGGCAAAGTCCAGTAAAATTAGGGCTGCCACAACTGTACCGTACTTTTTATTCGGGGCAGGGTAGAAGGTAGTCTGCTACCTCCTCATCGCTGATCATCAACTCGCTGGGCAGATACCTACCATTAAGTCTGTCAGTGAGAACCTCCCAAGTAGCACGACCTTTACAGCCCTTATACAGCCCTTTACACACGTGGGCTATGGAGAAGAATCGCGAGAGCGGCGGTAAGAAAAGCAGACGACTCTCCATGACCACGCCCACTCTGTCAAGAGTGAACGACGAAGAATCTGCCTTTTGTCTGATTTATTCTTGCCGTAAAATTTGGCGGTCTAAAACGAATAGTGTAAGTAACTGCCATAATTAACACAAACTAGATTTTTTCTAGGGTCTATCGCGATATTCCTTATTTCTTCACAATCTAACGTTTCGGCGGGGTTCTCGCTCTCGCTGAGTCTCCAGTACATCCGAGACCATGGCGTGTAAAGCCGACCGAAACGTTAGATTACGAAGGTAAATAAGGAATATCACGATAGATCTGTTATAATTTGTGATAATTATATATACAAACCGCAAGAGTATAAAGTGGCATAACTGCCATAAATTCGATTTTTAGATAGGTAATTCATTATTTTGGAAGTGATAATCTGTGAAATTAACTCGCTCAAGACGGGAAGTGGCGTCACATAATAAACTTGGATATACTCTACCGTGCCCCCAGACAAGCGATCTACGTCAGCATTAACTTTTTACGAAGCACTTTTCAATTCCATTTAAAGTTGTATGGAATATGAAGCCATTGAAACTGTGATTTGGTTGATAACTCAGAGCTTTCTTTATTTGTCTGAAGGACATTGCTTGCGTGACATATTCCTGAAAATAACTCAGTCTGACGATCTATAAGTATACAGGCTGTTCACATCTACACTTGTCACTTGTTATAGCTTAACAAGTTGCGGTTTTGCCCTGAGATATTGGCGTGGCTGGGATCACTCAATAATTCCTAAGTTTAATTTATCCGAAACCCTCAATATTACGAATTTTCAAAATACCGAAAGTGAAATAACTCGAAACGGTAATTTTCGCCATGGATAATAATTATGTTACATATATAATAAGTAAGGTTAGGGTTATATGATACCCCAAAAAAAATCTGAATATTTTATTAGAACATGATTTTTGGAGTTATGAAAATTCGAAATGATAATGCATTGGGACAAATGAAACTTCGGAGCATTGTAGTGTAGGTACCCGGTGTGGCTTTCATATTCTTATGAAATTTTGTAAGTCGTTTTGATAGGTATATAGACTTTTTCTGTAGATTCAGTTCTTCGAATTTATTAAAATGGCTGATAAATCTATAATATGGGGGGACGAAAACGTTAAGAGGCCTTATTCCATCTAAAAAATATTTTTTTCATAATATGACAAATATATTCATAATTTGAACCTTTTGAACCAACTTTTTGAAGTGAATAATAGTTTTTTCACTTCTCATGCTCTTAAAATGTTACTTTAGTCTCTGCGTATCGGGACTAAAGCTCCTTATTAATCTCTAGGGACTAAAGTAAAATTGTTTTAATTTACTTTGGAAACCCCTAAACAGCCAATCACGACGTTTGTGAATGGAGGTTTATAGCCATTTTCAGTGATAGGTATACAAACTTTTTGGTGCGTGAAAATAACCTCAAAATTACAACTGCTCAAAAATATAAAAATTCAAGACTTTATTTCATGAAACACGATTAATTATTAGTTATTACGAATACGAATGTAATGTTATCATGCATGGTCCATAAGTCCATATTTTCAAGTTTGAATCTGTTGGCTAAAATATGCAAGCATTTAAGGCGTCACTACAAAAAAAAGAAAAACCACGGAACATTTCTTTTTCTATTAGAATTTTGAATGAGTAGATGTCCATTACTTGTATTAAGCTTGAATTGTAATCACCAATTAGACCAATTAACTGCGTCACTTTATAAATTACGGACAAAATATGTAATCATCATCTTCCAATGAAGAAGAATAAAGCTGAAGACTATATAGAGGAGTCAATCCAAAATAAATACAATATCTATCGAAGGCTATACTATATTGAAGGAATTAAAATATCCTCATAGCAGAAATCACAACCAACATTTGACCCACGCCCATCAACATCGCGGGATGACAATGAGCCTAATGAAATGACCATCGGCAACCTTTTTGAGAAAAGGTCTACGTCTCTACTATACTCTCCATTCTCTCCAACTTTTACTTCGACTTCGAGTGAAAATATTGAACATACTTCTCAATTACAAACCACGCCGACCCAGCTTAGTTTACAGGGGAAAACCATACCTACATTTAAATGTAAGGAATTGTAGAAATTGCCCTTTCAATTTTTCTGAGGTTAGATTAACGGCTGTAACTACGTAATTGTAAGAAACTTTGTTGTAATAAATATCGTAATTTTATATTGATCGTCGTTTATTTTCCTCGCATTCAAAGTGAAAAGTAGAGTGTTTAACGCGAGACTAAACAACCATAATGACACTCGAACTATTAGCCACCCTCGCTTAGCTCGGGTGGCTAAAACATCTCGTGTCATTATGGCTTGTTTTAGTCCCTTGTTGAACAATCTACTATCCCCGATATCTGCGTAGTAACATAGCTATTTCATGCTTTCATTGCGTGCAGTTGAATATAAGCGGAAATAAACAATTTTTCCGCGTGAAGTGTATCAATTTCGAGTCATTTTTGAAGCAAAAATTATCAATGAAAAATTCAAACTGTAGGTTTCAAATATATACCAATAAATGTCAATAGCCCTGTTCTAGGTAGTAATATCACTAGTATGTTAAAAAACATGTTTAATCATAGAGAAAAATATCTAAAACAATCAGCATTTTAAAAGAATAAGGCCTCTTAAACATGACAAATGTCAGCAATATTAAATTATGGCACTCCAGGTCTTTTAGCATACTATTGTTAACCGTTATATGTTTTGTATTGTGACTGACTGTTTGTTGCCTTAATAAAAAAATAAAAAATAAAAATAAAATATCGAAACAAACTCGCGAGGTCCAACAGCACACAGAGACACTAATAATAATGTATTTTTCTCAAAAATGGTATGAAAATGTCGTCATAACGTGCGTTATAACAGGCTTCCAAGTATCACGTTTAGGGCGGAACAACTCGAGAGAACTGTAAAGGAATTTCATACAAAATAGACATGTTGACTAATTTTTTTTGAGGATGTCAATCGATTCTATTTTTTATTGTGATCAAATGTCTATATGGGACTGACTACACTTAAATTGCTCTAAAAGTCAGAAATGACCGTCAAAGTTCAACATTTCTACGTAGCGCTAAAAACGCTCCATACAAAACGCGTCAGGCTAGTGACGTCACAGGCCGGTATAGGTACCAATAATTGTATGGAAAAATTAAGAAATTTGGCATTTTCACCGTGAAAAAGTGCGTTTAAGTTCATAGTTGTCATACAATTATTGTTTCGTAAAATTATGAGGATTCTGAAAACATTTTCAAAATTAATTTTGGATTAAAAAAAAAATCATAAAATTTGCGTACCTTTGAAGTCACATGTTTCCAAAAAAGATATATGTTTCTGGATTTTTTTTCTTTGTTTCGTGATATATTTAGCTAATTTTATTCATATAACTACAGTACACTGTAGAATTCAACATCAGTCAAATAGCCTATTGAAGGCCTAGGCCGGGAAGTAATTTTTTTTTTAAATGGCGTCTGTGTCAAAAACGTGCTAAACAGCTGAATGTTATTTTTTTGAGTTGTGTATTTTTTATTTCATTGCATATGTTTGAGAAAAGCACTATACATGTCTTAGCCGTGAAAAGGGCTTGCCGGCTTCATATCACTATCCGGCCTCCCTACGGTCAGCCGACTACACCCTACTCACCTGGCCCTTCTTGTCCTTTCTTCCCGGCGTTTGCAGTTATGTACTTATTTAATATGTATAACATGCAAAACCGTCAGTTATTTTTCTATTTCCGAAAGAATACAATGTATACGCCAACACTCATCTCGCTCCGGTTTCACTATCTTTATGACTTTTAAATGACGTCATTTTTCAAAGTCAAATAGACTGATGCAAAATTCACTTTTTTGGCTATAGATTTGTATGCGGGCAAACAATGCATATTCATAAAAGTAACTTTCCTCTTTCCGTGGCCGACAGAGTGGAAGGAAATGATATGAGTTTGTCTGACCTGTGTTGAAATGAGAACAGACTCATATCTAGGTTTGACTGAAACCGCGTCTGAAAATATGAATGCAAACCGTAAAAAATACAACACTTTTGGCACTACGTTTTTTGCTGTCTTCGGTTGTTACCTGTATAATAAAGTTCATCGGGACCTATTATCTACTCCCAAACAATAGCATCCTCTAAGAAGTGCATCACGAAATATGTAACTCCACAGTCTAGAATATGAGATAATTCCAGCGAAAAACTATAGATTCAAATTTCATCATAATGCATAACCCATTTTTTTGGTTTTCAGTTGTCGTAATTGTCTAAACACACACATTATTTTTTATATATCTTATTATTAATTATACTCTTTCTAGTAAGTAGTTAATATATTGTTAAGTATAGAATGTTTTTATGGATTCTATTTTTTCATGTGGAAATACCACATTTTCATTTTCATAAATATTGACACAAAGGTAAATTACGAAAGAAAATTTTAATGTCATCTACTATACAATCTAAGCAGGACTCGAACCTGCGACCTCTACGTTTCTAGGTACGGTTTCAGTGAAATCAAATCAAATTAAACATTCGACGAAAAAATAATTCGGTAAAACGGTAACGGAGGGCTCAGTTGGCCGCGGCCGCGACTGATCGGCTCTCCTGATGACGAATCGCGTACCGAATTCGAATTACGATATTTGACTTCTAAGACGCGAAACCCGTCTCGTATTTTAGGGCTCCTTATCCGTTCAAAAATGCTGATTGTTTTAGAAATTTTTCGTCATCATATGAAAAATATAAATTATAAAAGGAATAAGGCCTCTTAATAGTGAAGACATTAAATTTTTAAAATGTTATAATAGCAATAGCATGTAGATGTATGTCTATCATGCAGGCTATGATTTAATCTCAATCCCATTTATAAAGGGTTGCACGGTCCTCAGACCCTCTCTAGCGAGGGATGAAGATATTTGATAGCCACGTCTTGGTTAATTTTCTGCCCAAGCCGTGGTCGCAAATTCTTGTTTACATAATTCAATTTAGACTTCGGCCCGATCCGTAATAAATCGTAATTCAATAGTTGTCTCGTTGGATGTTGGTAAATAATTATTGGAATTTAAGTTCCTTTGATTTATTGTTTTAATTGTTTGTAAATTCATAAGTTTCATAACTGTATTTTTAACCGATGTCAAAAAAAGGAGCAGGTTCTGAATTCGTCCAGGAGTTTTTTTTATGTATGTTCCCCGATTTTTATAAAACGGCTGAACCGATATGAACATAATCGTTTTTGTTTCAAAGAGTATACTTTTTAGTGTTGAAGTCTTTTAATTACATAATTATGTTTTTAAACTAGTCAATTCATTCGATTAGGCTAGGTTTTTTACAATAAATGTATATAAAAAGTAAAATACAATTATTTAAAGTAATTATAGTATTATACAAAACCCTAATTTCAAAGATTAATAACAAACATTTAAAAAAAACCTTAAAAATACTAAAACTAAACTAAGCTATACAAAATCCTCACTCCCCGTCCTCCCCGACGCAAAGGTGCCCATCACGCTCGCCGCGTTGCCACGTTGAACCGCAATAGACAACCTTTGCATCAGGAAGGACCCGGAGCGAGGGTCAAGCCCCGCCTCCCGCAATCGCCGCCCAAGTTCGGCTAAGAACTCCTTAGCCTCCGAACACCAACACCCGGTCGTCTCCACCGCAAGAGGAACAAAAAGATAATTGCTCAGCGCCGAATATTTCTCACGCTTCCGTAAAGCTGCCCACTCAGCCGCCGCCGCTGCCACCCGCACGGTACGACCTATGTGCGAAGCCGCGAAAGTGCTGACACACGTGGCGTCCCACAGAAGGCACTTTCCACTCTTCCATGGCACCAAGGTCAATCCGTCAGGCCTCTTCCCGTCTGTGCGACTAAGACCAGGAGGCTCTAAAATGCACGGTACATTAGCCAATACCAGAGCTCTCCTGACGAGGTCATTGAGGGCGTGATGGCGAGGAAACCTCCCTGCACATCGACGACAACTCAACGCGTGATGACCACTACTCTCCACCATGGTACCGCAGATGCATACATGAGGTTCGCAAACATCGCAGCCCAGGCGAAGAGCAACAGCCACCCGCATCGAGACGTTGTCGAGGAGGGTACCTAAATGCGGAGACGGGAGTGCGTGAAGCCATGCCCCAGCCTCCGGCTTCGACACCGCGATCAGCCTCGCCGTGTCCGCACCCACTGAATTTTCCAGCAAATTGTTGAAAATACGCTGCACCCCTGCCTCGTCCCACAACCGCTGACGGTCCGGCCTATCGGGCATAACCGCGCTCGGGTTGAGAGCCGTCCAGGCTGCCAAAGCATCAGAAGCGTAAGGTATGGTTGCCCTGTCACCATTCGGAGATAAAATCTGAGTGACAAGGTCCACGACCCCACCCGCCGATGCCAAGAAAGCCGGGAGGCTCACATCCCGCACGCGGCGTACCCCCAACCCACCCGTCCGTACGGGCAGAGAAGCCTGGGCCCACTGAACCTCATTGAGGGAGACATTCAACACACGCTCCAATGACTCCCTCACCACGCAATCAAAGGTATCAATGAGATTGGGGTGAAGCCAGGCCGGAACAGTGCGCAAGAAGTAGGTTTTTTTAGAAGTAGGCTTTTTAGTTGGTACCATTATCTTATAAGTAACCTAACTTTGTGGAGTTGACAATGGTTCTTTTTAGGGCTCCGTACCCAAAGACCACTGTCCATCCGTCCGTCTGCCTGTCACCAGGCTGTATCTCATGAACCGTGATAGCTAGACAGTTAAAATTTTCACAGATGATATATTTCTGTTGCCGTTATAACAACAAATACAAAAAAAAAACAATAAAATTGTGTTGGTGATCGGTTGCGTTAACTTTGTACCTCACGTGTCTACGGCGCCATACATACCAGGTGCAAACTCAACCCGGCCAGTTATTTTATTTGGTCAGTTTGGCATGTCCGACTCGCACTTTACTACACTACTCGCGAAGTTGACTAAAGTTCGCCGAATTATGATAGTGTAGAGGACGCACTTTGCTGCGGAAACTTCGCTTCGAGCTTCGGCCAACTTCGGACAACTTCGGGAGTAGTGTGGAGCCGCATTGAACTGGAAACCGTTAAAAACTATTCTTGAATGCGGTCAAAAATCATATCACCCTTTTTAGGTTGTTTTTTGGTTGGGGAAACAATTAATGAGATTATGATGATACTCTTACCACCCCCCCCTCTTCTCCCGCCCTTATGCACGACGCAGTCCATGCGCCCAGTGCGCCCCCGTCAACTTTGTAGCGCAGAGATAATCCCATTAGCGGGTTATACTCCCACACAAAGTCCGACAATGAGTCGGTAGTAAGGGCTATACAGCCCTGATACAGTTGAAGTCATGTTTACAAAAAAACATCAAATCATCATCAAGATTATCACGCAATTAAAAGTGTTTCAGCGCCGCGTGGAGATTAGAGCCGCGAAAGGCGCTAAGAGTCGGGAACAGTGTTCGCATATCCACACAAAAGAAGCCGGCGTTGAAAATGATAATGTTACTAAGACCCTTAGCACTACTCACGAAATTGACCGAAGTAAGGAGAATATGATAGTGTGGAGAAGCACTTCGCCTCGGTCAACTTCGGTCACTGCGAGCCGCAGTGAAAACTGTTCTTGGATGTCAAAAACCATAGGTAATAGTATATTGTGTCATAAGGGTAATAAGTAGGGGATTACTAACGAAGGTCTATTAGAAGCCCGAGGCCGAAGGCGGACGGCTTTTAAAGTCCTGAGTTTGTAATCCCCTTACTACCCGCCATACACACAATATTTTTCATCACATTTGGGAGTAAATAACAAATACATAAGACAAAGATAAACATTAAACTAATCAAACGATAACGATTGACAACCAACTTTTTTCTGCATATATTTTTTTAATTTACTATAAGCACTGGCAAAACAGCCATCAGCTTAAAACAGAAAACACATATACACATAATCTTACCATCTGTCATTAAACAAATAACAATTAACAATATTATGCAGGAATAATTAACACCGTAATATATTATAAAACTAAAATACGAACAGTAATTTTGTTACAAAACTAAATAGTACCTAACCAATAAGTTTATAACTTTTTTTTCTTTTTTTTGTGTCGTCTACAACATGTCTACAACAGATAATGCCAAGAACTGCGTTTATGAAACATGACAAGCCATGCTGCCAGATTGTAACGATAATTCAAAATTAAATTTAATAAAATTATTGCAAAATACACTTAAATAATTGTAAAACATAAATATTAATGCAGAAACATGTACCGTATTAATTCAATACAAAATAAAATTTGCTGGTAGGCAAGTTTTGTTCGTACAACAAAAAAACTTGGCTGGATTGAAACCTCCTTAGTTTGAAGTAAACTGCGAGTGCGTACTATATTTTTAAAACTAAAACCATAACTCCCTCGGGAGTTATAACAATTTATAACTCCCGCGGGAACAATATAATACCATCTTTTACGAGCAAATGTGATGAAAAACCCTTTTTATGTTTATTTTTTAGTTGGGTAAAGAATCTTTACCCTCTTCTCCCGCTCTAAGTCGGACCGATTCGGTTCAGTCTATACATGACGCAGTCCATGTGCACACTGCGCCCGCGTTATCCTTACCAAATCTCTCATGTAGGGCTTGCAAATCTTGCCGCGACTCAGCATCTGCTGTCTTGCTCGCACGATATTGAAAGGATAGTGACAGGTAGTATTCGTCGCGCGACAAGGAGTCGCGTGTCACAGTTATGCTAGACGTGCGTGGAACGCAGAGATAATCCCAGCGGGTTATACTCCCACACAAAGACCGTCAGTGAGTCGGTAGTGAGGGCTATACAGCCCTGATACAGTTCCAGTCATGTTTAAAAAAAAAACAAGATTATCACGCATTTAATTAAGTGTTTCAGCGCCGCGTGGAGATTAGAGCTGCGAAAGGCGCTTAGAGTCGGGAACAGTGTTTGCATATCCTCACAAAAGAAGCCGGCGTTTGCTGACGCGTGTCCATTGTACTACAGGACGATAAAAATAAGTGCTCGAAACCGTCTTATCAGTATCTGTAGGAACTTCAATAAAACGATGTTGTTAAAGTCTTCGGGTTTATATTTTAAGATTCTTCTTAGAAATATTACAAAATTAATATTAAGATATTGGAGCTCGAAGTGTACCGTGTCAGGGATAAATCTCAAGAGGGCTGTCATAGTGACACTTGCGTTTACAGACATTGTTCTGATAGGTGCGTTTATAGAATATGCTACATCTTTCCCTTTTCAACGAAAACAAGTTTACAATTTTGAATTTTAAAATTTTGTGACATTAAACCATTAGTGATACAAATTATTTACTATCATACATTGTTTTTCTTCCTTCCCTCAAACAAAGACATTCGCTATCTATTAAGCTAAAGAGACTTAAGATAATATCCTTACAAACTATACTACATACATGCAACATAGAGCTGCGCATTCGACCGACCCTGTGACTGCTTGGCTGGTCTGGTGAAACATCAAGTAATCATGCCGGCCTTATGTGATACGATGTCCTCGTATATTTAACATTATTTTTATCTACGAGATCATACGACCTCATGCCATTACATTTAGTTATGTTACCCTGTAACCATACATTTTTATTAATATCTTTCTTCCACCACACATCTTGACCCACAACAAATGGTTGCTTATTTCTAGATCTCTTATTATAATTTATGACATTAGTATTTCTAGTTTTATTAAATATATTTTCTACATTTGTGATAGTCTTTGGTTGCAAATACTGTGAGGTAACTATTAATTTCGTTTTTAAATTTCTATTCATTAACAGTTCGCTAGGTGTGACATTGGTGCCCGATGTGGGTGAAGCCCTATAATTCAGTAACGCTAGTCTGTAATCACTTTTATCTTCTAAGCATTTGTATAACATTTTTTTAGCAATCTGAACACCTCTTTCAGCCATGCCATTTGATTGAGGATACCTGGGACTTGTGTATGTGAACTTAAATCCCCACTCCTGTGCAAAGTCCCTACACTCCTTAGAGTCAAATGGAACATGGTCTGATACTATTTCAGCTGGAATTCCAAAATTAGAAAAAATGTCTATCAACTCATAAATTATGGACTTTGAGCTTTTATTTGTTATCTTTTTGATATCTAACCATTTAGAATAATAATCGTAAATTATTAAGTAACTCTTTGTTTTAAACTCCATAATGTCAATAGCTATTTTATAAAACGGTAAGCTAGGTATGTTGTGCGACAGTAGTGGCTCTTTAACATTATTATTTTGAAAAGTTTGACAGGGAAAACAACGCTTAACATATTCTTCAATATGAGAGTCTATATGTGGCCAATAATACAGATTTCTCGCCAGTTGTTTCATTTTTGTCACACCGATGTGTCCTTCATGTAAGGTTTTAATGAATGACTGTCTTAAACTTTTGGGAACAATTAATCGATTATTAAAAAATATTAAACAGTTATCTATAGTCAGTTCGCCTCTTAATTTATGGTAACTATGTAGACCATCGGGAATATCCTTATTATTAGTGGGCCAGCCATTCATTATGAAATTTCTTAATATCTGTAATTCGTTATCGTTGGAACTTTCATTTATTAATACTGTTTTTTGTTCCTCCGAGCATTCTAAATTGCTTGCTAAACCCATGCAATGTATCACCTCATACATGTAAGACTCATCGGTGTCCTGTGACAGTTGATAAGAGCGTGATAGCAAATCCGCAATGTACATAAATTTACCTTGTAAATATTTGAATTCTATGTCATATCTTAATAGTTTTAGTTTCAATCTTTGTAACCTAGGCGACGGTACTTCATGAAGATGTTTCTTAAGTAAACTTTCAAGGGGTTTGTGATCATTAAGTATTGTCACTTTGCGTCCATATATGTAGTAATGAAACTTACGTGTAGACCATGTTACACTTAAGAGTTCTTTTTCGATCTGTGAAAAGTTACGTTCTGCCGATGTTAAACTTCGTGAAGCGAAACAAACTGGTTTACCATTTTGAAGTATACAACATCCTAGACCATCT
Organism: Apotomis turbidana; assembly: GCA_905147355.2. NCBI lineage: Eukaryota > Metazoa > Arthropoda > Insecta > Lepidoptera > Tortricidae > Apotomis > Apotomis turbidana. Next base: position 14,803,001 of record LR990301.1, on the reverse strand, counting down.
TTAGATGCATCGCATTGTATAGTAATGGGCAAATTATCATCAAAATTTTGAAGGACCGGAGCTGTACAGATTTTATTTTTAATATTAGTGTATACATCTTCATGAATTTTCGTCCAAAGCCAATCAACATCTTTCTTCAATAACAGTTGTAATGGTGCTGCAATATTAGCTAAGTGTGGGATAAATTTTCGTAAATAATTGACCATTCCCAGAAAAATTTGAAGTTCTTTTTTGTTGTTAGGGCTTTTCATATTAACTATTGCACTGACTCTATCAGGATCAATTTGCATGCCATGTTCAGAAAAAATATGGCCAAAATACTTTACTTGTTTTAATTTATATTGAAATTTCTCTTTATTGAAGCGAACATTGTGTTCTCTGGCTCTATTAAACACCTTGTTTAGTATTGCGTCATGTTCCTGTTCAGTGTCAGCACATATTAAGAGGTCATCACAATAAACAATAACTCCCGGGATGTCCCCAAATGCAGTTTCACTATATTTTTGGAACACCTCAGGAGCTACGGAGATTCCGAAGGGACACCTTAGAAATTTATAACAGCCAAACGGGCTATTAAAAGTACATAAGTCACTTGAACTATCTGATAATTTAATGTTATAAAACCCATCCGATAGATCCAGTACAGAAAATATCTTCTTATTACTTAATTTTGGCACAATCTCATCTAAGGTTGGTATTAAATGGTGCTCTCTTATTAACACTTGATTCAAGTCCTTTGGGTCTAGGCAAATTCTAAGTGAACCATTTTTCTTTTCAATTATTACTAAATTACTAACAAAACTTTTAGGGTGGTCTACCTTAGCTATTACTTTGTGTTTCACCAGAGCTGCCAGTTTGTCCGCGAGGCGCGGCTTCAGGGAGTTGGGTACCCGCCGTGGAGGTCTCACCACAGGCTCAGCGTCAGGTCGAATACGCAGTTGCAGTGGCGTTTTGAATTCGCCAACACCCTGAAATAATTCGATGTTTTTATTAATCATACAGTTTTTACTATTATTATTAGTTACCAGATCAGTCTTTAAAGTATTAATAGTAACATCAGTCTCAATTGTATCAATATTAGTATTATTTAATAACTTCAGTTTTACTAATGAGGCTAATCCTAAGATTGGTCTGACACTTTCTTTGACAATTAAAAATTCAGTCATGACTTCATCATTTTTAACTGCATTAGAATAAACTTTTAGTGTGACTTTACCTACAGGGAACAATTTCCCACCCCCAAAGACTTTAATTATTACTCTTGTCTCAGATATTTTAATATTGTTATCATCATTGACAATTTTCTTAAAATCCCAAATACTATGAACATTAATCTGGGCTCCAGTGTCACATTTAAATCCAACTTTTTTATTTTCCACTCTGAGTGTCTCGGTCCAATCATTTTTACCTAAATTTATGGAGTAAACCTCATAAGTAATGTTATTCGACAGTCATAAATCATGAACATTGTTGCAAGCCTCTTCATGGTCATTGTCATTGATATTATCAACCCGTTTCTTATTGAAATTGCAACCCACACTAAAATGGTTCAGCCTGTTACAGCTTGAGCAAGCCTTACCATACGCAGGACACTGTTTAGGACCATGCTCGGTATTACACTTTTTGCAGTTATAAAACCATCTATTATAGCGGCCCTCCATATTAACATTTTGAGACTTTTTATGATTACTGAAATACTTAGCTTTATTCGACTGCTGCTGCGGCTGCTTTGCCCAGCCCGTCTGAACTGCATGCACCTCCGGGTTGTTGAGCGTCTTCACAAATTCTCTGGACAGCTCCGCAGACCTACAGATGTCGATGGCCTTCTCCATCGTGAGGTCCTTGATTTCGAGTAGCTTCTGTTGGATGCGTTGCTCCCGAACACCAATAACAATCTTGTCCCGAAGCATCTTCTCTTTCTGGTCTCCGAAGTTGCAGTTTTCCGCTACTTTTCTTATTGCTGTGTAAAAGGTATCAAACGTTTCTCCCTCTTCTTGGTTCCGCTTGTTAAATTGGTATCTGTTAATAATTTCATTTTGTTTCGGCTTGAAATAGTTGTCGAAAACTTCGATCACCTCCTCCAACTTGTCCTTGCCTTCCTCTTTAAGGACATTAAAATATAATTCTTGCGCTCCGTGGCCAACGCAGTTAATAAGTATTGCTGCTTTTCTGGTTTCTGAAATTCTTTCTAACCCCGCCGCCAGCACGAAGTTGCGAAAAGATAGCTTGAAACGTTGCCACTGCGGCCAGCAGTTTTCAATATCTTCTAAATTGAGGCCCACGGGCATTTTATATTCGACGGCAGACATTTTGGTAAAATTTCCACTTGTTTCTTCTAAATTCATAATTAATATTAGTAATCTACAGCCATTTTGCTGTTAACGAACATGTGCACTCAGTAGCGATTTGTAGGTTACCTTGTCCAATCCAGTATAATCTTCCTGAATTTGACTCCTTTTCGGCTGCGCCATGTAGGAACTTCAATAAAACGATGTTGTTAAAGTCTTCGGGTTTATATTTTAAGATTCTTCTTAGAAATATTACAAAATTAATATTAAGATATTGGAGCTCGAAGTGTACCGTGTCAGGGATAAATCTCAAGAGGGCTGTCATAGTGACACTTGCGTTTACAGACATTGTTCTGATAGGTGCGTTTATGAATATGAATATAAATGAGGCGCAAATTGAATGCAACCGGGTTGGACATTTCTCCAAAATATCAGAGAGATAGACGTTTGTACGTTGCGGCCCTAATCAATTGCTTTCGTCTCGGACCATTGCAAGCTATTTAGCTGAAATATATTATGACGATGGAGCACCTTGAGCCTGTTACCGACGGCAGCCGGGGCGACGGCGGTGGAAGCCCAGCGGGGCGGGGAGGGCCGGGATCACAGGGAGATCCGAACTGAGCTGCGTAAAGCGTAAACTTAAACAGGTGATGTCCACCATGATTACAAAAGGCAGATATATGATGATGTTTGAAATAAAGATAAAATAGCTATAGTGTTGTCTTTTGATAAAAGAAAAACCTGAATAATAATAAATAAACATGGCACAACCTTACACAAATCTATAAATCTAGACCCACAGTAAACTTTAGTAGGATTCAGTTTTGGACACTAGACGACGATAAACATACTAACATTAGCCAAATCTATACTAATATTCGAGTTCACCACACAAATATTTGCCCTTACGCGGAAACGTACGAGTGTTGCTTTATTGTTTTGATGTCATTTTTTAAATCCTTATGTAAACTGTACCTTAAACTGTGTTTTTCTATCATTAAATTCTAGTTATATGCGACAGTTTGACTGTGTTTCTGACCAAGATTCTAAAAACCCTCAACACTTACACTGCCGGAGAGGTATAACGGAACCACGCGCGGTAGCACTTAGTGCATAACGAGCTGCGAGCACCATTTCGCTGTTACACCAGAAGGGACAGTTTATGGCATTAATGCTAGGCTACTCTGAAGTTTGAAAATAGAAGTTTCTACGATGTAATCTAAACGTTCTCCTGTCAAATGTCATTCTAATATTTGAATTAGTAGGACGGTAAAAACACTAGGCGTAGACAGAGAATGGAAGGCGGGGTGTTTTGCATTGAGTTGTCTTTAGGATACCTTACTTTCCGACCGTGCCCTTCCACTTGTCAATGTCTAATGGCGCCTGTACACTCTCAACGAGACAGGGAGAGCACGGAAGTGTAAATGAGTGCGCTCGATTTGATCTCTGACATGCCGGACGTGTGTCATCATCGCATATCATTCCTGTCTTCGTTTGATGTTCTCACGATGTTCTATACGTATTAAGTACGTTTTTTATACTGTGCACATAGATGCGTTTTTCTCTCTCATGTGTAATTTTAATTTTAAGTAACTTATAATCATTAGTACTGTAGCTTAGGCACTATTTTAGTTGTGCTAGCCATAGTGAAAATCTTTTTTAACTGTTAACTAACTGCGTACATAGATAACACTGTAATGAAGAGCGGTGTCTCTTAACATAGGTTTATAAAAACTTAAAAAGAGACATCAGCCTACTGATATATTGTAAATAAGTAAAGGAAATAAAGATTTGTGTTTTTTTTTGATACCTTGTGAGCGTCAGGATGGCGGATGTATATCAACGAATGGAGCTACGGCGTCAGGAGTAAGTGCTAGCACTGCTAAATGTGCGCCCAAAATTGGAGCAATGTGCTCTTTAAACTCCAGAGATATTTAAGAAATAAGTAAAAGATGCCCGCCATTCTGACGTCAGGTTGGCGGGCGCATTTCTAGTTCTAGCTAATGGCTGCCTACTCAAGGGTGAAAGAACTGCCTAAGGTTAGTGCTCGCAATGTGCTTCCACATGTATCAAGCACAATCAAAATCAGAGCGGTTCCACGCCGACCACCGACCGCCGTCACCCGCCATCCTGACGCTCACCTTGATCAGCACATCTAGCATAACTGTGACACGCGACTCTCTGTCGTGCGACTAATGCTACCTGTCACTTTTCTTTCAATGCCGTGCGAGCAACACAAGCGTTGCTGAGTCGCGCGAAGTCGTGGCAAGATAACCTTGCCAGGACGAGTAGGTAAGTTTAACAACTACTAATAACCAAATCGGTCCCACAAGCCCGCCTTAACAGCTGTCGGTCCAAAATTGGCTTCCATTTATTAGCGCGCCATTAATATTTGACGAGAGACCGCGTCCCCGGGATGACAGCGCCCGCGGTTCAAACAGGCAGCGATTTTATTGACTTTATTGTAACCAAGTCATAATTGAAGTTATTAATTATACTGATTTCACACAAGGGCAGAACTACGTGGTCTAAATATTTATTATATTTCTAAGTATTAATTCTAAGAGTATAGTATTCTGTCTTCGTTCCTTCGTTTACTAATGTTCTGTTTCTGTGTTGTTGAAGTAAATAAATACTTCAACAACACAGAAATAATATTCAGAATAAATATTCGGGTTCCAAGTACCTATGTATTCTAAGATAATAGTATCCTGTCTTCGTTTAATGTTCTAGACGTTGATCAGTACGAGTAGATAACTTTACCAACTACTAATAACCAAATCGGTCCCACAAGCCCGCCTTAACAGCTGTCGGTCCGAAATTGGCTTCCATTTATTAGCGCGCCATTAATATTTGACGAAAGACCGCGTCCCCGGGATGACAGCGACCGCGGTTCAAACAGGCAGCGATTTGATTGACTTAATTGAAACCAAGTCATATGAAGTTAATTATACCGATTTCACACAGCACACTGCTAGTGCTGCCCACTGTTCTGTTACGAGGTCTAAGTAATTATTCTAGTTCTAAGTAATTATTCTAAGAGTATATGTTCTGTCTTCGTTTAATGTTCTGTTTCTGTGTTGTTGAAGTATTTTTTCGGGTTCTAAGTATGTTTTCTAAGAGAATAATACATATCCTCTCTTCGTTTAATGTTCTAGACGTCGATCAGTACGAGTAGATAACTTTACTAACTACTTATAACCAAAACGGTCACACAAGCCCGACTTAACAGCTGTCGGTCCAAAATTGGCTTCTATTTATTAGCGCGCCATTAATATTTGACGAGAGACCGCGTCCCCGGTCCCCAGGATGACAGCGCCCGCGGTTCAAACAGGCAGCGATTGACGAAAAATTTATAAAACATACAAAACCGGCTTACTCACGTCACAGAAGTCGGATATCGCTCGGCATGTTTCGTTTTCCTACGCGATTCATCATCAGGAGCTACGATCTATCGTGGCAGCAGCCAATCGAAAACTGAGACTTACGGGAAAACTCCGTTATTTAAAATACGGCCATCTCACGACCGCCATATGTGCGATACGTTCCCATATCTCAGCTAGAAAACGGATGTTTGTTGAAATGAAATGAAATGAAATAATTTATTCAGAAGGCCACAAGGGCACTTTTACCAGTCAGATTGTGAATCTACCGGCATTTCGCAAGAGGAGACAGCTGTTCAGAAGAAAGCCGAAAGATACTCAACAGTAAGTAATTTTTTCGTAAATAATACTTAGAAGATACAATGTAATGTAAGTATCTTCTTAGTGTTATAACTCATTATTACATGCGTACACATGTAGAAGATATATAGATAGAATACTCCAAATCATAATGTTAGGTAAGAATATTAAAATAAAATTTTTACGATACATTTTAAATATTACATATACCCAGAGATGTTATTTAATTATCCATTTAAAACCGACACCTATGAACAAAAGAAAAATCCACCACATGCTTCGTCAATTAAAAATAATGCATGCAATTCACAAAGTATATCCGCAACAAGCTTCGTCAGAATCAAATGACATGAAATAAATCCGCAACACGCCTCGTCAAGGAAAACTTAATCTCTTAAATCCCCTCTCAGGGCCATATTCAGAGATGTATAAAGTCTCTAGGTGTCACAACATGCAATAAAATACAATTACTTAATTAATTTTATTCCACAGAGATGTATAAGGTCTCTAGGCGTCAACGTGAATAATTTACAATAGAAAATAATTATTAAACCTAAATTTCTTAGAGATGTATAAGGTCTCTAGACTATTGTTATTGTATTAAGTGGTATACACTCGCGTGACATTGTCAGGAACGGCCCGACATGTTCCGAACTCGATATCGCGCCGCTGCGCGCTGAACGGGTCGCAGTCCGCGATGAAGAGCTCCGTGCGAGTTCGAAACATGTCGGGCCGTTCCTGACAATTTTACGTAAATGTAAATCGCCTAATACAATAATTTAATAAGTGTCACGAAAGTTTTAATAAGATATTTGTTGTGCTGTCCAAAATTGGCTTCCATTTAATAGAGTGCCATTAATATTTGACAGGGGACCGCGTCCCCGAGATGACGGTGACCGCAGGTTTGCGGTTCAGAGGGTGATTAGATGGACATTATTATAGTGAAGTAATTTATAATTTGTATGAATACTGGTGCGTACTCAAAATCATAATAATAAATAGGTAGCAAATAAAAAAAAATTGATGTGAACCACTAATAATAGGTTAGTTAACTATTTTGTATTATCAGCAGAGACAAAGAATATAGTTATATACAGAGATCAAATATGGATAGGTGTCCAAATGTTCGAAAGTTGAATATTTGGACTCATTTGAGTCCAAATTACACTAATATTATAAAGGTGAATGTTTGTGTGTGTGTTTATATGTATGTTTGTTACTTCTTCACGCTCAAACGGGTGTACCAATTTTGATAAATTTTGGTATGAAGGTAGCTGACCGAATCAATTTATTGAAGATTTGGACTTATATCCACATTTTTGCGTGCGATGACGCATATCCATCCGATTTTTGATTATCAGAGAAGTTACACGTCTGAAACGTCAAGATACTAAAGCAAATAATATCTAGGTAGGTACACCCGAACAAATTTCATTGGGTTGTGAATGTGATAATAATGTTACAAAACTCTTTTGTGGGGGCTCGTAACGCGAAACTTCGAACAATTTCAAAGCACTCAAAACAACTGGTTCGCGGTTTTTCCAAAATTTCAGAGTGTAAAGGATTCGCGCCACAGCCACATTGCATTAGTCATGGTTCACTAAATCATTGCAGGATTATTTTCTGCGCAATATTTCATTTCGCAGAAGTGTCATTTCATAGAAAGCATTTTTCTCTGAAACACTCAACGGGCAACAATTTTTGGCGCATGCACGCTTGCAAGATAGGGTTGCCATACACGGGATTTGGAATCAACTACTGTTGTATGGCCAAAATCAACGTGCAAATGTTACAAATCATTCAGGTAGTCGTCTCGCTCGCACTCGCTGCGTTCTATAGAGATATTTTATCTATATATATATAAAAGAAGAAGTCCTGACTGACTCATCAACGCACAGCCGAAACTACTAATGTTAGAGAGTTGATTTTTGCACAGTAGGTTACTTTTATAACGTTGGCTAGAGATAAGAAAGGATTTTTGGAAATACCTTCCCTAAGAGGGTTAAATAGGGGTGCAAAGTTTGTATGGGGTAAACATTTTTTTTGGAGTTAGAGACCTGAAATTTTGTAGAATGATTACTTATTTAAAAACACAAAAAGTACTTTCAGCGTTTTAGAAAATTTTACCCCTAAGGGGGTTAAAAAGGGGTGCAATGTTTATATGGGAGAAACTTTATTTTTTGAACTAGAGACTTGAAACTTTGTAGATAGCTTACTTAAACAAATACAAAAAAAGTAATTTCAGCGTTTTGGAAAATTTCACCTCAAAGGGGGTTAAAAAGGGGTGCAAAGTTTGTATGGGGAACACCGCTAATGTTGTTTATAAAGAAGTGTTACGCTAACGTTATCAGTTTATATTTTTTTTATTTCCTGTCTACTACCCAGTGACGTCCTTTTTTAAAAGTTTTTTTTTTATTTAACTTGCATTGTATGTATGTATGTATGTATCTATCTAAGTATGTTTGTTCGGGTGAAATCTTGCAACTCAATTTTGAAGCAGATATCGTCAACCGATTGAGCTGAAATTTTGCATACTTACTTGACTTTGATGACAATACAATAATATGTTACCATGGGGCTGATCTGATGATGGAGCCGGAAGGTGGCCATAGGAACTTTATAATAGGAAAATCAATCCTACCGAGCTTGGGCTCTTTAGAATCGTCTCAGTGAGCATTTGATGGATATGCAAAGAAAAGTACAGTCGGATATAAAAGCTTGCCATTAAAATGTCATTTTTGACAGAAACTTATTTTAAACGAACTTGCATCCCCTTTTCTATGGTTGACTGTCAACAATATTTTCTTAGTGCTGTCTCTTATTTATTGTGTTCCAAACTTTTTGTGTTCCTATATTTAGTGAGTTGTCTAGCAGCACATAAATAATTTATACTTTATATACCTATTCTTACTTTATTTAGCTTCTTGACAGATATAGAGAACTATAGCACCAGAATATATTGAATCACTCTTCAAACAATACTACTAGCCTATAGACCAAAATAGTAATCGCATCATGAAATTCGCTTATGTGCATTTAGTTTTTAATGGTCAAATTTCAGCATTTTCTTTAAACACTAGCCTTTTTAATAACTGGGGTACCTGCTAGACCATTTAGAAACATTTTGGCCAGCCTCGGGAACTCCGCCAAACCACTCTTTTCGTTTAATAGGCAGGCCGGCGTGTACAAATACCAGTGCTGCCTTCTTATGAAAACAGGTCATTATTTATTATTGTTATGAAATAAAGTTTATTATTTATTATTATTGAAAGAGATACTCTTCATTAAACTGCCTCCATCTCTCGATTTCCAGTGATGAGTTTAAGATTGTTTTAACAGCCTTACGATATTTAACATTTTTTTTAAATCTCACTCATAATAACTAAGATCCCCATTTTCTAACTCCAAATCCATGCGTCGCTCTATATCTTGCAGTCATTTTTGCCAAAGATTAAAAGCATCAGGTAACTGACGGAATAAATATTAAGCATCCTGCAAGCAATTCCAGTAATCTAATTGGAAAATCTTCAAAAATTCTTTAACAATTGCATTGTCTAGACCATTTTAACTAAGAATAAAATTCACTTACCTATTTTAATATCTTTGTCATCATCAAAAATCTACGCGGACGAAGTCGCGGGCGGCCGCTAGTTTATAAGGTAGGTGGACCATGGAAGGCCACGCTCCTTTGAAGGCCAACTATTAAAAAGTCGTTAGTTATCGACATGTAAAGACACATCCCTTTTACTAAATACTAAGCTCCATCAAACTCAAGTCCACAAACGCGGCGGCTTGACGACCGCGCCATTATTGTGGCAGTGCGAGCTCACGTTTCGTAGACTTCGGTCGTCGACGTTGCAGTTGTTATTCGCGCGCTTAGCAAAACGTAATTTTTTAGTCAATAACCTATTATTATCTCATATTTTTTACTGTATATTGTTGTATAAGGTTATGTTTATGGTTTCTAAAGAATAAAAACATGGTTTTAACTCGATTTAAGTTTAAATATTGGCAGTGTTCCTAGGATGGCCGGTGGTTCCTTATAAGGCCAATCGAAAATTTGACCGTTGGCCTTGCTATGGTACATGGGCCTTACAAGGACCATTCACAAACCATGAACATATGAACATTTACTTTTTAGTTATAAATAAGTACGTACCGTTACAGTTAAAACAGTGTTTTATATTATAACATTTTTACTTTTAAGCGTTTATAACTTTCCTTCTTAGGAACATTGTGGCCTTACAAAGAACGGACCCATAAGAAGGCCATTTTGATAAAAATAAAAGTTTTTAATTTTATTATAAAACACGTTGGCAAGTTCTTTGTTGCTAATATGATACTTAATAATACTATTTTTAAATAACTTCCATTAATATATTCTTAGTTACACGATGGTGTTCAAGTAATGTTCATTAAGTTTTTTATAGATGATTAAAATACATTGAGCATTTAATGTTTCGCTTAAATGATGGAGCTTATTATGTAGTTTTTGTAAAAGCAGAGATATATATTGTTACCACTCTATTTTTAAGTTTAATGACTGATGTATAATATTGGGCTTGTTTTGAGCCGTGTTCCTTGCAAGGCCATTTGGAAGAGCTTTATAAAACTTAAATTTAATATATAGTGGTTAAAGTTAGGTAAAAAGAAAGTCAATTATATGGTGCGCAATAAAACAAAATATTACTTAATAATTTGTTTCCTTAATTTATCCAGTAAATAAACGAATAAAAAGTGTTTACTCGTTAGAGTGGCCTTCCATGGTCCACCTACCTTATATATATTTCTATAGATAGATGATCTAATGTTTATTGACGACGCGTTTGGCTCGGTTTGTAGACACCTGCCTACTGAGCTGGCGGTCCCGGGTTCGAATCCCGGCCGGTGCAAATATTTGTGCAAATATTTGTTCTTGGGTCATGGATGTTATCTATATATGTATTTATATATTATGTATATCGTCGTCTAGTACCCATAGTACAAGCTTTGCTTAGTTTGGGACTAGGTCGATTTGTGTATGATTGTCCCTTAATATTTATTTATTTTATTTATTTATTTATTTTATGATTCTTTCGATACGTTCATTTGGGCAGATAATAGGTTGGCGTAGCAAAGACCTGGAATGGAGACCACGTATAGGAAAGCGCAGCTTGGAACTGCCCTTGACTAGGTGGACGGATGACGTCGCGAGGGTGGCGGGGAATAGATGGATGCGGTCCGCACGGGATCGCACTTTGTGGCGAGATTTCGGGAGGGCTAAGCTCAGTCGTGGACATTAGGGTGGAGCGTAGATGTATGGAGAAAAAAAAAAGTTGTCTGATTGACCTGGAACAGTTGTAATATGTTGCCTTTAAATAAGATATTAATGAATATAATTATATATATGTAATTGATTTTAAATATGTTTCAGCCCTCTACTTGAGCTAGAAAACATTTTTTTTACTCATAATTGGTAAAAAAAAAACTTTTTTTTTACGTAATTAGTATTAGATTTATAAAGAAGGGTTTCAACTTCAAATGTTTTGAGCTTATTTCATACTTACGGCAACTACTACGTGAACCTGTGACCCATATTAAAATTCAGTATTTAAAAAAAAATTAATATTGTTATATGTTTATGCAATAAATATCTTTTATTTCGAAAAAAATCACTTGACTTTCATTAAAAAAAAAAGATTTTGATAAAAAAAAAAAATTGTCAATATGGGCTTGATCATAATATTCAAGGTGACAGTAGAGGGCTAAAAGTAGTATTGAATATTTTTATTATTATTTTTCTCGTACACCTGGCAGCCTAATGCAACGTTTTAGAGACGTTCTGATTTGAATTTCCAAAAAAAAAAAATTCGCTCCACCCTAGTGGACATCTGTGCCTCATATATAGATAGATAGAGGTCGTCAACATACTAAGCCCTCGTATGCGATGCCAATTTCTTAATCAAAATGAAACTAAGTAATATTTTAACTTACTTACTTACTCCGCTGGCGCAGCGACCCGAAGTGGATCTTGGCCTTCGATACGAAATGACGCCAGCGCGCTCTGTCTTGAGCAATCTCCTCCCAGTTTCCTGCTTGTAGAGCGCGTAGGTCCTTCATAACTTCGTCCTTCCATCGGTACCTCGGTCGGCGACGACCTACAGGCTGTCCAACATACGCCCTTTTTACCGCCCTATCGTCCGGCATTCTCTCAATATTTTAACGTATGGATCAAATCCGTACCTAATCCGTCCGTGCCTAAGCATCCAAGTGGTTAGGGTGCGTCTCGACTGAACCGGAGCTGAGATACAGATTTCAACTCAGGTGATTGGTCTATTCCGCTCGCCTCCGCTCCGCTTCAGTGAGACACACCCTTAACCCGCTGGTCTCTCGTGCTTGGGACCCACTTGGCTAATTCAATCAGGCGCTCCCAGACCCCGAAGGTACAAGAACAGGTGTATTGAATTAATATTGACCATTTACAATTCATGCAAATGGAAATTTTAATAACTCAATATTTAGGTACATGTTTAGTGACGGTTAAAGTGAAATGTTTATATACTTAAGAGGCCTTATACATTTTGAAATGTGTTTTTTCATATTATGACAAATGTATTGATATATATAATTCAGCCAAATTTTTTAAGTAAATAATTTCATGCTTTCATTACGTGCAGTCGAAAATACGTTAAAAAAACTGTTTTCTTCGTGAATTGTGTCAATTTCGAGTAGTTTTTGAAACAAAAATGATTATTGAAAAATTCAAATTGTACTTTTCAAATATGTAGGTACTAGTAAATCGCAATATTCCTGTTCTAATTAGTAACATTGATAATATTATGTTAAGAAATACTTATGTTTGATCATAGAGAAAAATATCTAAAACGATCAGCATTTTTGGACGGAAAAGGAGTAGGTATTTATGTTCTAATTAATTTTCCTTGATCAATAGTTTGACTTAGTTACGTAAAACAATATGTAGAATAATGATGAAATATACTGCCTTAGCCATTACTTTACTCAAATAAAAGGTAAATTTTCGAATTATATTTCTGGTAGGTACTATTTTCATCCTTAAAATATAATCTTGAATGACTTATGGCCGCTCTGTATCTCTCAAATATTGAATCTCTAATTAACCAGTTTTTTTTTCTAATAGACTGTACCTAACCTACGCAATTTCCAATAAAAACTCAACATTTCAAAGCAAATACAGGGTTTGGAACGAGTCCGCATGAGTTGATTGATATAATTAGGGCGCGATTATGCGAGGAACGGAACGTATCGAGCGGGCGGGCCCCTGTGAGAGCGGGTTTGACTACTATTGCCAGCACGTGTATTTTGGATGTTTATTGTACCAAATACAGCGTCAGAGTCTGCGAGGGTTAGTTAAGATAATTAGAGTTCAATATCGGAAAATTTTTGTAAACTTTTATAGGTGTGCAATAAAGTTTTGTTGTATTGTATTGTATTGTATGCTGAATTGTATTGGTTGTTTATGTGAAAACGCCACGTCCCACGACCAATTGACACGTGTGAGTGGCTACAACTGCACACCGAATTGATAGAAAGACATAAGTTGATAGGCGGAGGAGCACCTCGTGTAACACGGCGTGACTTAACGCGTCTACCAAAGATTATATCGACAACACGGAGCGGAAATACGACAAAGAATGCCCTTGGCGTATACTGCGTTTTGGCATTTTGCCGTCGATATTCATATCGACGGCATATAGTATTCATACCAGGAATTATGATTATTTTTATTCAACCGTATCGAAATACCCGCTCGTAGCCTACCTACCTGGTATAAACATGGTGTCGCATAAAAATGAGGCCGAAACTTAACGTAACCGGGTTAAACAAGTCGAGGTTTCGTTCTCATCTGTTTCCTCCTTTCTAAATTACCAATATTCACGATATTCCTCTTAAAATCATTAAGGTGATAAAATGCCGCGTACACTCGAGCCGCACCCGCTTCACAGTACTCGCACCGAAATGGATAGCGAATGGATGTTTATTTAACAATTTTCAAATGCAAATCTCCCGGGGAGTGTCGAGGCGGCAGATTTGACGGATTAGGGATAAAGTACAGTCGGTTACAATTAAGCGTCAGAAGAGAGAACCTGAAGTCTTCTGGGGCTAAAATTGTTGCCAATATTAGGCAATCTTACATAGAATAGTTAGATTGGCTGCCGCCGCTACTGATCGTAGCTCCTGATGATGAATCGCGTACCGATTCGAAACATTTCGAGCGATATTTGACTTCTACGACGTAAGTAAACCCGTTTCGTATCTATTTAAAGAAGGTAATCTTATTAAAACTTTCGTGATACATATTTAATTATTGTATTAAGCGGTTTACACTCACATGAAATTGTCAGAACGGCCCATGCGAGGAATATGACGGGCAATAATCCAAAAAAAGGTTTCCAAAATGGGTGTGGAATGATACGTATAAATAAAAAAAGTTTCATATAATTTCACTACATATAAAACTTGATATAATGTGACCTTAACTAGCCCATTAATTATTACATTTCGACGTTCCACCGAATTTCTCTTTGATTACTATTAACAAAAGCTGTCCCTCAATCATGATTTTCTTGTATTTATTACATATCTAATATCAAACTAGACTATTCAATATTATTTGCAATATTAATATATATATCAATATTAATATTACAGAACGAACCTCTGAATGGTTCTTTTATACCGCGAAATTAATTTCGTGTTACGTATACATGTTTTTTTTTTTATATTAGTAAGTTGTTTATGAAAGGTACCCTACACATGGGATATTTGAATGTATTAGGAGGCGCCTTCAACTTCGTACGTGTTTTTTTCTTTACCGTAGATGGGTAAAAAGTATCCTATAACCATCATTCGATGTTCAGCTATCCCTGATCCAAAAATGGTTGAAATTTGTCCAGCCGTTTCGGCGTGATGCGAGGACAAAGGAAATTATGAAAACAGATGGAGCCGCGCGCCCACACAAAACAAATGACGATCCTGCATCATGCTATTAAGATTTTTCCAGAAGTCATGGCCCGCCTCCATATAAAAATGATTTTATTTTAAAATAGTATACAGGATCATGTCATCAATCCAAATGGGATATCCAAAAATCAGATGCAAATCTGTTCTAAAGAACCATAGCGCTGATTTTGATTTATTATAAATGGCATTAATTTTTGATCTTGGCTGGCACCGTCTTTGGTTGGAGTTGTGTACGTATACGATCTCATTAAAGAAATCTTAACTCTAGCAATTTTACCTCTTGGCAAAGGCCTTAGACCGGCCATCCAGAGGTAGCGTGTTCGATTCCACCAGGTAATGCATTTAAATTTTTCTTTGAGCATTAATCTTTGTAACAATGGTATAACATAAAAAATGTGGTGTGTACCCACATAAAAAAAAACATTACATGTTTCATACATTTATAAAGGCCTTAAAGTTGATAGTCCAGCAAAATGCCCCTTTATCTATGAAACACGCTTCTCTTTATGACGGACGATAATGAGGTACAAAACCACACAACAGTACTGTTTTCCTTAATGAGATCCTAGACAACACCAACTTTAGGACTATAACGCTTTTCTAGATTGACTAAGGCCACGATATCCTCTGATAGCAAATTGTAATGCTAGGATTAGATCGGTTCAGAGGTGAGGTGAAGAGGTCAAAGACAGACATACAGAGTTACTTTCACATTAGCACCTAAGGATTTGTTTGGGCGGCGACGTCAAGGTAGACCGAGACGGAGATGGCGGGACGATTTAGATGCATTTCTAGTCAACTGGTCGGAAGTAACTGCTAATAGTGAGTGGAGAGGCCTTTGCCCAGCAGTGGGACACTCAAACAGGCTAACTAAAAACAAGAAAAGGATTTGTTTGTAAATTTATATAATGTCTCCTTAAGACACCACAATTTTAATATTAAACCTTTGATACATGTCCGGTCGAACCCGCAATCCAGAGGTACCGGGTTCGATTCCCGTTCTCTTCCACCAGGTTTCGCATTTCAGTTACTCTTTGAGCTTTGATCTTTGTATCAATTGTTTAGGATTTGTTAGACTCGATATTTACAATTTCTCTGCTTTGCCCTAAGGTTGACTGGTAGAGAATGCCTCATGGCATTAAGTCCGCCTTTTGTATGTTAAGTTTTTCTTTTGTGCAAGAAAGTTTAAAGTTTCCTTTTTCGCTCAAAGACTGAGCCTCGCCATTCAAAGGGGAAACGCGGCGAGCGTGCTGGGGACGATGCCTCAGACGGCTTCAGTACTGGGGGATTCTTTTTAATTTTAAGTTTTAGTATGTATATTTTTAATTTAATTTCCATTGCAAGAAAGTTTAAATAAATAAATAATATTTTGAGAGGCGCCTCTAGCGGTGGAAATTGCCAGAAATATGTCATATTCTTACGCCGCAAAACGCCTAATTGAACAAGAGACAGACTGATATCGAGAGGATTGCTCCGGGATTGTCCTGCGGGACCCATTCCGGTGGCATTATGAATAAATGGAACGGGTGAGCCGAGGATAATGGAAAATGCGGTGAGTTAATAACGTTGAATTACGTAGATGTATTAGGATGTGGTTATTGTCACACACAGTGTTGCATCCGTACACTATGTGACTTAGTTTTGTAAGATTTATCGATAATTTTCTTATCTCAGAATGCATCTTATATCTGTCGCAGGCACAGCAGTGCCTGCGGCTCCGCCCGCGTGGAATTCGGTCTGTTTCAGTAAGCTGCTAATACCTCACTGTTTAAAAACCTTCCCTGGACTGTAAACTTAACATTTAACGTCCGCTCTCGAGTTTTAGCGAAAAAAACTGTGTGTGTGCGTGCGTGCGTGCGTGCGTGTGCGTGTGAGTGTATGTGTGTGTGTGTGTGTGTGTGCGTATGTTTTTTTCTTTTTTGAGGAGCAAAAAAATTTACTAAAATCAAACCCAGAATACTGAAATAGCTGAAGTGTCGCGTCATATGTCAAGAATCTGAGGCTGAGAATCTCGAGGCAGTCTACAAACAAGCCTCTTGAATGCGGAGATATCAAAGGTCAAGTGTCAAAAAGATTCCAACTTGAGTTGTTATTTTAACAGAATCTTTAGGTAAATATTTTGTTTCCATTGGCTTGGGATTTTGAATAAATACAAGCGTTCGCGAAGTATCAGTCGAGAAGGCGAATTTTAATGTGCCCTTTGTATTTTGGCCGCGAAAATCCTATGGGTATTTGTCAATTTCTCGCTGTGGAATAAACACAAGTTATCGGTATCTTCCCGGAACTTTTAATGTTGGTCCGAGGTTGGTCCATAAAAGTTTTGTCACGAATTCTTTTAGTTTGGAGTGACGTTCAGCATGAAGAAGGAAATAACTTTGTTTCATAGTCTTTGGTTTCAAGTATTGGCTTTTGTATGTTTTCTTTGTATTTAAGTAATATTCGTATCGATTACTTAAATACAAAGACTGGGACTGCAAATGTCTGTGCCCATCTTTCAATTAAATAACATGCGGTGTAAATATAACGGAACGATTCTAAAAGCAGCAACACAAATAAAAAGTTCTATTTTACAAAAATAACCATCTTTTTTACGTACCTAACTAGAGTGAAATTAAATGAGTGTGTGAATTGTTATTAACTCAAATAAAAAATTTAGTACCTAATTTGTATAATTGTGTCTTCTTCTTCTTCTTCTCAGCATATATGCGTCCACTGCTGGACATATGCCTCTTGCATGGATTTCCAAGCTGATCTTGATGCGGCGATCCTACTCCAGGTCGGCCCTGCCGTCTTTTTAATGTCGTCCGACCATCTGGCTTGCGGTCTTCCAACGCTTCTGCCACCCGTTCGCGGCCTCCAGTGAAGCGCTCGCTGACTCCATCTGTCATCGTCTCTGCGACATATATGACCAGCCCATTGCCACTTCAATTGCGCAACTCTTTTTCCGATGTCGGTAACTTTCGTGCGTTGGCGAATGTCTTCGTTTCGTATTCTATCTCGCAGAGAGATTCCGAGCATTGAGCGCTCCATAGCTCGCTGTGCCACTTTTAGGCGGTGGATTCTTCCAGCGGTTAGCGTCCACGTTTCGCATGCGTATGTCATTACTGGGAGAACACACTGGTTGTAGACTCTCGTTTTCAGTGTTTGCGGGATTTTTGAGCTGAAGACGTCTTTGAGCTTACCGAATGCACCCCATCCAAGCTGGATGCGTCTGCTAATTGCAGAGTCTAATGGATCTCTCTTTAATGTTATTTTCTGACCCAGGTATATGTAGTCGTTCACTTCTTCAATCGTTTTGCCGTTCAATGATATGTTTGCGCTGACGGAGGTGCTCATCCATTTCGTCTTCTCCATATTCATTTTCAGGCCAACCCGCATCGATGCCTGACTTAGATCGTTGAGCATTCTTCCAATATCTTCAGGTGTTTCTGCAAGTAGAACGATGTCGTCTGCGAAGCGTAGGTGATTGAGATATTCTCCATCGATATTTATACCTGTGCCGTCCCAGTTGAGTGTCTTATAGACGTCTTCGAGTGCGTTTGTAAATAGCTTCGGGGAAATGACATCCCCTTGGCGTACTCCTCTTTTTAGTGGTATATTTGCGGTGGAGCCTTGAATTTGCACTGTCATCGTCGCTGATCGGTAGAGATTTTTTAGCAGCTGGATGTATCTGTAGTCTATTCGGCACCTCTTTAGGGAATCGAAAACTGCCCAATGTTCCACCGAATCGAACGCCTTTTCATAATCCACAAAGGCAAGGTAAAGCGGTTTGTTATATTCGTGTGATTTCTGTATCACTTGCCTTAATGTGAAAATATGGTCTACTGTACTATAGCCACCTCTAAAGCCCGCTTGCTCTTTGGGCTGATATTCGTCCATTCGTCGCGTTATTCTCGTTGTAATGACGCGTGAGAAAACTTTGTATATTTGGCTTAAGAGTGCAATAGGGCGGTAGTTTTTGAGACTTGTCTTGGCGCCTTTCTTATGGAAAAGGATAACTACACTATCTTGCCATTGAGTTGGTACTTCTCCCGTGAACAAAGCTTCGTTAAAGATCCATCGGAGTTCTTTCAGTATTGGCCTTCAGTATAATTGTGTAGCACATCATAATCACAACTTTAACAACTTTATGAAACAAAATCTGTTTTCAAGCTGAAAGGGTCCCCGAGAGAAACCTTCTAAATGTTCGTTTTGGAGACTACTAATTTCTTAATCTTATTTAGAAAAGGTACTAACCGCCGTGGGAATTAATAGAATGTCTTACATTTTTCTTATGGACCCTTAAATTGTAGGTACTTGTGGATTTTAAGAGCTTAAATAGATAAGGGCGGGCATTGGACTCCGAAACACGGCGGATGAGTTTATGCTAATACTTTTACGAGAGTGGTATTGCTTCACAACAGAGTATTATCTGAACTAAGTTATTTTATTTCACTTCATCTAGATTTTATGCGGTTATGGTTTCAAATAATGTCGTATCTTGTAATTCAACACCCGAGATGTCGGAACAACGGGGCCACGCCGTTTCGCCGTCTAAATAAACACTATTCGGTTCATGACGCATTGGTGTAAACTATAATGTTATGTAACCTGTAATAAATAAATAAATTATAAACATTAAAATATTTCAAAATAGTGTTAAGTTTAAACTAATTTCATTACTTTATTTTCACGGAAACCAAAACTATTAGGTACTTACTTTTATTTGATTATACGAACTAGTTTGAAAAGTATTAAAAGAAAAAAAGAAAAGGCGAAAGCAGCGTTCAGCCAGCACTCAAATGACGTCACCTTGTGGAAAAATTGTCAGTCGCAACCTACAAAAAGAACAGTGGTACAATTTCCATACTAAATTCTTGTGAGTTAGCACGACTGTATGATTTACTGCGCTGTGACCAATTGTCGCCTTCGCTCTTTTATAATGAGGAACGTTTCAAATGGATTTTTTGGTTCTCTGCCGTATCGCCTAAAAAAATTTCGCAAAGTATTCATTTGGCAAACTGTTTCATTTCCCAACTCACGATTTTCTCGGAAACCATATTTTTTTCGGAACTTTCATAAAACAAACCTAGGTAAGGTTAGGTTTGTTTTATGAAAGTTCCGAAAAAAATATGGTTTGCCAAATGAATACTTTGCGAAAAAAATTTAGGCGAAAAGGCAGGATACCGGATTTTTTAATTATAAATTGGGATATTTTCGAAAATCTAAAAATGTGGTTATGTTTAATTTTTTATCCTCTATTTGTTTATATCGAAAAAAATGAAATGTTGTCAATTGTGTTTTGGGGGTGCGTCCCACGAGATATTACTACATAATATATAATTTCATATTAATAACGTTCACAAGATATAATAAGCTTTTGCTATAACATCAAAATCAATATTTTTATTAGGAATAACGGTCAATTAGCATAAAACTCATGTTGTAGAATGATTTTTGATATAACACTCAAATACTCTTAATTCAGTGGATATAACATACATAACGTCTCGTATATCGATCATAGTATATACTTTCTTTTAGTATAATGATTAGAAAATATAATAGCGTATGATATACTAAATAGGTTATACCTGCTACCCTATACTATGCCCCTAAAATAGAACATGGGTCAAAAACCGAAAACTGTAGGTTAGGTTAGGTTTGTTTTATGACCATGGATAGCGGAGCGAGCAAAGCGAGCGGAGCGTCAAAATGCTTGCTTGCATGGAGGTATATTAAAATTTAACAGCGAACAAATGCATAAGTATGTACGCAATTGATAATGGCAGATGAAATTCTGGCAAATACGAGTATACCGTTTTGAAGAACTGCGACAAAATGGAATATGGGTCAAAAACCGAAAACTGTAGGTTAGGTTAGTTTTGTTTTATGACCATGGATAGCGGAGCGTCAAAATGCTTGCTTGCTTGCATGGAGGTAGGTATATTAAAATTTTACAGCGAAATATTGCATAAGTATTGTACACAATTAATGTGCAGGCGGTTATTCTCTACGAGCATTATTCATTTTGGTGTTAGATGTTTTGAGTAATGTACATTATAAATCAGAGATGTTATGAACGTTATACGTTATGATCGTTATATACAATGATATTATACTTAAATAACGTTATACTTAACAAAAATAGATATTTCGAGGTTATATCTAACGTTCGTTATACACCTTGACCGGTATACAAAACAAGCTTATACAGTATGAGCGTATATAATATGAATATTATAGTATAAGTTCTTATACCTTATATTATATTACTTACCCGTGTTTTGGCCCTAATAATTGTGAGTCAAACGGAATGAGCGCCGTTTGCAAAATTTGGATTCATGACAATTTTGGGGTATTTCGTATGCAATGATGGCTGACAGTCCATTTTTAAAGTGTCTGCAAAAAATATCCCTACACACACACACACACACACACACACACACACTGTAAAAATATCTACTACCCATCATACAATTAAAATTCTATTTTTTTTTTGTCGGATAAACATCCATCATCCTGTCTATGTATGTATCTTTAAAACTACGCAACGGATTTTAATAGATGGGATATGAATGTTGGGATATATGATAGGAATGTTTATGTATATGTATAATACATGCATAATTTATCAGCATTACACCTGTGCGAAGCCGGGGCGGGTCGCTAGTTATCTAATAAACAATTACAATGCTCAACTGATGGTATTACACAGATCACGGCTGCTATATTTATAATATCCCTTATTAATGTCCTGATTTGTGAAACAGAATGGGACAATTAAGCTGCTAGGGTCATTAAAATTTAGTTTTTTTTTTATATCATGATAAAAATATTGATAATTTCAACGAAATTTTTGAAGTGAATAATACTTTTCCCTGAGTTCTAGGTAGAAACAAAGCTATTTCATGCTTTCATTGCGTGCAGTCGAAAATAAGTTGAAAAAATTAAGGTTTTTGTAACAAAAAATATCAATGAATAATTCAAACTGTAGATTTCAAAATATATACCAATAAGTCGCAATGGCCCTGTTCTAAGTAGTAACATTGATAATAAAGAAACATGTTTGATAACAGAGAAAAATTACTAAAACAATCAGCACTTTTGAATGGATAAGGAGCCTAAATAGTGCTGTTACACAATGTTAAATTACTAATGTTGGTTAAATTCCACTGCATGAACCGTTCTCCATTGTGTGCATGACTTATATCGCGAAGCCAGGAATAGTGTGTTGTCTGGCTCCACCTGCCGGATTGCGGTCCTTGGAGACGCTAACGCGATTACAGGCCTAGGGCGGAAAGTATAACCGGCAGCGGAAGAGGTAGCGGAGAATGGGTGAAGCCAGAAATAGTGATGTGTTATCGGAAGGTTTGTTCCGTAAGTAGGCACAAAGGACACTTTTACGCGTCTGAATCTATACCAGCATTTCACAAGAGGAGACCGCTGTTGAGAGGAACGAAATCAGTTGCCGACGTATTGCTGATGTAGAAGTTATCAAAGCAGCGTTAAAACTTAAAATCCGCTGAAACTTTACCAATCTTCCCAATCCTCGCGCGCTCGTTACCATAGTGAAATTGACTAAAGTTAAACCAAGCATATCGTTAAAATAGACATATTGCTGTGAAAAATTACATTACTAAAATCGAATTCAACCCCCGTTCATGTGAAAGTAGATAGATGGTAAAGAATATTTTGAAGACTCGAAATAACTAGTAGCTCATAAAAATCGGAGGTTCGCCGTTTATCAGCTTTTTGTATATATATATGTTCCTCGAAGTCGGTTGGTCAGATTTGGAAAATTCTTTTTTTTTTTTTCAAAGTACCTCTTGTGATAAGTCTATAACTTGAATCCCGCCAAAACTTTACCGAAGATTGGAAGTATATGTGCATGTCACAGTAATTTAATAGTAGCGTACATCGCCGCCATACTTGTTTATGTTTGCTTCCGACCGCCAATTTAGAGGGTTCCCGGGATGGTCTGAGCGGGAAACTGAATTTACGAGGCGTTATGGCTTTTACAGTAAAGTTGTTACTCAAACTCATGGAAATCATGTTATTCTGTTCCAGCACAGACAATCTGTGTGTTCAAGATAGTAAGTAGATTGTCGTGTTGCATTTTGAAAGATCCAAAGACTAATGTTATTAAAACCCCCCCCCGCGCCGCGCTATCTGCGCGTGCGCAGAGGGCGGCAAGAAGAGCGATTAAAAGTGCAGTGGGTCGCGAGTCGCGTAACAGCACGGATAGCTACCCCTGATGAAGAGCTCCAAATGAGTTCGAAACATGTCGGGCCGTTCCTGACAATTTTTACGTGAGTTTATACCGTTTTTATAATTAGATCCAAAGACTTTTGGGCCGAATTACTTATAGCCAATATTTATTTATTTATTAGACCAACATATGACACAGCATTACAGCCTTAGCCATGCTAGGCACTGTGAATTTTAAGTAAGTAAACACTTTATTGTACACAAAACCAGTTAAAAAATATATCTACTACAAATAAAATATAGGTATAGGTACAAAGGCGAACTTATCCCTATAAGGGATATCTTCCAGTTAACCTTTGAGCAATTGAGTGAGTACGAGATAGACAAACTAACACCGTGTACAAAAAGGTATTAAAAATAATAAAATAAGACTACTAATAATTACACATATAAACTATTAATACATACATACATATATACTATAATAATAATTAGAATAACAATTAACATAGATAATAACAAACTTTCACGAATTACTAGAAGGACGTTCATCCATCGCCTCACAGAATTTCAAACATTCGTCACATATAACACGACGCGGTTGGCTTGGTTTGTAAAGACCTGCCTACTGAGCCAGCGGTCCCGGGTTTGAATCCCGGCCAGGTTAAATATTTGTGTGATGAACTCGAATATTTGTGCTTGGCTCATGGTTGTTCTATGTATTTACTTATATAAGTATGTATATCGTCGTCTAGTAAGTAGGTACCCATACCCATAACACAAGCCTGCTTGAGCTTAATTTGGGACTAGATCGATTTGTGTGAGGTTGTCTGATATTCATTTATTTATTATTTATATAACCTTCCAGCTACTTGCAAAAACATCGCAATCAGGTGCTGATGATGCGAAAATCGCATTAAGATATCGCAAAGTTCGGACGGTTATTTCCTGTAGGATACCGTGCTCGCCCTTGGAACTCGGAAATATAATATAGAGAGACCGCGACTGATAAACGCACGCATTACAAAAGTGAGCGGCGGAGCTAGTGCGACGTGCGGTGAGAGCTGGTGGATGAAACGCAAAAAATATGTACCTTGGTAACTTGGCCCATTTTTTTTTTCATTCCGTTACCGCTGTAGAAGGTTATATGGGAATGGTAACGGAATTGAACGAAAAAACTTGGGACAGTTTTTTTCTCCTAATTAGATCGAAAGAACTCGTGATTCTGAGTAGAATATACCCAAAATATTGAAAATTAAAAAAAAAGTGGTGTGTACAACTTTAGAAAAAAATGGCCCACTTACATCTACAGGGTGATTCAGAAGTTATTAATTAATTGATCGCTAACTATCCGAAATGTATGGAACTGGCTGTCTTTTGTTTTGCGATTTCATGGTTGGCCCCATAGTGAAAGTTGCTCAGTGTAATCTACGCCATCAACTCTATAATTCCTGCTCATGACCCCTGAATCACCCTGTAAGTATAATTTATTTGTTTATTTAAACTTTATTGCACAGATCAAGCTAGTAGAAATGGCGGACTTAATGCCACAAGGCATTCTCTACCAGTCAACCATAGGGCTAAACAGAAACATTGAGTTAGTGCAGGGTCTACGCGTATAACGTTCGGAGACTATAAAAAAAAGACGAATTTAAATAAATTTAAATAATTAACTCCGTTTATTTTAATAGGTACTCACATTTTTTTAAGATGGAGCCATAACCTCATCAATAATGTACAAATTGTTGTTTGACGACGCGGTTGGCTCAGTTTGTAGTGCACCTGCCTCTACGGCTTAGTAGCTAGAGGACCTGGGTTCGAATGCCGGCCGGGGCAAATACTTGTGTGATGAACTCTATATTTGATAACATTCATGACCATCATGGTCATGAATGTTATCTACTTATATATGTATTTATATACTATGCATATTGTCGTCTACTACCCATAGTACAAGCTTTGCTTAGTTCGGGACTCTATTCTAATATCAGTCGAGATGACGTTTAGTTCGAATTGAATTGTCAATTTGCAATCAAATTTGACAAATGTCGCACGTAAGTAAGATATGATAGTTGGGACCGACTCTAGTTTGTCTCTGAATTGAAAAAAGAACTATGACAGCTGCCAGAAAACTTCATTACCGCCATTACCGGGTGAAATTGGTCATAATGTGCGGCTCCTGAATGCATCATGGAGGCTTATGATGTGGCTAGATAAAGTAGTGTATGTAACTGTACATAATTAGGAATGAAAACACTTCGGCTCGTTTCATAAACCCACACTCGTTACCCTTCATTATGTACAGTCACATTTAAACTACTATATTTATTTATATATTTAGAATACTTTACAACCAAATCGGATCCAGTGGATTGACTATTAGACAGAAATAATAAATAAGTAATTATACACCAATCGTTTTTTGTCTTGTAGAAAACAGGCTGCCGCAGTATTAAAAGTAGTGCAGTATTAAAAAAATTGATTTAAATAAACCTCTGTATCAATATTCATAAATATAATTAAGATAGCGTGACTTATTAAGTCATGGATCATAATATATATTAAGAGGATGTCTTCCCTCGTAGACATCCTCTTAATATATTATGATCCATGACTCGGAAGGTTTAATTTCCCAGGGGCGTCGTTTGCGGATCAAAGGCGTTTTTTCGCAGCCAATTGGTTACTCATCGGGGATCGGGGACTATCGTACGAATGTGCCGGCTTTACACACTTGCACTTGTAATTTAGTAGATCACAGTGTCTTGTTTTAATTACTGTAATGCTGTGTAAATAATTCGAATAAATAAATAAATAGCGGCAATTGACGTCGTGGCGTTTGGGCACAGCTTTCTGTCAACGTGATTTGCCGTCTTTGGCGCTCAAAAAGTTAAATTAAAGATGATAGGTAATACCGATGGTCGTGGCAAGCATGACATGAATCATGGGCTATAAGTCTACCCTAAAATAAGCCAAGGTACTTAATAGCTTTAAGGAACAAAGAAAAAAAAATCTTACTGCTTTAAAACCTTGTTCGAAACGGCCATTGCGTGTAAGACACGCATTATGAATTAGGATGATGGCTGGTATAAAAAGTTTCAGTGCTTTTTTTATTGCTACTGTGAATGTCTTAAGAACTTCCGCTGTACAGTCAGTGATGATTTTTACGTAAGGTTAAATCGTTCATAATAATAATTATTTTTTATTATGACGACGCGGTCGGCGCAGTTTGTTCACGTGTCTACTGACTCATCTGAGCCGGCGGTCCTGGGTTCGAATCCTGGCTGGGGCTAATATTTGTGTGATCATCATCATCATCATCATTTCAGCCATAGGACGCCCACTGCTGGACACAGGCCTCCTCAATAGATTTCCACATGGGCCGGATAGCAGCGACCCGCATCCAGCGAGTCCCCGCAACTCTAACCAGGTCATCCGACCACCTTGCGGGTGGTCGTCCTACACTGCCTACACTGTCCTATTTGTGTGATGAACGGGAATATTTGTTCCTGGGTCATGGACGTTATTTATGTATTTATATGTTATGTAAATCGTTGTCTAGTACCCATAGTACAAGCTTTGCTTAGTTTGGGACTAGGTTGATTTGTGCAAGATCGTCCGTTAATATTTATTTATTAATGAAATATCTGTCACTAAATGATATATAATAATGACTAAAACTACACAGACCACAGTCACAGGTGCATAAAATAAAATAAAATTAAATGAAACAATAGTATTTTATTACGTTTTATTGATTCAACGACACTTTTTACAATCATTAGAAAATAAATTTAAAATATTGCACATTTTTACTTAAAACACTAATCTATTTACACACAAACTACTCGCTGTGACTTGTAAACACTTATTTCTACGACTTATAATGTATGTAACTTCTTTAACCCTTAAATGCATGGTGTAAGATGCAGCTTACATAAACAAAAATGAATTACTGGTTGAAAACAAGAAACATTTATTTGAAATAAAATAATATTTTATAATATTGTGTTTTTTTAATTCATGCATTTAAGGGTTAATCTTATTTTAGTACAAAATTATAAAATAAAACGTTTTGTACGTGGGTCATATCATATATATTACTGATTGTATCGTTATTTGTTTAACAACTGGTGAAAAATTTCATAAAAGTGCATAGTTTCATAAATGTTTTATTTACTTATCGTTTAATTAGGTGAGTATATAACATTTTTACATAATTTAACCATTTGAGCACCAAAGACGTCTAATCACGTCGACGGAACGCTGTGCCCCAGGCGCCACGACGTCATTTGCCGCTATAAATACCATTCCATACTATCTGTTGTCAGCTTGGCGTCTGTGACACAGATTCCCGTCAACGAACTGGGCGGTCAAAAGGTTAATGACGGAATATTAAATATTGTTACATTTGGCGAGCATCTTAAATAGCCTCGGGTGGAATCGGTAAGTTTCAAATCTAATTCGGATAAGGCCGAGCGAGACAGGTATAAACCCGAAGGGTATTTTAACAGTTAGATAGGCATCATTATTTCCTTATGAATATACGAGTACCTATGCATCCAATAGGCTTGGTGGCTGAAGGGATATTTGCCTTCAAAACTTATAAAAAATAGTCGATGGTTGACACTCGCCATTGCTAAACTTCAACGATTTGAAACTGTCATCTGTCAGAATTTGAATCATTTTGACACTGACGTATCTCAAAATTTCAACGCTTTGACATGGACAAGTGCCAGCCACCAACAATATAAATATTTTTTAATTCCTTCAGCTACTATTATTGAGAACAAGTTAAAACCTTTCGGAAAAACCATGGTTACGAAAAATGAATGATGTGCGTTCGTAGATTCTTTCCTTACATCAAGGACTATCGAAATTTAATGGTTTTCCAAAAAAAATGTCAAGCCTATTGGATATTTATTACATTAAACTTTTCCAACTTTAACTTTAACAAATTAAAACTGTAGGTAACTCGTAGCAGCAATTACTATATCGAAATGTAATACTGGTTAAGATAATAATTATAAAAACGCATAAACTCACGTAAAAATTGACATGAAAGGCCCGATATGTTTCGAACTCATATAGAGATCTTCATCAAGGACAGCTATCATTGAGTGTTTGAGTCGCGTAGCAGTAAGGACAGCTGACCCTTATGAAGAGCTCTATATGAGTTCGAAACATATCGGGCCGTTCCTGACATTTCTACGTGAGTTTAAACCGTTTTTATAATTATTAAAGATGTCAAACGATAGTTTTAATAATATTAATGTTTAAGATAATTTTCAATCATTTATTCTCGTATTCAAATAATAAATAAGTAATTATACACCAATCGTTTTTTGTCTTGTAGGAAACAGGCTGCCGCAGTATTAAAAGTAGTGCAGTATTAAAAAAATTGATTTAAATAAACCTCTGTATCAATATTCATAAATATAATTAAGATAGCGTGACTTATTAAGTCATGGATCATAATATATATTAAGAGGATGTCTTCCCTCGTAGACATCCTCTTAATATATTATGATCCATGACTCGGAAGGTTTAATTTCCCAGGGGCGTCGTTTGCGGATCAAAGGCGTTTTTTCGCAGCCAATTGGTTACTCATCGGGGATCGGGGACTATCGTACGAATGTGCCGGCTTTACACACTTGCACTTGTAATTTAGTAGATCACAGTGTCTTGTTTTAATTACTGTAATGCTGTGTAAATAATTCGAATAAATAAATAAATAGCGGCAATTGACGTCGTGGCGTTTGGGCACAGCTTTCTGTCAACGTGATTTGCCGTCTTTGGCGCTCAAAAAGTTAAATTAAAGATGATAGGTAATACCGATGGTCGTGGCAAGCATGACATGAATCATGGGCTATAAGTCTACCCTAAAATAAGCCGGTACTTAATAGCTTTAAGGAACAAAGAAAAAAAAATCTTACTGCTTTAAAACCTTGTTCGAAACGGCCATTGCGTGTAAGACACGCATTATGAATTAGGATGATGGCTGGTATAAAAAGTTTCAGTGCTTTTTTTATTGCTACTGTGAATGTCTTAAGAACTTCCGCTGTACAGTCAGCGATGATTTTTACGTAAGTTTAAATCGTTCATAATAATAATTATTTTTTATTATGACGACGCGGTCGGCGCAATTTGTTCACGTGTCTACTGACTCATCTGAGCCGGCGGTCCTGGGTTCGAATCCTGGCTGGGGCTAATATTCGTGTGATCATCATCATCATCATCATTTCAGCCATAGGACGCCCACTGCTGGACACAGGCCTCCTCAATAGATTTCCACATGGGCCGGATAGCAGCGACCCGCATCCAGCGAGTCCCCGCAACTCTAACCAGGTCATCCGACCACCTTGCGGGTGGTCGTCCTACACTGCCTACACTGTCCTATTTGTGTGATGAACGGGAATATTTGTTCCTGGGTCATGGACGTTATTTATGTATTTATATGTTATGTAAATCGTTGTCTAGTACCCATAGTACAAGCTTTGCTTAGTTTGGGACTAGGTTGATTTGTGCAAGATCGTCCGTTAATATTTATTTATTAATGAAATATCTGTCACTAAATGATATATAATAATGACTAAAACTACACAGACCACAGTCACAGGTGCATAAAATAAAATAAAATTAAATGAAACAATAGTATTTTATTACGTTTTATTGATTCAACGACACTTTTTACAATCATTAGAAAATAAATTTAAAATATTGCACATTTTTACTTAAAACACTAATCTATTTACACACAAACTACTCGCTGTGACTTGTAAACACTTATTTCTACGACTTATAATGTATGTAACTTCTTTAACCCTTAAATGCATGGTGTAAGATGCAGCTTACATAAACAAAAATGAATTACTGGTTGAAAACAAGAAACATTTATTTGAAATAAAATAATATTTTATAATATTGTGTTTTTTTAATTCATGCATTTAAGGGTTAATCTTATTTTAGTACAAAATTATAAAATAAAACGTTTTGTACGTGGGTCATATCATATATAATACTGATTGTATCGTTATTTGTTTAACAACTGGTAAAAATTTCATAAAAGTGCATAGTTTCATAAATGTTTTATTTACTTATCGTTTAATTAGGTGAGTATATAACATTTTTACATAATTTAACCATTTGAGCACCAAAGACGTCTAATCACGTCGACGGAACGCTGTGCCCCAGGCGCCACGACGTCATTTGCCGCTATAAATACCATTCCATACTATCTGTTGTCAGCTTGGCGTCTGTGACACAGATTCCCGTCAACGAACTGGGCGGTCAAAAGGTTAATGACGGAATATTAAATATTGTTACATTTGGCGAGCATCTTAAATAGCCTCGGGTGGAATCGGTAAGTTTCAAATCTAATTCGGATAAGGCCGAGCGAGACAGGTATAAACCCGAAGGGTATTTTAACAGTTAGATAGGCATCATTATTTCCTTATGAATATACGAGTACCTATGCATCCAATAGGCTTGGTGGCTGAAGGGATATTTGCCTTCGAAACTTATAAAAAATAGTCGATGGTTGACACTCGCCATTGCTAAACTTCAACGATTTGAAACTGTCATCTGTCAGAATTTGAATCATTTTGACACTGACGTATCTCAAAATTTCAACGCTTTGACATGGACAAGTGCCAGCCACCAACAATATAAATATTTTTTAATTCCTTCAGCTACTATTATTGAGAACAAGTTAAAACCTTTCGGAAAAACCATGGTTACGAAAGATGAATGATGTGCGTTCGTAGATTCCTTCCTTACATCAAGGACTATCGAAATTTAATGGTTTTACAAAAAAAATGTCAAGCCTATTGGATATTTATTACATTAAACTTTTCCAACTTTAACTTTAACAAATTAAAACTGTAGGTAACTCGTAGCAGCAATTACTATATCGAAATGTAATACTGGTTAAGATAATAATTATAAAAACGCATAAACTCACGTAAAAATTGACATGAAAGGCCCGATATGTTTCGAACTCATATAGAGATCTTCATCAAGGACAGCTATCATTGAGTGTTTGAGTCGCGTAGCAATAAGGACAGCTGACCCTTATGAAGAGCTCTATATGAGTTCGAAACATATCGGGCCGTTCCTGACATTTCTACGTGAGTTTAAACCGTTTTTATAATTATTAAAGATGTCAAACGATAGTTTTAATAATATTAATGTTTAAGATAATTTTCAATCATTTATTCTCGCAATATGATTTCAAAATAAAAGCACATAATGGCGTAGCGTAAGAGGTTTAGAGTAGAACATAATTGAATAAGCTGATAATAAATGAAATCTCAGAGGAGTTTTCAATGATAAAATATTTTCTCAGAGAATATCAAAACCTAATAGCCTTAGTATTAAAGTTGATGTTAGGATGGATCGGTCAGCCATAAAAATAAAGTATCTGCCCGAATATTGTTTCTCATTGAAAGCATTTCGATTCAAATTGCTTCTTATAGCGACTGATCAATCCAAATGGGTCAGTAGGGAGAAGTCAGAAACTATAAGAGATAGGAAAATGTATTCTTATGAACCATGGCGTCGATTTTAGATTTACTTAACATAAATTGCATTATTATAAATAAATCGGGTAAGTAATAGAACATAATTAGACATAGGCTCAATTGGAATAAATTTAATTGGTATAATATTCAATTTGTATACTGAACGAAACATATAACTATAAAATGCATATTTTCATAGTATATAATGAACTGTAGGTATAATGACATTGTGTATAATCATCTAGTGGTATAACATTTAAAACACTTAATTATTATTACATATAATATACATTTACTCGAAACATCGAAGCAATCGAAGCAGACCTAGGAATCCGTGGGGCAAATTTCGTTGACAGGTAGGGACATCCTATATCGACAAATTAAATTATCGATGTTCGTTTAATTTGTCGATATAGGATGTGCCTACCTGTCAACGAAATTTTCTCCACGGATTCCTAGGTCTGAATCGAAGCATTGAAGTAATGTTAGAAATCGTAAGCCAGGTTGTACCTGCGCGGCTCGCTCGCTTTGCTCGCTCGTTAGGGTCATAGTTCAACCTAACACTCCTCCTCGCTTCGCTCGTCGTCGTACCTAACTTAAGCCAAGTCAGACCTGCTTTACCTGCCTTGCCTGCGCTCGTTTCGCTCTTACAGATATAGGTAAGTACTGCGATTTTTTTTATAAAATGCCTATACAATGGTACTAGGTATGTCATATAATATTATTTTATATGATAGATATTTCAAATGTTATTACATTATATGTCATAATTGTTATACAAAATAAATATTATATCTAAAATTATTCGACAAAATAACCATTATAACATATGATATTATATGAATTGAATGTTATACCAATCAAGCCTTATATTTCATGAAAATATGGTATTTCTTATTATAATATATCATGCATTATATCTTTTGTATGTTTATAAATTGAAATTATACCAAAAGTTTGTATATAATATGGGACGCACCCAAATAAAACTCATACATAATTTCATACAAAACCCGGGCAAAACCACGGTAATGAATTTTACAATACTACATGCGATTACTTACAGAGTTTCAACCAAGTTCAATTCCCGGTTATGTATGAGATTTATAAAAAAAAAAATTGAATGTTGTTTCTCTTAAATCTAAAATCGACGCCATGGTGCCTAAGAACAGATTTCCCTATCTCTTATAGTTTTCGTTTCCTACCTACTGACCCATTTGGATTGATCACCCTGTATATTGTACCGGCATTTTAAGATAAAGTTTGATGAAGATATATTGCTGATCTTAATACATGCTTTCAAAGTGTTTAAAGCCAATACTTTTTTATTCGTCAATTTATAGTGCAACCAACTTTTCTGTGAAACGGGTAAAGTAGGAATTACGACTGTCATGCTGACATTTCATACGATTGTCAATGTCTCTTCGTCCATATTCCCATATTGTCAACATTGCTATTTCGTCCACATGGGAATGCTTCAAACCTCGTCTACATCCCCAACTTGGCCAAATTTCCAGCTCGTCCACGATCAGAACTCGTCCACATTCCCAACTACATTTCCCTATCATCCTTGTTCGATTTTGAAATTTTCAAGCCGTTTATCAACAACCACTTCTTGGGACTTAATAAAAGGTGGTTCGCAATTAAAAAAATTAAAAATGTTTTTTACCTCTATGGGAATGTGGATAACTTGGGAAAAAATATAATATTGATGTGTTTTGTACGAAAATTGCCAAACTTTTCCAATTGCAAAAGGTGTTATAATAACAAAGACATGCGATTTCTTTTATAACACATAGAACATCTTTTTTCCATTCAAATTTAAATAACGTCGTCGACATGCTGCGCCTAATATAAAAAAAATATTTAGACATTTCCATTTAGTTATATTTAGAAGTAAGGTAAGGGTGGAGTAAGAATATCACAGGGAGAAGACTTCCACAGTCCAATAACTGTTAGTCATACCTGTGCTAACTCGGGACACGTCAATAGAGATTTAATATCGATAAAAAAGATATCGATATATAAATATTTACATGTGCCACAGATTATATACAAGTTACTACGTAACATGGTGCTCATTGAATATTCTCGATTACTATAAAAAGGTTCCATATCATCTCTGATAAAGTGGATATTTTCATCTAGACGGCAATATTTTATACCGACGAATATGGGAAAAATATTGATTGTGCAATTAACATGAAAACTATTTAAAAATAAACTAATAATAGACGTTATATTGTTTTTATTTTAAAAAGAAAAGAAATAAAATAAGTACCATCACATTTAGATCTTGACAGTAACATCGATATATTTTTTGGCGATAAAATATTTTGCCACATCACTTTCGTATAGATGCCCCGAGTTAACCCAGGTATGCTGATTAGTCTTACCCCATGAGACAATAAACTAGTTTAGTCTTACCGTACCTTTAAAATTTATTTATTTATTTATTAGACACACAAGTTACTGATGACGCTTCTCGCAATTTACGTTCTTAGGTTATCTTCGGATTTTATTAAACTTAAAGTGATTTCAATATTAAAGATTTTTTCCGCTGATGTAAGTGTTGCAACAGAAAACAGAATCTGTTTGCAGTCTGAGGCTTTCGCAATGAAACAATCAAAAATCGTTCAGTTTTATTACCGACTTAGGGAATCTACGCCATCCCACCTACTCGTACACCGATATATTGCAGGCAATATGCGCATTCCATTCAGATATTGGATTCCAGTGAGCTATGGCATGTTGGATAAAAATAGCGCTCATATAATTCGACTGCACTTTTTCGACTGCAGGTTAAATATTTTTCGAAGTGTTATTATTTTCCGGGAAGGTGAAATAATATGCTTGTATTGTTTAGCAACCAAATTATTATTTTTGTAAGTTAGGTTTGGTTAGTTACCTTTTTTATGATACCCGGTTAAACACATGCCTTTTTTCCAATATCTAGTTGCATTTTTTATGCTTATTAAGAGATGAATGGACTGTGTGAAGGATGATATGAATAAGAAGGAAGTAAACGACGAGATGACAAGTGATAGGAAAGAATGGAGGAAGAAAACATGCTGCACCGACCCCAAATGAATGGGATAAGGGAATGATGATGATTATGTTGCCGTAGTTGCACGACTTTAAGTCACGGCAATACAGGTGATTATAAATAAACGGTAAATGTTGACATAAATATTTATTTTGCAAGTATATCAGTTCTGAATATCAATTTGGTTCTTGAAAAAAAATCAATCCGTAATAACTAAATTTCGGTCTACTTAATCCGATTGATCTGCTCTAGATAGTATTAATAATATTAATAACAATATATTTATAATGGGGCTTCTAAACGGGCCAAATGTTACTCCGACACCCTACGCTACAACAAGATGCAAATAATGGCCGCAAATTGCAGCAAAACGTGGCCCGTTTAGCCCCTTAACAGAAACTATTCGAAATAATTAATAGGTAGGAACTCTATGAAAATGCTTACTTAAGATCAGTAGGGACAAGATGGTGTAGCAGTAAGTATAACATCTGTACTTTTCGATATTTCGATATGGTCGGCGCACTTGCCCCATTGATGAACTAGTCCCGACTTTATTTATTTAAACTTTCTTGCACAAAATAAAAGTCAGTACATATGGCGAACTTGATGCCAAATGGCATTCTCTATCAGTCAGCTATGGTCCATATGTGCTGTGAATATCCTAAATTTATTTTCCAGTGAAATACGCGCTATAGCCTTTCCCCATATGATATATTTAAATCTCTAATACACTGTACACATATAACATAATCTACAAATACATTTAATTCGTAAATACCCGTACACTTTATGTTACAAATAAATATCAGTTCGTATTTACACTTAATTCACATTTAAAATTGATCTATTTGGCACGCGTGTTGCCACTTATATAATTTTATATTTATTATTTTTTTACACTACAGATATGTCAACGTTTAGTAAATTCAGATTTTTACACTAGAAGATATCAGGGCGTACAAGGCTGCACAAATGTATGGCTCATTTAGAAATGAATTCATTCATAAATGGGCCATGCAATTCTGCATTTCTTTGTACACGATTGACCTGACTATCGGACATGCCACGAATTTGCGTGACCAGCGGCGCAGCGAGCGGTTGAGCGAGAGATCCGAGCGCAGCAGCTATACGAATGAGCGAGACACGCGTTCCTACATATCTGCCGCTGCCGCTGTCACGCAAAGTCGGGACATCTCCGTGTCTGACATTACCTAGATGATGATAACAACTTGAATCGAACCGGTTACCAAATTTCAGGCCGTCTTCACACTAATCACGCTTGCGCGCGGCAGATTTAACATTACAGAAACACAACATAAAGAAATTCCCGTTAGTGGGTTTGTACTCCCACACGAAAACCCACTCATTAGTAGTGAGGGCTGAACAGCGATGATACAGTTCTAGTCACGCTCTTAAAAAAAAAAGAAAATACGGCCGATGCAACACCGCTCGACCGTACAGATTCATTTCACAGCGATCGTTCCGCGACGTTTCGCATGCCTAGTGTGAAAACCGCCTTACTTAACCTTTTAAACGCCCATCGGTGAAGTGTGCACCGCACCCCTGACGCTTTAACAAAACATTAAGAAGTGCTCCAAAATCATCAGGGATAGAAAGATAAAGGTAGCGGTTTAAATTACGAAATTTTTGATCATTCGACGTCGACGTTGGCATCAGCATAGCGATTGTTCGATGTCGTGACGTTCAAAAGGTTACGTATTGAAACCATGTTATTTTTTTTATCCAGCGTATTAAACGCATGTCTTTCTCTAGCTCAAGGTGACTTGTCAGACTGGCAATGTCAGGTCGATCGGCTAAACCCACATTTACATTTAATTTTGTACCTAAAGCCGATAATCGAATTTGTTGTAACCTGAATATACCTTTGTCGTTTCGTTGGTATTTATCTTCGAATAAATACGTCTAGAACATCTTTATACAACAGATTTGGGAAACATGAGGCCGCTTTTGGTTTTATGTGTGCGTGTCTGCGAACTAATCATAGAGACGTTATTACTTGTGACATTGACGTTGTGACAGATGCGCACACGGACTAAACATAGCCCGTGACTAATTATTAATTAAAACTGGGCTTCACTTTCAAGCGCTAACTAGGTTTCTAGGCGTAGGTATTTATTCGAAGGTATACGGCGATTTGGTCTTATCACTTGATTGTATACATTATGTAATCTCTGTGTGATTTTGACTTAACGTACAAATATGTACATTTTAAACATCACACTACTACGTAATTTCACGCATAATTAAGCGATAAAATATATGATTTTGTGGATATTTTTCACATCAACTTATTGTTAAGATAATCAATAGACATATATTTCGATTATTCTATATTTATTTACATTTAAATTTAAAAAA
Organism: Apotomis turbidana; assembly: GCA_905147355.2. Classification (NCBI taxonomy): domain Eukaryota; kingdom Metazoa; phylum Arthropoda; class Insecta; order Lepidoptera; family Tortricidae; genus Apotomis; species Apotomis turbidana. The sequence goes on along the minus strand of LR990301.1, from coordinate 14,765,914 downwards.
TACTATGTTCTATTATGTAAATAGTTCTTTAAACTATTAGTGATCACAGGAAACGGTTTGAAGGCCAAGTAGGGTCTAAAAAGGTCTTACAGACAAATTTTAGGACATTTTAAGTAGGTTTGCCAAACAATCAACCCGACAGCCTGACAGATCAGGCGAGCGACTTTATGTATAGCTAGGTATAATATATATTAAGGTGTGGTAAGACTATCACCGGGCGAAGACTGCCACAGTCCAATAAATTACTAACTGTTAGGCTTACCCCATTAGACAATAAACTATGTTAGTTTTACCCCATTAAGCAATAAACTATGTTAGTTTTACCCCAGTAGACAATAAACTATGTTAGTTTTACCCCATTAGACAATAAACTAAGTCAGTCCCACCTGATAGAACCTGCTCCGTTTTTTGGCGTCAGTTGATATTAGTTCATCATAGTTATACTTAAATAATTCACCACCTCAGCCATCCGACTATGGTGGTGAATCATTTAAGTATGACGATTTTTTATTCCAAATATTTAGCTAATTGTCATATAACATAACTGAGTTTCGTTGACTTCAGTTATTTTTGTTAAAAAGTGATTAAGGTAAGTTGGGGCTTCAACGGGCTTACCTCATTAGACAATAAACTCGGTTGGCTTTCGGATCAGCAGACTGTCGAGCGGACTCCCTGACACATTACAATTACATAGCTTACATTACGTATCTTATACCAATTATATTTACAAATGAATTCATATTGTCAATGTTTGTTGTACTTTGACATTTGGTATTCTATATAGTATTTATATCAATTTGGTACAATCATTGAAGTGGTTCCGTAACGTAACGTTGCCGCGCATCATGCAAACACGAAAATAAGAATTCTAACTCTAGAATAAAATTGTCTTCACTTGCTTATAAGTAGAAAAAAACACCACCCAACAGTATATGCCTCGATACGAGTATAGGAATGATTACGAGTATGAATACGTGTGTCGTCTTTACGCGACATCATCACGAGATTGACATATGCAGGAGATATTATTGTCCGACTTACAACCAAAGGACTTCTATTTCTTGACCCATAAATAAACACAAGGCTTCGATACGTTTCGACAAAATTTAATTTGTCCGAAAGTCATTTTTTCCGAAACTGTTAATTTTTCAGATTAATTTAAAACAAACCTAATCTTACCAGGTGGAGTTTTTAAGACGGTGTTTATAAAATCCTAAAAATATTACAGGTTTCCCGAAAAAACGTAACTTTCGGACAAAAGAAAATTTGGTGATACAATGGGAAACAATGTCTCCGAGTTGAGATATGATACCATATACGGTGTTCACTTCTTTTATAGAAAAATACTTCACTGAATGCTTCAGTACATAGAATTTTCATATCATAGACAAATTTTTCATCGGAAGTAATAAATTTTACAGAAATCTTGAAAACGTCAACCTATATATTAGGTTATACCTATGTAACCTAGGTTAGATTTGTGTTAATAAAATTCCATAAAAAAACTGTTTCGATGAAATGAAATATCTACGAAACGACAATTCGATGAAACGTTTCTCTATAAAACAAGGGTGCACCATAAACACAAGGGAACAACAATATTTCAAAGTGGTCATTAAAATGGACCGCTAATCACTAATGGCAAGTGATCAGGCGGCAGATTGGCAGGAGCGGAACTTTGCTTCACTCAAGTATTTCCATGACAAAGTTGAATTTTAGCTGATTAGACGGGTTTGCACCTACCGCGTAGGGCTGCCAAAATGAAAAAACTAAATTTCTTGGTAAAAATCCGAACCTCACCCTAAAAGTCCTGAAATTTCTTGTAACCGACATTTAGCGCAGCTTAAATGACGCGCTTGCGGTGTGCAGTTAGTACTCTACTACTACGAAAATAGTCGTTCGAAGAGTTTCTTTTCATTTGATGATTTTCATCCTGACTGCTTTTAATTAGAAAATCACTGCGAGACATACGCTGAAGTACTTTTTTGTGCCAACCATATTTAGTTGTTTTATTGCTAGTTATAATTCTATAAATAATATGCTCTACTCTCTGTTACTGACGATTCTAGCTAGGCCTACTTGAAGAAAAAATATTTTTACTTTGACTGACGTACAATATTGAGACAAATTCTCGTTCGAAAAAGATAATATTTGATGCTAACTTTACTGGAATGTTAAGTATTGGGCAAAACTTGAAGATGCTCATTATATGCGAGTCTTATAAAAACTTTCGTGAGACTGGTTTCTTTAATAATATGGAATATTATAACGTTTCACTCACCTGATATAATTATTATTTCAGTCAAGCGTCTTTCATCAATGTATATGTCGTTATAATATCCCCTTGAAAAGAGTAGATATCAATGTCTCGTATGACAGCGACCGAGGAGTTTAGAAACATAGGGGTGTAGAAATAACCCTTTCTCAGTATTTAAGTAAATCCGTTAACGCTCCACCGTCCGCGGGCCCCCAGATGTACGTCGTTTGCTTCGCTAATTAATGTTGATCCGATAATTTATCGTTGTTTCAAAACTCCTCGGTCTCCCCGCATGTATGTCTACATCAAATAATTATTTGAAGTTGATAAAAGTCAGTAAATAAGCCTGTTAAGCTCAACCTACACCACCCACTACTCGTACTGTAAATAACGTGTTCCCTTCGTTGTAATATTGACATAACATTTCTCGCATTCAGCGAGGCAAATGCCCATGCAGTTGGTGTAGACCCGACCTTTAAAGCATCAGCAATTACTTAAAAGGCCTTTGGCTAGAAACTCAGTTGAAGCGTAGGTTTTGATTACCGAGTGGGCTAAAGGTTAAAATAACCGCTAATTAATTATACAGTCTAATGTGTTGTGGTTTCCAATGATCCGTGGCTGCAAAACTTAATGGACCAATTTTCTCTTCGATCTTATTATGAGATTAAATGAATACCTACCATTTGCGCCGCCTATTATTTTTATTATTCGATCCATTGTTGGAACTTGTTCCATATTTTCATAATGACAATGGAACTGATAATAATGGTTACAAATTGATAATCAATGAAATAATATGGATAACTGATATTACATTCTACAGCATACTGTTGTTTTACAAATAAAATTAGCTCAACGTTATATGTCACGAAACAGATACAGATATATTTTTTTAAAGATTTATTATTAAATGATGAAATTGTTTTCAGAATCCTCATAGTTTAACAAAACAATAATTGTATGGCAACATTGGCAACTATAAACTTAAACTTACTTTTTCACGGTGCAAATGGCAAATTACTTATTGCCTCCATACAAAAATTGGTGCCCATAACACATAATGACGTCACGATTAGGTAGCCAGTATGCAGCGTTTTTAGCGCATCTAGGAATGTTGAATTTTGACGGTCATTTCTGACTTGAAAAATTAAGCTACAGTTTGAGCCATCTTATGAGGCGGGCGGACAAAAAATGTATAGGCGGTAGCGGGCCTCTTACGCGTGAGGTCAGAAAACAAATTTGACTTTTATCGTGTGCTTCAATGCATTTGATAGTTGCGCGTCGTGTGAAATCTGTATTTTTAAGTTTCTGTACTCAAAGGGTAAAAACGAGACCCTATTACTGAGCCGCCGCTGTCCGTCTTTCTGTCTGCCCTTCTGTCTCATGAACCATAGCTAGACAGTTGAAAATTTTACAGATGATGTATTTCTGTCGCCGGTATGACAATAAATACTAAAAAACAGAATAAAATAAATGGTTAAGGGGGCTCCCATACAACAAACGTGATCGGTTGCGTTAACTTTGCATCATTTGTATCCGGCGCTATATACACCAGGTGCAAACTTAACTTAACCCGGCCAGTTAAAATGGGATAAGTATTTGTACGGAACTCTCGGTGCGCGAGTCAGACTCGCACTTGCCCTGTTTCATCGATAGTCTTAATCTAGGTAAGGATATACAAACTGCAAATCATTTAGCAAAGCAGATATTAACTGGATCGAATTTAGAAGCACAGAAATGCACCGAAATGCACCAAAAGAGTGACCGAATTAAAGTTCCGATATTCAGACGTATTCCGGACTGTGACCTACTTCGAGTATCCGACTGAATTGATAATATCACTGATTTATTGCAATTCACGAGAAGTGAGCTTGCTTACTGGAAATGTACGGGGAATATTAACCTGTTTCTGATAACGTTCGTTATTTAGAGCGTTGGGACACTGGCGAGTTAAAAGCGAGGCGAGCGCGTAGTGATTTCGCTGCGGGCACGCAAAGGTTACACCGCAAGAACGCAACGATTACGTCGCGAGCACGCAACGGTTATGCCGCAAGCAGGTAACGGTTTCGCTGCAAGCACGTAACGATTACGCCGCGAGCACGCAACGGTTATGCCGCGAGCAGGCAACGGTTTCGCTGCAAGCACGTAACGATTACGCCGCGAGCACGCAACGATTACGCCGCGGGCACGCAACGGTTACGCCGCGTTCGCGTCACGTAAATCGTTGCGTGCTCGCCTCACGTTCAATCCGCCTGCAACGATCCAGGCTAGTTTGGTTTGCGGTACGTACGGTAGTGTATCAAATCAAGTTCGTAATAAAGCCGGCCGAGTTCCCAGATACTTCTGAACTCCTAAGCGTAAAACTCATTTAAAATGTCAACATTAGAGATTTGAGAAACGGATCCAAACTACGAGTACTGCCGTCCGTTAAAAAAAAAAACATTTTCGGAATTGTAAATAAAAGAAAAGAATCAATGACTTAAATAACCTAAAATCTAATCCAATCAAGAGAGAATGCAAAACAAAAAAAAAATTAAATATGTAGATGATGAGCTATTCATGGAAGGCCAAATGCCTCCTCGCTTATTGCTTCGAAAAATTTAGTATAGCAATGATATTTCAAGCATTCCAGTTTATAATAGGAGAGAAATTCGCTGGGTCTGGTCGAAAAAGGGGTTTTAGATGTGGTATTCACCGCAATATAAATGAAATTCTATAACGAGATACCTGCAAATTATTGCTAGAATAGATAATTCGACATTAGGTTTCCAAATTCGAATTGTAAATTCGAGCTATGTGACATTGACAAGTTGACTTTCACACTTTTGTGACATTGAAAAGAGATACATACTTTTAAGATTCCGGAAAGATTTGCAGGGAAATAATTTGTAGCATTTCTAATGCGAACTCATGACACTACTGTGTTGTATGGTCAAATTGATTCTTTTTTTGAATGCTAAATTAAGTTCAGAAACTAAACTCTCTCTGATAGATTGTGTAGTTAAAAAGAGACCAAGGGGTTATTCAAAATGTTTGACAGTCGCGGAAAAAAGAAATTAAGACGTATCTAAGTCCGAGAATTGATGTAGTCTGAACTCACCTCTGTTTCAAAGACCCTCGATTTCCCCTACTTCTATTTAAAGAAAATGGAAATTTAATCTCGATCCTCATTATGCAATGGGACGGCACAAGCAATTAAGTGAATGGTTCGAATGTTCCAGATTCTTCCACGCCTGACCCTGGCCTTGCCGGGAATAGCGTCCCTTTCAGCTAAAGTAAGGACACTAAGCACGCGGAATTTCAAGCATTGACCCGCCATTACCTATTTATATCACACGCCCACAATGAAGAATATTTCTCAATATTTTCATCATGCCTTGACGACGCGGTTGGTGCAGTTTGTAGACACCTGCCAAATTACATTAAATAAAAAATTGGGCAAGTGCGAGTCCGACTCGCGCATGAAGGGTTGAGAGTACCATAATCTATAACAAGTTTGTTGTATGGGAGCCCCCCTTAAATATTTATTTTATAATTTTTTTAGTATTTGTTGTTATAGCGGCAATAGAAATACATCATCTGTGAAAAATTCAACTGTCCAGCTATCACCGTTCTTGAAATACAGCCTGGTGACAGACGGACGCACGGACAGCGAAGTCTCAGTAATAGGATCCTGCTTTTACCCTTTGGGTACGGTACCCTAAAAATTAAACCTTAAGCTAAACCCCCTAAGTCATAACCCGCGGGTAGGGTTCCCATAAGAGCGAGATATTCACGACGCAGTTAGCGCAGTTTGTAGTGCAGCTGCCTACTGAGCCGGCGGTCCTAGGTTCAAATCCCGGTCGGGGCAAATATTTGTTCCTGGGTCATGGATATTATCTATGTATATATTTACATATTATGTATATCGTCGTCTAGTACCCATAGTACAAGTTTTGCTTAGTTTGGGACTAAGTCGATTTGTGTACGATTGTCCCTTAGTATTTATTTAATTATTTATTGATTACTGCCTATTATATCTGTATCAGTACGTCTAGCATAACAGTGACACGCGACTCTAATGCGCGACAAATACTACCCGTCACTTTCCATTCATACAGTGCGAGCAAGACAAATGACGCTAAGTTGCGCGAAGAGCGACCACGAGCGATTTCAAGATTATGCTAGGCCCACTGGTCAGGGTCTAAAAAAAATTCACTGTTCCTATATTAGTATTTGTAATATTCGAGTACATTTCTAAACTACGGCATCCTATCTCAATACTCAAACATTGTTTCCCATCTGTAATGTTTCGCCAAATTTTTATTTGTCCGAAAAAATTTTTTTCCCGAAATTCGTTTATATTGTCAGGATTTTGTAAACATCGTTTTAAAGAACACATTAGGTTAGGTTAGGTTTGTTTTATAATTCTGAAAAATTAACGGTTTTGGATAAAATGGCTTTCGGACAAATGAAAATTTGGCGAAACGTTACTGGTGGGAAACAAAAATTAGTGTTTCAGATAGGTGATCCTTAAAGTTCACCTTCATGGCAAAATCTCGGATAAATGGAGGTCACGTGGAGTGGGGACTCTGAATTTCATAAAAAGCTGGGGAGCTTTTTATGAAATTCAAAGCAGCTAGTAAGTGAATGATTCGAATGTTCCAGTTTCCCCCATGTCTGACCCTGGCCTTGCCAAGAATAGCACCCCTCAGGGCTTTAAATACCTTATTAAGCATGGATGGAAAACCACCCACTCTTACAAAGTAGCTTATAAAATATCGATTTAAACCTACATAAGTTACCACATTATCATATATCGTTTCGTTAATTCGCGATCATTAAAGGGGTTCTAAGCGGGCCATGTTTTGCTGCAATTTGTGGCTGGACATTATTTGCATCTTGCTCTAACGTAGGGTGTCAGAGAGGGACTGTCATAGTTGCCGGCCGCAAATTGCAGTAAAATATGGCCCGTTATAAGCCCCATTATACAATTCTAGGAGAAATGTTTGGCTGTGGACAGTGGCAGTTTTGCCACTTTTTCTGTATCAAAGGTTCCTAATTTATATCTCTTGACGTACTATACGTGAAAGTTTTAATATTGTATTCTCAACAAAGCCGTGAGCATAAGCAAATGCATTTAAATACAAAGAGCTTTTTGCCGACAAGGATTCATCTTCATATAATTTCCAGTATTTCTTCGAGTATAAAATTGAACAACTCAGAAATGTACAACTGTTGCCACTCCGACCTAGTTAACTTTCAACGTGTATCACGTGACAATTCGCTCTTTTAGGGTGCATCTCCACTAAAGCGGACACGAGCGGAATAGACCAATCACCTGAGTTGAAATCAGGGACCTAATTCGAGATTGACATTTGAGTGATCTCCAAACGTCAAATCTCTATTAGATAACAGTTATATCGCCATTGAACTGTCATTTAAATGCGATGAGCTTAAAAGTGACATATCTCATCTCAATTGTGGAAATACGAAGGCGATAATGATTGTCAAAAATGTTGTGGGTATTTCTACCATTTCGTGCAAATCACATGTTCGTAGAAAAAAAAACATGTATTAAGTGTCAAATTGACTTCAAATATTTTTTATGTATTGTGTCAGGTACATGGGTATACTTTGCATCTAAAATATATTATACTATTGTAAAATAAATAAATATAAAAAAAAATAACATGCGAAAAATTCATTACCATCACCGTTCATAACACAAATGTATAGATTAGACAGCGAATAACTAATCTATTTTACATGTATCACATTAAATTTAATCTCTGATATGGTTGAACTATGTAATAAGGGATATAACTTTGAGAGTCTAACAGTCGTATAATTTTTATTTACGTTGATTGTATAGCAAAATATTTTTGTCCATCAAAAAACTTCATTACCATCAATTAAATTTGCAATGGCAACATCGGCCTGTAGACGTACAAAGTAGTATTTTATGCGTTGTCCCTTCCACTCACGATCCCACCTCAGTCGACTCAGTGAATAGTGAAGAGAGTGGACGCGTGCCATAATTTTGTAAAAAAATAATTCGTGGCGAGATTTTGGAATTGGTACGATTTTTTTTCATTGCCATTAGTGCTGTTTTGATATTAATGCTTTAGAGTTTTATTGTACTGTTGATACTTAAATAAGCAACATTCAGTTCGAAAACTTAGTGTATGAATATACCTACGATTGCAGTTGTTTATAATGAGTAAATCTGCAAAAGGTAAAGAAAATTCATTACCATCCTCTTCATTACCATGATTTACCAGTCACTTTTAGGCGAATGGTAATGAATATAAAATACTGGTAATGAATTTAAGTATAAAAATTGTGAAATCCTATCTTCTATCCGTTCCTCTTTTACGTGACAATACGTTTTCAGTGGGTATATGTATGCAGAACGTTATATATATTTTTTGCGATTTTTTTATTTATCTTCGTTATAGGGTTCATTGATATTATCCCTGCATCTGACAATGCTTTTGTAGAACTAAAAGACTTTATGCATCAACGTACAACCGAAAGATTTTTTAAAGAAGTGGAAAACGAGTCAACCTGTCCTTCCCCAATAATAGAAAACTTAACCACTTTAGAACAAACACAACAGTTGCAACATAATATCAGAGCTGCTCATGTCAAGGTGAGTGGAGCTACTCAAAGCAAAACTATCACTGCTTTCGAATATAAAACGACATTGCACTAACGAATCTTTTATTAAAACAGATTCCAGTCACCCGAAAAAGAACTGTTGTTGACTCTAAGAAAGAAAATAAAAGTGATCAGAACCAAACGTCATATACGGAAAGTAAAATAAACAAAACTAAACTAACTACTTTGGCGCAGCAACCCAAAATGAGTTTTGGCCTCAACACAAGAGCACGCCATCTTGCCCGATCCTGCACCACTTCGTGCCAGCTGTCGCTAACTCCTAGCTCACGCAGATCCGCCTCCAACATGTCTTTCCAGCGATACTTGGGGTGACCAATAGGACGTCGTCCAATTGGTCGGCCTAAGTATGCTCTCTTGACATTTCGATCGTCCCCCATTCTTTCGACGTGGCCAATCCAGCGAAGACGATGTGCCTTGGTTTCGCCAATGATCTTAAGTTCGGCTACTAGTTCGGCGATCTCCGTGTTTTTGCGGATCCTCCAGCTTCCATCTTCTCTTTGAGTAGGTCCCAGAATCTTTCTGAACACCTTTCTTTCTGCAACTAACAAACTTTTCTCCTCCCTAAGGGTCAGCGTCCAAGCCTCACAGCCATACATTAATATAGGTCTGATGACGGTTTTCTATATCCGTATTTTTGTAGATCTGCTGAGGAGCTTGGACACCAACACCCTATGAAGTGCCGCGCTGCAGCGTAAGGTGTTCTGGATGCAGATGTTGATCTCGTCCTGTCTTGTATGCGAGTTAAGAAACCGACACAAGAGAAAATAAAGAAAAGTATTGCTAAAACTGGAAAGGGCTGTAAAATACTGAAGGCCACAATTAGTAATGGTTCTTCAGAGGAAAATGATAAAGGAACGAAAGTTGGAGCAAATTATAAACAAGAAAGTACTTCTAAACTTCTAAACACTTCTAAAAAAGTGAGCAAATTTTTCGACAGTTCTTCATCTGACGATGAATTTAACATTTTTTAAGTTTTGAAATATAATCTTAAATCATTATAATTACGAAGAACTTCCTACAGCACGTTGTTTGAAGTCTAATTGAAATGTTCTATTGGGGTACAGAGTATCTATGTTGCGTTCTATTGTCAAGACTGTTAAATATTAACCAATTCGTTTGAGTCAAATTCACAACTAAAACTTTGTTATTGTAATATTAATTCGGGTTACACAATATAATAAGTAAAGTATTCTAAGAAGTGGACTTCAACTGATGATTAGACGTTAAATGGTTAATTATACACTCAATACTTTATTGCACATAATGGTTTTACAAAACAGGTGGTAAAGTTACAAATTTGAGATCACATCATGTATCCTGAAGTAGGGCGCAGCAATTTGTGAGATACTATTTATGGGTATACAATTTGACATAAAAATAAGAATAATAAAAAACTTATTCTAGGGACTTATATGGTTTGAAGTAGGTAAAATTGAAAGCAAAAAGTAACATTATTAGGTTAAATTGCACTACACAGTACGTTGTAAATTTAACTCATTTCGAAATTCTGTACTGTTAGGTTATTTAGGCGTTTGTAGAATTAGATGTGGATTTCTATTCATAAAACTACTAAATGTTTACGAATTAGTTTTGAGTATAAAACATATACTTAACTAATACTTTGTTCTGGAATGTTAATGTGTATAATATACAATAACAATCAGAATTTAAAAGATTTTTATATTACGTGAAGAGTTATATTTTTTTTAGTAAAGTATGATAGATCAAAAACATGTGCACTGCTGCACTACTTTTTATGAGACTGATTTTTTTTCCTTTTTTGTGAATATGTCGTAATCACTCTTTCATAGAGTAATTACTAAGGATAGGAAGAAATAAAAAAATATCTAATATAGGCTTTTTGCTTAATCCTTCATTACCAACACCACATTTTCATTACCATACCACTTTATATCATTACCATATTCCGTAGATCATTACCATTCCATTTGAAAAAACAAAATTACTTATATCTCGGTAAATTTTGGGTATAATTCTAAATAGGTTATATTACAGTTATTCTTTTTCCTATTTCTTCCCATTGGCATAGAAAAAAATAAAAAATAAAAATTTCTCCTCATGTCTGCCGATTTACACGAAATGGTAGAAATACCCTTATTCATGTATATAAATTTCTGTTTTGAACGAAACGCAACGGACTAATTTCACGTACTACGCGGTCAATTTAAAGTATGCGCCTGTTATTTATGCCGTCACATACAAAGGAAACGAAAATTTTGCGCGTCCGAATTGACGAAGTTGCGATGTTCTAGGGATATCGCCACTTGTCAAGTAGGCACACGTCAAAAGTGACGGATGGCGATGAAAAGGAGAGATCTCCATTACATCTCTAAAATTGGTCGAATACCCCCCCTGTTGCTCAGCTCCGCTTCACTTGTGTGATTGGTCGATTCCGCTCGGCTCCGCTCCGCTCCGGTTCAGTGGAGACGCACCCTTAAGTCGGTCCCACAGAAGCGCAGCGGAGAAAAATAACCAATCAGGTTGCGTCATCGTGAAGCCAAATAAGTGTAATTAAAGCTGAGGAATGTTATTGGTCCATTTTACTCATTTCCGTACACTTTTGTGAAGTGGCAGTTCTATATAGCGATAGTATCGGTCAACGTAGTGTAGGGCGCCCTGTAACAAGGTGGAGCGATGACATTCGTAGGACAGCGGGTGGTAACTGAAGGAGAGCTGAAAATCGAGCTCAGTGACGTGCCATGGGTGAGGCCTAGTGTCGGCCTAGTGTTAAATCATCCGTGCACCGAAAACCACGGGTTGTGACGATGACGATGATGATGATGATGATGATGATAATGATGATGTTGATGTTGATGATGATCATGATGATGATGATGATGATGATGATGATAATGATGATGTTGATGTTGATGATGATCATGATGATGATGATGATGATGATGATGATGATAATGATAATGATGATGTTGATGTTGATGATGATCATGATGATGATGATGATGATGATGATGATAATGATGATGTTGATGTTGATGATGATCATGATGATGATGATGATGATGATCATCATGATGATGATGATGATGAGTATAAACATAGACATAAGAAGCTGCGCACGATAGTTCTGGGTATTCTTCACTCACTGATCTAATGACCGTATTTGAAGGAGGAAAAGGGAAATTCGAACTTCTTAATGAGCCACGTCTCGTGCTGTGTTTTCAAAAAAAAATTGTATGAGTGGAAAAATACCATGCGCCGAATACGGATGAGCGAAGAAAAACATGACACAAACATCGAATACGAAATCGTATGAACTGAACTCCGATGTTCGAAATCTGACAATCGCATAGTGCCGTCCCTCTCGATCTCCTGCTAAAGTATATTTGGGTGAGCGGGACGGCAATATACGGCGGTCGAATTTCGAGCATCGGAGTAGCCCTTCTGTCCCATTGTGTTTGACGTTCAGGTGTAAACAAAATGTTTGTGGTAACTAAATGAAAACGGGTCGCGCCCTCTCGAGCTGAACTAGAACTATAGCAAGTTACTGCTGGCTGTCCCGCTCACTCAAATATACTTTGACAGGATATCGAGAGGGACGGCACTATTTAACAGTCGAATCTCGGACATCGGAGTAGCCCTTCAGGTTTTACAATGTCCAATGGATGTTTATCCCTCTGAACTGTTACAATACATTACACGTGACTACACCCGGTCACACCCGGTTTAAGAGCGCCCTAACAAAATAAATCGACATTTCTATCCAATCACAACCTTTCAATATATTAAATAGCGATATATCACTATTTGTATTATTACGAAAATAGAATTTCCAGCGACACAGAACTGACGTCAGGTCACGACCATCAGCAATGAGGAACACGACACAAGAAGGGTCATACCTACTAGATTATAACAGTGTTTGAAAGATTGTCAACGGAAAAATAAAAGATATTTTAATTTTTGAATATATATGTTGCTTGTAGGCTACATTGCGAATTAAAGGGTTAAAACGTATCAGCATTGTTGCAAGTGGTTGTTTCAGTGGTGATCATTTATTACCGCAACCTATTCAGAGAATAGATCTTCTGTGTTTGTTGCAGCTGTCGCAGAACTGTCTGTGTTTGACCAATCACAGTGCCCAGAATCTCGCGCCCGCGGAAACAGAGTGATTGGTCAAATCATGCTTTGATTTGTCTCCATCCACGTCAGAGGATTCACCATCAGTCACAACCTATACTTAAAGTTTTTAGTCACACTTCGATGATGATACCGGTTGAGTCCCGAGAAAATTAGTTGATATAGACTTGATTCAACTGAATCTATAACTAATCATATAAATTTCGGACGATGATTCTGAGTGGAGGTGATCGTAACGGATTAATATTAACTGTGTAGAATAGATCATACCAGTCACAACCTTTATAACATAAATATCTGGTGTAGACAAAGGTGGCAAAGGTGCTGGATCCAAAGCAAGCCAGCTAACTTGATACAGCTATAAACACTTAAGAATCAATAGCAGACACTGATTGGTGGTGTTTAAAGAATAGTCAATGAAGTACAACCAATTTTCAATTCAAGTCCTTAGTAACACTTAACAGGCTAATGCTGGTAGAGCCTATTTAGAAGATCAACTGACGTATACTTGATGAAGTTGTTCATGTGAATGTCAGACGACACGTTAGAACGATTGCCCTCGCAGATTAATACAACTGTTTACACCAGTCACAACCTAAAGTCCTTATTCACACTCACCTGGCTTCGAAGATGACGCTGGTTGAACTTTCAGGAAGTCAACTGATTCATGTGTTTGGACGCCACTCTAGAGCAATTGTCTTCACAGATTAATATAACTGTGTTTAAGCCAGTCACAACCTAAACTCCTTATTCCCACTCATCTTCGAAGGCTTCGATGACGATGCTGGTTGAGCCCTGAGGAGATCAGCTAACGTACTCGTAGACTTGATACAGTTGTTCATGCGAGTGTCGGACGACACGTTAGAATGGTGGAGTTAGTTAAACCAGTCACAACCTAAACTCATTAGTCTCACACTGATCTGGCTTCGATGACGATGCTGGTTGAGTCCTGAGGAGATCAGCTGACGTAGACTTGACGCAATTGTTCATGTGTATATCGGACGATACGTTACGATGCGATTGCCCTCACGCATTAATATAACTGTTTACACCAGTCACAACCTAAAGTCCTTAGTCACACTCATCTGGCTTCGAAGATGATGCTGGTTGAGCCCTCAGGAGATCAGCTGATGTAGACTTGATGCAGTTGTTCATGTGAATGTCGGACGACACGTTAGAGTGGTGGTGGTCGCGGCGGTGCCGCGGGCAGCAGTGGCGCCGGGCCAGGTCACCGCATAGCGATCTGCCGAGGAAACAAGCCTTGTTAGTTAGTTTCTAATTAATCTTATTAAAACTTTTGTGAGACAAAGCCGCTTTCTGGTGTCTGTCTGTCTGTCTGTCCTTATGTATGCTTAGATCTTTAAAACTACACAACATATAGGAGTTATAGATTTAAGTCACTTTTTTGTTAAGCTTGTAAGAGAGAGGCAATAAAGTACATGTCTCTAATAATATAATTACGCTTTTTAAATTAATTCTCCCGAAACTCCTAAACACTACATAATGTTGTAGTCTACGCGCATAGAAAAATCTATAAACAATGTCAAGCTCAACCGTCCGTCCTTCCATCCGTTCGTCTGTCACCAGGCTGTATCTCAAGAACGGTGATAGCTCGACAGTTGAAATTTTCACAGATGATGCATTTCTATTGCCGCTATAACTACAAATACTAAAAATAAAATGAAATTAATATTTAAGGAGGGCTCCCATACAACCAACTTGTTATAGATTATGGTACGGAACCCTTCATGCGCGAGTCGGACTCGCACTTGCCCAATTTTTTTTTACACACCTTAGTCTGGTGTGTAAAAAAAAAATAGTAGTAACCTTTCTATAAATAATTGAATCTATAAGTACCTAAGTATTACGCGTTAATCATGTTTATGTCCATACTATGCTAAATAAACGTATTTCCTTCTTTCCTTCCTTCCTTTTTTGATTCAGTTTTTTAGGGAAAAGGAAAAGGAAACGGGGAGCAGTTAAAACGGTCGTAGCACTACCCTAAAAGCCATTCCTTGTCCCATGGCGTAAACAACTTTATACCTATGTAAGTGACATAACTTGAATGTGATTGCACACACTACAACAGGCAAAACCAAAAGAAAGTTTGATCAAATTATTTCCACACGAAGAGACAGTAAAACACCACTTTTCCCCTACTATTTCCACTCAACACGTATACTAGAAAGAAACACAATTCCGTTCTAATTTCCCGCAAACCCCAGAGCCAAGCGACGAGATAAATTGAAGGAAGCAATATCACTTTCTATTTTGGATTATCTGTATCCAATATCTCTTAATCCTTTGAAGGGCGCCGTCGCCACTGTCCTTACGAATCACTTAAAGTCCTTTTACCTCTATTTTCTGTACGTTCGGGAATTAAATTACCGAGTGCTGCTACAACGACGATTAAATACAAGCCTGTGCTCCGAGCCTATGATGGCTGCTTTTACCTCACGATAAATAAGTGACGAACATCGGTCACGTATTGACAAACGCGAGTGTGCGTGACAGATTCTTTGTCACTAATTTATCAAGTATGGCTGCTTTTATCATGCGATAAATAAGTGACGAACATCGGTCACGTATTGACAAACGCGAGTGTGCGTGACAGATTCTTTGTCACTAATTTATCAAGTATGGCTGCTTTTATCATGCGATAAATAAGTGACGAAACATTGGTCACGTTTTGAAAAACGCGAGTGTGCGTGTCAGTTGCTTTGTCACTAATTTATCATGTATGGTTGCTTTTATCACGCGGTAAATAAGTGACAAAACATCGGTCACGTTTTGAGAAGATGTACAATAAATGTGCACTGATCTGTACAATAATCCCCGGTATTCCGTTGGTTACATAAAAGCGTATATACATTAAAATAACTACTTTCGCTTTACGTAATGTGAAGGGGAAAAAACGCTTTCATAACTTTGCCTTTCATACAAGTTTAAGCTTGTTAGATTATTTATTTTCTCTAACTTTATAAAAGAATACCGAGTATTGTTTTTATGTGCAATATTGTGCTCCTCTACAAATAACTTTTGAAAAGAAACAAGTTACTGGTGTATTTTTCGTCTAAAAATAAGTTGTACGTATTGAAGTACTTTTCAAAGTCTTCTAAAACTGGACACTCCTTTGCAAGGGTATATAACAAATGAAAATGATACCTAGCAGAATTAAATTCAGTTTGTCTTTATATAGGACGCCGATTTACTTAATTTCATAAAATCAGAAACAACTTGATATTCAAACCGTTGATGCAAATTCGCGCACGAAGGGCTCCGTACCATTATATGTAACTTGTTGTATGGGAGCCCCCCTTAAATATTTATTTTATTTTATTTTTAGTATTTGTTGTTATAGCGGCTATAGAAATACATCATCAGTGAAAACTGTCTAGCTATCACAGTTCTTGAGATAAAGCCTGGTGACAGACGGACGGACGGACAGCGAAGTCTCAGTAATAGGGTCCCGTTTTCACCCTTTGGGTACGGAACCCTAAAATTTGAAAAAGGAATTACTAGGTGGAAGAGACCGGGAAAAGAACCCGGTACCTCTGGATTACCGGTCCAGTGCGTTAACCACTTCGCTACCCTAACTCCAAGTTAACCTGACGAATTTTTCGTTATGCTTTGTGTGGCGATCTTTGCATTGTTTATTTGAAAGGTTTTTACACCTTAGCGACCTCTATGGTGAATAATTTAACTTGCATCAATGGTTTATATAAAAATTGTTGTGTACACACATAAAAAAAATGAGACATTACATGTTTCATACATTTATAACTTGATATTATACAGGTTGATCAATCCAAATGGGTCAGTAGGCAGAAAACAAAAACTATAAAAGATAGGGAAATCTGGTCTTGAGAACCATGGCGTCGATTTTAAATTTAATAGAAACTGCATTAGTTTTTTTCTAAACCTAACCTTTATAAAACAACCGGGTATTGAGCCTGGTTAAAATTCTGTCAGCAATCGCATGTCGTATTGTAATTTTTTTACGGGTTATGTATGAGATTTATAAAAAATGCAGTATAATTCAGTTTTTATTCAACCTAAAATCAGCACCATGGTTCCTAAGAACAGATTTCCCTATCTCTTATAGTTCGTGACTTCTCCCTACTGACCCATTCGGATTGTTCACCCCGTTGAGGTACTGTTAGTAAATAGATAGCATACATAAACTTTTTTTAAGTGTACATACACTTTATTTTGCAGAAAATTGATTTATCAGGCTCATCGAACCTCATATCAGAAAAAATATCCCAATTTTTTGCAGAAAATGTTCATATAAAAACAAATGCGAACTTTGGGACACTTTTTTGTATGAAGTGTCAATGTACGGACAATAATGGATAGAGGGAATGTGGAGTATTAAATGGGATATGGAAAATAATTGTATTGGTAGGTTAACCTTTTAAATTCTTCGGTTATCATTGACAGGAAAAATAACGACAACTTGGATAGTTTCTGGTTACAGGAATAAAACTAGGAAAGGCTAGAAAGTCGTCCAAAGGCATCAGAAGGAGGAGTCCAATGCGCGGAACATTTCAGAATCCACGTGCTCATCGCAAAGGCTACATTATGTATTATTACTAGAAAGAAAGAAATACATTTATTCGTGACGACACATAAAACATAATTAAGTACATAAAAGGTGTGACAGAAATTATAAGAAAATAAAACAAAACAATAAGCAACTATTTTTATGGCTGTGCCACGAAAAGGTCCCACCTCAGCAAGATGCTAGCTCGAGAGCCAGCGCTGGTCTTCCGGTGGGACCATAGATGGCGCCACGGAGCCACTAGGCATCGGTCGGACTTCTGATAGCACGGTAGAACTTTAGAAAGCTATGGAGCCGATATTAACATTAAAATACAAGTTTCCTCCCGCCCTAAGGGCCAATACACAATTACAAGACACATCGCATCGTCGTACGACGCGACATCGTGTCACGATGCGACGTCGTGTCGTGGAAATGCATAAATCCAAAATGAACTTTATCTTCATGTGACAAGATGCAAAATTAAAATTAATTTTACAATCTCACGACGTCTAGCAGCTCTGATCAGTTCAAGTCATGTCTAAAAAAACACTTCATACTCAATAGTGTATTCGATTCGCAATTTTAATTTTACAGTTTTACAAAGCATTGTTTTTCTTCATCATAAAAGACATAAATAATTGTGATTTTTTCCATGTTTTCTGGAGTAAATGATATCGACAATTATTATACTTAAATCTGGGTGAAGACCAAAATGTTTGCTGCCTTAACTCATTTAATTAAATTTTTTATCAATTTTTCCATTGTACGACGACAAAACAACCATGGAATAATGTACCTTAAGGTACTGTTCTGAGGTTCATTCACAGGTGTCGTTAATTTTTGTCGCACAACGGATCCTTTTCCGATCACTTTTTTTCTAAGGCTAACTAAAATTTTAGCTAACTGAAATTAACGACACAATAATTATTCGATGGTTAATCTGTCGTCGTACAATGGAAAAATTTATACAAATTTTAATTAAACGGGTTAGTATAGCAAACTTTTTGGTCTTCACCCATCAATTAATAACAACACCCATAGCCCTAAGGAAATCTATACCGAGTAACGTCTCGTTGTTGCCGGACTCGGGGAAAATTAAAAATGGTATCGTCATGATAATTTGTTCCAACCGCACCTGTAACGTGGTAGTGAGAACGTTCATCTCACGTACGTGGCCATCGGCAAGTTTAATTTGCCTCGTCGTAGGCGTGAGCGGGTGGCCTTTACGTAGAAGGAGAGCATATAGCGTGTGACCGGCAATACAGTGCTTCGCGGCAGTATCTATTAGAGCTGTACCATTTACGCCCAAAATCTCGATTTTGAAAATGGGACGTAAGTCGCGATATTTGACGGGCCTATCACCGACGCTACATGCCAACAAGTCGTCATCGTCCTTACTACGTACACAATTATCATCATCACATGACAAAAAATCATCATTATCAGTAAAATTACCCTCAGCAGGATTTTTCAAAAAATCCGACTTATTACACTTTGCCTGAGGGCTGACATCGTCAGCAGTAAAATTCGAATTTTTAATCTCAGCCAGATTTTTCAAAAAAATCGACTTGCTACACTTTTGCATCGCACCCTTACGTGTGCGGTTACGCTTAGCGTCATTTTGAGAACAAACATATTCATTTTTAGTGTCAACAAGATTTTGTGAAAAATCGGACTTACCACACTTTTGCATTGCACCGTTACGTGTATGGATACGCTTCACGTCATGTTGAGAACAATGTGTGATGTTGATGAGTGTGTAATGTAATATTGTAGAAAGTTTATTTTCTTTATGATTTTAGTCCTTTACGCAATAACCATAGAGGCAGTTTAGAATGAAATAGACGAATGAGTAGAAGTATGAATTGTATTTTAATGTACATACCGGATCCATAGCTCTCTCAAGTCCTACCGCGCTATTTGAAGTGCGATACCTTATTATTACACCACTTAATAGCAAATCAAGTTAAAAACCACGTCAATTGGCACGTGAAAGTTCCGAACCCAATGAATGTGGATTATCTATAGGTACATAGAAAAGGGCAGGGACTCACCTACAGCATGAATCCAGGGTCTTCCTGAAGGCAGCTCGGAAGTCGCGGTTGAAGTAGGCGTAGATGAGAGGGTTGAGGGCCGAGTTGAAGTAGCCGACCCAGAACACCGCGGCCACCACTGGTGGGGGCGACGGGCACTCGTCGCCGCAGAGTGCTGTGATTATGTACCTAATGAACAACATCACATCATACATAAAACTTGCTTGGCCATATTAATTGGGATCGGGGATACTCGAACGGATTAACATACAGCCTGTTTTTCCTTGTTTGTTATCAACATTCGTAAATGTACCTAGTGTACACTGCGTTAAGGTAATAGAACAGTGTACACAGACAACATGCCAAGAATGCTTCATCTTGCTCCTGCCATGAACTTCTGTACGTTCCCATATGGATAGAAGATCAACTCACCACAGAAAGTAGGACAGGCAGCATCATGGCATGCATGTCATGGTATGGCGTGGTGGCTGTTTGCTCCCGCTTCATCTTGATATTGCCATGGGCTACAGCATATTCTTATATGTATAGAAGATCAACTCACCACAAAAAGACCTAGCCAAGAAGGCCAATATGATGACACCGAAGGTCCTGGCAGCTTTTCTCTCCCGCTTTATGGACAGATTTACGTTCCTATATTTACAGAAGATCAACTCACCACAGAAAAAAACTGCAGCAAGCACGCCATGTAATGATGGTGCCCAGGGTCCTGGTAGCTTTCCTCTCCCGCTTCATCTTGCTTCTGCCATGGGCTGCATGGGATTGTCTCGTGCTACGCGACAATCCTTTCATCCTCACCACTTAGATAGTTGGAAGTTTACACTGTGCGTTTTTCTAGAAATATCCTTCCCCGCACGACTGCATTGTGGAATAAGTGTCACTTGCGGTATTTCCGGTCTAATACAACTTTCAAAAAAAGAGACCCGAAAGGCCGGAAGCACACTTGTGACTTCTTTGGTTTGCTTTCCATCAGGCGATCCATTTCCTCTTTTGCCCCCAAGTACATTAAAAAAAATGTTCTTATATGTATAGACTCTACACTCAAGAGGATGAACTCACCACAGAAAGAACGGCAGCCAGCACGCCAGGAACGCCGACATGATGATGCCCAAGGTCCTGGCGGCTTTCCTCTCCCTCTTCATCTTGTTGCTCGCCATAGGTTGCATCTGTATGCTCTGTCGCTCTCTGATGACTTCACCCATAGAGATGCCGTTGATCTGAAGATGCTTGTCCAGGAGAAGAGCTGCTACTTTACTCCTGGAGGACAAAGGGATAGAGATGAGAAAACGTTTGGTAGTGAGCATTGGAACTAAGATCTTTTTAGGGCTCCGGACCCAGACGGTAAAAAACGGATTACGAACTTAATTACGAACGCGTACGAGTACATGTCACATTTTGACTTAATGTCTTAATAAACTTTAGCATGTTTACATCAATAAAATGCCAGAATTAATTTAATAAATAATATGTCAACAATGAAATAATAACAGTAATCTAAATGTTCAATTAATTAGTACCTATTCAATCTACAAGGACTTTTTTCAAGGAAGTCATGAGTCGAGTAAAAACATTGCTCAGTTAACCACCTTCGCAGAGCTCTACAAAACCTGTTCATTGGTAACATACTTATTTCCGATGGAATAGAATTAAATACTAAACATGCCATATAGTGGCTGTTGTCCCTATATAATTTTAACTTCCGGCCGGTCATAGACAAAGGGCAATGTGTCAAGTTTCTTTTGTTGGTGTTGTCTCTTAATTTAAAAAGAGATAAATTATTTTTCACACACTTACTTATTTCGTATAGATGGTAATGTCAACAATTTATATTTAAGGAAAAGTGGGCGGCAGGATTGAGTGTTACGTAGACCCCATCAGATAACTCTTATGCATTTTTTTTGCGCTACAAAAACTCTGTCAAAATCGGCTGAATTTCCCCATAGTATGATGCCATATCGAAGTATAGAACATACATAAGCGTGGTAAATGGTTACGGCAGTTTCAACTGAACTACTGTTCCTTATTGTTTTGAGAACATACAATAAAGAATGCAATTTTTTTACATATGGTATGGACATGTTGCTTCCAAGATAGGTGTTGGTCAACATTTATTCCTAGAAACTTAACGCTATCGACTTGTTCTATATTTTCATCATTGTAATGGATGTTTAAGCTTATTTTCTTTGCTCTAGAAGAAGAGAATTGAACAAATTTTGTCTTAAGAGTGTTAACTTGAAGCTTATTGCTATTTAACCATTTTATAACATCCTTCAAAGCATTATTAATATTTGTCTCATATACTTCAGTATTATTAGTATCATCGCATTCTAACAGTATGCTGGTATCGTCCGCAAAAAGTATGCATTTTTGAATTGTTGCTTGTGGTAAATCATTTATATAAACTAAAAACAGCAGAGGGCCCAAAATACTCCCCTGGGGAACTCCTCTGTTGTTGTATTTAATGCTGGAATCATATTCTTTCATAGAGTTTGTTACTTCGTCCATTTTTGCTATTCTAGTTATTTGTTGTCTGTTGCATACAAATGCTCTTAACCAATTATTTACTGTACCCCGTATGCCATATTTATTCAGCTTATGCAGCAGTATTTCGTGATTGACGGTATCAAACGCTTTGCTCAGGTCTAAAAATAGACATGAAGTAGGCTTTTTTGCATTTAGGTTACAAAGAACATATTTTAAAAGTACGAAGCTAATATGGTAGATTTATTTTGCCTGAAACCATATTGTTCCGAGGCTAGAACGTCGTGTTTTTCGAAAAACCCTAGCAGCCTGGTGTACATCGTACGTTCAAATACCTTGGATAAAATAGGGATTAACACGATGGGCCTGTAATTCCCGACGTCTGTTTTTAGGCCTTTTTTATTTAATGGCTTTAAGAAACATGTTTGATCATAGAGAAAAATGACAAAAAAATACAGCATTTTTGAACGGATAACGAGCCTCACGGTGTTTTTGTTCAAGTCCACACGTGTGGATTCGTAATAAAATTATCCCACATATAGCAGGAAATGGGTCAAACGTTTTGCAGTTTTTCATTACGTAATTGCTCTTATTGAATTAAGGCAGATTTGTAGTATTTAGCAAACGTAATTATTTTAAAGCGGTTTGTAGTTAAACTTTGTTGAAAATGCGACTATTAATTTTGTGTTTGTACCTAGCTAAAGAGGAAGCGAGAGTCTGGAAACGTTGTTTATTTACCTTTAGAACGGATATGTTAATGTTAACACATAATCAAAACTTATTGAACCGGGTCTATCGCGATATTTTGATTTACCTTCATTCATTTACCTTCAATTGTTGTCATAACAAAAGTGTAAGGAAAGTGTTAAGAAGTTAGTACTTATCATAATAGTTTTCTTAAACAGACATTCTACGATGTCCATGGTCTCTGATACCCATGTCTTATTTAGAAGCATCTTTATGTGACAGTTTCGTTTCGGGCGTTTATACAAAGACTCGTTGTACTGGCTCGGAGTTATACTGTGACAACACGCGCCGTCTCTAAAATTAGAATGATTGTTCTCACAATACGGATTCATGGTGGAATTAAATTTAATCCCAAGATTAAGCATCCCCTCAAAATAAATGTATTTCCGCAAAGTAACGCAATACGAACATTTCTTGTAAAGTAGCCTTACGTATGTGTGAAACCAGTTCTGTTTGAATTTGTTTTCATAATCCTCATAATTTAACAAAACAACAATTGTATGAAAACCATGACCTTCACTCACTTTTTCACGGTGGCAAAGGCAAATTACTTATTGTCTCCTTACAAATATTGTAACCCATACAACATTAATTTTCAACTACTCCGCTACCTAAAGGTTGTCTGGAAGAGATCGCTATTTAGCGATAAGACCGCCTGTTGTTTACCTCTGCCTGTTATTTGAATGTATCTCATGTTGTGTTGTATAATCCTTGATGTTGGAGGTGTGCAATAAAGAGTATTTGTATTGTATTGTATTAATTGTATTGTACCCATAACTATTATTCATCATCATCATATCAGCCTATAGACGTCCACTGCTGGACAAAGGCCTCCCCCAAAGTTCTCCACAACGATCGATCTTGCGCCGCCCTCATCCAATTTCTACCCGCGATCTTAACCAGCACGGCTAGCATAACTTTGACACGCGACTTTCTCGCGCGCGATATACTACCTGTCTCTATCTGTAGGTACAGTACTATGAGATAGAGACGGATGATGCTATCTCGCGCGACATGAGTCGCGTGTCAAAGTTACGCTAGACGTGCAGGTCGTCGGTCCACCTTGTTGTCACCAATAATTGTGATGTCATTATATATGTAATACAATTTGAAATGGGACCACCTCAGAAGTAAACTCTTATAAATAAAAAAAGAACTTTGAGAATCGCTCCACAATTGGCGGAATAATCGCGTAACATACACACAAAAAACCAACATACCTACAGTCGAATTAAAAACCTCCTTTTTTTGAAGTCTGCCAAAAAGTCGTGCGCTTCTTAAAATTGTACGTTCTGCAAATACAGTTTTGTTTCCCAGTTTTATTCGGACTCGGTTATATTTTATCTTCAATTTAGCCGGAAAGAGATTATTAAATGCTTACTCTTACATTTGTTTTATTTCACTTAATGAAGGAATTTAGGACTGCTTATCCTTGTCTGATCTTGTTTAGTGGATTAGGAGCTTTAGTCTGCGAATCCACTAGGGGATTCAATTCGACGTTCACGCTTTAATAGAGATCTCTCTGAGATCACTAAATTAAATTTCGACTTTAGCGATATATGCGCCACCACCCACCTTTATCATATATTTTTTTATTGAGATAATTTATATACTAAAAATAAAAATGTGTATATCTGTTTACGCCGCGAACACGTAAATACTGCGAAATACTCCTAGTGTGCGCAATCAACCACAAAGGATATAATTATACTTTGTACCACTTTCATGTATACCAATTGTTGTCAAACTTTTTGTATGTCCTTTGTGAGGTGAAAATAAATGATATTTTATTATTATTATTTTATTATAATTCGATTTTGAAACTACGCATTCTACATTCCGAACTAGAGTTCATATTTTTAGAAATCATGATTTTGAATTTTTCAACATCTAGACACGCGGCAGCGTGTCAAGTCAAGTTCAAGCAAAGGTTCATAACAGCGAAGAGTTAACAGCCCGATATGGATTAGCCCAAAAAAAAGTGAATTCTGACTTTTAATTTGCCGATTTTTTTGAGAAGATATATTTAAAAAAAAAATCCTGAATCTATTGCGCTTTATAAAAACATCTTCAGGCTCCTTATCCGTTCAAAATGCTGATTGTTTTAGACATTTTTCTCTATGATCAAACATGTTTCTTAACATAATATCAATGTTACTACTTAGAAGGGGGCTATTTGCGACTACAATTTGCATTTTTTCTTCTTTTTTTTTCTACTCGAAATTGACAAAATTCACGCAGAAAAATGTTTTTGTTTTTTTCAACTTAGTTTTGACTGCACGCAATGATCGCATGAAATAGCTATGAGAAAAGTATTCACTTCAAAAAGTTGGTTGAGCAATTAATAATATATTTTTTGTCATAATTATAATTTTTTTTTAAAGGAATAAGGCATCTTAAGTAAAATGTGTGGCCCTCGCTGCACAATACCGTTCCTTTGAAGAAGTTGAGGGGACCCTGTCTGCGGCTTTGGAGAACCTAGGAAACTACTACAAAGCCAACTGTCTCCGGCCAAATCCTAGCAAGACCCAATCATGTGCGTTCCACCTGCGCAACCACCAAGCAAACAGACTGTTACACGTGACATGGAATGGAACGGCGATTGAACACTGCCCCAACCCGCGGTACCTGGGAGTTACACTGGACAGAGCTTTAACCTTTAAGACACACTGTGCCAACACCCGTATGAAGGTTACCGCGCGGAATAACTTGTTGCGGCGACTAACGTTTACAAGCTGGGGAGCAACCCCACACACATTACGCACCACCGGATTTCTGCAGGAGAATTCGCGTGTCCAGCATGGCATCGGTCCGCAAACGCTAGCCTGGTGACAACGGCGCTTAATGAAACCTGTCGTACCATCACCGGATGTCTTAAGCCGACCCCTCTTAACAAGCTATACCCACTTGCGGGCATTGCTCCCCCAGATGTCCGTAGAGAAGTCGCATGCGCTGTCGAAAAACGCAACCAGGAGAATGACCCATGCCACCCACTGTACGGCCACGAACCGCCGCCTGTCCGGCTCAAAAGTCGCAAGAGCTTCATGCGGCGCACCAGTCCCCTGCTGGGCTGCCCAGCTGATGCGCGTCGTTTGCTGTGGCAAAACACGTGTCCTCCACCTGATGGATATGTGCCAGCCTTAGAGCAAACATATTGATTGGCCAAAACGAACCATGGCCAATCTGGAGGACAATAAACCGGCTCAGGTCCCAGGTTGGCCGCTGCAGGGAAAGCATGGCTCGATGGGGTCTGCTTCGGGACCAGTCAACTCAATGCGTCTGTAACTCAGCACCACAAACGATGGCGCATCTGCTGGTTTGTCCGGCATGCCCACATTCCTGTTCGCTCCTTGACCTGAGGGATGCGACGGTCAGGGCTGTCGACGCCGCTGCCTTTTGGGCATCACATATTTGAGGAACCTCGACACGAAAGAAGAAGAAGTAAAAAGTGTGCAACAACTAATTAAAACCGAAATTGCCACGTTTTCGTAACCATTACCATCGTTGTACCCACTTAGTGAAATGGCTTGTTCCTACTACATTATCTCGTAAATGCCTGCCGAAGGTAATTTATTGGGCAATTATTTGGGGCCTCACGCGATGAGACATAGTGCTCATACATAAATATCAGGCAAGAGGAAATTCAGTCATTATTTATGAATTTACAGGAAATAGGCTTTTTGGGGATCCATTAGTTTAGTGGTAACTCTCATCACACTACCACACTAATATTACAAATGCAAAAGTTTGGGAGTATGTTTTTGTGTAGTATGTTTGTTACTTCTTCACGCTCAAACGGCTGAACCAATTTTGATATGAAGGTAGCTGACACCCTGGATTAACACAAAGGTTACTTTTTATCCCAAAAAATGTAGTGTTCCTATGGGATGGGCGTGTAACACCGCGTGGTGCAGCTAGTATGAATAAACACCTAAATTACAAAAACACGCCCTGCACACGTCGTTCAATGAGTAGTAATATACAAAATAATATTATTAAAATTATCGTGAGACATCTTTAATAATTATAAAAACGGTTTAAACTCACGTAAACATTGTCAGGAACGGCCCGACATGTATTGTTTCGAATTCATTTGGAGCTCTTCATCAGAGGTAGCTATCCGTGCTGCTGCGTGACTCGCGAACCACTCACGCGTGGGTCGCGAGTCGCGTAGCAGCGTAGCCAATATTGGCTAAGATCTTGTCACTTGTTCCAATTAAAGCTGAATATCATCAAAACTACTGGTCCTATTTCCACCAAACATAGCTAAGAACCATCTCGACGATCAGTTTTTTAAAGTATATGGGCCAATTTTTATTTCGTTGTCGATTTCTTTTTTTCTCTGATTTCAATAAAATTTGGTGAGATGGTAAAGTTGCTTCTTCTGACCATGGCTAGCCCAATTTCACGACATGTCCTACAAATTTAACTCATGGCCAATGGCCCATGGGCCAATTTTTATTTTTTTGTCGATTTCTTTTTTTTCTCAGATGCCACTACCAGCAGGGATAGCATATCTTACCGCGACTTCGCTTGTCGCGCGACTCAGCACCACATGTCTTGCTCGTACGATATTGAAAGGAAAGTGACAGGAAGTATTTGTCGCACGACAAAGAGTCGCGTGTCAAAGTTATGATGAAGATTTACCTTATTTTATCGACAATCTTTTCATGGAACGTTCTAAATGAGTTTTTACATGTTTTTTCTTCCCCTTCAATATTTGCGGGTCACCGTATCTGACCCTCGCCCTACAATAATTGCGTCCAAACCTAATCAAAGCACAAATCCGTGTGAAATATTTACTCGCGAAATGGGATTCCGATCGCACACCAGTGACAAAATGTCGCATAACCGATGGGTTTGTATTAGACGAAAATCAATCTTGCTTTGAGGTGATATATTGTATATTTTAATAAGTGTCTAAAATCGGTATTTGTTAAGTCTTAAGAGGAAATATAACTATTTATTTTTGCATATAAATCGACGTTTCGTTCTCGTCTGTTTCCTCCTAAACTTAACCAATTTTTACGAAATTTTATGAACTGTTTGGGAAGGATTTTTTTATGTCAATTATTATATTTATTATGTTAAAGTTTACGTGAGGTTTGGCACCGACTTCAAAGGGTGAGTCAAATGTAATCTGTACTTGACGGGCTTATTTTTGGCTTTTTAGTTTTATTGAAGTCGGTTCTTTTTTTTGTAAATTTTTTTGTTTTGCTTCTTAGTGATTCATGTAAAATACTTATGGCGGGATGATCGGGGAGGTCTTGAAGGCATGAATCTCGTTTGAATTATCTCCTAAATCCTAACCGTTAAGGAATTGTACCTTGCATCATCAGCTCAGAATCGGAAGATGATGACTACCATATGCAAATACGTAAATAGTTTTAGAAAATATATGAAAAACATTATGAGTGCCTATAAAATTTCAGGAATTCCTTCGATTCCTCATGGATTTAGTCATCAGATCTTCACCAAAATTATATGGCACCAACCTTGAGATGTCTTTTCATGAACTTAAAAAGAATTTTCCGAATCCACTGATAAAATGACGGAGTTCTGAGGTAACAAACATTAAAAAGAAGAAAAAATCATACAACCGAATTGAGAACCCCCTCCTTTTTTTGAAGTTGGTTAAAAATGTGGTATATCCACATAAAAAATAGAATCGATAAAAAGATTCTATAAAAATAAATAAATTCAGTGTTTATTTATGGATGTAATTTATTGTTGGCGTGAGAAGTCGAGATTAGGGCTCCATTCCGAATGACATTGTATTGAAATCGAAATCAAATTAATTTACTTCGCTCGTCTAAGTGTTAGAGAGGTGCCATAGTTAAAATTTGGCAGTAGGTCAACCAGTTTTAAGTAAAATAATTTAATCATGCTTTGTTGGATATTCAACCCAGAAGAAGTCAAAATTAAAATTGCAAAGCACGCTGTAGTTGTGGATTTATGATATTTTGTACGGATCAGTCAGGGTCATTCAACTTCGCAAATTCGAGAGATTTGTGCTCGCTGCGCACAGCGCAAAAAGCTGTGAAATTTTAGGTCTTTTTTTACTTTATTTATTTATTTACTTTATTTATTTATTTATTGATACAAAATCCACAGCACAAATTACAATATTTTTTTAAACAGATACATATTTGTTTAACATTAGCCAATTACGGATTTACATTATACAGACTTATCACTAGCAAATAAAAACTAACGTTGCGGTAGGAGACGCATTCAGATAAGTAATCAACTGAGTAAGTAAATTACCAGGGTGGAAACATATTATAATAAACTGAAAAATAAAAATAAAAGTTTATGGTCTAAAAGTAAACCACCTATGTGTTAATTGTCAATTACTGTCCAGCAAGTTTTTTAAGTCCGTTTTTGCTGCAATTTAAGCTAAATAGGGAGCTCTCTATATTATATTATACGGGCCAAGCAATGGCTCTTCAAATATAGCACTTTTTTCCTGAAAGTAGTCAATTTCAAGTTAATTCACTCCGGATCAAAATATTCACAAAACCACATATTATCATCATCATCTCTCAAAAAGTTTGTACACAATTAAAACAGAAATTTAAAGTCCAATATTATTTTCGAATTTGGTTTTGACGGATCTGATTTACTACAAGGTGCACAATACAATTTCCTGTTATCATTATATGTGTAGGTATAGAAAGGTTTTGGACGCGTGCTTCTGTTAAGGCGTTTTTCATCGAGGTCCTGCGACGCATTATGGACCTGAGCTGCACCATACTCCTCTCTGTTGTGCAAGCTCTTCCCAACTCTCGCATGGGATGTTGCACTGGATAACATTACGGTCTCTTCCGCCAGATGTATTTCAATTTCTCTTTGTATCAATAAATAATAATAAATAAATAGCGGACAACCTCACACAAATCGATCTAGTCCCAAATTAAGCTCAAGAAGGCTTGTGTTATGGGTACTAGACGACGATATACATAATTATAAATATATACTTTAATACATAAAACAACCATGACCCAAGCAGAGTTCATCACACAAATATTTGCGCTGGCCGGGATTCGAACCCGGGACCGCCGGCTCAGTAGGCAGGTGTCTACAAACCAAGCCAAACGTGTCGTCGCCAAATGGTTCACTAAAAATCATTGTATTGGACGTTTTAGATACTATCCTCTTTTAACTATGCACTTGATTTAAATTTAATATGACCTTATAAATGCCAGCCAGTAAAATTTATATCTAACTCATAATAATTTCAAAGTCAATTTAGATCACTTCTAAGAAGGTCGGTCATTTGAAAGGGGCTCAGTTCTTTATTTATGTTCCTTTTCCCCGAGGTTTCACTCGCGCATAAGGATGAAAAATATGCCCACACAAACTTTCAACTCCTATAATTAATTAGTATTCTTAAAATCTATATCTGATATCTATACTATTACATTAATTTTGTATTGAAAAAAAAAATAGACTTACTGAAAATCTGTTTTTTTATGGAGAGGGGTCATGATTTCAGGAAAAATCTTAATAGCGTGATGCAGGATCGTCATTTGTTTTGTATGGGCGCGCGGTGCCATGCCAACATGGTGCCATCTGTTTTCGTACTTCCCTTTGTCCTCACATAACGCGCAAACGGCGGGACAAATTTCAACCAATTTTGATACAGTGAGCTGGACATCCAAAGATGGTTAAAGGATACTTTTTATCCGACTACGGTAAAGAAAAAAAATACGCGGATGAAGTTGCGGGCACCTCCTAGTCTAAGCTATTATATTAATTGAAAAGTTTAATGCATTTAGTTATCTAGTTTTTGGGGTACAGTGGAAAGTACTCACAAAATTTCACATTTAAAATGTATATTATAGAAACAAAGTATTTGAAATGAAATGAAAATGAAAAATGAAAATGTTTATTGGTTTACATAAATTTACATATTACAGGTTTGGGATCTCCTATTAAGTATTTGTAAATACTTGTGTCAGGAGGTCCCGCTCTTCCATATTTATACATGTGTATAACCAAATCACATTTATTTATTTACTAGGTATGTAATTTTAATAACACTATTTATACACTACGACTATTTCTTATTAATATAATGTAAATAACGTAATTTGGATATACATTTGTATAACCAAATTACATTACTTATTTACTATTTAATTTTAATATTAATAACACTATTTATTACGTTACGACTTGTGTGTGTGTGTGTGTGTGTGTGTGTGTGTGTGTGTGTGTGTGTGTGTGTGTGTGTGTGTGTGTGTGTGTGTGTGTGTGTGTGTGTGTGTGTGTGTGTGTGTGTGTGTGTGAGTGTGTGTGTGTGTGTGTGTGCGCGTGTGCGTGTCTGCATGTAGTATTAAATAGTAGTATTTAATATAAGGGATGTTAATGCTGTAAAACATTTTCTCAAAATTTAAATATTTAATCTACAAATAGAACTCAAGGGATCCATTACGAGTAGGATTGTATCCCTTTTTATAAAATAAGACATTATTTTGATGAACAGCGTACAAACCGCAAGGTTTTTGTTAATTTTCATAAGCAGATTGTAATGTTAGCTAAAACAAACGTCAAAGTTACCTTCCTAATAAGACGTTCAAAAGTGGGATTACTTTGTGTCGTCGTGATATAAAAGTCTGCGTAACGTAACGTAAAAAAAATATATTTACGTTAAAAACATATTTTACGTTTCAGCACTGGTTGTACGTTGCACGACATACATAGATTACCTGTCACGATACCGTCACGTAATTCTGTCTCTTTATCTCTATTAACCTGAGGTGCTAGTTACTTATATACCCATCTCTCTTCATATCTCTATTGGACATAAGCTGTATTGTAAACCGCTTTTCAAGATTTACTGCGCGCTTTATGTGATTTATGTGAGCACTCTTAATCTTTACGATGCACTCGATATCAGCATACCAACTCGCCCCACACTACTCTGTACGTTAAATCTCGTTACGTTGAAACAGATTATGTGACATTACAGAAACCTCTCATAAGTATTTGTATGTGCATTAAAGATATCTATACACACAGTCTCTCTCGTTCCTTCTCTCGATTGGCCGGCGGCGCTAGTTACATATCGCTTTCTCTCTCTTTCTCTCTGGGTGTCTCCATTTCTCTCTCGCTCTTTCTTTCTCTCCCTCCATCTCTCTATTGTACATAACCCCTATTGGTACCGCTCCAAGATTTATTGCGCAGGGATGTGACCTATCATATTTCTATTTGCAACAAGGATATCCATAATCTCTCCAGCGCAAAGCCGAAAATTGTAGAAATAACCAGTTTATCGATAGAAAAATAACCGATGTGCATTCCCTACTTCTGGACTTGTAATATTCTGTGGTCGTGGACTGAGCATATTCACATTTGCAACGACGAATATCAGTCTTCATAACCCCTATTGTAAAACGCTCACCAAGATTTATTGCGCAGAGATGTGGTGAGCACACTTAATCTTTACGATGCACACTATATCAGCACACCGACTCGCCCCGCACTACTCCGCATGTTATATCAAAATGTAATCAGGACGACGCTCTTAACGTTGAAACAGATTATGTGACATTACAGAGGATTTACGAGGAAAAAACATCTCTTATTTGTCTTTGTATTTTGCAACAAAGATATCTTTTACGCTAGTTATGTGTCCCTTTTGCTATTTTTATTTCTCCCTCTGTCTCTATCTCTCTCTCTTTCGCTCTCCCTCTCTATTTTTCTCTCTCTCTCTCTATCTCTTTCTCTCTCTTTCTATCTCTTTCTTTCTCTTTCTATCTTTTTCTTTTTCTTTCTTTCTCTCTGTGTCTCTCTCTAACACACTCTCTCTTTCTCTCTCGCTCCATCTCTTTATTGTACATAACCCGTATACTAAACTTTAAGGTTTATTGCGAAGAGATGTAAGCACACTTAATCTTTACGATGCACATATCAGCACAGGCACACCGACTCGCCCCACACTACCCTGCACGTTATATCAAAATGTAATCAGGACCCGCCCGTAACGATCGCGTTACGCAGATTATGTTACAGAGAATTAACTCGCCTGGTGATAACCAAAA
Source organism: Apotomis turbidana (assembly GCA_905147355.2). NCBI lineage: Eukaryota > Metazoa > Arthropoda > Insecta > Lepidoptera > Tortricidae > Apotomis > Apotomis turbidana. The sequence continues at coordinate 14,733,001 of LR990301.1, read as the reverse complement.
CTCACTAAAATGTCTATAAATACTCTGCAAAACCTCGTATCTAGTTAGGAGATTGATACTGAGGTACGAGCTTTGATTTAAGTAGGTATTTGTTCATTAGCATACCTGTGCTAACTCGGGGAACGCTCTAGGGATTTGATATCGATAAAAAAATGACGATAAATATTAATACATGTCTCATTGAAAGTTCTCGATTACTATAAAACGGTGCGATATCATGTCTGATGAAGTGGATATTTTCATCTAGACGGCAATCTTTAATACCGAAGAATACGGAAAAAATATTGATTGTATGAAAATTTATTAAAATAATCAAATAAATACACGTTTTAATTTGTTTATTGTTTTCATTCTGAAATGAAGGGAATAAATATATATTTATGTTGGTTAAAATTTAGATGTTGACATTAACATCGATATATTTATTTGTCGATATAATATTTTGCTACATTACTTTAGTATCAGTGCCCCGAGTTAGCACAGGTATGTTCATTAGTGAGTTTTGGTTGTCAACAGATGAATTTACTTTTTGTATGACAAATGTGGAGGTTGTGATTTTACGCGCTTACTCCTACAAAAATACGTCTTGCTTTAGAAAGATCTGATTTGTCTATTTCGCAGTTAATAGTGCAGCTGTCTACTGGGCCGGCACGGACGAGCATTTGTGCGATGAACTCGAATATTTGTTCCTGGGTCATGGATGTTATCTATACAGGACGGAACATTTCTAAAGACTGGGCTGACAGGATAGTGTCTTCTGAGTAATCTACAATCGACCTAATATAATTGTAAATCTGGATTTAAAAGTAAAAAAGTCATCAAAATAAAATATTTTAATATCAGTGACAACCCTACTAATTCAAAGGTTTTACATTTTAAATTGACACCTGTCTTTAACTTAAGCGATGTTCAAATGATGCTAGGGTTGATATGTGCAGATTTTTACACCAATGGTTAACAAACTGTATCTCAAAAATGGATAGAAATACTTACATAGTTCATTGGTGAAAAAAACTCAGTCCGAATAATTCTTTGTTTTTATAATTTTATGAAACATGTAATGTCTCATTTTTTTTAATGTGGGTACACCACAATTTTTATTTAAACCATGAATACAAAGATCAAAGCTTAAAGAAAAATTGAAAAACCGGCCAAGAGCATGTCGGGCCACGCTCAGTGTAGGGTTCCGTAGTTGCTCATCCTTCACAATAAACTGCTGTTTTAAGCCCGAGGTTTAAGTTAAGACAGATTTTAAGCTCTATAAAAAGGTCGTAAACGCCCTAGAAACTGTAATCACTTATTACCTTCTGGAAGTCAACTTACGACCTTTTAAAGAAAAAATATGAAATTTGGCGATAACTCAAAAACGGCTTGACCGATTTTGTTCAATATAGTTTTCATTGAAAGTACTTATAAGGCCGCATTAACATGAATTTTTCCATATTTTTTTGACTTGTGGTTCAAAAGTTAGAGGGGGGGGGACACAATTTTTTTTATTTTCGGAGCGAATATTTACAAAACTACTGACTTTATCAAAAAGTAATGTTTGAAAACCCCTATTATTTTCAAGAGACCTATTCAACGACACCCCACACACTAGGGTTGAAACGAAAAAAAAAAATCACCCCCACTTTAGGTGTTCGAGAGGTACCCGAAAAAAAATTTTTTTTTTAGTTTTTATTTTACCGTTTTGTCGGCGTGATACATACACATACTCATACCAAATTTCAGCTTTCTAGTACTAATGATCACGGAGCTAAGCCGCGGACGGACGGACAGACGGACAGACGGACAGACGGACAGACGGACATGGCGAAACTATAAGGGTTCCTAGTTGACTACGGAACCCTAAAAAGGAGCTACCTGGTGGAAGGGACCGGGAATCGAACCCGGTACCTCTGGATTACCGGTCCAGCGCGTTAGCCACTTCGCTACCCTCGCTCCACGTAGACCTGACGAATTTTTCCTTATGCTTTGTGTGTCGATCTTTGCATTGTTTATTTGAAAGGTTTTGACACCTTAGCGACCTCTATGTGAATACGTTAATATTCACATCTTACCGCACCACTTTACAGCGGTGAACGAGCAAGCGAGGGAGGGCGCTGTTTGTTTTTATAATTTTATGAAACATGTAATGTCTCATTTTTTAAATGTGGGTACACAACAATTTTTATTTAAACCATGAATACAAAGATCAAAGCTTAAAGAAAAATTGAAAAAGGAGCTACCTGGTGGAAGGGACCGGGAATCGAACCCGGTACCTCTGGATTCCCGGTCCCTTCCACTAGGTAGCTCCTTTTTCAATTTTTCTTTAAGCCTTGATATTTGTATTCATGGTTTAAATTCTTTGTTTGCTTAAACGTCCCTCGATGTGTTCCACCCTGTATATGTATTTGTATACTATGTATACCGTCGTCTAGTACCCATCAGACATGGCAAGATCAAATAAAAGCTGCATCAAATGGCTCACCGTCACTGTCACAACACGAATGCACGAGGAAGGCGGCTATCAGGGAAGAGTGGCGACCTGGGCCCTGTTTAATAAACGTTACAAGTCCACAATTTTGTAAAAAGTGACAAATTTGTCAACTTGTGCTACAAGTGTCGTTTAATAAACAATACAAATATGTAAGAAATTTACAGGTAAAAACCCTACAATTTATGTAATTGTAAATGTTGTTTAATAAACGCTTACATATGTAAAAAACGCCCGTAGAATTCTGACAAATTTGTAGTTGTAGATTACAATTAAGTTAAATTGTAACTTTTTGTTGCCGATTCTTAATGATGCGGGTAGATTGAAATTGAAGTTTTAAGTTAGTATTTGATAAACTTTGAACTTTTGGAAAGTGATCATGGATAATAACAACAAAATTACGATTTTATCTCTAATACATGACAGCAAAGATATTTTATTCGGTCGGTTTAGTGAAAAGTTAACTCACGATATGAAATTAAAAAAATGGAAGGAAATCGCTGCACAATTAACGTCTTTGGGCATCTACAATAAAGATTGGAAATACCTCCGTGACACTACATGGCAAAATTTTAGAAAAAGGACCATCGTAAGTATATATTTTTTATATGCTCACAAATGTATTTATTTCCACATTTAAAATAATAATCAAAATATTTTCATATGAGTGTCTTGATTTCTTATAATATTATAGGGTACCTAGTTAATGTTATAATAACCATTTACTCATCAACAAACCAACTTTAGGATTAAAGAGATTAAGAAATAAATCTTGCCATATTATTATCTTAATTACGTTTACCTCACCTCGTCGTTAATACTTGTAGTGGCATCAGACACATAATTATACTATTCGGACACTATATAAAAGATAAATTATCCACACTCTCATGTTTTTAGTTAGTCTGTTCGTCGTCGGTCTACGAATTTCCAAAAATATAATTACAAAATATTTTTTCTGTTATATTATTTTTAGGAAAAACGAGATAATCGTCAGCAGACGGGATCAGGAGGAGGGAAAAAATGTAGATATGATGACGTTGATGAATTAGTACTAAAAATAATTGGAAAAGATTCTCCGGTCATAGAAGGTCTTGGCGTTCCAGAATCTTCTGGTACACATCAAGCACAAGTTCACGTACCGGAGACGGAGACACCAGAGCCGAGTGAGACTGTGGTTAATACTACCACAGAAAACACTCCTATTCAACCGTCTCGTATATCTAGAAAAAGATATCAGAGTATATCTATAAATGAAACAGATAGTCAACAAGTATATATGAATCTTAAGATACGGAAAATAGAATTAGAATTAAAATTGACGACGCGTCTGGCTCGGTTGGTAGACACCTGCCTACTGAGTCGGCGGTCCCGGGTTCGAATCCCGGCCGGGGCAAATATTTGTGCAAAATATTTGTTCTTGGGTCATGGATGTTAATATCTATATATGTATTTATATATTATGTATATCGTCGTCTAGTACCCATAGTACAAGCTTTGCTTAGTTTGGGACTAGGTCGATTTGTGTATGATTGTCCCTTAATATTTATTTATTTATTTTTATTTAATTAACTAACGAGAAACTTGAAATTGCAAAGCGTGAACGGTACAAGCTAGATTTGGAAATATTTAAGTTAGAAAGGGAATTGAATATACAGCAACCGTCTAACTTTACGTTACCCTTGTATTTACCAAATGTACAAAATGTTATCATTGATTCTTCTCCAATCATCATAAACTCTTCAGAACAAACTAAACAAAATGATGGGAATATTTTGGAGTTAGCAATAAATAATAGCCTATAATAGTTATTTTTGCCATGTTTCAATACTTTTACCCAGCGGTACTCACTAGGCTACGTTTTTTGTTCTTTAGGGTTAGGTACGTAGTTTTGGTGAAATAAACGAGCATGATTATTTATGACTTTTATTATTACATTAAACATGATCACTTTAAGCAAAACTTTTATTCAAATAATTGTATTAATGACTGCAACTGTTCAATGGCTTCCTGCTCAAATACTTCCTCCTCTCCATCATTATTAACAACTTCTTCGTTATAATCTTCGTTAATTTGCTCTGAGTATGGAATGTATTTCTGTGATCCCAAACGTTTTTCAATATTATGAAAAACAATGCAAGATAAAATAATGTTACTAGCAATAATTGGCTGCACTCTTAAATGATTCAGACATGGGAACTTTTCTTTTATTATTCCCAATGCATTTTCAACCATTCTTCGTGTTGATCTAAAAGCACGCAAATATCGTTCCAGTGCTAAGTTTCTAGGTATTTGTACTGGGATTTTAGGCGTCATTAACCACTTCGTTAAACCATAGCCGCTGTCGCCTAGTATTATGGCATTAGGAAATGGTCTCCAACCATTTCCCCATTCTCGTGCTAGTGAAGAGCACCTAAGTACTCTAGCATCATGAACAGATCCTGGCCATCTTGCACTAGCATAAAAAATCTCTAAATTTGGCCCAGATACTACCATAACGTTCAATGAATGATTTCCGTTCCTATCTACAAATGCAAATTCGTTGTCATGAGGAGCATCCATTGGAATTAGCGATCCATCCACAATGCCTGCTATTCTGGGTATATTATATCGCATGAATAATCTGGGAATATCGTAATAATTTTCGGGCCAGCGAACTTCTCCACCAAACAATGTACTGACAACAAGTCTAGATACATTTTTTATGCAGTTATGTACCGTACCTTTAGTTACACCATGTGCATCTGCCACCACATGGTATTGAGAGCCACAACCCATCCAGTGTAAAGCACATAAAATTTGCTCGCTGGGTGTAAGGGCTAAATTTCTTTTGGTGTCGTGTTCAAGTTCGTGTCCTATTTTTAATATCAAGTATTCGACGGTAGTTTTACTCACCGGAAATTTTTCTTTAAATGTAAAATCCGTTACATTTAATGTGAAGTTTACCCTTTTACGAAAAACTCGCGGTCGTCGTTCAATCACATGTCCATCATCACTACTTTCACCACTATCGCTACTTGTCAGTACCATTTCTGTGTAAAATATTTTTCCCTTGTGTCAGTATTAGGCAGAGGTCGAAACTTGTAATGGTTTGACAGACGACGCGGCACCTGTCGAAATTGTTCTACAATTTACAATAAATGTACACTTGTAATTACAATTGTGCGTTTAATAAAACAGTTTTTCCTACAAATATGTAAATTGTCACTTGTAAAGCGAAAATGTTTATTAAACAGAAATATGTAGAATTGTAGCTACAATTCTACAATTTTGTAGATTTTCCACCATAGTAAACTTTTAACTTGTAATTTTTATTAAACAGAAAGTTGTAGACTTGTCACTTGTATTTACAAGTTACAATTTACAATTTGTAATGTTTATTAAACAGGGCCCTGTTATGAAGCTTGCCACCAACATCTGAAATGATGATCACGACCACTCTGCCAAGATTGAAACCAAAGAAGAAAAAGTACCTATAATACATTGCATAGTTTGGGACTTGGTCGATTTGTGTAAGATTGTCCCTTAATATTTATTTATTTATATTAAAAGTTTTTTCAGTGGCTCTTCTGAAGTAATCTGCGACACTACTCTGCCCAATGTAGGGTAACCTTATTACGTATTCAGGTAGCGCATTTTAAAAGGATATTGTTTAGATGAAAATCTATTGTTTACCAGCTATTTTGGACTCTAACATGAAGGCTCTGGTTTGAAAATTGTATGCGATTGCGAGGATGTTTTCTATCGGATTAGACGGTTACATTGAATCTTGATGTATGAAATGGCAACGTTTAGCATAAATCGTAAAACATACGTATATTTATTTTATTTAACCTTTATTGCACTTATTGAACAAAAGGCGGTTCTTAATACCATGAAGCATCTACCAGTCAACAACGGGCAACGCAGATAAAAAAGCAGAATATATTCGTGGTTTCGCCCACTCATACAGGTACCTAAAGTAATAAGACTAGATGTGACAGATTGGCGGTATATTATTTACATCAGTTTGTTTATAATTTTACAAGCGATGATGATAAATTATGCATGTATTATACACATAAACCTTCCTCTTGAATCCCTCTAGGGACAGACAGACATGAAGCGACAGGAAGCATACATAGGGAAGGGACAGACAGACAGGGAGCGACTTGGGGTCAAAAAGTAGTCGAGAAAACCTCGCGTAATTTGTGCACCAGCCTTAAAGGCCGTACAAGTTAATGATCTAAAGGTCGTACATTAAGTACTAATAGATTTCTACACCTTTAACCAGGCGATGCTAATCATTCAAGTCCACACACCCCAAATGATTCCTCAGCTTATCCATCGTAACAACTTTATCAGAGTTATTTACGAAGGAACATACTATTACAACCCTGTTTCTCATCTACAATAGTTCACATCAGATGCCCTAACGCCGGTTTCTTCTTACGCACACTTCTACCAGTTAACTAGGCTTTACAACGGGGGTTGCGACGATCTAAAGGCCTTTGCGTTGTTAATTACTAAATGTCTAATAGATTTCTACACCATTAACCAGGCGATGCTAATCATTTAAGCCCCCACTCTCCAAATGGGTCCTCAGCTTGTCCATCGTAACAATGTTATCAGGGTTACGAAGGACCAAACTATTACAACTTTGTTATGACCACTAAACTTAACGAGCTCGCCTTGACATGGTGTCCTATATTTTTATAATAATACCAATTTTGCACACCGATTTGGACTAAGGTCAGAGTAAATTTCGTTGCGGAAAAATGTGTAAAGTTGTTCACGTTTCACTTGCGGAGTTTGTTCTTCATTTGCTACTGAAGATAAACTTCGGAATTCATACTTTACTAACAACCCGCCCGGCTTCACACGGGTGCAATTCTGATAAATTATGCATGTATTATACACATAAACCTTCCTCTTGAATCACTGTATCTATTTAAAAAAACCGCATCAAAATCCGTTGCGTAGTTCTAAAGATCTAAGCATACAAATAGGGACAGCCAGCAGGAAGCGACTTTGATTTATACTATGTAGTGATAGTAATGAATAGGTGGGATTGCGTTTGGTCACCTTGAACTATTAATCTCATGCTGAAAAGACTGGCCAATAACGAGTCAAACTAAACAAAACTATTCTTTTACTTTTAGTATTTGTTGTTATAGGGTGGCTATATTAATACATACTCTACGAAAACGAGTATCTACAATCGTCTATTTAGTACCATTCAACCGTTAGCAAAAATAAACGTAGAAAACCCGAAATAATCACGTTTGTTTTATGGGTTCCTTTAATTTAAAACTTTTTTCTTTTTCTTCTTCAATCAGTCCCTACCGGGGCTCGGGGCGCGGACATCCCGCAAAAAAAGGGAATACCATACACATCCTAATAATATTAAATGTCAATAGAATTAGACACCATTTTTAGGTTAACTAACGTGTCTCTTATACCCATCGTCTACTAAGAGACTTGATTTTACAGAATAACGCCAATTTCTAAAGATCATATCACAATTACACGCGGTATTCTCGGATTGTCGCGGGATATCTTGAGCCACGTTTCAGCTGTCTAAAGTGTAGTGTTACATGTCTAATACGATACCTACTGTCTACCTGATGTTAATTAGATGACGCTAGTTGGGATTGGAATTTGCGCCTGACACACAGATATAACGTAACGGATATTTAGATTTTCCGTCCTGATTTAAGACGAAAATTAAGTAATTTTTTTTTCTACTTTTGCTGTATTATCACTATTATTTGACCGTTCCCTCTTCCTTTTCATTGAGATGAATTTGATGAAAGTAAAAATCAAATGGACAGTCATATTGCTAAAGTGACAAAAACAAGATTTACCTATAATGCAGCCTGTTCACTGAATTAATGACAATTGTGACAAAGTCATTAATGACTGAAGAGCATCAGGGTTCGTAAAATGGGAGCAAAATAATCGAAATTGGCCCGTCACAGGTTGTCGTATTTACGTCATTTCAATCGATTTTGCTCGCATTTTACGAACCCTGCTGAGCTGCATATCAGTCAAACGCGGTATTATCGGCTTGCCGCGGGGATGCCGGGGATGTCTTGTAACGCGGTTCAGCTGTCTAAAGTATAGTGTTACATGTCTAATGCGATACTGTCGGAGTGACGTTAATGAGATTACGCGAGGTGAGATTGGGATTTGAGGTTGATACACAAACGTGAAACGGATTTTGTTTAACTTAGATGTTCGATAATTAATCATATATTAACTTTATAATATTATTTCGTTTTAGTTTAATAAATAAATGGACTTTAAAGGATTATAGATCAGTCATAGCCGCGAGCAAAATCCAATTGAGCCTTTAACACGTTCCAAGCTGTAAATGCTTCTTTTAGTACCCATAAACTCTAAACGGTTTATGGATTCGACGCCCGAAGTCATGAAACAAGTAAATAAAGGTGATTGGAGCACAAGTCAAGTATATAAACAGTATATTATCATTATGTTAAGACCTATTCGATTCTAGTCGATTCCTAAATTTAATATTCTCTCTTACTTATTAAATAGTTCATTTTAGATACATCTGTTTTGTGTAAACATTGTCATAAATGCTTGCTTTATGCGTAAATTAAAATGATTTTAGATACCTATGTTAGCTGTTAAGAGTTAGTTGTCTTGCAAGTGAAACTTCTGTAATTTCTTTAGACAATAAAGTTTCCGATATTGACTGCGTAGAAATCACATCGTTTTTCCCTTGTGGGACAAAATCATGTTAAAAAATGTATGCTGAAATTCAAGATGAATTTAATATTTTTTGAATTTTCATTTGATGACGCGGTTATTACTTAACACGTTCAGGGACACAGGACCAGTTTGAAAATTGGATTCTGCGACACAGACAATACTCGTCCAAAAAAGTTCTAGCCAAACTCGGCACAAGACAAGTCATTCGCCTTTATATAAAACTATGAGAAATGTTCGGTTATAGACGAAGTGGCAGTTTTGCGAACCTAAAACTCGTCGTCCACAGACATACGAGGGTCCTAATTTTACGTCTCTCGACGTACTGTCCATAAAAGTATTAATCATGAATAAATTTATGAATGTTATCTCATCACTCCTTTTTTCAAATAAATTAAAAAGAAGACTATAAAATGTTGACCTCATAAACGACATGAATCAAAGGTTTACTGGACAAGATTAATTATAAGAGTAAGTTCTTTGTAAGTACCTGTATTATTTACTATAGATGTACATTTAACTGTTATTGACATTGTGCACAATAAAGTGTTTTCATACATACATATTTATTTAAATCCACTGATATCAAGATAAGATACTTGCATATACTTGTTTTGTGACCGGGATCCAGGCCCGCTTTGCTGATAACAAGTAAGTTAATTTATTCTGGAGTATCTTTAATGCTTATTGAAATGAAAAATTGTTTGATCGCGATAATATTATATGTAAAGTTATTAAAAAGGGATTTAAAATGTAAATGGGAATCGGCCTTGCTGGTAACAATTATAGCGCTGTTTAAACTCATTTAAACCACAGAATACTTACAACAGAAGTTTCTCTCTTTTATTCTTCGCAAATACCGCCTGACCTGGTTTTAATTGGTTTTTTGTGTAAAATGCGATGTAATTGGTTATGGAGCGTGGCGTGTGCGGTCAGGTAACTGAGTTAAATAAGATAAGATTTGGTCAAGTCAAGAGTGTATAGGCTGCTGCTGAACCAGCGAGCTACATCTATGACAAGTAGTCACTTACCATTAGGTAACTTTTAAGTCAAAGTTACTATACATGTATGCGTACGTATACTTTTAAGGATAAAAGTGATACTAAAGTTTTTAAGCACAATCGGTCGGATATTGACGCGGATGTACTCGAATCCCGGCCAGAGCAAATGTTTGTGTGAGGAACTCGAATATTTATGATTATTGACGACGCGTTTGGCTCGGTTTGTAGACACCTGCCTACTGAGCCGGCGGTCCCGGGTTTGAATCCCGGCCAGGGCAAATATTTGTGTGATGAACTCGAATATTTATGATTATTGACGACGCGTTTGGCTCGGTTTGTAGACACCTGCCTACTGAGCCGGCGGTCCCGGGTTTGAATCCCGGCCAGGGCAAATATTTGTGTGATGAACTCGAATATTTATGATTATTGAAGACGCGTTTGGCTCGGTTTTTAGACACCTGCCTACTGAGCCGGCGGTCCCGGGTTCGAATCCCGGCCAGGGCAAATATTTGTGTGATGAACTCGAATATTTATGATTATTGACGACGCGTTTGGCTCGGTTTGTAGACACCTGCCTACTGAGCCGGCGGTCCCGGGTTCGAATCCCGGCCAGGGCAAATATTTGTGTGATGAACTCGAATATTTGTGCCTGGGTTGATGGTTGTGCTATGTATTTAAGTATGTATTTAAGTATTAAGTACGTATATCGTCGTCTATTACCCATAAAACAAACGAATCCACCCACCCACGTCACGAAAAAAACACGACACAAGTTGGGAATGGGAGTATAAAGAGACCTAACGTATGTATATATTTCTACAGTGAACGAACCAAAAAAAAATGTACCTCATGAGTAGATACTTTTTCTCGGTTACGTTAAAAATAAATCTTCACTTTGTTAAATACTTCGAAATAGCGAGTCTATTTTACGAAACTCTGGGTAAAACACGTTAGGTTGTATGGTGTATGCCGTATGGGTTTAACAGAGAACCTCACGAAATATCACCAGTTTGAGGGCTCAAAAAGTAGTTGAAAAAACCTCACGTGATTTGTGCACAAGCCCAAACTCGGCTAACAAGACTGACGTTAATCGCCGGTTAGTTGTGGATATAAATAATAAATAAATAAATATCAGACAACCTCTCACTAATCGATCTAGTCCCAAATTAAGCTCAAGCAGGCTTGTGTTATGTGTACTAGACGACGATATACATACTTATGTAGATAAATATATACTTAAATACATAGAACAACCATGACCCAAGCACAAATGTTCGAGTACATCACACAAATATTTGCCCTGGCCGGGATTCGAACCCGGGACCGCCGGCTCAGTAGGCAGGTCTCTACAGACCGAGCAAACCGCGTCGTCAAAATAAATCATCACTTATTAAATAGTAGTTTTTGTTACAAGTGTGGAAAGTTTGTCATTTTGAACGAGTCCCGAGGAGTCTTGGCCTGAGCCGCAAGGCGAGGGTCAAGACTCGGGACGAGTTAAAATGACACTTCCACACGTGTACCAAACAACGTTTTTTAATACATTTGCGAAAAATTGCAATAATACAAATTTAAAACAGTAATTGAAAGGGGCAATTATATTTTTGCTGTCTGATAAAAAATAAGAGTACCTACCTACCTACAATTTTTAGAGCAATTGTCAAGGGTCGCATTTAAGGCCTTTGCTGGTAAGTTTAAAGTTTTATTCAAGTTGTTAATAATTCTCTTTTTCTCGTTTCCAGCCAATAAAATGTTCATAGACGGCAATGTAATTTTTCTTTCGATTTTGCGGGTAAAATACTCTCACTTGCAATTTTTGCCTTGGCTCGTATATAGGGCGGTGTTAAATCTATTCTGGTAACATCGGGATCCATCATTTTCTATCAAAAACTCTTATTTTATAAATCTTACGTGTCATTTACACATAATTAAAACAATCTTGAATGAAAAAGAATGTTTTACTTTTAATTGTCATATTTTTTTTCAAGATGGCGTCGGCTGTCATCATTCAGCCAAATCAAAAGAAATAGTTTTAATATTTCCGAAGAGATATGATAATGTTACACAGTAATTTAATTGATAACAAACAATAAACATCGTGAATCTGTTTTTAGTTCTTTACACTTCATATAATTGTAAATAAATATATTATTTAATACACAAAAATAGCGATTATTCATAATTATTATGAATTTATAAAGCAGCGCGTGGGTCACGCTTAATACTGTATTTTCTAATCTGTGACAATACTTTTCTTTTAATTTTTTTTAGGTCACGCATAATACTCATTTGCTCATTAAATAATAGTCACTCAAAGAAATTATTAACACCGTTTTTGAGTTTTTTTAATAGATAGCCCTTTGATTGATCCAACATGCAATTTAAATATTTTAAGCATAATTATGAGATATACACCTGCAATGCTGCATGACGTAATAAATAAAGTCAGAAAGTGATTGACCTTTGTTTGGATGTATGAGGTATGACGTGTTAGTACAACAGAAAATTTAAAAAATTTGAAAAGTAAAAAGCACTAGTTCGAAATAACCAACTTTTCGCACGATTTGCAGCTACGAAAAAAAACACTTTTTGAGCAACAGTATTAAAAAAACCTTTTCACTCATGTAACAATATAAAAAACCTTTTCACTCATGTTACAATAGGTTGAAATCTGTCCAGCCGTTTTGTTCAAATAATTTCTCTCGGATCGTTACAATTGTAAAAGCTTCTCCAGTGAGCCATGTTTGACTCGTTAATACAAATATCTCGACTTCTCGAGAGCATTCGAGTTCACTTGAGCGTTTCATTTTGTTACCCTCGAATAGTCGACTCCTTAGGAACCTTTACCAGGAGTTAACGTGATCGTAGCAGCGACAGCGTAAACGATTTGTATTGGAACAGTACAGAGCATCTATCGGTTGCTTTGTGGAACTACAATTCACCATACAAATCTTTTAAATACACAGTCGGTAGCGAGTACGGTCACTGTAAACTCATGGTAAGGGTAAATAAATAAATATATAAATAAATATCAGACGACCTCACACAAATCAATCTTGTCCCACAGTAAGCTCTAGTAAGCTTGTGTTATGGATAGTAGACGACGATAAACATACTTATATAGATAAATGCATACTTAAATACAAACTACATCCATGACTCAGTCACAAATATTCGAGTTCATCACACAAATATTTACCCTTGCCGGGATTCGAACCCAGGATCGTCGGCTCAGTAGGCAGTTGCTTAACCACTGCGCCGACCGCGTCGTTAAATCGTAGGGTAGGGTAGGGTTGAAGTGGCAATGGGCAGGCCATGTAGCACGGAGAATGGGCGGCCGTTGGGGCAGCAAAGGCCAAGATCGGCGAAAGCGTGGCGTGGGTCGGCACCCGACTAGATGGGCGGATGTCCTCGTGAGGGTAGCGGGGAATCAATGGATGCCGTCTGCACGGGATCGCACTTTGTGGCGAGTCATGGGGGAGGCCTATGTTCAGCAGTGGACGTCTGTGGCTGATAGATAGAAGGGTTCCTAACTAACGACAAGCGTGTTTAGGCTACCTGTCCACTGAAGTGTGGCGGAAATAATGAACTAATCAGGCTGCGTCTTTGTGAAGCCCAAAAGGAGTGCATTTAAATCTGAGGAATGTGATTGGAACCAATCCAATTGGGATTTGGGACCAATTTTACACCGCTCCGCTCCCCTCCGCTTCTGTGGACAGGCAGTCTTAGGGTGCGTCTCCATCACTGAAGCGGAACGCTTAAATATACGGCATTTTATGATCGGAACATTTAAAGTAGGTAAGCCATATTTGACTTTGTGACGTCACATTATATGGACGCTATTTTTTTGGATTTCTGGAGCGAATATTTACAAACCTCCTGACTTTATTAAAAGATTATGTTTGAAGACCCCTATTATTTTACAATCATTTTAGAAGACCTATTAAATGACACTCCACACACTAGTGTTGGAACGAAAAAAAAAATCACCCCCACTTTAGGTGTACCAGAGGTACTCGAAAAAAAATTTTTTTTTTAGTTTTTATTTTACCATTTTGTCGGCGTGATATTATATACACAAACTCATACCAAATTTCAGTTTTCTAATACTAATGATCACGGAGCTAAGCCGTGGACGGACGGACAGACGGACAGACGGACATAGCGAAACTATAAGGGTTCCTAGTTGACTACGGAACCCTAAAAAGGAACGTAAAGCGTTGCGGGCATCTTCTTATAAAATTCTAGATTTGTATTAAAAATCAGTTTTCTATGGAAAGGGGTCATCATTTGATACAGGATTGCCATTTCTTTTTTATACACGCGCGGCGCCGTGCCAGCCTGGCGCCATCTGTTTTCATAATTTCCTTTATCCTCTCATCACGCCGAAACGGCTGGACAAATTTCAACTAATCTTGGTACAGGGATAGCTAGTTATTAATAGTAGATTGTTTGACAAGGGGCTAAAACTCAAACTCAAACTCAAACTCATTTTATTGGTGAAGCAGATCACAGGTCATTATAGTTATACACAATTACAAGATTAAAATTACGATTACATTTACAAAAATATACGGTTTCAATGAATTACTATGATTACTATTTCGGAAATAATGTCAAACAATACATTAAAATTAGTACTCAATTTAAAATAATATTAATTTACACAAATTCATATTCCAAAATTCATTATTTAATTATTACTAACAATATAATTTCCAGTGTCCAGAAATTCCTCGACGCTGTAATACGCTCGCTCGATAAGCCATTTCTTTAATTTTAATTTAAATGTCGCTAAACTAGTTGCTGCAGTGATTGTTTCTGGCAACTTATTGTATACTAACGGCCCCATGATGTGCGGCAACTTCCGATATTTAGTGAGTCTACCAGGGAGTGACGCTAGCTTGTGGGCATTACGAGTAGCTCGACCGTGAATCTCTCCACGGGTGCGATATTCAGACCGGTGTTCAAACACATACAATGCCACCTGAAAGATTACGAGAGACGGGAGAGTCAATATTCCCAGTTCCTTGAAATGAGGTTTCGCGGACACATCCTGCGGTATCTCTACCATCGCTCTAATGGCTTTTTTTTGCATTCTGAAGACGCGTTCCCAAGCCATTATGCCATAAAACAAGCCATTATGACACGAGGTAATTATTTGGACGAGCGAACGAAGTGAGCGAGGCCAAATATATCTGAGTATCATAATGGCTTGTAGCCCCGTGTTAAACACTCTGCTTTTCACTTCGACTGAAAAAATAAAAAAATAAAATTTGAAATAATTTAGTTTAAGAAAAATTAAAAGTACAATTTGAGTAATTTTTAGGGTTCCGTACCCAAAGGGTAAAAACGGGTCCCTATTACTGAGACTTCGCTGTCCATCCGTCCGTCCGTCCGTCTGTCACCAGGCTGTATCTCAAGAACGGTAATAGCTAGACAGTTGAAATTTTCACAGATGATGTATTTCTATTGCCACTATAACAACAAATACTAAAAATAAAATAAATATTTAAGGGGGGCTCCCATACAACAAACGGGATTGGTTGCGTTAACTTTGCACCTCATTTGTATGGAGGTATCAAACGTAACTTAACCACTTAAGGATGGAAAGTGTTTGTACGGAACCCTCGGTGCGCGAGTCCGATTCGCACTTGACCGGTTTTTTTATATTTAGTGTTACAGCCTTTTCGTTGATTATAAAGCGTGCTAAAATAAAATTTCAGTTAATATTCCAGTACATTGTATGTAAATAAAAACTTTTTGGTTTATTTTTTAATTGGGTCGATCTGATCAGGTTGCAGGTTGGTTTATTTTATTTATAAATAGTATGTAGCTGGCCGGTAACAAGATTTTTTTTTTCAGTGTCATAGAAATTTGTATCGGATTATATGGTTTCCTTTTAAACCCTAGGGGCTAAATGTACTATTTTAGCCCCGCTTTGCGAACTTAAAATGACGTACTTTTTGAGCAGGAGAAGTGAAAAAGATGGTTATAGGATACTTTTTACCCGACTACAGTAAAGAAAAGTAAATACGCGAACGAAGTTGCGGGCACCTCGTAGTCACATTGATATTATACTCTAGAAGTGAGGCGTAAATTAAATAAAAAAAAATAATTAGGAGTTTTGACTTTTGTGAGCAGGATATTAAGGGGGGATTCGGACTGCCCTGATTTGGTGTGTCAACTTGTTCGCCTTAAGGTTCCTTCCTTATCCAAATCTAAACTGAACCTCCGACCACGCCACTGCCCCCTGCTGGCAGTGCCAACAGCGCGCACGGTGGCGCATCGTAATTCTCCGCTTATCCGCGTATAATTTTTTTTATATTACGGCATCTCAACGCGCTCCTCGCGTCGATATTTTTGCATGTCGACGGGCTCTTTGTGAAGAATGCTTGAGGTTCTGTGAGGCGATGGATACACGTCAATTGACCATAATTATTAATATAGATGTAAGATTGGATAATATTGTTGTATTTTTGGTTGTTCTTCAATTGTAATTTTTGTACATACATTACGTAGGTATGTTGCTGTTTTTCACACTGTCTTAGTGTATACTGTAATGATGTGTTAAAATATGAATAAATAAATAAATTATAAAAGCGAAAGTTTGTGATTGTGTTTATGTTTGTTACTTCTTCATACTCGAACGGCTGAACCAATTTTGATAAATTTTGGTACCAAGGTAGCTGACATCCTGGATTAACACATAGGCTACTTTTTATCCCGCAAAAATGTAGTGTTCCCGCGGAATTAACAGGTAACACCGCGCGGTGCAGCTAGTTATTTATAAATGCGTAGGAGTTGACCCGGAACTGATGAAACTTTACCTCAGTCCCTAATAAATCCTTCGTCATTAAAGCGGTTAAAAATTTGCATAGTATTAGTTCTCAAAACTCTCTTGGGCTGAAATGGCGACATTTTGCTCTCATTGTACTTAATTGACTTTTTAATCGTGGTTATTGTAATGTGCAGATTTCTGTTGTAAACGTAGATTTTTTATTAATAATAATAAATAAGCCTAAGATCAATGATAACTAAAGGGAATAATAAATAATAATATCGGACAACCCACACCACAGTAAGCTCTAGTAGGCTTGTGTGTTATGGACACCGGACGACGATGAACAAAATTATACCGGGTGATCAAACCAAATCTAAAACTATAAGTGATAGGGAAATTCTACATAACTGGGAATTGAACCTGATTAAAATTCTGTAAGTAATCGCATGTCGTATTGTACTTAACATTCTTTTCATAACTCTCTTTCTTACTCTTCTGTACTTAAATTTCTTTCTCTCTATAGCGGTTTGACCGGGTTATGTATGAAATTATGTATGATATTTGAGTTCCTCACCCAAATATTTGCCCTTCCGAGATTCGAACCTAGGACCGACGGCTCAGTAGGCAGCTGTTTGACCACTGCGCCAACCGCGTCGTTTGGTATTAATGTTACATGTTTTGGGCAAGAAAAAACATTTTCATCTATTTAAAGCTACAGAAATATCTGTGACTGTTTTCAGGAATAAGGAGGGTTATTTCAAACAATAAAATCCTGAATTATTTCATCCATTCGCCATTTAATCCATTCCATGGAAGCTACCTACAAATTCTCGATTATTTGACAGATTAAATATTTAACCAACGACCCGACCCATCGTGCAACAAAAGACTCGTTAAAGACAATATGGCCGTAGCGTTCCGACCGTTATTAAATTTTAATTAAATTCGCTTCAAAAATCTCCTAAGAGTATTTAAGTGTATACTTGAAAAAAGCCAATAGGAAACCGTGTCTAAGATATGTTTCAATTGATAAATATCATAGTCGTAAATTTACTAATAGGCGTTTCCAACATTACGATGCGATACGGCAAGGTCATGCTTTTGGATGCTTAGCAATTCAAAACCAGCATTCAATTGTTACGCTACAAGTTTTTGTAACTATCCTTTTTCCAAACACAGTGGCGGCCTCTTCTTATGGCGTCATAACTGAGATCATATCTCGGCAGTTTTCGGTACATACCGGAAAACATATACCTGATATCATATACCTAGAAATTCGGTTTTGGTTCTGGGAGCGAACTTTAATTCCGCTAAAGCATTCAATCATCAAATGCCTTTATTATACACACGTAGGTACAAACGGCGGACTTAATGCCATGAGGCATTCTCTACCCGTCAACCATAGGGTCAAACAGAAACATCAGCCTTTCAGTATTTTAAAGACTATATATACAAGCAGTATCTTGTAGGAAAACAATACTTGTCATGACTATTGAATGTGTTCCAATTAAGTAACTAAACCTCGAAGACTACAGTCCACATTTTCTTTCAAGATCCTGCCGACTATGCCATTAAGGTCTGGAAAAAAAAAAGTTTTTTAATGTTTTCGGAGTATATTCTTAATTAAGACACATTAATTAATACTATGTTTATATAATATAGCATTGCTACGAGCAGATGTTCACCGTATTGTGAGTCAGGGGAATGAGAGGTGTCAAAAAGTGACATTTAGATGGCACAGGTTGTATCTTCTAAATATTTTCCTAATCTTAATACGAGATCAAACTCGCGAAAAACCTTCTATATCCATAGCGTTCCGGCCATTATTCAATTTTAATTAAATTCTCTTATCTTCAGAATATCTCCAATGAACGCAGTGCAGTTCGAGTGGAGATGATTGCCCCATTGCTTTTTATGAATGCGGAAATGATTCAATTTGCTTTTGTCAATATCATCTGTTTTTTTGCAGAGCAGCATTCAAATGGAAATGTTTTGGGTATTTTTATTGTGATTGAGTTATTGTTGCCCACGGTATTCAAATGGCAGTGGTTGTTTATTTTGACGATGCGGTTGGCGCAGTTGGTAGTCAGCCTACTGAGCCAGCGGTCCCGGGTTCGAATCACGGCCAGGTCAAGTACTAAACTAAACTATATAAGTATGAAAACGTGCTTGGAGTCTTTAGTCGAACCTATTACATACCTATGCAATTTAAGCATGATATCAGGAACCTTTCCTGATGCCCTTAAGGTCGCTCTGGTCACGCCAATATTTAAGGCTGGGAACAGGAAGGAGGTTACTAACTACTGTCCCATCTTTCTCCTCAGTGTAGTAGGAAAACTTATCGAAAAGGCCATAAACCTCCAACACCTTAATTATCTTGAGACTAATGTACTCCGGTCTCCATTCCAATTTGGATTCAGGCAGAAACTACAGAACAGGCAGTTAATCTGCTTGTTAACAATATAGTTGACTGTATTGACAAAGGCGACAGGTGTGTAGGTGTGTTCTTAGATCTCGCGAAGGCCTTCGACACCGTTTCTATTCCCATCCTTCTAGCCAAACTAGAGCGACTCGGCATTCGGGGAATATTTATTTATTTATTTATTTAAACTTTATTGCACAGAACAAAAGTCAATACAAATGGCGGACTTAATGCCAAATGGCATTCTCTACCAGTCAACCATAGGGCCAAACAGAGATACTAGAAGTGGGTGCAAATCAGAAATCTGATGGTACAGAGAGGATCTAGAGTACAAGTAAATACAAAATATTATATTACTGTTTATACAAAAATACATATACCTACATTTACACACTATAATATAATAAATATACAGATATATACATAATATAATATATATATAAATATATACGAAAGTCTACAACATGGGATGATGGATGAACTATTCGAGCTCTAGTATAGTACTTAACTTGGAATAGTACTTAACTGATTCAAAACTTACCTCCAGCATAGGAAGCAGTAGTACGTGCGCATTAGTAATCAACGTAGTGAGTTTCTAGAAGTGAACTTTGGAGTGCCGCAAGGAAGCGTGTTGGGACCTACCTTATTCCTTGTCTATATAAACGGTCTATGTAGTCTGAAACTGCATAAGACCACAATTTTGTCCTTTGCGGATGAAACAGTTTTATTAGTCAGGGGACTGGGCTGAAGTGCAGAGACTAGTTGAGCTAAGCATGAGTACAGTGACAGACTGGCTTGATGCAAATCTCCTAACACTCAATGCCAACAAAACAAAATACTTGTGCTCGCGAGGCCAACCTCATGACTTTTCGATTAAGATCAGATCCCAGGATAACTCAATAGGAGGCAATGTCTACCTTGAGCGCACCAATACTATCAAGTACCTTGGTGTGCTTCTGGATACGAACTTAACATGGCGTCAACACATTGAATCCTTGAAGAGTCGTGTTCGTAAGCTTATGTTTGTGTTTCGACTCTTGAGAAATGTTGCGTATCCTGAACTCGTCAAAACAGTATATTTTGCCCTCGGTGAATCCATTATGGGCTACTGCAACTCAGTTTGGGGTGGGGCAGCAAAAAGCCTTCTTATAAGCTTGGAAAGATCGCAAAGATCACTCCTAAAAGTTGCGTTGAACAAACCACTACGTTATAGCACAAAAGATCTTTAAAGAAGCAAATGTCCTTACAGTGCGTCAGGTATTCCTAAGAAAGATTATGCTCGAATATGGCAAAAAGCACAGTGAAATGTTTTACGCGGATATAGGCAGACGCCAACGTTGGAAAACCCCAAAGTACACCACGAGATTCGCCCAGCGCTTTAGTCCATTTATTTCCCCTCTCGTCATGACGATCTTTAGCAAATCTTACAAGGTCTCGCGGCCTCCCCATAAAAATGCAATAACCCAGTGGTTATTGCAACATGACTACAATGAAACCGAGTGTCTCCTGAACGTGCTCCGGTAAACAAATATCCGGTTTCCTATGTTTGTGTATGTGTATGTATGTATATATTATATGCTTAGATATAAATATATATTTTGCATGTCCATTGTAACATATACCTTTATTTTGTTTTATGTTATTTTCTACTATAGCTTATTACTATATATATTACATTTAAAACCCACCTTATACACTTGAGTCCATAGTGCCTATTTTATTTCATGTTAATTATATTTTAGCTTCACTTTCTGTCACTACTAGTTATAGTTATAGTCATTAAGTTTTAACTCTGTACGCATTTGAAGGTGTCTAACTTTCCTTGATACCCTACTGGGTCCTGTAACACAGGGAATCCTAGCTCAGGACCCAAAGGCATAAATCATTATGTTGCGTTGTTTAGTTAAATATTTTTTTTCCTTTTTTCATTTTTTTTTAATGTACCTATATTGTGGTCTGGTACCCATAACACAAGCCTTCTTGAGCTTAATTTGAATCTAGGTCGATTTGTGTGAAGTTTTCTAATATTTAATTAATTTCATGATGCAGTTCGCTGAGATCAGAAGTAGCTGAGAATTTTAGTATTCAATTTGTTATAAGCCAACATAAACAAGTTGAAATGATCTTTTAAGAGTATTGCATAATTCAATTTTTGCTCAGCACCAATTCTAGTATCTCTGTTGAGCTCTATGGTTGACTGGTAGATAATGCCATTTGGCATTAAGTGACAATTGGTTTGTGCAATAAAGTTTTAATGAATCATCATCGTCATTCCCTTGCCCTTATTCCATTTGAACGATAAGAAATACAAAATATGCCCCATACGCCGGAAGAAACTAATAATGAAAATGAAATCTACTCCGCCCAGAATACAGTACGTGGCTAAAAGTGAATGGGGTAATTTATGTGCACAGCAGAGCGCGCGCCAAGTTCAATATCTCGGGGCGCTTCCCGCTGAAAGGCTTTGTTGGAAATACAAAAACCGAAGCATCCCTGAAAGTGATCAATTGATGATATCGGTCACGTATCCAGTCGCGTTGGTAGCTGTGGAGTTAAACCAATTTAAAATAAGCTCCCGTGTTGACGCAATGAAATAGCATTAGAGCCCACCCATGCAAAATTCGTCAGGTGAATGATCCTTGATCTCAACACCCATAATGATTAAAAATCTGTCCCTTGGAAATAAGAAACTTAAACAGTTTTCTTCAATCTTGTCATTGTGAAAATACGATTGGGAATAATTTTCTCGATACTTTTATCTCTCAAACATAACCCTTTTTTTAGATATTTTCGGTTGGATCTTCAAAACCCTTCCGTTTTTGACAATGTTTTTTAGCTTAATAGATAGATACACAATTATAAGTTCTCAAAAAATTTAAAACTATTTTCTATATAAAATAAAATGCACACGTGCATGACACAACTCAAAAAAACATGATTGCCGCGCTTCCGAGCACGCACTTGCATCTCCCTCACGCTTACGCTCAGTGAGAGAGAGAGCTAGCCAACGCGTTGGCGCCCTCTTAATCCATAGCCATAGTATTCATTTATTTATTTATTTATTCAGGATTACCAACAGATAATACATCTTACATGCTCTTATATCTAGGTGTAACAATCATGGCTGATGCTTATCTAATTATAGGTAACCACAGCTTATATAAGTTTCTATTATATAGGTTAAAGAACATGCAATAAACTTGTACTTAATTAGTTTAATATAATATCAGTGCATTTACTACTGCTATTAAATAGTTGTACATATATAAACAAATATATACATACTCACACACACATACACATACATACATATATACATCATACTACCCTACTTTGAGAAATCCAATGAGCCAAAATATGTCACTAGCTTTTTTTTAAACTGTTTAAGTCTATCATTAAAAATGTCGACTCCCACGGAGTCCGGGCTGTGATTGTATGATTTTGCCATTCTTAAAAGGGCAGAATTACGACCTAAGTTTGTTTTTCCAAACGGAATGCTGAATAGCTTGTACAGACCTGGACGGGGTAACTTAGCAGGAGTAGTTATTTTTATTTTGCTTAACAATTCTGGGCAATCCAGTCCATTACTATTTACTAATTTATAAAGGAACATTAAATCTAGTACTTTTCTCCTGTTACTTAGTGAAGTCAATCGAAAGAATTTCAATCGTTTACTGTATGATGTGAGTTTTCGGCCTTTGGAAGAGGAAAATCCTAAATGTGTTAAAAAGCGTCTCTGTACCCTCTCAATTCGATGCTTATGTACCTCGTAATAAGGTGTCCAAACTTGAGAGCAATATTCAAGGTTGCTTCTTACTAATGTATTATAGAGCAACACCTTAGTACGAGCACACCTAAACTGCCCAGCGTTTCTTTACAAAAATCCTAACATACGAGACGCTTTTTTGATAATGTTGTTGTAATGGGCATTGAAATTTAACATACAATCTATTGTTACTCCCAGGTCACGGATTGTATCTACTTTTTCAAGTTGCTCTCCTCCAATAGTGTAACAAGAGGGTACAATAGTTTTATTACGAGTAAAAGAGATGTAAAAGCACTTCTTGGTATTCAGCATCATTTTGTTCTGGGAGCACCAAGTACTCAGCCTATCCAAGTCGTCTTGAAGTAGTATGCTATCAGTAGAATTTTTTATAGGTCTGAAAATTTTAAGATCGTCGGCATATAGATAAGGTTCAGAATTTATACAACAGCTCACTACGCTGTTAATAAAAATTAAAAACAATAAGGGACCCAGATGCGATCCCTGTGGGACACCTGATGTTGCAAAAAATTGCTGGGATTGTTCACCATTGATGGCTACATACAGCATGCGATTAGACAGGTAAGATCCGAACCAGGACAATAGGGATCCTGAAACGCCGTAATCCCTCAATTTACTAACCAAAACGGTATGATTGACCCTATCGAAAGCCTTACTGAAATCCGTATACACAGCATCGACTTGTACACGTTTATCGACATTTCTTGTAAGGCCCTCGACAAAGGCTACCAAGTTTGAGTTAGTAGACCTACATCGCACAAATCCATGCTGTTTATCTGTTAGTTGTTGAGCAAAATGGGAATACAGGTATGGATAGACCAGGGATTCGAAAATCTTTGGCATAACAGATAAAATAGAAATAGGCCTATAATTTTTTATGTCGGATTTCGAGCCTTCCTTAAATATCGGAACTATTTTCGTCTCCTTCCATGTTTGAGGAAAGATGCCCGTTTTAAGAGATTCGTTAAAAATAAGTTTTAGAGGTTGTATAAGGCCTTCTGCACATCTAGAAATGAAAATTGGCGGCAGACAATCTGGACCAGGTCCCTTATTTAGGTCTAAAGTTTTAATTTTCTTCAAGATCGTATCATCATCAAGAGTAATTTTATGTAACGAATTGGTCAACACCGCTTTTTCTTGTTGCATGAGGTGAGTGTCGTCAGAACTATCAACATTTGATTCGTATATTGAAGAAAAATTTCTCGCAAACAATTCACAAATACTTCTACAGTCACAAGCATGTTCGTTGCCAAGTTTCATGTTAGATGGTACGGATGATTTATTTTTCCTTTTATGTTTGATAAATGTCCAGAAAAATTTTGGGTTACGTGCTATATTAATTTCAAGAGTTTTGCAATATTGATTGTAACAGTTTAAAGTTTGATCACAACAGCGTTTCTTAAGCAAATCGAGGGAAAGTTTATCTAACGGATTTTTATATTTTTTATAACGTTTTCGAATTTTTTGTTTTTCATGTAACATCCTAATTAGGCTTTTCGTAAACCAGACCGGGTATTTAGTTCCTTTAGGTCTAGTCAATGGAACAAACTTTTTAATAGCGACCTGTAACGTCTCGTATAATGTATGCACCATCTCATCTACATCCCGACATGTCTCAAACGATGCGAGCCAATTATTATCGTTTAAGAATTTCACTATTTCATCATAGTTTGCATTGTAAAAATTTAATCTTGGTCGTAACGTAGGAGAAAGAGTACTCTCTAGATTAAAATCTAGGGATATTTCTAACGGTGGGTGAAAAGAGTCAACAATACTCAGTGGGTAATTACTCCGGTCAAGAGAAACTACATTTGTTGAAAACACAAGATCTAGTAACCTATTATTATTGTTCATAACATTGTTAAATTGCTTTAGATCGCAGAAGGCCATGAATTCGATAAGTGTTTGGTTTAGCTTACAAGAACTACTTACAGGTAACATAGATGTATCGGAATTGTTAGCAACCCAATCCACAGAAGACAGATTGAAATCCCCCAATATCAATGCTTCAGTAAAACCTAATAAATTCGTAGATGCCTTATCAACAAACATTTCCAGATCAGTAAATTTTACTGGCGGGGGTACATACACACAGCATAAGCATATATTAGTTACACAATCTATAGATCTGTTCTCTACAACTATCCACAAGTCTTCCAATTGTGTTTCGAATTCATACAGTCTATAAGACACAATTTTTTTATTTACAGCAACCATTACACCTCCGCCAGTTTTTTTAGCTAAAGGGCTTTCAATATTTCGTGCACGCCTGTACACGTTATATCTGTCATCGAACAATTCACCGTCGCTTATGTTATCTTGTAGCCACGTTTCAGTGATACAAATGATATCATATTGATTAACAGAGACATTGCATAGAAAGTCTATGGTTCATTCGCCTGGTCACAACCAAAACTCACTAAAATTTCTGTCACTATTCTTCAAAACCTCGTATCTAGTTTGTAGATTGATACTGAGATACGAGCTTTATTTTAAGAGGCCTTATTCCTTTAAATTTATTTTTTTCGTATTATGACTAATATATTGATAATTTCAACCAACTTTTTGAAGTGAATAATACTTTTCCTCGAGTTCTAGGTAGTAACATAGCTATTTCATGCTTTCATTGCGTGCAGTCGAAAATTATTTGAAAAAACTAATTTTCCTAGTGAATTTTGTCAATTTCGAGTAGGTTTTGAAACAAAAATTATCAATTAAAAATTCAAAGGTTTCAAATATGTACTATTAAATTCCAATAGCCCTGTTCTAGGTAGTAACATCAATAATATGTTAAGAAACATGTTTGATCATAGCGAATAATGTCTTAAACAATCAGCATTTTAAAAGGGATAAGGCCTCTTAAGTAGGTATTTGTCACTTAGTGACGTTTGGTTGTCAACAAACGCATTGATCATGAATATCATAATCGAGCAAGCGAAGCGAGCGAGGCGTCTGTTTCAGTACGTCTATCACAACTTTGACGTGAGACTCTTTGTCGCGCGAGAAGTCTACCTGTCAATTTCCTTTCAATACCGTATGAG
Source organism: Apotomis turbidana (assembly GCA_905147355.2). NCBI lineage: Eukaryota > Metazoa > Arthropoda > Insecta > Lepidoptera > Tortricidae > Apotomis > Apotomis turbidana. Next base: position 14,706,782 of record LR990301.1, on the reverse strand, counting down.
CAAGACAGGAGATGCTGAATCGCGCGACAAGCGTAGTCGCGGCAAGATAATGCTGCTGTTTCGCCAAAAATTTCGTATGTTGAAATTCTTTATGAGTAAGTAGGTTAATTTTTTTTTTATCCAGCCTATAGGACTGTCCCACTGCTGGGCAAAGGCCCTTTGATTTCCACAGGTCCTTGTCTGACGCCGCCTCCGGCCAGTTGCTGAGGAATGCGTCTATGTCATCCCGCCATCTCCGTCTGGGCCGGCCACGTCTACGTCGCCCGTTTTGGGGCACGCACTTGGTGGCTATGCTGGCCCACCTTTCCGGGTTCATACGGCAGACGTGAGTTCAATAAAATAAAGAATTTATATATTTTATTTATTTATGACGCGTTTGACTCGGTTGGTAGACACCTGCCTACTGAGTCGGCGGTCCCGGGTTCGAATCCCGGCCGGGGAAAATATTTGTGCAAATATTTGTTCTTGGTTCATGGATGTTATCTATATATGTATTTATATATTATGTATATCGTCGTCTAGTACCCATTAGTACAAGCTTTGCTTAGTTTGGGACTAGGTCGATTGGTGTATGATTGTCCCTTAATATTTATTTATTTATTTATAGACAGTTCAGCTTTTCCATATGGGGATTGAAAACGTAACTAATTACACAGCCATTTTGAACTCACGTCGTCTGCCGCTCTCAGAGCCACTACATCACACTAAAAATACGAGTATAATGGCAAAAGTTTGTGAGTGTGTTTATGTGTATGTTTGTTACTTCTTCACGCTCGAACGGTTGGACCAATTTTGATACATTTTGGTATGAAGGTAGCTGACACTCTGGATTAACACATAGACTACTCTTTATTCCGAAAAAAATTAGTGTTTCCGTGGGTTGAGCGGGTAACACCGCGTGGCGGAGCTAGTGTATACATTTATGAATTAACTCATTTCATTTAACCTTTCAGCGATAAGTCAGAGCGGTCAACCGTACCGTCCAAATAAATAAATATTATGGGACAATCATACACAAATCAATCTAGTCCCAAACTAAGCAAAGCTTGTACTATGGGTACCTACTAGACGACGATATGTATACATATTATACAGGTACATAGGTATATAGATAACATCCATGACCCAAGAACAAATATTCGAGTTCATCACACAAATATTTGCCCCGGCCGGGATTCGAACCCGGGACCGCCGGCTCAGTAGGCAGGTGTCTGCAAACTGCGCCAACCGTGTCGTCCTAAATCTGCTTTATATTAAGCAAATATCCAATGTGTGTTTAACTTTTCAATCCGCAAAGCTAATTTAATAACCAAAGCTATGTAACTAACCGGCAATTAATTTCAATAGATAACCCGAAACTTTCACTAGGTATTTAACCAAACTTTACTCATATTATAACTCCGCAACTAATAATTAATTAATTAAAGTTTAGAGTACACACGTGACTCGTATAAAAATAGATATATTTTCAATTATCACAAACTAGCAACTATGATTTTTTTTTTTTTTTTTTGGTTTTTGTTTGAGTCTGCGGGTCCTTGGGGGCAGCAACTATGATACGTGACTCTTTCTCGCGCGAGAAATATTACCTATCTCTTTCTTCGTTGTACTGTGAGAGAGTGACGGGCGATGCTATGTCGCGAAGCGCACAGTTGTGCTAGTAGTAGAGTTGCTAAGCCGCGAAATTGTGCGCATCGGGTTACAATCATGAAATTTCTACCACACATAGAGCGTTCCACGGTGATTATTTTCAGATGTGGAGGGAAGTCAGATTCGTCCCCTGTGTGGTGGGAGAGCGGGGTGAAGAGGACCAAGTACTGCTCTTTTTCTTTTTTTTATTACTGATCAGTTAAAGCTATTAGGGCTTGCGCGACATCCTTTTCGTGTAAAATAGATATCAGCTATTAATTTTTCATGTTATCTAAGAATAGTTTCATATAAAAATTTGGGTTTATTGCCGAAAAGGTAAAAATCACAACAAGTTTTTTTTATTCAGAACGATAAATTAGTTATCTATCGTGAATATTTACAATTTAAAAAAATATTGGTAAACAGCAAATTTCATCTTGTTTTTAAAAATGTATAAATATTGGGCACGTCTGATACAAAAAGTACCTTGAAAAAAATGTTGATGGTAAGCTTAGCCTGCGTGTTCTAGTACATTTTGCTAAGTCGCGAAATTGTGTAAGTCGGGATACAACCACGAAATTTCTACCACAGATAGAGTATTCTGCGGTGATTATTTTCAGATGTGGAAAGAAGTCAGATTCGTCCCCTGTGCGGCGGGAAAGTGGGGTGAATGGGACAAAGGAGTCCTCTTTTTCTTTTTATATTACTGATCAGGTAACGCTAGTAGGACTTTTGTCGTGTCGTTTTCGTGTAAAACAGATATCAGAAATTCATTTTTCATGTTATTTATTCATAGTACCCATATAAAAATATGGTTGTATTTCCGAAATTGTAAAAATCACAACATGTTTTTTTTATTCAGGGAGATAAATTAATTATAGTTCCTGAATATTTTCAACTAAGAAAAATATTACAAAATAGCAAATTTAATCTAGTTTGTAAAAATATATAAATATTGGGCACTCTTCATACAAACAGTAACTTAAATAAATTGTTGATGTTGAGATTAGCCCGTGTGCTCGTGATACATTAGCAAAAAATATTTTGTTTTAATTACATTAATTTGTTTTTTAGAACGTTTATAGTAAATATTATATGTAAAAGCATGTTAACAATCATTATTTAATGTATTTAATGAAGCGAAATAGGATGCGTTCGGAGATTTACGTTGGTTACGCCGACGTAAAGATATATTTTAAGCTACTGTTTGTATGGGAAGTGCCCAACATGCATATATTTTTAGAAACCAGATTAAATGAACTTTTTGAAATAATAATAATAATTTGAAAATGTTCACGAAATTGAACTAATTTACCTCACTGAATAGAAAAACTTGTTGTGATTTTTACCTTTTCGGCCATTACACCCATATTTTTATATAGAACTATACAAAAATAACATAAAAAATGAATTTCTGATATTTGTTTTACACGGAAACGATACCAAACACGTCCTGGTAGACTTAACTGACAAGCAATAAAGAAAGAAAAGAGGGATACTTGGCCGTATTCACTCCGCTCTCCCGCCTGACAGGGGACGAATCTGACTTCCCTCCACATCTGAAAATAATCACCGTGGAACACTCTATCTGTGGTAGAAATTTCATGCTTGTAACCCGATGCGCACAATTATGTTAGAAAACAGCGGACTAACAACTCTACTATAGACGGGCAATGCAGATATAATAAAGTCAACAATGGTATTCTATTGGACAAGTTCGCTTTTTTTTTTACTTGAACTGTATCAGGGCTCGCACTCGCACGGGAGTATAACCCGCTGATGGGATTATCTCCGCGCCACAAGGGTAATTTGGGTTGGGGTGACGCGGGCGCACTGGGCGAATGGACTGTGTCGTGAATAGACTGGAACGGGTCAGCTTGACTTAGAGCGGGAGGAGAGGGGAGAGAGAGACGGGCTATGATGCAGAGAAAACCGGCCAAGAGCATGTCAGGCCACGCTCTTGTAGGGTTCCGTAGTTGCCCATCCTTCACAATAGACGGGTTTAAAACCGCGGTTTTAAGTCCGAGGTTTAAATTACGAAAAACATTTCAAGCTCTATAAAAAAGGTCGTAAACGCCAAAGTAATTACGGCACTTACGTCATTTTAAAGAAAATTATGAAATCTTGCTATAACTCAAAAACGGCTTGACCGAATTTATTCAATATAGTTTTCATTGAAAGTACTTATAAGGTCTCATTTTCGTGAATTTTTCCATAGTTTTTTGACCCGTGGTTGAAAAGTTAGAGGGGGGGGACACTATTTTTTTTATTTTCGGAGCGAATATTTGAAAACCTGCTGACTTTATCAAAAAATAATATTTGGAGACCCCTATTATTTTTAAAAGACCTATTCAATGACATCCCACACACTAGTGTCGGAACAAAAAAATATATTTACCCCCACTTTAGGTGTTCGGGTGGTACCCGACACTAAGTTTTTTTTTTAGTTTTTATTTTACCGTTTTGTCGGCGTGATGCATACACATACTCATACCAAATTTCAGCTTTCTAGTACTAATGATCACGGAGCTAAGCCGCGGACGGACGGACAGACGGACAGACAGACATGGCTAAACTATAAGGGTTCCTAGTTGACTACGGAACCCTAAAAACGCGAACAAAGGACCGCGCCGGCGGGGCTTACGCTGAGAAGTTCACATTTAGACTGCCTGTTGACTAGAGCGGAGCAAAATAGGCCAATCACATCCCTTAGATAGGTATAAAAGCGCATTCTTTTAGGCTTCACAAAAGCGCAGCCTGATTGGCGTATTTTCTCCGCCCACTTCAGTTGACGGGCAGCCTTATGTTCTCTCAACAAGCTACCTACTGTAAAAAAGACTGAGACAAAAATATAAAATTCGACTTTTCTTTTAAGTCTGTCCGAAATATCATAAAAATATGTCTACATAAGCATTAGTATTCTTATGGTCTGTGATAAGCATAGACGATGCCGCAAGCCGCGCATACTAGTACACCAGCTCTGCCAACCATTTTTGTTTGGCGCGTGTTCCTGAGCACATCACAGCGCGCGGTGTAAAATATAGGCGGCTTTTGCAACGATCAAAACAGAGAACATCCTAAATATACGGAGATGCATGACTTTGCGCGACTGTGCGTGTGTCTCGCGCACTCTTACGGCCATCGCACTCGGATCTCTCGCTCAACCGCTCGCCGCGCTGCTAGTCGCCCAAAGTCGTGGCATCGAGTCTTTTATTGTGTGCCTTCGTTTAGAAGTTGCGTGGCTCCCGGCTGCCATACAATTTTGATTACATTATAATTTTATCTGATATTACGTTTAATATGGAAGTTAATTTGATTAGGTTAAAACACGAAGCTTATAACATGGAAGATTGTTAGCGGCATGTAATTATCGATTAAATGTTAATCCTGTTTTGAAATAATGAGGCTTTGGATTGCCTCGCGTAATTGCTATAAATAGGGAGAAATTGGAGGTGGATACCTAAGTATCAAAAATGTAAATGATAGTAATTTACATGAACAAATAGGTACCTACCTACTTTTTATCCCGCTTTTATTAGCCTCACTTGTATAGCCCCACAAGTTGTTTTTGTCCCACGCCATTTTAATGGTACTAATAGTTTTACTGGCAAGTGCAATTGACGTTGAAATTCATCGAATTTCACTGAAATAAACAAAGAGAAGACATTGCTAAATATTCTACTAATTTGAAATAACTTTCGCAAAATAATGCCAAAATTCACAGCAATGCAAGAAAAGTTATTTCCTAAATACGGTTCTACATTTATTTCAGAAAATGAATGATGGATTGGGTAGTACTGTGTCCCGATTAACAATATTTTGAAATTAGTAGGAAGTTGATATACTGCTACTGACATAACGCATACATACCTATGTGGGACTGGTACCTGGTTGAGTAGGAGCTGACTTGTAGACGATTATTGCTAGTTCGGATATGGATATACGCTGGATATACATAATGAATTATGGAATGTCGTGTTACATTTGACGTTTATCGGAGAGTGACAGACGATAGAATAATTTCCTGGGAGAAGATACAGTGGAAACTGGATAAGTGGAATCGCAAGGGACCGGCTGTTTAGTTCCATTTATCCAGTTTTCCGCTTAACCAGGTTCAAATAAAACGTTTTCTCACTTACAGAGGCTCTCGCTAACAGAGGTTGTGGATGCTAGTAATGTCGCTTATAGAGGTCACGTATAAATATATGGTCAATAAAAGATCAAGACTTAAATAATCCTCTTTTATTAAATATGTTTGTAGTGGTGTTGGTGTCCACTGCACTACTCTCTCTGCACATTTTTTTAAAAACCAAATCTTTACGTTTTTATAATCCTTCTAACCATCCATTACCTACTCTTAGAAAAATTATGAATATTAGCCTTTTTGCAAATTATTCAGCTTTTTCTTTTATCATTGGGCCATTAACTGGTACATTTTTTTCTCATACAAAATACGTAGTTAAAACACGAACCATAATGTAAACGAAACAAACGAGCCGTACGATCTATTTATAAACTAGGAGCTCGTGCATCGCTAAGAGAAAAATTCAAGGAAGCCAACATTCTCACCGTAGCGTCTCAATATATCCTTGAGAATATAATGTACTTATGTCCGGAAAAATCTACATGCATTCAAGCTCAACAGTGACATTCACCAGTATAATACAAGAAGGAAGAACAAGCTTGTTATGCCTGCTCATCGTCTCCGTAAAGTTAGCTCTTCGTTCGTGGGGAACTGTGTACGTTTCTATAACAAAATACCTACCGAGGTAGTGAGTTTACCTTCCAGCAAATTCAAGTCTCACATAAAACGTCACCTAAGAAACAAGGCGTATTATACTATAAATGACTTTTTAGATGATAGGGATGTCTTTAAGCCAGTGGTTTAGTCATGTGAATGTAAAGTAAGCATTTTTTTAATCGGTAAAATTTGTTTATTTGTAATGTAACATGAGAGCACATTATGTTGTTTCTCACCGGGCATTAGCTTTAGTGATGAATGCCCGGCAGTGTGAGCATGTCATGCTCGCTTAAAGGTCTTTGCCCACGGTGGCGTCGTTGATCGGGTCGCAACCTTCCCTATAATATGGTTGAGGGAGGCGATGGCTGAGATATGCGTCATGCTCGTGAACGGGTGCCGTTTGTGGGGCCCGGTCTGTTCACACTAGCAAGGGCCAAATTAGTTGTGTAGTAACTGCTTACCAGCGTTTAGTGAATTGACGTGAGAGACTTCATCCTGTACTCGATTGAAGTTATTATTTTTATTTTTTTTTACTTAGACTGTATACATCTCTAATAAACTTAGTGTACTGAATAATGACGCTCAGAGACCTTATACATCTCTGCGGCATGAAATTTAACTATAATCATATTATTATTATCATTATTTATTTTTTCTTCTTTTTTGTATATTGTGACGCCTAGAGACCTTATACATCTCTAAGAAATTTAGATTTAATAATTATTGTCTATCGTAAATTATTCACATTGACGCCGAGAGACCTTATACATCTCTGTGGAATTAAATTAATTAAGTAATTATATTTTATTGCATGTTGTGACACCTAGAGACTTTTTACATCTCTGGGTACATTTAATATTTTAAATTGATCGTTTTAATTTTATTTTAATATTCCTACCTAACATTGATTTGTAGTATCTATATATCTCCTATACGTGTACGCATGTAACAATTAGTTATAATTATAACACTATTGTAATGTAATTGTTCTAAGTATTATTTACGAAAAAATGACTTACTGTTGAGTTTCTTTCGGCTTTCTTCTCAACAGCGGTCTCCTCTTGCGAAATGCCGGTAGATTTACAATCTGACTTGTAAAAGTGCCCTTGTGGCCTACTTACTGAATAAATTATTTCATTTCATTTCATTTCATTTCAAACTACCCTCCTTGTGACGGTTTATCAAAAATACAAATTTTATAACGCGGAGCTATTCCACTCATAGAGGTTTCGGAGATGTCTGCTTCCAGTTACAGAGGTAAAAATAAGAAATTTTCGAAAAAATGGATTCCGCTTATAGTGTTCCCAAAATTCCACTTATAGAGGTAATTCGTTGCCAAGGGACTGGAACCGAGAACTTGGGTCCACTTAAAGAGGTTTTCCACTAACCCAGGTTCCACTGATCCAGTTTCCACTGTATATGTTTTATATAGAAAACCTGTAGTTACCGACATATTAAAGATTGTGTAAATTTGTTATAAAGACGTTAAGAAACGCCGAATTAATTATAAGATGTATGATGGCTTATAAAATAAATAAGATAAAAAAAGACGTTAAGAAGAACATCTAGTGCGTTTTCCCTGCCCCGTCCCCACATATATATAAATAAATAAATAAAATAAATAAATATCGGACAACCTCACAGAAATCGATCAAGTAGTCCCAAATTAAGCTCAAGAAGGCCTGTGTTATGGGTACTAGACGACGATATACGACGACGTACTTATATAGATAAATATATACTTAAATATATAGAACAACCATGACCCAAGCACAAGTATTCAAGTTCATCACACAAATATTTGCCCTGGCCGGGATTCGAACCCGGGACCGCCGGCTCAGTAGGCAGGTGACTACAAACCGAGCCAAACGCGTCGTCGTATATGACGAATGAAATGTTATTGCCATGCGATAACCACTGGATAATACCTGATAACCACCACATGCAAAATCCGATGCATCGCATATTAAATTTAACGTAACATTGCATTTAACGTAGGTATATGAAAATGAACGCTTCCCGAAATTCAATTTTGCTCGTGATACGAATACTTCTAATTTGAGTCTTTTCTCACCTCGATTAGAGTTTATATTCCTTATAAATTTTAATTGTTGATCGTTTTGCGTCTTCTCTGAAGCAAAATGAGTCTGCACTTGAACGTGAAATTTATGTGAAAGTTTCACAGTGAGCATTTGGAAGACACTCCATTTCTTAATTAAATAAATCTGGATTTAACCTAGTCAAAGTCTATAATGGAACTTATCTAGCTGAAATGTCATCACTTGCATTTATAGTGATTATAGCAGAAATTGATTTTGGAAATAAGTAAGCTACATCAGTCCCAGCTTGCCCTGTTTCACGCTATACTGTTTTGTGATTACACTACTTTTTAATTTTTTTATTGCACACTAACAACAAAAATAATACAATATAATATTGTCATTTTAACTCAAAGGAGTTAGACTTAAGAGGATATTATCACTGCTCCTTTTTTCAGACTTATACGTTAAGTTTGCATCCGGCAACTATGGTGTCGGATACAAATGAGGTCTAACTATACGTAACCGGGTTATTATGGGTAATTGTATGGAAACTGGTCATTACCTGTGGTATTTCGTATGAAAGAAATAAATGTGCATCATTTGACGTACCTGTACAGCATCCTCTCCTGCCGGTCAGCTTCCACATAAATCCTATAGTACATAAACAACATAATCACTCCCGGGATCCAAAAACTGACACTGCTCGAGATCACGGCGTACACTTTGTTCACAGTGAAACTGCACACTTTCGGGTGTCTTTTCCTAAAGTCTAGATGGTCGTCCGTCGTGTACCATCCCATGAAGATCGGTAAGAAGGACACTAGCGCTGGGCTGCACCAGACAACGGCTAGCATGATCCCAAGCTTCCCTGTCGTCATTATCAAGGGATAGTCCAAAGGCTGGACGATCGCGTAGTATCTATCGACGCTTATGCAGCATAGATGGAGGATCGAGGCTGATGAGAAGTAGACATCCAAAGAATTCCAGACATCGCACATGAAGTAGCCAAACAGCCATTCTCCGTTAGTGATTTCCACACTAAAGTTGAAGCACATTGCCCAGATAGCAACGAGCATGTCAGCTAAAGCTAAAGAGACGACGAAATAGTTGGTGATCACGCGGAGTTTTCTATGTCTCATGACTGAAACGATGACCAGTAGATTCCCAAATATGGCGGCCAGGATTATAAAGAGCATGATCACGCATTTGATGATGATAATAGCGACGATCACAGGGTCATCGTGGAACTGATTCGCGTAGACTAGATCGTTGGTCGTCTCGTTCAGCTCTAAGGTCTTGTTGACGTACGAGTCCGTGAGATACATTGAGGTGGAGAGGTCTCTAAAATCTAATGTGCGGTTGTCGAAGGTGTCGATGTTGAATAGTAGATCCAGTTTCATGGTTCACATTTTTGTGGGACGCCTATGTGAGATTTATTTCCTTGGTTAGGACGGCGGGACGGTGGCGGCGCACAGTCCAAGACAACATGGCGGAATCTGGAACAATAGAAAAAATCTTTACAAAACTGTAGGTAAGTACTCAATTCAAACTTTTGTTTATCCACTCCGCTACCTAAAGTTTGTCTGGAAGTGATCGCTATTTAGCGATAAGACTACCTGTTGTTAAACTGTTTATTTTTTACTGTATTTCTCTCATGTTTTGTATCTGTGTATTTGTGTTGTGCAATAAAGTGGATTTGTGTTGTATTTTTACTGTACCAAAATCCATCATAGACATTTAGTATTTAGTATTTATTCACTTGTAAAGCCATGTACATTTACATGAGCGAACACTAAAAATGTGAGTGAGTTCTAGTTATGGAGTTACGGGCAGTTTCGTGAAATATGGCAAAACCTACCGAAAATCGGCTTTCTATAAAAACTGATGGAACATACTGTAATAAACCTATGATTTTGATGTCGACGCATTAGTGTCCAATTTAAGCACATTTAAAAAATAACTATAGCACCTAGAGATATAATTCTTTCACCAAAAGATAGATTATGTTCTGTACCTAGTATAAGAAACTACTCATAACTCCATATCGACAAAGTGGGACCTTTTCCCTAAAACAGTCACAAATATGTTTTGTCAGAAACACATAACATATATTATATCTACATATACTTATAGAACTAACTAAGTATTTTTATTTTCCACACAATTTCTACCGCATTTTATACTAAACGCCTCATGAAAATATAAAAGTTTTACTGCAGATGACGTAGCGAGCATGCTTAGAGCAATTGCTATTTCGTTATTAACCGCAGCAAAAGTGGTAGTTATTTTATAAATGAAATATTTATAAATAAATAAAGCATTGTTTGCAAAAGTAACATTTTATCACGCGGCGTTAAATTCTTAAGATACGTTTATTTAGCTCAAAGATAAATCTATTATTCCGGTTATTTTTTATCGTATGCAGCAAAAATCAGAATTTACTCAGCTTAGGCTAGTTCATAGCAGCTTGTTTAGGTAGGTATTTGTCAATTCTTGCTTTGATATAATTTATTTTTAGGATTACGGAATACTAAAAAAATATTTTTGAGGATGACTTCAAATTCAATTCTTGAGGCAAATGTTTACAATGAAGCGAAATTTTTCGCTTCATTGTATTCATTTGGTTTACGTTAGCAGACGTTACTGCTTTAATAAAAAAATTAGTTTCTGTCAAAAATGACATTTTAGTGGCAAGCTTTTATAGCCGACTGTACTTTTCTTTGGGAGACGATTCTAAAGAGCCCAAGCTCGGTAGGATTGCTTTTTCTATTATAGAGTTCCTATGGCCACCTTCCGGCTCCATCATCAGATCAGCTTCATGGTACCATATTATTGTATTGTCATCAAAGTTAAGTAAGTATGCAAAATTTCAGCTCAATCGGTTGACGATATCTGCTTCAAAATTGAGTTGCAAGATTTCACCCGAACAAACATACTTTAAACATACCATGCAAGCTAAATAAATAAAAACTTGCGATTTTCTGTTAACTTAGAATCAGGAAATTAGCAAAAAGTAGGAACAAACAAATAACGGGAAACACCTGATAACTCCTCATTTAATTAATAATCGATATTGGTTCTACATAGTAAGCATGGTATAAGAAAGGAAGGTAACGCACTCCGGAATGACAGACGAGACTTTTTACGTCATCACGGCTATGATTGGTCGGTTGGTTCTGTCAATCCGTTTCTGTGTTGCCAGTGGTGTATCATAATAAATAATAAATAAATAAATATCGGACAACCTCACACAAATCGATCTAGTCCCAAATTAAGCTCAAGAAGGCTTGTGTTATGGGTACTAGACTACGATATACGATACTTATATATATATAGATAATTATATACTTAAATACATAGAACAACCATGACCCAAGCACAAATATTCGAGTTCATCACACAAATATAATTGCTCCAGCCGGGATTCGAACCCGGGACCGCCGGCTCAGTAGGCAGGTGTCTACAAACCGAGCCAAACGCGTTGTCAAAATCATAATACTCCCCGATTCCCTTGTTACCTGTGTGAATCTCATAAAATCGTGAGTGTTTTAAATCAATTGTTACAATAAAATATAGTCAAAGAACATGACAATCGTAATGTATAACTGCATTATTATTGTTTTTAGTACGACTGGCGGCAAACTACTTTTTTTTCCTCATAATTACTGTTTTACCATAAAGTGGCAACAATTCAGTAACGTAGAAACTCTCACTAGCTAGTAGGAAATCTCGTTACGCACTAATTAAAATTACTAAAGTTATTAACTAGCTAGTAACATAAATACTCGTGTTAGTACGAACCCCCGAAAATGATATAATGTTGAACGAGGGCCCTAGTATTTATCAACCTCTGGCAAATATGTATAAGGGGCTTATTGGTAAATAATTATATAAAGGAAGGAATATTAATTACTTCTTCAGACCGATGAAGTTCTAAACGGAATATTAATTTCACAACTTTTTCGTTAGTCCAATATTTGATCCAAATTTTAAAGTTAAGTATCACAATTTCAGTAAAACTTCTTAAAACAGTAAAAAACGTTTATCTCAGTTGAGATTTGGAATTACTGTGTGAAAGGATTAGGTAAAATGTTTTATACAGATAACGTATTTGAACAAAGTATAGATTAAAATTGTTTGTACACGGGTTGGTCTGTGGGGATTGGAGAAACCCAAACAACCATACATACGTAATCTAGGGCTGCCATCTCTAAATTCTCCGAACCCGGACAGACATAAAAAAACCCGGACATTTGTCGTAAATCGCATTTTTTCCCCGGACTTGTCCGAAAATTATATTATTAAAAAACCATCGCTTTATTTTTCATTGACATAAAATGTTGTTTTCCCCGGACACTTTTTGTTAAACCCCCCGGACGAACCCCGGACGGCCTCCAAACTAGGAAAAAGAAAAAGTAGAAACCTAGTTAGCGCTTGAAAGTGAAGCCAGTTTTTAGGGTTCCGTACCCAAAGGGTATTAAAAACGGGACCCTATTACTGAGACTTCGCTGTCCGTCCGTCCGTCCGTCTGTCACCAGGCTGTATCTTAAGAACGGTGATAGCTAGACAGTTGAAATTTTCACAAATGATGTATTTCTGTTGCCGCTATAACAACAAACACTAAAAATTAAATAAAATAAATATTTAAGGGGGGCTCCCATACAACAAACTTACAGATTATGGTACGGAACCCTTCGTGCACGAGTCCCACTCGCACTTGGTGTATTTTTGTTAGACACGGGCTAACGGAGGTACCACGACTTTGAGCGGTTGAGCGAGAAATCCGAGAGCAGCGCGCAGCGGCCATACGAGTGAGCGAGACACGTACCGCACACCGCTGCCGCTGTCGCGCAGTCGTGGTATCACAGTATCGTCCGTTGGCGTATCTGTCACAATGTCAATGTCACAAGACATGTCAGGCTTCATCTCTCGCAGATCACTTGTATGAAGACTCGTTTTAGGAGTATTTATTCTAAGGTGATATAATCATTGTCGTCTTATCTTTACGATGCCACACTGTTTATTTTGATAATCAGGCAATATAAAACGTGCGCACGACGTAGTTCCGTCTCACTCTAACGTATACCTGCGTCCTGTAGGTTTGCCGTTGGTTGCCAAGCATGTGGACGCGACATTAAACAACTGAAGATGATTAAGCCAAGTGGTTTTCTGTTAACAGATCGAGGTTTTATGAAATCATCGGACCTTTATCCAGCAGCCGCGTTAATAGCTTATACAGCGCGCACCACTGCACCAGCTCCACCTTCCGCTTCTTTTCCCACAAAATTAGCACGCGTTCGCCAGTCGTAGCGTACATACTCGTCTGTCGCTCATGTTACCATGGGAATGGGAATTACCAACTACCAACTGCATCGCATTTTACACAAAGAACAAATAAAACACAGATCTGGGCGTGTGGTGGTGAGTGGGCGAAATCGACCGCTCCTCCGCTCCGCTTGAGTGGTGACTGGTGACGCACCGCTGTTATTCTGTAGCACCAAAAAAATTACAATGAGTCACTCAAACTTGGCCTATTTTGTACGCTCGTGTTTTTGTGAGATTATCTTTCCAGTATCGTCTGTTTCCCCGTGTTGATGAAACAATAATAAAGGTAACAAGATAACGGCAATGACACTTCAGACTAAAGATATATGATTTATCTATAATTCATATATTAATGGAAAAACCGGTCAAGTGCGAGTGGTCACGCACTGAGGCTTCTTGGGCGAATCAACTTTTTGACCGACACAAACCTGCCCACAATTTTTTAACTTCATTGTAAAATATGTAATGCGGCAAAACTTTTTGCAGCACTGGCCGGTTACAAAACAATTTAAAAATCCATTTAAAAACATAGGTGTTCGACGCTCGTCTTTTGTCTTTTTTCTCAGACACGCTCGGACTTGCTTATTGAACAAACTTGTGTTTTCGTGGCAGTCTTATATTTAATTATTTAATTTAAAATAACGGCTCATCTATGTACATTTATGGCTTGCGTTAAAATTAAAACGTAGAACGTCCCAATTTTCAAACCTAATTAACAGAATAGGTATATGTATCTCTTCTTGTATATTCGATTTCTTGGCAAGTAGGTACAGAGATTCTGATAAACTGGCCGAAGGCAGTAAAATATTGTCGGTTCGGTCATAAAATTGATTTTGATTTTGATTTCCTATTTCATGCATATATTTAACAAATATTAATTATTCTGTTTTCGGCCATTCATTAGAAGAATATTTTTAAAGTCTATTTCAGTACAAGAGAGTAAAGACTGTAATTTATCTCACCGTTCCCTTTCAGTTTCACGCTGTAAAGTAGGTACCTATCTCATAATAGCTTGCGGAGAGAATAAAGTGGTGCTAATAATCATTCCGTAACGTAATGGGTCGTTTTGCTCCCTTGTCAAACATTAGGTAGGTACATTACATACCCACATTGTCAAATCATTATGAACATACATGTTGTCCCTGTATACCTCTGAGCTTGTGTGAATAACAACTAGCGTATAGGGTAAATATTATTATTTTGATTCCCAGGCGCAATGTGTTTTCTTCGTATTTATAACAATTAATTAAGAAAAATACAATATTGAAAAAAAAAAATATATTTTTTTTCACCTATATTTTTTTTTGAAATATACAATTTTGTATAGGTATCTATCCGGAATTCTAGGATATATTTTTATCAAACTAGCACGAGTGAAAAACTACCTTAATTTTAGTAATAAACGGTCCTTTTTAATTTATGCCTAAATGACATAACTGATAGAGTTTCAACACCACTCTTTTTAAATAACATATGTTGTAATTATAAAAACGGTTTAAACTCACGTAAAAATTGTCAGGAACGGCCCGACATGTTTCGAACTCGTATGGAGCTCTTCATGAGGGACTGTCCGCGCTGCTCCGCGACTCGCGGCCCACTGATGTTGAAGTGTAGATAGTACTGAGATTTCCATTCACACTAGATCTAAACATCGATATCAATCCATCTCATCTAATTAAGAGGCCTTATTCCTCTTAAAATTCTGATTGTTTTAGACATTTTTCTCTATGATCAAACATGTTTCTTAACATATTATTGATGTTACTGCCTAGAACAGGGCTACTGGGATTTATTGGTATATATTTGAAACCTACAGTTTGAATTTTTCATTGATTATTTTTGTTTCAAAAACTACTCGAAATGGAAAAAATTCACGCGGAAAATTCGTTTTTCCAACTTATTTTCGACTGCAATAGCTATGTTACTACCTAGAACTGGTGAAAAGTAGGTATTATTCACTTCAAAAATATCATAATATGAAAAAAAAAAACAAATGGCATTCCATGGAGGCCTCTTTATCAGAGACATTTAACCGAATGTTTTAAATTTCTCACTGCACCTTGGTTCCTATACGAATTATTATTTGAAAGGCATTTAAATAAATTAAAATAAATAAATATCGGATAACCTCACACAAATCGATCTAGTCCCAAATTAAGTTCAAGAAGGCTTTTGTTATGGGAACTAGACGACGATATAGATACTTATATAGAACTAAAATACATAGAACAACCATGACCCAAGCACAAATATTCGAGTTCATCACACAAATATTTACCCTGGCCGGGATTCGAACCCGGGACCGCCGGCTCAGTAGGCAGGTGTCTAGAAACTGAGCCAACCGCGTCGTCAATTTGATCTTGTTTTAACTAAATAAAGGAAAATTATACAGGGAAAATGCTGTAATTCTCCACTACCGTACATAAATGTAAATGTTCGTTTATTTATTGAATTCAGTAGCCATGTTGACAGTTATACTCGTACTTTGCAGAAATAATCCTATTATAGCAAAACCTCAAATGAAAACAATTTCATCATAAACAGCGAACATTTTAAGGAACAATTCTCAGACAATAATGAAATTTGTCATCAGATCTGGAGTCCCTTTTAATGATCTTGCCAAATTGTTTTACATATCTACCGCCATTTTGTACTCGAAGGAATTGAATATTTTCTGTTTATTAAGAGGGCAGGAAATTGCTGGGATATCTTCACTTGGTCTGATTAAGGGTTTCACAGCTTATTGGTTATTTTGAATGAAGAAGACTTATTAATAACTAGAGGACTGAGGAGACAAATGGAAATTGTTCATCAGACAACAACCTTGCTTACTAGAAAGTGAACGCAACTTCGTTGCTCTTAAAACCGATGGCCGTTGGGCCAGAAAGGTTTTTCAGTGGCAACTGCGGACCGGGAGACGCAGCGTAGGGCCACCAACAAGGTGGACCGACAAGCTGGTTAGGATCGCGGGCAGAAATTGGATGACGGCGGCGCAAGACCGATCTTGTGGAGAACTTTGGGGGATGTCCAGCAGTGGACGTCTATCAGCTGATATGATGAAAATAAGACACGCTTGAGGCCATCCCTATAGGTAAAGGGATTAATGATGTTAATTATCCAAATCGGTTTTCGAATGTTTGGATGGCAAGGAACGTCTCTTTATAAATAGGCGTTCCTTGCTATCCGAATATTTTTCTAATTGACCGACTGACAAAGAAAACTGATGCTCAATTCGGGTACGTAATATTTTATATAATTTCGGAAAAACTTGCACACACTTGATATACAATAAATTGACATACAGTTATTTCAATATAAATGTAACGTTCGATATAACGGTTTTAAGTTATAATTCGTTTTAAGTTTAGTAAAAGTGGTAAAGTAGTTTTAGTAATTATTAATTGGTATTCTCTTATAATGGTAAATAACGGAAGCAAGCCGACGAAGCTATTTCCGCTCTGAAGGACACATGGTACCGAACGAACCTAACCTGGCAATCAAGTGGCAATTTTAAGGGTTTTTTTACTATTTATTTAAATAATAAATAAATAGTAAAAAAACCCTTACCCCCCCCACCTAACCCTAACCCCCATTCAAATGTCAAGAACATGTCAGGTAAGATGTCCCACAAAACTGTATTCACAGTTTGACCGTGGGATCCGTCAGTCTATTTATACTATAGTAGTACTCAATTAATAAAATCTAAATCTTAATTAATGATAATACAGGTAGGTGCTAGGCAAGTATCGATACAATTTAAAGTTAAAATAAGTTAAATACTGTATAGGTAGTGTTTTAGTAAAGCTTTTTTAAATTTATTTTTATTTGACTCTGTCATAATAGGCGCTGGTAAGGCGTTAACTCATTATTTATCATGTTACATTATAATATGTTATGGAAATTGTCTAAAACTACATTATATTATTCGTTACATTATATAAAGCAATGACATGATCATATATAAATCGACGTGCACGTCAATTCAAATGGAGTTCGTCAATATTATTGGGGACAGAGTAATATAAGACGATCAAAACGCTTAAATAATCATTATTTCCTTTAATTCACCTCCGTAACATCCCTAATCGGTACGTATAATGTTCATTGTGGTGGTTGTGTTAAACTTTGACCATGTTTCCCTAAGCCGATAGCTAATCCTATTGATCCGTATAATTTCACTTAACTCCGAACACCTGGCAATTAACAGTTTAGCTCGGGAATTGTTTGGATTCCACCAACTTGAGTTTCTTGGTTCTCTTCTCTCGCTCGTTTAGGATATTGCCGGCTCTGTTCAACACGCGCTGCAGGACTAAGCACATTCTTGTGCTTAATGCTGTCACTTTCCTTACAATACGATGTGAGCAGGACAGATGATGCTGAGTCGCGCGACAAATTAAGTCGCGGCAAGATATGCTAGCGCAACTGCACCTCTAACATAACTGTCATAAACTCATGACTATGCGACTATTTCACGCGCGAGATAATTACCCGTCTCTTTCTATGCAGTAATGTGAGAGAGTGACGGGTAGCGCTATGACACGCCACAGAGTCGTAAACCATAGTTGTGCAAGACGGGCAGGTCACATCCCGTCGTTGTTCCCCGTTGTTGTCACAAGAGTGACAACAACGTGCGTCAGACAATAATATACTATCTACTTATATCCTAACAAGTGTCGGTCCTACACAGAGATAGTGGCGCTACAAACAGCTTTCATATAGCAATTAATGTGCATACGTCATATATTTCCATTATTAAACGTCAGTAGCGATTTGTCAAGGATTTGTCATCAAACAAATTCAAAACATTCTTGACCAGAATGCTGCTCAATCCTTCGTTCTTGCGAAATAAATACTGAATCCTATTGAAAAAAAAACTTGATATTCATCACTGTGGATAGTTTTGGCTTCATTATGCAAAAAAATACTTGGAATTTGCGGAATATTTAGTCCTGCCTCCTCTTTGTTTACATCAGTGACATTCACTGACTTTCAACGACAGTTACCGAAAAATTTATCATTGGCAGTGAAATAAATTAGTACCACTAAAAATTCGCAAAATGGCGTGGGTTGAAAATCACACTGTTTGGCTATAATTTCGCTATACCTAGAATCTAGATGCTATTACAAATGTAAACTGGCTTTACCAATATTAAAAGTATGACGCCTCGCTACTATTTAGTGTATATTTCAACTATTTACACGTCAGGTATTTTTAACGGTTACCTATCTGAAACACTAATTTTTGTTTCCCATCTGTAACGTTTCGCTGAGTTTTCATTTATCCGAAAGCCATTTTATTCCAAAACTGTTAATTTTACAGAATTATTATAAAACAAACCTAACCTAACCTAATGGGTTCTTTAAAACGATGTTTATAAAATCCTAAAAATATTACGGGTCTCAGGAAAAATAGATTTTCGGACAAACGCTACATTCCAGCCAAAAAGACTAGAAATTAAAAAGTGGCAATACTGTAGTGTCCTCCCTTTCTAATCAATATAAGAAAACGGGGACGACACTACAGTATTGCCACTTTTTAATTTCTACTCTTTTTGGTCGCACTGTACAGATGGGAAGCAATGTTTCGGAGTTTGAGATAGTACCATTTTTAACCTACTACGATAAATAAAAAAATAGGTTGGCGGTTTGTTCTCACCCATGGAAATGAATTTACAGACAAACTCTTATCGTAACAAAATCTTAGCTGATGAAATATGTACAGTCAACCAATTTCATTACTAGGCCATTTCGTACCTTGTCACAGTGAACGTCGGTATGAAAGCCGCTTGAAATCTCATAATTATCATTGTCATTGTGACAAGGTTCTATAGTGGCCTAGAAATCAAATTGGCTGACTGTACCTGTGTCTATCTTATCTTATTCAAAGCTACTTCTCTTTGCGACTTGATAAAATATAGGTGTTACAAAACATGGTAAAAAAATTGGGCAAGTGCGAGTCCGACTCGCGCATGAAGGGTTCCGTACCATAATCTATAACAAGTTTGTTGTATGAGAGCCCCCCTTAAATACATATTTTATTTTTAGTATTTGTTTTTATACCGGCAATAGAAATACATCATCTGTGAAAATTTCAACTGTCTAGCTATCACCGTTCTTGAGATACAGCCTGGTGACAGACGGACGGACGGACAACGGAGTCTCAGTAATAGGGTCCCGTTTTTACCCTTTGGGCATGGAACCCTAAAAAACGCGGGCGACTAGAACGCGTAAATGTAAATGGCGCGTAAAATTGCGCGGGAACGCGTGACATGCTCCGTAAACTGTGAACAGCGGTAACTTCACTGCCTCATAAGGATTAACGAAGGGTACTTAATACGTTATAATATCACACTAATATCAAAAAGGTGAAAGTTTATGAACCAGTTTTAATAAACTTTGGTATGGTGGTAGGCTGGTAGCTGACATCTTGGAATAACACATAAGAGTAGCCACTCTTTATCCCGAAAAAAATTAGTGTTCCCGTCGGGACGCAGCTAGTATTCAATAATTCTTTAAAACTCCCGTCACGGTTAAGCACCATCATCATCATCATCATCAGCCAAAAGACGTCCACTGCTGGACATAGGCCTCCCCCAGAGGACGCCACCATGACCGGTCCTGCGCCTCCTGCATCCAGCGGACTCCAGCGACCTTCACCAGGTCATCAGTCCACCTTGTGGGGGCCCTACCCACGCTGCGTCGTCCGGTGCGTGGTCGCCACTCAAGAACTCGTTGGCCCCAGTTAAGCACCATGTTAAGCACCATTAAAAGTAAATTAAATATTCTCGTGTGAATAGCTCTTTTGCTCTTAAATGAAGGCTAGCCTACTTTTACAGCCAAGGGCAGCCTCAATGAAACTCAAATACCAAAACGAAAGAACAGTACCCTTTTTTTAATAGAATTTTTTATCGATTCTGTTTTTATGTGGAAATACCACATTTTTACATTGCAGTGCATCACATTACATTTTTCTTTAATAATTTACCTTTGTGTCAATATTTATAAAAGTAAAAAATTTGCTATTTCCACATTCTATTAAAAAATGTTGTGAAAAGCGCCATCTCTCGCGGTCCTCGCACTTGTTGTAAAGCAATGGGGACTGGGGATCGTGCCTGTAAACGCACATCCTAGGGTATGGCTAATGCTCATAGGCATTTTAAACACATATGACGCAGAGGGCGCTCCAGTAGCGTATTAAGAATTATGGAATCAAAGATTTGGTGTGATTGACGTAACGATGTGATAGCTCAGTTGGTAGAGCAATACGCCGGAAACGTAGGGTCGCAGGTTCGAGTCCTGCTTACATTGCAGTGGATCACATTACATTTTTCTTTTTCATTACCTACCTTTGTCTCAATATTTAAAGCCTGACCAGAAATATATGAGGATTGTCAAGAGGGCGCTATTTATAAAATTTATATGGCAACAATTTTGCAACCAATCGCAACCCACTATAATGACATTAGTTTAAGTACCTGTCAGTTCCACTATGTATATCATTTCATGGAATGCACTCTTTTCCTGACTATTTTTCGTATAGTAGACACTTGTACACTTTATTTATAATCTTAAGTTCACGGCTATGAATGGTTTTCGGCATTTTCTTTGGATAATTTTAAATATTTGTCTTTTAAAGAAATCACCACGAACGACATTGACACTGTTGACAAACCTTCATAAAATCATTGCCAGTGTAAGAAATTAGTTCCAGTGAAATTCCGCAATATGGCGAATCCTCATATGTTTCTGGTCAGGCTTTATAACCGTGCCCTTACCATGAGTTAACGTGAACATACACGCGCCAGCGTAAACGATTTGTATGGAGAATAGTACAGCGGGGTAGCGGTTACTTTGTAGATCCACAATTCTCCAATACAAATAGTTTACGCAGTCGCTACCCAGCAGAGCTAGCATAGCTTGCCGCGACTTCGGTTGTCGTGCTACTCAGCGTCTCCTGTCATACTCTAATTCTAATTTTAAAATATGGCTTCAATCAGGTTAATGATGATTTCGCCAATTTCAAGTTTGCTCGTAGAGCATGCCGTTGTTCGGTGAGGTTTTGCTTTTTGTAAAGTGATAGCGATTTACAAAAAACCACGCGGACTATCGGGCCTTGACCCAGGAAGGGCTATGAACGCTTCAAGTTGAATTCTTCATTAGCTATTCACTCATACGTTAGATCACTGCACAATACGCTATCAATACTACACATTGAACAACTAAAATGAATAAATAATGAACAACTAAACTTAAACGCATGCGGCCATCTTGGGACACGAACCGGAAGCCCTCCTGTCATACTCGCACGGTATTAAAAGGAAAGTGACAGATAGTATTTGTCGCGTGACGAAGAGTCACGTGTTACAGTTATGCTAGACGTACACTGTCGTACAGGTATCCCACCAAAAACATTTCATGTAAAATTGACGGCCAAGACTCACATTCTCATAACGCTTTCGCTTTAAAAAAGTTATCAGATCCCAGGAAAAGCCAAGCCCCTAAGCCCCGACTTTACTAACCCCACCACCTTGGTTTAAAAAGTATGGCATCAACTGGCTTCAAGCCCCTAAACCCGGAGTTTACTAACCCTACACCTTTGTTTCAAAAGTATGGCTTGGCCGTTTCATAGAGTACCGTAAATAAGTCCAACGGACCGTCTGGCCCATATGGTATCAAGAAACTAAGTTTATGTCTTTGATAATATATACTTATAAACTTAATTCCTTACGATATGGGCCGGACAGTCAGCTAGACTTATTTACGGTAGTCTATGAAACGGCCAAGCCATACTTTTGAAACAAAGGTGTAGGGTTAGTAAACTCCGGGTTTAGGGGCTTGAAGCCAGTTGATGCCATACTTTTTAGACCAAGGTGGTGGGGTTAGTAAAGTCGGGGCTTAGGGGCTTGGCTTTTCCTGGGATCTGATAACTTTTTTACAGCGAAAGCGTTATGAGAATGTGAGTCTTGGCCGTCAATTTTACATGAAATGTTTTTGGTGGGATCTCATTTCTTTTTGTAAGGTGCTTTAGTTTTTTTAATTTTTTTGGGCTGTAGGGTTTCTTGAGCGACAACTGAAGTAAACAATTGTGTATTTAAGAAATACTTAATTCTAGCCCCATATATAATACACTTTTATCCCCTATTATGGGAAACCCATACAAACTTCCATCCCCTTATTTAAAGGGTGGGGGGTGATTTTTTAAAAGTCCTACATTATGTATTTGATTTATAACAATGAGTCCCTATAGGTTTCAATTTTCAGACCTCTAGTATCAAAATTTGCGGAAGTTTCATACAAACTTCCATCCCCTAGTTTAAGGGGTTGGGGGGTAAAAGTTCCAAGTTTTAGAATTATTTTGTTGTTTGTGTACTAATACTAGCTTACATACCAAATTTCAGCTTTCTAGGTCATCGGGAAGTACCCCAGAGGTTTTGATACGTCAGTGAGTGAGTGGCAAAATCGGCGTATTTTAGGTACCTATAAAACCTAAATTATAAAAGCTAGATCAATTAAATTTTGTACATTTTATATGTTTGCTAACTGAATCTTAACCTGAGAATTTGGGCGCTCTAGTGTTAACTGGGACGAAACTATGAGGGTTTGAATATGAGACGAAACGGTTCGAGAAAAGGTAGGTAGTGCCCCCTTCTTTTTTGTTCGTCTTGGCGGGGGCACTACCGTGCCCCCAGATATTTAAAATACGAAGTCGAAATGTAGATATGGAAGTAGTAATAATTGTGTATAAGAAATACTTACGTTTAGCCCGATATATACTACTTTTATCGCCCATTATGGAAAACCCATAAAAACTTTAATCCCCTTATTTAAAGGGTGGGGGGTGATTTTTTTTATATATCAATTTTCAGACCTCTAGTATCAAAATTTGCAGAAGTCTCATACAAACTTCCATCCCCTAGTTTAAGGGGTTGGGGGGTAAAAGTTCCAAGTTTCAGAATTATTCTATTGTTTGTGTACTAAACCTAGCTTACATACCAAATTTCAGCTTTCTAGGTCATCGGGAAGTACCCCAGAGGTTTTGATACGTCAGTGAGTGAGTGGCAAAATCGGCGTATTTTAGGTACCAATAAAACCTGAAGTATAAAAGCTAGAACAATGAAATTTAGTATGTTTCATATGTTCCCTAACTGCATCTTAACCTGTGAATTTGGGCGCTCTGGACGGGACTGGGACGAAACTATGAGGGTTTGAAAATGAGACGAAACGGTTCGAGAAAAGGTAGGTAGTGCCCCCTTCTTTTTTGTTCGTCTTGGCGGGGGCACTACCGTGCCCCCAAATATTTAAAATACGAAGTCGAAATGTAGGTATGGAAGTAGTAATAATTGTGTATAAGAAATACTTACGTTTAGCCCGATATATACTACTTTTATCGCCTATTATGGAAAACCCATAAAAACTTTAATCCCCTTATTTAAAGGGTGGGGGGTGATTTTTTTTAAATCCTAGAATATGTATTTTATTATTTATAAATAATAAAGGAGTCCCTATATCAATTTTCAGACCTCTAGTATCAAAATTTGCAGAAGTCTCATACAAACTTCCATCCCCTAGTTTAAGGGGTTGGGGGGTAAAAGTTCCAAGTTTCAGAATTATTCTATTGTTTGTGTACTAAACCTAGCTTACATACCAAATTTCAGCTTTCTAGGTCATCGGGAAGTACCCCAGAGGTTTTGATACATAAGTGAGTGAGTGGCAAAATCGGCGTATTTTAGGTACCAATAAAACCTAAAGTATAAAAGCTAGATCAATGAAATTTAGTACATTTCATATGTTCTCTAACTGCATCTTAACCTGTGAATTTGGGCGCTCTGGACGGGACTGGGACGAAACTATGAGGGTTTGAAAATGAGACGAAACGGTTCGAGAAAAGGTAGGTAGTGCCCCCTTCTTTTTTGTTCGTCTTGGCGGGGGCACTACCGTGCCCCCAGATAACAGCTTATACAGCCATTATAGCTCTAATTCAGTTTTTTAATGCAAAAAAAATGTGTAAGAGCAATAATTTTATTAAAACTTTCGTGAGACAATTTTAATTATTGTATGTGATGAGGTTGCCGCGGCGGTGTACGGGCAGCCGTCCCTGATGAAGAGCTCCATACGAGTTCGAAACATGTCGGGCCGTTCCTGACAATTTCACGTGAGTGTAAACCGCTTAATACAATTATGTAAGAGCAATGTTTGAATTAAAGCAAATAGATTCATGCAGACCCTATTTTAAAAAAAATACAAAATTCTAACACTACCTTGTCTGTACATTTTAGATGCGTCTATTTGTGCTCCTTTTATTTGTAATCCTTCACGCTCGCAATATCGCAATAAATTGTTTATACCGCAGTCAAAATTATCATTAGTTGCTAAAATTAGTTACATTATGTGCATAAAAATATTTAATAAACTGCCTGACTCAATAAAAGACCTGAAAGTACCATTAATTTAATCGAGCTCTTAAAAAGTGGCTGGCTGAAAAGAGTTTTTCACTTCTCCTGCTCAAAAAGTACGTCGTTTTAAGTTCGCAAAGCGGGGCTAAAATAGTACATTTTACATTTAGCCCCTAGGGTTTAAAAGGAAACCATATAATCCCATACAAATTTCTATGACACTGAAAAAAAAAACTTGTTACCGGCCAGCTACATACTATTTACAAATAAAATAAACCAACCTGCAACCTGATCAGATCGACCCAATTAAAAAAATAAACCTAAAAGTTTTTATTTACAATGTACTGGAATATTAACTGATATATTATTTTAGCACGAAAAGAAATTAAAAGAAATTATTTATAAGAAATTTAATCTTAAACATTTTATCTTGGCTAAGAATATTAAATGATAAAATAAATTAAATGTTATTCCATTCTTATATTTTTCTGATCACACCGCGACTAAACCTGCTACTACTTAAAAAAAAATACTCGCGAATCTTCAATAAAAATAACACCAATGCCAACATAAATTTACCAGGAAAGGCTGTAATATTAAATATAAAAAATTGCTCAAATTGTACTTTTAATTTTTCTTAAAATAAATTATTTTAATTTTTAATTTTTTTATTTTTTTCAGTCGATGTGAAAAGCAGAGTGTTTAACACGGGGCTACAAGCCATTATGACACTCAGATATATTTGGCCTCGCTCAATTCCTTCGCTCGTCCAAATAATTACCTCGTGTCATAATGGCTTGTTTTAGCCCCTTGTCAAACAATCTACTATTTATAGTGTTTAGGAGTTTTTAGACTATAAGTAGATTATAAGTAGGTTCACGTGCGTAGTGCCTACGCTGTTCAATTTCACATGCCATGTATGGTAGATTTTAGTGATACGAATATTATTATTTAAGATCTTAATTGTATTGTTTTGACGTTGCTAGATTTTAGCAATGCATTCAACACTGTTGATTTCGATATTATGTTGGGTATACTGCGCTCTCTTAACATATCTCCTGCAGTTATTGACTGGTTTCGTAGCTATCTGACAGGTCGTCGGCAGCGTATAAAGGTGGACTCTTCCCGATCTTCTTGGTGCAGCACAACGGCCGGTGTTCCACAGGGCGGTGTGTTGTCTCCTTTGCTATTCTCTGTATTTATTAATTCAATCACTCATAATCTGTCTTCAAACTATCACCTTTATGCCGACGATCTTCAAGTTTATTCTCAAGGTTCACTCGAAGATCTACCTTCAATCATCTCTTCAACAAATTCGGACTTGAGACTTATTTTAGAGTGGAGCAGTAATTATGGCCTCCACGTTAATCCGTCAAAATCCCAGGCTATCATCATTGGCAGTCCTAGTCTAATTTCCAGAGTTGACTTGGCTAATACTCCTTCAATTTTCTTTAATGGTGTCATAATTCCTTACTCGTCCCAGGTTAAAAACCTGGGCGTCATCGTTGATAGCACTCTTTCTTGGGTACCCCAATTGAATGTAGTGAGCAGGAAGATGTTTGCCGCAGTGGGTTCTCTTAGAAGGCTTAGCAAATTCCTTCCCATTGCCACTAAAATTGCGCTCGCTCAGACGTTACTTCTCCCGATTCTAGACTATGCTGACATCTCGTACCTTGATATTTCAGAGGAGCAACTTAATAAGCTTGAGCGCATTCAAAACATTTCCATCAGATTCATATTTGGGTTACGAAAATATGATCATGTTTCTAGTTTCCGTTCTCAACTCAAGTGGCTCCCTATTCGTCAAAGGCGTAACTCTCACATTCTTACTCTTCTTTATGGCATACTTTTCCACCGAGCAACTCCCCTGTATCTTAAAGAGCGCTTTAGCTACCTTTCGTCTGCAAGGTGCGCTAAAAATTTCCTTTTAGCTGTCCCCTCCTCACACTCAAAATTTTACTCGAATTCCTTTACTTTTAAAGTTTTGCTATGGAATTCGCTTCCAGTAGAATTGCGGAATGCTAAAACGCCAGCGATCTTTAAAAATAAATTAAAAGAATACTTCTTGAGCGTTTTTCAAAAAAAGTGTACACGTGACGAACCGGAAAACGGTTTTTTTTATAACACCGATTTTAAATTTTCTTGGCTTATTTAATTCCCCATAAGTTATATTGTATTATTTGAGTAAATGGCATTAAAATATTAAAAAATATAGAAAATATCGACATTTTAAACTCAGATTGTGGTGAAACTAGTTCCGGATAGTCACTAATATAAAATTCAGTATAAATTGATTGAAGTATTTTTTGGACCAGTTTTAGTTTACACGTTTAAAATACAGACAATAAACTATTTAAAACGGGTTTAATTTATAGAATTAATGGAACGAGCAAGCTTTGAGGATAAAATAAAGGTCCAGTTCGTCACAATCGCCACCAAATGACTGCTAAAACATGTATTTTTTTGCATTAAAATGAGACAAATCAACGAATAATATTTTTTATTACATTAAGGAATATTCATTTAGTAATGTTAACGCTTAAATATGTGAATTGTTGCACTGCAGCAGCCAGAAATAATTATGTTCAACATCCCAAATCTTGGGACAGTAACTAAACGGAATCTCATGTGACTAACTGGAAAATGTAAGGAATAGTGTACATAGATTGAATATATTGAAATAAAATCACAAAAATATTATGTTATGAATCGTATTTATTGCAACGGAATCAAAATGGTATAATATATATTATTACTAGTTTATATATGTAATAATAAAACATGTATTAAACTAGTAATAATAAATATTTACCATGTATATTATTATGTATTACATAAAAATCTTTCATGAGTAAATGACAATCTTAATATTGAAAGTTTTATTAGTGTTATGTATCTATTTTTATAGATTATTAATAATGTTTTATTAAAAATGTTTAAAATAAAACATACAATGTTACGATTACCTTTAGCAAGTAATAGCAACATGAACATTTCAAAATATAGAATAACAGTCTTAATTCTCATTAATAAAAAATTGGGCAAGTGCGAGTCCGACTCGCGCATGAAGGGTTCCGTACCATAATCTATAACAAGTTTGTTGTATGGGAGCCCCCCTTAAATATTTATTTTATTTTATTTTTAGTATTTGTTGTTCTAGCGGCAATAGAAATACATCACCTGTAAAAATTTCAGCTGCCTAGCTATCACCGTTCTTGAGATACAGCCTGGTGACAGACGGACGGACGGACAGCGAAGTCTCAGTAATAGGGTCCCGTTTTTACCCTTTGGGCACGGAACCCTAAAAAACGGTTGTAATTAAAATACTAACATCGAACGAACTTTATTTTAGGACATCGCTTAGAACGCTGTCTGCCTTTTGTTTTCTTGACAGTTATAAACGAATATAAACTTTATTGCAATATGTTAAGGTTTATGGGTGTATACTTAAGGTTATATCGACATAAACCAATCACAATTTTTTTTCTTCATTTCTGACAACACTTTCAGCTGTCAAGTTAGTTCGCCTAATTAAAAACTCGACTGTAAGCGTGGCCCGACATGCTCTTAGCCGGTTTTTATTAATGTTTTAATTGTTATGTTGCTTTTTAGTCATTTCTTCCGGAAATAACAAATACTTTTCTGAAAACCGCATCAAAATCGGTTCTGACAAATGCGAGATAATGGCGGATAAACATGCATGTATAACAAATATATGGGTCAAACTAAGTAACTCCTTTTTTAGAAGTCGGTTAAAACATCGGTCACATTTCGATTGTGTACTAAGCTTTATAGTTCCAATTCGTCACAAAATCGTTCCGGTAGTATATCACGTCACGAATCGGACGTGACGAATTCTACCTCGACAATTTAAAATCAAAATTTCAACGTGTTCTGAACCAATTCAATGTGTTTTTGGTTTAGTTTCGGATACTACGATAGTTTCTTCTATGTCTAATTGTGTTTAAAAAGTTAATTATAATCTACTTACCGAAAAAACTGTTACTAACTCGAAATCCTATTTTTAGCGCACTGACACAGCGTCCACCTTTCGTCACCGTTTTCACGGAACTGACGGTATATTTGCAATGAAATCCGATGCCTATAGCATTAAAATGTTGCCAGGATTGAAAAATTAACGCTTTTTGGGGAATATCGATTGCACAAGTATGTTAAAATCGCTTGTGACTATAACCGGAAGTTCCGGTCTGTCGATTTCTTTGGACAGTGGAAAAAGTAGTTTTTCGGCATTATAAACCGTATTTGTTTATAAATAAAGCACACGACTAAAATCTAGACTCATTACTTTATCTGTGTGACCACATTCAATATTCATACAAATTTATTTCGAGTTTCTGCAAGCCTCTGAACATGACCGAGTCGACGTGGGACATACCCATTTTAGCACTTTTCATATCTTTATTTCGCAATAAATCTAGTAATAAATATAATATAATCATTTTATAAATATAAAATGAATGCCCCACATCTACAGAATCAAATGATACCACTCATATACCCAAATACTAAAGGTAAAGTAAAAAAAAAACACGTTGAACGTGTGGGACATTCAAATTTTGCCATGTACACTTTTTTTGAAAAACGCTCTCTTATCTCTCGATTGATAAAATTGATGGTGTGATTTGTGAAACTGTTTTCGTTCGTTTGCCTCTGACTGTTTATGTGTTCCTTATCTGTCTTGTTTTATTTATATTTATGTATGTTTAAGTAGGTTTATATTCGTATATATCTATTTATGTATGTGTATATCTATTGATACGTTTACTTGCTTATCCGTTGATAATTATTTTGTTCTCCCTTCCCCTTCTGCATCACCTACTCATTGTGTGATTTATACTAATCAACTCCACTACCTAAAGGTTGTCTGGAAGAGATCGCTCTTTAGCGATAAGACCGCCTGTTGTCTACCGTTATTAAAATTATTGTTCTGTACTGATTTTGTAAACTTTTTTGGTGTGCAATAAAGCATTTTGTATTGTATTGTATTGTACCTCAAATTATAAAATAAATGATTTGTATTTGTGTTTTTGTATTTAATTTAAGCTGTATAAAGGCTGTATAAGTGCGGTCCCTGTAAACGCATGGTAAGGGGACTGTTCTCCTTTCAATTTAAAATAGGCCCTTAAAAACGTTAGTTTTCTATGCAGAATGCTTAAATTTGCTCGTAGGCAATTATCCAGTAAATTATACAGTTTATTTATTGCTTTCATAGGTAACATAAGATGGACGATACAGAATTTTTTCTCGCTATTAAACCCTGCAGGGCATATATAATGTAATAGATGCGTCCTAATCAGTATGTTTATAAAATAAATGTAATTTTAACACTGGCAATCTCTATTGAAATATTATTAAAAATTCTTACATACAATAACCCTGTAATATTGGGCTAGCGATTCGTCATTTAATTAATTGGACAGCGGATGTTTGAACCTCTTTGTTGTTTTTAGTTGTAGTATCTCTGGAAGTTTATTAAATATTTTAACACTCCAAAGTATCTATCAAATGTGTACGAAAATAAATCATATCTCTTACTATCATAAAAAATCAGAACTTTCAAGGGCTGCACTCCGGATAATAATATATAATCTTATCAACCGCTATAAGTACCTGGGTCAATTTCCCAAGCATTACTTTTCCCATGCAGTATTTTTCCCAAGCAGTATTTTTCCCAAGCAGTATTTTTAGATTTTCCGTAATAAAACATTCCGGAGTTTGTTATAGCTTCTTTATTTTTTAACCGTGTGGTTTGCAATGTATGTATATCATGTAAAGTTTACTCATGATTTCAAGAATTGTATTGGTTTTAGAATATAGGGCTTACTCTTTTTTAGGGTTCCGTAGCCAAATGGCAAAAAACGGAACCCTTATAGATTCGTCATGTCTGTCTGTCCGGCTGTCCGTCTGTCTGTCCGTTGTCCGTCCGTATGTCACAGCCATTTTTTTCCGAAACTATAAGAGCTATACTGTTGAAACTTGGTAGGTGGATGTATTCTGTGAACTGCATTAAAATTTTGATGCAAAAATAAAAAAATAATAATAAATATTGGGGGCTCCCCATACTTAGAACTGAAACTCAAAATTTTTTTTTCATCAAACACATACGTGTGGGGTATCTATGGATAGGTCTTCAAAAATGATATCGAGGTTTCTAAAAAAATTTTTTTAAACCGAATAGTTTGCGTGACAGACGCTTCCAAAGTGGAAAAAAGTTGATCCCCCCCCCCTCTAATTTCTAAAATAAGAAAATGAAAAATCTAAAAAAAACATATGATGTACATTACTATAAAAACTACCAACGAAAATTGTTTTGAACGAGATCTAGTAAGTAGTTTTTTTTTATACCTAACTTTGCACCTAATTTATATGGGGCGCTATACATACCAGGTGCAAACTTAACTTAACCACTTAGGGATGGAAAGTGTTTGTACGGAACCCTCGGTGCGCGAGTCCGACTCGCACTTGGCCGGTTTTTAAGAAATAAATAAATATCATATATATAAATAAATATCAGACAACCTCACACAAATCGATCTAGTCCCAAGTTAAGCTCAAGAAGGCTTGTGTTATGGGGGTACTAGACGACGATATGTACATACTTATATAAATAAATATATACTTAAATGCATAGGGACAACCATGACCCAAGAACAAATATTCGAGTTCATCACACAAATATTTGCCCTGGCCGGGATTCGAACCCGGGACCGCCGCTCAGTAGGCAGGTGCTTGCAAACTGAGCCAACCGTCGTAGAAAAAAAAATGTCGTGTTTCACATTCCACCATTTTCATTCTGGTGTTTCCGGTGTAGCACAATGATTTTAAACCGCACCAAAATGAGGAAAACACCGGAATGACATCAAAAGTAACTTCACTTCTCATAGATATTGTTCAACTAATAATATATTTTTTTATTTTGTATTTAATTCGAGATTAAGATGTATATGTTTATATCATTATGTAATGCCAATATAATATATATTACGAATATACCTAAATCAAATATAAAATAGTGGGATGAAATAAACTTACAAAAATTATAATATCCGTGAGATAAAACGCCAAATTTATCCACAGTTCGACAGTAGGTATAGAATACAGGGTGATCAATCCAAATGGGTTAGTGGGGAGAAAACGTAAACCATTAGAGATAGGTAAATCTATTCTTACTAATCAAGGCGTTAGATTAAATAGAAACTGCATTTTTTTTTTATAAATCTCATACGTAACCGGGAATTTAACCTGGTTAAAATTCTGTAATCGCATGTCGTATTATAACATATCCTTTACAGCGGTTTTGACCGGGTTAAAGATGAGATTTATAAGAAAAAATCATGCAGTTTTTATTAAGTAAATCTAAAATCAACGCCATGGTTCCTAAGAACACATTTCCCTATCTCTCAAAGTTTGTGACTTCTCCCTGCTGACCCATTTAGATTGATCACCAGTATAAAATCAGCATCATTCCTCCACATTACTTTATTGTATCTGTGGTATACCTATAAACAAACTACATTTGACCTACGCCTTAGAACTTTAATCGCTGCTCTCCATACACGTCGTAACTGACAACCATTCCCCAATGACTTACGCTCTTCTTGACGATGGTGGACTTAGTTCTTTGTACTGCGCAAAACGTCTGGTCGTTTGAAAGAGTTACACGAATTCTTTGTTCAAGGATGAAAAGAGTCGACAAACATAAAGGTTACAGAACGTCTGTGTAGGTACGTTGTGAAGGTTTTTCTTTTCAATTGGAATTTTTGTTGCATTTAAAAATGTATCTTTTACGAGTACTTTTGCGTTCAAGGGTTTAAAAAAATATAGGTACTTTTCAATACTCCTGCTCAAAAAGTACGTCATTTTAGCTTCGCGAAGCGGGGATTTCAAGCAAACATCTATAAAGGTTTTATTTCATTACGGTTTTTGAATAAGGTACTTGAAATGCCTCTACACAACATATACAGTACTACGAGTAATAGCTTATGACCATAGTGACTTCTAGAACTGATGCTTCTGACAGATTTGTTGAAAAGATTGTCTTGTCCAAGTAACGACATGAAAAATTTAATTATTCTAAGCGGTTTACACTAGGTGAAATTGTCAGGAACGGCCCGACATGTTTCGAACTCGTATGGACCTCTGTCCACCGGTTCGGTAAATTTGTCACATAGTAGAGCTCCGTACGAGATCGAAACATTTCAGGCCGTTATTGTCAATTTCATGTGAGTGTAAACCGCTTAATACAATAATTAAATATGTCTCACGAAAGTTTTAACGAGAAATTCAATGCTACATAAAATCTAAATTCTCGATACTTTGTGAACTCGTGAAGAATTTATTTCGTACCGTATTTTTTCTAATTCGGCAATAGACATAAAACCTTAAATCTGTATTTTATGGCACCAATTAAGTGTTAAGAGTCCTGTGCCGGACAGATTGACAGCACTTTGTGTTTTATCCCGAAAACCGCTCGACAGGAAAACGAGGACTTTAACAACGGTTCTTTATAAATAAGAGTTTTAGAATAAAACTTGCCTTTGTGTAAATCACAGAATAAAACACAAACAGGTTTCTCTCCTTTAATTTGTGTAAAATGTCCTGTTTAAAAAAATATAATGTAAATAACGTCCGGGGTGTTACCCTCATTATCCCGAAAAAAAATATATAAATTCCCGTGGGATGAACGTCACCCGTGTTTCCTTGAAATACAAATAACAGAAGGATTATCTTGACCTATTTAATAGCCCCTTAGACAACTGATTTTTATGGTTATTTTTGTAAATTGATCTTGGAACGTGGACGATATGACAAAACGCGTGTGCCACTACTGCAAACGCGTTCTGAATTTAACCGACCAAAATCTGAAGGTGGAACCAATCAGATTTGGTGGGTAGGCCACTAGCGTGGTTCCCGGCGCACAGGCCTTCTTGCCTGTGATATTTTACCAGCAAATGCCATCATACTTTGGTGACATAAGACCTGTTTCCCTATTCAAGATAATGCCTTTTCATTTGTTAAGCCTGCTTAATCAAGCCTTATACCCAAAGTTTGATTAGAAAAAGTTTGAGAATTACCCAACGTCTTGCGTTACAAAGAAGCCATGTTTAAGCAATTTTCATTTACTTTTCATTTATTTTATTGAGGAGAAGTTGAGCTTCAACAATGAAAATCTTATTTAAAAATATAAGCAATAAAATTAAACAGTTGTGGCAAAAATAACTATCGTAAGGTGAGGTTATTTGGTACTAAGCAAAAAAGGCTTATGACACATAGACAAAGAGACGGGGGAGGCCTTTGCCCAGCAGTGGGACATAATAGGCTCATAATAATAATATAATGCCCGATCTTTTTGCAATGGAAATATATATTAGGGCTTAATACCTTTAATTTGCAAATCACCAAATGCCCCTTAGCTTCCAAATACCTTACGGTTATGGTTATGGCTATGGTTATTGTTATGGGCCCCGTTTTCCGCACTTAGCCCGTGTATATTCGGGCCGTTGCGTACAGATTTGCCAGCTAATAGTCTAGCCAGCCTGACTCTGTCCAGAAGCGCAGGATACTCCTGGTTTCCGCAGGCTTCTCGAAGCGACCTCGGTACTTTGAGGATATCAGCCCGTTGTTTAGCTACGGCAACGCATTCCAGGATCACGTGGAAAGAAAGAACTACTTACGGTAGGCAATGCATTCCAAATAAATGTAGTATCTCGTTACGTAGATTAACTTTACATTGAATGAAATTCATTGTGCGATTGTGGCGGTAATTTTCATCTAGTTCCGAATTACGCATGGAACTGTCGCATGCAATGAAATAACCATAATTACTTCCACACGTGATAAATAGGTGTTTTGGGAAACTCTGTTGAACTATCTATATATAATATCTTGCCGTGTGGCTTCGCTTGCCGCGACACTCTGCATCACCTGTCTTGCTCGCACGGCATAGAAAGGAAGGTGACAGGTAGAAAAAGAGTCAAGTGCCACAGTTATACTAGGGGTATAGCCTAACAAGTGTCGGTCTTGCCCAGGAATAGTAGCGCTACAAACATTAGCATTATAAAACGTCAGTAGCGATTTGTCAATCAAATTCAAAACATTGTTTACCGGAACGCTGCTCAATCCTTCGTTCTTCTTCCGAAATAAATACTACATCCTAAAAAAACTTCACTTTAATAATTGGGGATAGTTTTGGCTTTATTATGCAAAAAATACTTGCAATTTGCGGAATATTTACTCCTCTGTCCCCTTTGTTTCCATCAGTGACATTTACTGACTTTCAACGTGAGTTACCAAACATTTATCGTTGCCAGTAAAATAAATTAGTACCACTAAAAATCCGCAAGATGGCGTGGCCTGTAAAACATCATGTTGGGCTACACTAACGTACAAAATTAGATTTTCGTATCATGGCATTTCTCTCGCTCTCATTTAAAACTGTTCTAAGCCCTTACCATGAGTGTACAGTGACTGTATGTATTCGCTAGTGACAACGTAAACTATTTGTATGGAGAATAGTACAGCGCCCCTAGCATAGCTGGGCATTAACTCGTTAATCGTTAATTAACGAAGTTAACATTTTGATTAACGGATCAACTTTTAAGTTAACTTTTAAAAATGTTAACGGACACGTTAACTTCCGTTAATATGCAGAAGTCCGTTAGTCGTTAATCCAATGCCTACTATTTACCGCACGGCACCGCGGCGGCGCGCCGTGAAAAAACAGGTTCTCAGACAAGTATGCAACGACAAGTGCCGGGCGGCGCGTGGCAGCGAGGGAAACAAAAATAAAACTAGATATATTTTGCCGGCGCGTGCGAGTGAGAAAACTGCGAAGAGTTTTGTTTCGTTTGATCATTTCATTACTAAGCGCTGGTGCTTAGAGTGACGAGTGTTTAGTTTGTTGTTATTATAACTACAAAAAACTGGCAAGTCCCTGGCAGTCATGGGTGCACTTATATTCAACAAAATACCTGAAATAATAAGAGCTTCACCTACAGAACGTATTTTCATTACGAAACTTAAAACTTTTTGTATTAAAAAGGCGTATTACTCTGTCAAGGAGTTCCTTGATGGGTGAGTCTGTCGAGTCCTTTTGGTGTACATATATTATATAATTGACATGTTAATTTTAATTTTAATTTTCAAAATCTATTTTATTTCTTTCGACACTTTAGTATTATTAACTTTTTATATTTTAAGACTGAACATGTATTAATTGAATGTTTGACAGTGTAAGTTTATTACAAATAAATTATTCTATTCTATTCTATTCTATTCTATTCTATAAATTACTGTCAGTGATCATTTGCGTGTTGATAAAGAAGAGTGCGGTGTAATTTAGTTAGATAGAAAAAGTGTACTGTGCAGTGTAGTAATTAAAACCATATCATGGAAGACATGGAATCGGATTTCAGCGGTCCTGATGAGAATCCATGGCCACATTTGACTGAGTATGTCGAATGTGTATCCAGATCGGGCCAGCAAATATTTTTTGAGATGAAGCCATGAATTTCTGTTGGTAAC
The DNA here is from genome assembly GCA_905147355.2 of Apotomis turbidana. Taxonomy (NCBI): domain Eukaryota; kingdom Metazoa; phylum Arthropoda; class Insecta; order Lepidoptera; family Tortricidae; genus Apotomis; species Apotomis turbidana. The sequence continues at coordinate 14,670,108 of LR990301.1, read as the reverse complement.
CCATAATCCTGGGGTGGGCACTAGATCATACTGGGGTGGGCAAGGCCCACCCGGCCACCCCCCTAAATACGCCTTTGCGTGTAAGCGTCGTACGTAAGTTCACAAACGCAACGATATAAAAATGCAATTTTACACATAATAACGGATTAACGATTAACGTTAACTTGCGTTATTTCTTCCGAAATGTAACGCTTTAACGTTTAACGAAGCTAACTTTTTTTTGTAGCGGATTAACGATTAACGAAGTTAACTTTTTGATTAACGGTGCCCAGCTATGGCCCCTAGCAGTTACTTTGTAGAACTACAATTCTCCATACTAATCGTTTACGCAGTCACTAGCGACTACGCTCACTGTACACTCATGGTAAGGGTAAACCGAACGATTTTATAGGAACTTCGAATTTCGAAATTCAAACACCTCTGTCCATCAAACGTTAAACTGAAACGCCTAAACCATGTCGGCATTATAAACATAAAACTGCTGTGTCGAGAAACTGTGAGCCTTAAACCGTCGGCTAAGAGTCGTGTTCCGCGTGAAATGGTTTTAGTTGGGCAGGAAATATTAATCAGTATAGGGATATTAGTGCCAAAGCCACCTCGAAGTGTTTGCGGCATGGAGCGACACTATTATAGGGTGGGAAATATTAATTATCATCACAGAATAAATCAACTGACTATAAACTAATAAGAACTTAACTAACTAAAATAAAAGGCTAAAACAGATTCAATTGAATAATAAAAAAGGCTTAAAAAATCGGAACCCTTTGGCATAGTCCCGAAGACGCTGGCAGCATTTCCTCGCTGTATAGCAACGCTGATGCATTGAGCGAGGAAGCTGCCAGCTCTTCGGTCCCCCGTGATGTCGGAATTTGCCAACTATTGTTGATGTCAACCCCAAATGGAACAAAATCGTATTCAGAGCTGAGACCCCTGTACATATAAACGAAAACAGAACGCATTTGCATGCTTACCGCCTTTTTATGTTTTAATACAAATGTAGAAGTGTATTTCTCTTCCAAAACGCCATAAACTATTTGAAGCAATTAAAAAGTCGCGTTGATCTTCCGTTTTCGCTGTTTAGGACCTGGACTGGAGGTTATACCTATACCTTTGTTATAGGTATAACCTTTTAACTTTTTAAAACTTTGTAGTTCGACATATATGAATACAATACGAATTTCATACAACACTATTGTCGAGCAAACCGTGCCGGCAAGGTATTTTTAAAATTTTTGACTGACCATAAACTGTGCGCTTCGAAATTGTTGTTTTTTCAATGAAGACAAAAAAAAAGTTTGTGCACTTAACTGCAAAAGTATGTTGAAAATTTATTGTCTTACTCCTCTTTTGTTTGTAGTTTGATCTCTGGCTTTGTTGGTATTGAAAGTTCTCGAATGACGATAAGAATATTCAAATACGTACGAAAATTTATTGTTTTAATTTGTTTATTGTTAGAATGTACGTAGAAATGTTTTGTAGTTTTCGATTAGTTTTATTGGACTTGTTAGAGCATATTTTAATTGCTTTTGCTGTTCTTAAATTGTCTTGCTTAGGTTATTTAGCTTGCTTAGGTTATTAATTGATATTAGGTAAGTATAAAGTTTGTTACTTTAATTGGCTACTTGTTTTGACTTTAATTAAAATGCTGTAAGTTCGCATTCAGACTCGTCCCTGTTCGCGATGACGACTTGACGAATATACCACCGAAAAGATGTGTAAGGGAGACCGAGGAATTTTGAAACAGAGGCTGAGAGGAGAGCTGACAAATCGAAGGAAATCCTTTTCCATTTCCTCACTCATCTATGGCGATTTCTGTGTTTTTTTTTATAGTAGCTGTTCAGTTGTCCTTGGAAATACAATTTCTTCTCATTGTAGTCGGTTTTTTAAGATATTTACTGTCATTTTTGCAAAATAAATAAAAAAAATAACAAAAACACGTTGTCCCATGCACACAAATGGGCCCTAAGTGCTAAGTCCACCCTTTCCTCGCTTTTTACCGCCGGCTCGCGTTATGTTTTTGCGCTAACTCGGAGAGTCATTAGTTTTAATAAAAGCCTAAACATGGCCGGTAAAAAGCGGAGCTACGAGTATGCTTATGCTTTATAAGTATTAGTACCTTTCATTTTCATGACTAGTGTGAAGGATTCTGAATTCAGAGACACGGAGACTGATTATTATTTTAGATTCAAAGCATGTGCTCGAAAAAAGAGTTTCGTAGGCATTCAAACTGTGCGCAAAGTACTATGTACTGACGCATAGAGGTTTTATTATTTAAAAAAGTTTGATAAATTAGTCAAATACCGATTACTATCACTACATAACAAAGTCGCTTTCTCTGTCCCTATGTCCCTTTGTATGCTTAAATCTTTAAAACTACGCAACGAATTGCACCCATGCGAAGTCGGGGCGGATCGCTAGTTATATATAAAAAAATACTTAGGTAATTAAACACTTATTCATTACATTAGATTTATAATTTGATTAATAAACGAACTTAAAATCCTTATTTATTAAATACATTTGGCTGAATGTACAGTGTACACGGCCTCGTACCATGTTGACAATTGGATGCAAGATATTATAGGACGAAAATCCCAACTAGGTCGTCGGTCCATCACGTGGGGGGCCTTCTCACGCTGCGTCTTCCGGTCCGCGGCCGCTAATAACTTTTCTGCCCCCGTAACCTATTCTATATAATCTGCTGCTAATATAAACCTGCTAATGTAAATTGTCAAGGAAAGAAATGAAATGAAATTAAATTTAGTCTCGTATTTTATAGCCAAGTCCCGCAATTTGATCGCAAATGTACCGCAAATGTAATGTTTTTCATAATACTTGCAAATATCATCCTATTTATTAAGGTAAGGTTTTGTTTTATGACAATCCCAAATAGTTTACAGTTTCAGAGAAAAATACTTTCTGCGAAATTAAATATTCAACTATAAATAATTCCGCAGAAAGGCAAATAAACACTAAAACTGAGAAGCGTTAAAACATGTTCCAAAAAGAGATTAGTCGTAAACATGAGCGTTATAAAAAAGGACATTTGAGCGGCCAAACTTCCTCGATTAGAGTGTTTTGCGTTACGTTGGAAAGTAATTAGGTACTAAATAACATAACATTTAACATTTCCACGGATAAAGAACCATTTAGAATTTTAGACTTTAGACGCTAACTAAAAAAGTGGTAGCCAAATAACGGCAGAAAGCATTTGCATTTATATAATAGTTATGAAATAATTTAACTGCAAAGCCATAGAAAGTAATTTGTTTTTATCCCCTCAAAAGCCGTATGTGAATTGGATTTTAAATTATAAAGAGCCCGAAACGTCGTCCACGTGATTTTTTTATCTGTAAATATGATCCCAAACCTACCTAACGAGCTAACACCTGACGCAATCTCGTGGCTCGGGACCCTAAATGTAGACTTATAGTAGCACCCCAGGTCAAAAGTATAGAAACAAGTTTAAATTACTATAGAAACCTGTGATTTCCTTACGGAATAAATTACAAAATCACAATTAAAAATGATTATAAACATGTTAAAAGTCAATAACGCAAATTCTGCTTATGAAAATTGCCAGTGCGACATTTTGTAGAAAGGCAATAAAAAAACGACGACATGCACTTTGTCCCGGAGTTAGATAAGTATAATATACCTATACTTTTACAATATGCAGATGTTTTAATAGTGGATGCTCTATTTTCTTATCTTTTGGGGGTGGCCTAACGGTTACCTACTAACAGTTACACAAGGAATAATTATTGAAAACATTAAATATTCAAAGAATAAAGTTTATTTCCATACTTTCGGCCTGGGGTGTACATTTTATCATTGTCATAAGTTTCTTTGAAATGTTTATGTAAATACGCCATACGACTAAATAAATATACCTAATATAAGTATACCATTTGGATGTCCAGCTATTCCTGTACCAAAAATAGGTAAAATTTGTCCAGCCGTTTCGGCGTGATGAGAAGACAAAGCAAATTACCTACAGATAGCAACAGACTGGCATGGCGCCGCGCGCCAATACAAAACAAAAGACGATCCTGCATCACACTATTAAGATTTTTCCTGAAATCATGACTCTCCATAGAAAGCTGATTTTTAATACAAAGCAAGATATTAGTTGTTTTTTTGTGTAAAGTGACGATTCAACCGTCCGATGCGGGTGCGCCGCTACGACTGGTTACATTTGCAAACCGTTCTGGTAGAATAAAAAGCGAGAGGAGAAGCTGAGTGAAGGCTCTAGCCCATCGTTTCTATTTAATTACTCGCAATTTACAAGATTACCGCAGAAAACTCCTCCTTTTTTCTTCAATTTATTTTCGAGTGCATGAAATAGCTATGTTACTTTCTAGAACTTCTAGAAATTCTTTTCTCATAACATGAAAAAAAAAATGGTCTCTGCTACACGTATTGAAATGCTTAACTAAATTATTTAGATACCTACTTATTTCAATAGGTCTGAGTCCATTATCATTCCCGTTCTAACTCATTATTGCGCCGTCAATTAGGCAGAGTAATCCGCAACAGAGTTCGTTCAAATACCTCATTTATTGCCCTTTTAATTAAACAGGACTACACCAGCCGTGCATACTAATAGACGTGCTATCTGCTCATAAAGAATGTCAATTTTAAACTTTAACCGATACAGATATAAATAAAATAAAATAAATATCAGACAACCTCACACAAATCGATCTAGTCCCACAGTAAGCTCAAGAAGGCTTGTGTTATGGGTACCTACTAGACGACGATATACATACTAATATAGATAAATATAATATACTTAAATACATAGGAACAACCATGACCCAAGCACAAATATTCGAGTTCATCACACAAATATTGCCCCGGCCGGGATTCGGACCCGGGACCGCCGCTCAGTAGGCAGGTGCTTGCAAACTGAGCCAACCGCGTCGTCAAAACACAAACTAACAATAATAAAAACACCGGCAAGCGCAGCGTAGGACGTCCACCCACAAGGTGGACGGACGACCTGGTGAAGGTTGCAGGAAGCCGCTGGATGCAGGTCGCTTCCAACCGGCCGATCTGGAAGTCACTGGGGGAGGCCTATGTTCAGCAGTGGACGTCCTGTGGCTGAAATGATGATGATGATGATGATGAATAATAAAAAAACTTTATTTTCTAGGGTTCTGCACCCAAAGGGTAAAAAACGGGCACTTTTACTAAGACTCCGCTGTCCGTCTGTCTGTCTGTCTGTCTGTCCGTCTGTGAACCGTCGATACAGATTATGGTATTTCTGTTGCCGCTATAACAAAAATTACCATCTAAAAACAGAATGAAACAAATATTTAAGTGTGGCTCCCAGACAACAAACGTGATCGGTTGCGTTAACTTTGCGCCTCATTTGTATGCGGTGCCATACATACTAGGTGCAAACTTAACCCGACCAGTTAAGATGGAAAGTGTTTGTACGGAACCCTCGGTGCGCGAATCCGACTCGCACTTGGCCGGTTTTCTATTTGTTCCAGGGTCATGGATGTTATCTATATATCTATAACGTTAACGTCGTCCAGTACCTATTCATAGTACAGGCATTGCTCAGTTTGGGCCTAGGTCGTTTTTTTATAAGATTGTCACTTAATTTTTTTTTTAAATACTCCGCTACCCAAAGGTTGTCGAGAAAAGATCGCTATTTAGTGATAAGACCGCCTGTTGTTTACTTCTGCATGGTGTTTAATGTATCTCATGTTTTATTTGCTTCCTAATGGTTGAGGTGTGCAATAATATTTATTTATTTCATTAGACTTTGAACACTGTCATCTATCCAAGATCTCGAACGTTACACGTGTTAAGTGCCAAACTGCATTAAAACATTCCGCTCAATCTGGCGCGTATATCGATAAGTTCCAGAAGGTAATAAGTAATTACAGCTACTTTGGCGTTTACGACCTTTTTTATAGAGTTTGAAATCTTTCTCATAATTTAAACCTCGAAGCTCGTCGTCTGTTGTGAAGGATGGGCAACTACGGAACCCTACACTGAGCGTGGCCCGACATGCTATTGGCCGGTTTTTTATAGAAAAACACTTCAGCGAATGCTTCAGTTCATAGAATTTTCATTTCATAGACAATTTTTTCGTCGGAAGTCATTTTACAGAAATCTTGAAAATGTCAACCTATAGATTAGGTTAGGTTCGGTGTGTGTTACATTCCAAAATATTTTATGGTATCAAAAAAATGCTTTCGATGAAACGAAAAACAAAGGTAACCTCATTTTGATAGACTTATAATTCAAAATGGCGAGCCATGATCATTCCTGTTCGAACCTCTGCGCCGTCAATTAGGCTGAGTAATCCGCAGAGTACGTTCAAATACCTCATTTATTGCCCGTCTAATGAAACGCCAGCCGCGCATACTAATAGGTTCAGTTTTAGTTCACATAGAATATCAATTTTAAACTTTAAATTCGGATTCCAGTGAAATTATATGAAAGCAATTTTGGCCAAGCTAAAACGGAAACGCCGTGCTCGCTCGGTGAATAAAATACAGTTTTACCATTACAGCAACTCAAAATGAAATAAATAAATAAATATTAAGGGACAATCTTACACAAATCGACCTAAACTCGGATTTCTAAATCAAGACCAAAAAAACTACGACAGATACGTCACTGTCAAAATTGACAACATTTAAATGACATCTGAGTTTGTTTCTTGGCTTGCACCAAATGGACAATGTTACAAGTACAATACCAGATTTTGTACCAAAAATCTCCGATGTTTAAGTTTTTATTACGTATCTTACGAGAGGAGATTATGTAATAATAAATATTTCTAGTTATTTTGTTAAAACAGAGTTAAAGTTACCGATAAATAAATATCTTAGCGTGTTTAAAAAATAAAAAGAATTTTACTATTGTAAAAATATTTTATTGTAGTGGCAACCTTGTGGTAGTTTTTTTGGTCTTGAATTAGAAATCGTAGTATAGTCCCAAACTAAGCAACGCTTAAAGTAGGTACTATGGGTACTAGACGACGATATACATAATATATAAATACAAAAGATAACGTCCATGACCCGGGAATAAATATTCGAGTTCATCACACAAATATTTGCCCTGGCCGGGATTCGAACCTAGGACCGCCGGCTCAGTAGGCAGCTGCACTACAAGCCGAGCCAACCGCGTCGTCAAATTCCCTTTATTTATTTATTTAATCTTTATTGCACAAATGAAAAACACATCGTACAAAAGGCGGACTTAATGCCATTGGGCATTCTCTACCAGTCAACCATCGGGCAAAGCAGATAAGTTGTGTTTATGTTTAACATACATCACACATCCTTATACTATAAAGACGAAATCCAACTGCTAATGTTTCGATACAAATCAAGTTTTTGTCACAGTATGTCACGTTCTGGGGGAGGAAACAGACGAGAACGAAACCTCGATTTGTATAACCCGGTTACGTTAAGTTTGGTCCTCATTTGTATCCGACGCCATAGTTACCAGGTGCAAACTTAACGTATACTTATCGTTTGGGAAAATGAGCAGTGATATGTCCTCTAAAATGTTTTTCTCATACGTGCAATGGAATGTCGTGATAACGTGGGTTATAACAGGCTTCAAAGTATCGAGTTTTGTAAAGAAATTTCATACAAAATTTAAGGCCTAGGCCGGGAAGTAATATTTTTTAAGGGGCTCCCCGCTCTCAATGACCTTCGATCAGTTGCGATAGATTTTCCCATATTATAAATAGCGAATCATAATTACATAGTTTTTCCACAACAAAATACCGTATCAAGTACCTTTCACATGTCACGGACTTTGAGATACAGGCCGTCAAAGTTTACGATTTTTTCGGGGAAAAAGTTGTGGAAACGGTTTTTTGCGTTTTTCTCGAAAAGTATTGAGAAAAATAGACAAAGCTTCACAACAAATTTTGTGTAATATGGTTTAGAACAATAAAATGTAAGATATTTTCTACATATACACCGGGGATAAAAGTAGAAACGAGATTAGTGTATTTTTGGTCCTTCACCGAATATTTTTTTATAAAATACACAGTCGTTAAATCAAAATTCGGGTCACTACAAAGTGTTAAGCATAGACCATACTACAATATATATTAAATAGGAAATTAGAATTCTATAATCCACAAACTAGATACGATGTAAAAATCATCAAATTGGTTGATTTCTGTAGGGAGCCCCTTAACATGGCGTCTGTGTTCATGAACAGGCTAAAGAGCTGTTTTTTCTTTTTTTGAGTGGTGTTTTTTTTTATAACATATGTTTGGGTCATTGTCAGATTTATGTTTGCGTCTTTTCGGTGGACACCTACAAAGTTAAGGACTTAGCATAAACGACATTTCCCTTTCTATGGGCTTGCATGTTAAAAACATAACTTCTATTTTAGGAAACGCTCAGACCCACAGGCAATGATCTCACTGCTGAATTGCGACAACTCCCATAAAATTCAAAGTCATGAAAAAAAGGCTGAATCTACCGAGATTGATCTTTTTCGTTCATAACGTGTCAAAACTGTCAAATAGAAATAAAACATCAGACCATTGTGATGATCTAAATATTTTCTGTGTTATGCATCAGAATATATTAAAGATAACTAATAAAATATGTGAATTAGAAATAATGCTTAAGGAGAGCAAAACAAAGCCCGATATTATATGCTTCACAGAATCTTTCCTAAAGGACAACAATGCAGAGTTAGCTAAAATTAATGGCTACGTAATGGCAACACACTTTTCAAGAAAATCTCAGGAGAGAGGAGGTTCTATAATTTATGCGAAAAATAACTTAAAATACAACCAACTAAACTGGATAAATGATTTGTCAGTAAAAAAACACTTTGAAGCGTGCGGAATCTCTATCCCAGATTTAAAATATATAATTATATGTGTTTATAGAACTCCCTGTAGCCACTTTCCTATCTTCATACAAAAAATGGACTTTGTTCTTAGAAAACTATTTAGTAATGATAAGAAATCTGTCAAAAAAATCATAGTTGCAGGCGACTTTAATGTGGACCTATTAAAGGTTTCCGCGAAAAGGAAACAATTTCAGAATTTATTAGAAATTTATAAACTTAAGTTTGAAATAACCGATCCCACACGAATAACTTTAAGTACTAAGACTTGTATTGATAATTTCATCACCAATATAAATAATTGTCAAACCGAAATAATCAGTAATGGCCTTTCGGATCACACAGCTCAGAAATTAAAAATACATTGTAAATATAAACCTTATTCCAATAAAGCAAGATTTAAATTATCAAGAGACTACTCCGAGGACAATATAGAAAAATTTGTAAGATGTATGGCAGTTTTACATTTTGAAAATGTGTTTAATTCATCAGATGCGATCATAGCATACAATAATTTTATAAGTGAATTTAGTCTTTACTACGAACTATGTTTCCCTTCCGTAAAAAAGAGAATTAACTCAAGATCGCCATATTCTTGGAAAACAAAGGGAATATCGATTTCGTGTAAACGTAAAAGGCAAACATATTTGAGATTACAAAGAGAAAACCGGGATCCTAAACTAAAAAAGTATTATAAAACGTATCGGACCATCTTAAAGAAAGTTATCAATAGATCAAAAAGAAATAGTAACATGAAATATATACAGAATAGTCATAATAAATGTAAGGCAACATGGACGCTCATCAACAATATAACCAGCAGCCAGAATAAAGTGAAAAATATTGAAAAGATCAAATATGATAATACCTTAATCAATGATCCATATAAAATTGCGACTGTATTTAACAATATGTATGTACACATAAATTTTAATAACCAATTCGATACCAAAAACTACCGGCATACGACAAAAAGGGTAACATCATCAATGTATGTATCACCAGTAACGGAGAACGAAGTATTAAGAATAATAAATACCTTAAAAAATAAACATAGTACAGGACACGACCAAATCACAATTCAAATAATAAAGAGAAGTGCTCCATACATATTAAAACCATTAACGCACGTTATTAATCTATCTCTGGACACCGGTACATTTCCAGATAGTTTAAAAAAAGCTATAATAATCCCAGTTCATAAGCAAGGAGACGTGACAGAATCAAAAAATTACCGTCCGATTGCTTTACTCCCAAATTTCTCAAAAGTCTTTGAGAAAATCATGTACTTAAAACTCATGTCTTTTCTAAATAAAAACAGTATACTGGATGATGCACAATGCGGGTTTCGAAAGTTCCTTTCAACTTCGCATACATTATTAAAAATAATGAGAGGTGTTGAAAATGCCATAGACCAAAAGTCCTCCGCAATTGTACTTCTACTGGACATGTCTAAGGCATTTGACTGTGTTAACTATACAATATTGTTAGATATACTCGAACACGTAGGCATAAGAGGAGTAGCACACAACCTCATGAAATCGTATTTGCTAAATCGTGCTCAAGCTACTCAAATAAGATATTTCGATGAACGAGATAAGTGTTACAAATCAAAGCTTTCGCTGTTTGAAGCGAACAAGATAGGAGTACCACAGGGTAGCATCCTAGGACCACTGTTTTTTCTTATATACATAAATGAGTTCGCCAAAATTAATCCACACCTTAGTGCTCTTTATGCAGATGATGCATCTGTGCTCATCCTGGGTAAGGGGCTAAGTAAGTCAGAATACCAATTAAATATTAACAATACGCTAGAGAACATTGTGCAGTGGCTAGCTACACTCAACCTCAGTATAAATCTAACAAAAACTAAATACATGCAATTCAGACCGCATCAGGCTAAATCACTCGAGTTAAATATAAACTACAATGGCACTGAGATTGAAGAGGTGACTTCGTACAAGTTTTTAGGGGTAGTTATTGATACACATCTTAACTGGAAGCACCACATAGAAATGCTAAACAGCAAAATAAGAGGTTTTTGTTATGGGTTGCAGATGCTTGTTAGTATAGCAGATACAAAGACGGCAATGTTAGCTTATTACGGTTACATCTACTCGGCATTAAACTACGGAATAATATATTGGGGAAACTCCGTAAATGCTCCATCAACTTTCATTTTACAAAAGAGGTGTCTACGGACTATCTTTAGACTAAAGGACGATGAGTCATGCAGAGGTGTATTTAAAAGCCAAGGAATCCTAACACTGACCTGCGTCTATATTTTACAATGCTGCCTTTTCATCAAAAATAATCCGTCAGAATTTCATTTAAAAGAAGCCACAAGACCAGTAAGAAATAAGTATCTGTTGAACCTGCAGGTACCAAGTTCAAAGTTAGTTATGGTACGCAGGGGAATGTATTTTAATAGTATTAAGATTTATAATCACCTGCCTAATCAAATTAAAATGATGACGGGAATCAAATTTAAAACAACATTAAAAAAAATTCTAGCCCAGAATTGTTTTTATAATTTAAATGAATATTTTGAATGTGACCTGAAATTTAATAATAAATACTGTTAGTTAATCATTATTTTAGTAGATAAAATCACTTTTGACATTGAAAATATATACTTAATTATTAATTTGTACAATAGTTATGACTTAAACATTAAGTTGAATAAAATGCATGACAAGTTTAATAATCAAATACATATATTGTTAATGTGCTGTCACAACGTATTATTATAATTATTTAAGCCATTGTCTATATTGGTCAGAATTAAAATGATATGTGTAATATTTAATTTACAATTTCAACCCACTATTGCATGCTCTAATGGGTAGATTATGCGACTCTACGAAAATTGTAACATCTTCACCAATGTGAATTTTCCATAATCGCGCAATAAAGAACATTTCATTTCATTTCATTTCATTTCATTTCATTTCATTTCATTTCATTTCATTTCATTTCATATGCACATACGCTGTTAACTATATATTGGCCACCGAAGAGACTACTTTTGTTTTTTGAACTGACAATGACCCGTTTGAGGAAAGCACTATACATTGCCTTAGCCGTGAAAAGGGCCTGCCTCCCGACGGGCGGCAGTCTATTATCTACTCACACGGCAAGCCCTTCTATCCCGGCGGCGTCTGCAGATGTACTATAATAATGCGCGATAAGCTTCAGAAAGCGGTCACTTATTTGTGTGCAATTAGTTTATTCCGCGTCGCCGTACTCATTGTTTTGCTAGAACCTACGCACCTTCAGCACCAATAACTGGTAGCCGGGCGTTCTGCTCGTAGTAAGTTTTCGCTATCATACGGTTTTTCCCATGTTATCGGCTACGAGCGTAGTCCGTAACGCTACGCGGTAGCGAATGTGTTAGTGAATAGTCCTTAGTCTTACGTAATAGTAGTTTCTGCAACTGTTATAGCCTAGCAAGTTTTGGTCTGACCCAGGGATAGTGCTACAAACAGCTTTTATATGGCAATAATGAGCATACGTCATATATTTTCATTATTAAACGACAATAGCGGTTTGTCAAGGGTTTGTCAGTAACCAAATTCAACACATTGTTTACCGGAATGCTGCTTAATCCTTCGTTCTCCTTGCGTAATAAATACTGAATTCTATTGAAAAAAACTTAACTTTCATCACTGTAGATATTATGCAAAAAATAATTAAATTTTGCGGAATATTTAGGTCTGATTTCCTCTTTGTTTAATCAGTGACATTCACCGACTTTCAACGTCAGCTACCAAAAATTAGTCGTTGCTAGTAAAATAAATTAGTACCTACCACAAAAAAATCACAATATGGCGTCGCATGTAAAACCCCCTGTTGAGTTATACATATTGAGTCGTAAAACAGCGTGGTTTTATGAAACGAGCCGAAGGCGAGTGTGATCATAGCACGAGTGTTTTAAGGCCTATGTGCAGTTTCATACACCATTTTATCTTCTTCGAAAAAATATTTTAAACTAGCGACCCGCCCCGGCGTCGCACGGGTGCAATGCTGATAAATTATGCATGTATTATACATATAAACCTTCCTCTTGAATCACTCTATCTATTAAAAAACCGCATCAAAATCCGTTGCGTAGTTTTAAAGATTTAAGCATACAAAGGGACCTAGGGACAGAGAAAGCGACTTTGTTTTATACTATGTAGTGATGATGATAGTGATAGTGACGAGCAATAAAATAAGCACGCTTGATCAAGTTCACTGCCCATATTGTGTATATCGGATTTATTCTGATTCGCTGTTCTCATTGTTGTATACCTATATATTATTACTAGAAGGAGCTGATGTAACTTCGAGGTTTGACATAAAATTATGCGCCGAATTGCTGTTAATTGTGATATACCTGGGTAGGTATCTAACTTGACATAAAACCTTTATAACTAAGTCACAACTCTCACAAGGGACAATTTTCCACAAATCGACTTATAATTTCGATTTCAATTTCATCCAAAGATAGTAACAGCAATTATTTACACGGGAAAGAAACAATTAAGAGTTGCACGTACGAAGTTACGGACATCTACTTGTAAGATAATAAAAAGCAATAGGTACGTACGTAATGGCACGGCTCTATTTGTAAGCGTTCAATCTTTCGTGTATAAGGGGCTTAATCTGCCTCAGCCTACTCTTTGTTCATACAACTATATCATAAAAGGACATAACTCATAGGAATTTCAAAGAAACTTACTCCGTTTACTAACAAGGGAGGAAAGGATGATAGTGTCCTCCTGAACGCAATGTGTTGGAAAAATAATTAATTGCACTTGGCGTTTAATTTAATATCCGCTAGTATTACGCTTCGCTATCGATATTAATATTCCATTAAAAGAAAAGGTTTTTAAATTATATGATATTATTTAGCTGAAAAACGTCCACTGCTGGACAAAGGCCTCCCCCAAAGTTCTCCACAACGGTCGGTCTTGCGCCGCCCACATCCAATTTCTGCCAGTTATCATAACTAGGACAATAACTCATAGGAAAGACGTCCAATGCGGATCAAAAATGTTTTCAAGAACCTCCACATCGCGGTTGTGCGCATCCAGTGATTCTGGCTAGATCGTCAGTCCATCTTGTTGGAGGGCTTCCTCCGCCTCGTCTTCTGAACCTACCGCCCATACTCGTAGTATAAGCAATATGCCCCGCTCACTACCGGCACCTACCGGCACACCTCGGACAATGGCGATCAAATGTATGAAAGAAACGCGTTGCTACGCACACAGTCTAAGCTCGTGTAGATGAACGCGTACTATGCTTGTGTGAGTGAGATAAGACATGCTAGGGTTGTCGCCATTTTGAACGCACGAGTCGGGAACACATCAACACAATGTGCAGCAATATGAGATGACCTTGTAATAGCGGCGTCAAAATAATTTTGTGTGCTTATAATTAAACTAGCCGAGTTGGATCCGGCGGTTGACCTCTTTCTCGAAGTTGGACCTACCTAATTGGACCACTTGTCCTAGGTAGATGTATGAGTCAACAACTTCGAGTACCGAGTTTTCAACAGAGACTGGGATGGGCACAACCTTGGCATTTGACATGAGTTTCGTCTTGTCCATGTCCGAATCCAACTCGGCTGGGCAGCGTTCGGGAAACTACGCAAAGTCTTTTCGTCCGACATACCTCAGTGCCTCAAGACGAAAGTCTTCAACCAATGTGTGTTACCAGTGATGACTTACGGCACCGAAACGTGGTCTTTCACTATCGGCCTCATCTCAAAGCTCAAAGTCGCTCAACGAGCAATGGAGAGGGCTATGCTCGGGGTGTCTCTACGTGATCGAATCAGAAATGAGGAAATCCGTAGACGAACTAAAGTGACCGATATAGCTCACCGGATTAGCAAGTTGAAGTGGCAATGGGCAGGCCACATAGCACGCAGAGCAGATGGCCGACGGGGCCGAAAAGTGCTCGAGTGGAGACCTCGGACCAGCAAGCGCAGCGTAGGACGTCCACCTACAAGATGGACAGATGACCTTATAAAGGTCGCCGGAAAGTGCTGGATGCAGGTCGCTTCCAACCGGTATATATGGAAGTCCAAAGGGGAGGCCTATGTTCAGCAGTGGACGTCCTATGGCTGAGATGATGATGATGATAATTACGATTTCTAATTCCACCCGCGTTCACATTCGATATGACCAAAAACTCATTGCGCGAATTAGGAAGAAACTGGAAGAAATTACAATCATATTACGCTGTAAGGTGGGTATCTAAGCTCGATTTATACAAATAGTTTCCTATTTTGAATCAGTATAAACAAAGTAACTAAATTTTTGTAAGGAAATTCAGGCCATCAAAATATTACGTAAGTTGAAAACATGATTTTTTGTTCATATAAATATATGTATATTGTGTTGAAAATACTAAACATAAGTACCTATTGTAAGTTAGTTTTCTACTAAAACATGAAACACTGAAAATAACTGGGTATGTACTTGCCTTGATTCATCCAATGGGAATCTGTAGAACTTTCTTTTATTTTTGTTGTTTATAGAGCTTAAACAACCGTACACACAACAACACACGCCCATTACAAAAGAATTTGTTTAATATTTGAATATTATACGTGGCCTCCGCTCTGCGCACCGCGTCGTCGCGTACTACTTGCCAGCCGGTAACTGCGAGGTAACCGAGCGCGGGTGGGCGGCACTCGGTGGGAGGCAGGGAGTGTCCATACTGTACGTTAGTACTCTTTATTATACTGTGCTACCGGCAAAAAAATAAAATCAGCAATAAATGTATTGTACACGTAATTTATATGGCGCGTTTCAATTTGTAAGCGATCACTCGTTCGTGTAAAGTGGCTTATTCTGCCTCGATGTACTCGTTGTTCAAACAACTATATTATTAAAGGACATAACTCATAGGAGTTTCAAAGAAACATATTCCGTTTACTCACAAAAGAGGAAAGATGAGTGTCCTCCTGGAACCATATAAAACACTAAAGAATGTTCTCTTTCTTGAACTTCGCAAAATTCGCCTGGGAACTATATTTTATTGGTTGTTTGTGTTTCTCTAAGAAAAAAGACTTGTCCCTCGAGATGGTTCTTAGCTATTTTGGTCGGAACTAGGACCAGCTGTTTCCAAGATATTCAGCTTTAAAGCTGCAAGTCACAAGATCTCAGCCAATTTTTAAGCTAAGAATACCAAATTTTGTAGTTAGGTTTGTTCAGATTTAGCAGCATTTTCTATATCACTCATTAAATGAGGGTCTCCTGATCGCTGGCTATTACTTGTGTCTGGGGTGTTTATTTTTTTTTATTTAGGTTATATTGGTTGAGTAAAATACGCGACCGACTGACGCGTGTGCAGTTACGAGTAGTTACGAGCGCGCGCTGTTTTGGCCAAACGAAAGTGGAAGGCGGAGCTAAGTACCTAATTGTGAGTGAGCCCATGGGCTATTAAAGCAGCGGATCGAGAGCCTGTTTTAACCGACTTCACAAAAGGAGGAGTTGCATGTTGTTTTCTTTTTATTTTTCAAGTCGACTTTCTAATCCTTGATATTTCTTTGCCTTTATTCTATTTATAAACCCCGTATACTAACGGGGATACGTTGGAGCACCCATATCAAAATTGCTGTAACCCAACCCATCCCCAAACTTTAGGGTCCTCGCATATTGATGTATGTACGCTTTTGATTTAGGATTCATTTGTGAACTATTCGTAAAAGTTGCTATTTACCAGTCATCTACATGTTAAAGGGTCTCCGTGCTATTTATTTTAACAATCTCAAGCACTCTTAAGTAAAAGGAGCGATGCCAAATTCATTGCGCAGTTATCAGTTATTATCGACACCGCTCTTTTTAAGAGATATTAGTTAGGTATAAATGCCTGTATTTTAATGGTTGTTCGTGTAGGTACATTTTGTTCTATGTCTATGAAGATTCCGTTTTCCTCTATAAATAAAAGTACATAATTATAAGCAAAATAATCCTATCATATGCAAACACACGGCAAAAGCTACGTTACCAAATAACAAACTTTCCGCATTTACTTTAACTTACTCTGAATTTCCCCGGTTTCGTCTGTAGGCTTAAAAACTCCCAATTCTATTTACATACGCGTATAATTTACAAGCCACGTTTTACAAGCAACATCGCCAAAGTACGTGGAAGCAATTTTACACGTTCGATAAGTAGCTGGCCGGAAAGTTTCCCTTTGCCGGCTTCTTACGGAAATTACTCGCTTTTCTCCCCAATAATCTTTGGCCGCGCCAGGGTTGTCAAAGTGACGACATCAAAATCAAAATTTAAACTTGTTCTGCAAATAAGCTACACGAACACATTCACAGGCCTTATAATTCATATTTATTAAATGTACTTACTTGCCAACGCGCAATGGAGCGCAGCATCCTAGGTGTTAAAAGGATGGATCGCATCCGGAACACAACGCTGCGCTCCAAAACACGTATAGCTGATGTTGGAGCAAAAACCGCTAAACTCAAATGGGACTGGGCTGGTCACGTTAGCCGCATCTACCCAGACAGGTGGGCTTATATAGTCACAAAGTGGGTGCCGCAAGATGGGCGGCGACGTCAAGGCAGACCGAGACGGAGATGGAGGGACGATCTAGACGCATTCCTAGTCGACTGGTCGGAAGCAACGTCTAACAGGGAGTTGTGGAGATCAAATAGAGAGGCCTTTGCCCAGCAGTGGGACACTCTAACAGGCTAATAAAATAAAAAAAGTGATGTTATTATTTACAATAATATTTCATTAGAATACAGTTAAAAAAATACCTACCTTGTGTTATCACTGCCACGCCGTTAATGATATTGTCTCAAATATGTGATTTACTGCAAATGACAATTACGAATATTATTTTACTATAAAGTGTTTATAAAAGTTACACCTTAGCCAGATTAAAATCTATTTAAATAAAACAATTTAAACGGATTACCCAATTTTCCAGTTAATGTTGCCAAAGGTTGACAACAACGGTAACTGGAAAGTTGCCGAAACGTCAGGGAGTCAGGGATAATCCGTTTAAATTGTTTTATCTAAAAGTGTGACAGTCGAAACCGAAGAAAATATTGCATATTAAAATCTACCAGAGATTCTTGGAAAGAAGAAACGCTGCAAGAAACTTTCCTGTCGCTATTTTGCAATGAAAATTATGTTATTTTTATGTTTTAATTACCTAATTGACGTAACGTAAATGATTAGATTCTTGGAATTAATCTTGAGTAAAAAAAATAATTCTACGAGACAGCAATTTTCTTTTTCTACTATCAATAACTCTGGTCCAATTCGAGTTATTTTCAAAAACATGCACATAGTTAAGGGCTTTAATTAAAACAAAACTTAATTGATTCCTTTGTGTAACGATAGTTACCCATATCTTTGTATGAGTACTTAACTTTCGTAACACAAAAGACGCGATCGTAATTTTGTTTTTCTGAAGCCTGTAACTATGTAAATGTTTTTGAAGATGACTCATTCCTCAAAGTCGAATAAACAATGTAAAATCTCAATTTCACAGAGTTTTTATTTATTAATGGTTTCTAAAGGAACAAACTAATTATGCTTTAGAAGGAATTAAATTTGGCAACCCTAAGGCAGAAATGTCGAAGTTGTGCTCCGAAACATCTTCGTGTAGATGAATACTTTCCGAGGATTTACATTTTCTTCTAAACTTGGTTTGATCTTGTATCAGGCGTCAACACAAATAGAAATTCGCGGTTGAGTTGGTTATATTATATTATAATTCACTGTAAATAATGTAACAACTTCATAAGCTGGCGGAAAAGAGGACACGCTTTTGCATTCTGTAAAAAAAAACAAATAATTTTTTTGGCCGTTGGAGTAGCAAAGTCCTAGCGGCGACCATCACGTATAGGAAAGCGCAGCGTGGGTCGGCTTGCGACTAGATGGACGGATGACCTCGTGAGCGGTCTGTAGGTACGGGATCGTACTTTGTGGCGATGTGGCGAGTCATGGGCAGGCCTAGTGTTCAGCAATAGACGTCTGTGACTGAGATATATAGAAGATATTGATCTTCCAGTCTCTCAATACCTCGACAGCTCTAGAATTATTTGTGCAGTTTACCGAAGTTAGCTGGACGCTTCGACCAAACTAATTAGTAGTTGAGGCACAGTTTGCCTCGATCAGTGCTAGCGCTCGTTTAAGCGGATACTCAACCACCTACATATTCTCTTTGTTACTCTCGCCCACGAGCTGGACAGACAGAAAAGGTGAAACAACAGCAACTTCGGCCGTGTGTAGTCGGGTAAAAAGTATCCTATAACCTTTGGATGTCCAGCCCCGTACTAAAATAGATTAAAATCTGTCTAGACGTTTCAGCGTGAAAAGAGAACAAAGATTGTTTTGCCAACAGATAGCGCTGTACGGTAAAAGACGATCCTGCATAGCTCTATTAAGAATTTCCCGAAATGATAACCCTATTCCACTGAAAGTAAGATCAAACTCTGAAAGCTCGCGCTACAAGCACAAAATTAACATCGTTCCAGGCAAAACCGCATTACTCCGAAATAGCATATTGGGTATGGCCTCAAAAATATATAATTTCTTACCAGAGGAGCTCAAAGACTTAGAGGTTTACACGTTTAAAAGAAAACTTAAAGAAGAGCTCATTAAAAAAGCTTATACGCAAATAATACGCAAGCATTAGACGACTTTTTTAAAGAAAAGTTACAATGTGATTAATAAATAAAAAAATAAAATAAAAATCATTTATTTCAGATGCGAGATCCATATCGTGTTAGTAACAAATCAAACAAAAAAAATTATAAAAAGCTAGGACTTACAAAACTACTCAGTTGTTAGTGTTTATTATATCTAAAATTAAAATTAATTATTTTAACCGCCCCGTACAGATGCCCACCCAGTACATCAATATAGGGCAATCAAGACGTCCAGCCAGCATGCTCAGGATGCCGTTACTGCTATTCCTCACGCGTCTTAGCATCGAGGCGACTCTTTTTCGACGAATAGCGTGAAAGCCGTCAGTCTGTGCCTCCGCAAACATGCCGGATGCACTACAGTGGCGAGGGAGCTTAAACAGCATCCTGAATATGTTGTTGTACTGGACACGCAACGTATTATATGTGCGCTTCGTATGTTTCACCCATAGACTGCACGAGTAGAAGGATGTACAAAAAGCCCTAAATAGTGTCAGCTTAACATCCTTTGTACACCGTGCAAATCTACGAATGAGCATGTTGCCCCGCACTGCCAAGGACCTTCTTTCCCGTTCTATATCGAGGTCATCGTCAAGGTTATCCGTGACTATATGACCCAAATATTTGAACTTCTTAACCACTTTGAGAGCCACGCCGCTCAACATTACCTCAGGTACGCTTTGTGGATTATACACTGAAAAAAATACCCAGTGGAGCCTACTGAAATTACAGTAAGCGTAACCGTTATTACAGTTAGGTTTACTGAAATGTCAGTAGGCCTAACTGTTATTGCATTAAGTCTTACTGTAATGTCAGTAGGCTCCACTGGATATTTTTTTCAGTGTATTTACGGGCCTTAAACACGACCATCTCGCTCTTACTGGCATTGTACCTAAGACCATGTCGATCGGCATAACTCTCACATATCGCAATCAGACGCCTAATGGAGTTGATTGAGGGGCCCAGCAGCACCATATCATCAGCGTAGCTTATGTTATTGACAAATACTCCGTCAATATGGCATCCGGCATGAATGCTGCTAAGCTCCTCAATCAACCCATTTACATACAAATTAAAAAGGATAGGAGACGTTAATCCTCCCTGCCTTACACCGCATTCAAGCCTGTATTCATCAGACCATTCTCCCGCCCACTTAACCTGATTGGTCTGATTGGAGTACCAAAATTTAAGCAGAGAAATACATTCAGCAGGCACTGATGTCTTACTCAGCTTATCCCACAACAGATTATAGTCCACCCGGTCAAACGCCTTCGACAAATCAAGGAAACACGCATATATTGGCGTGCTCCTATCTTTGTAGTACCTGATAGTTTGCTTAAGACATAATATTGCACTCTCTGTAGACAATCCTGCCCTAAATCCGAACTGCGCGTCATGCAGTTTTATGTGACTACGGAGATGATCATTAAGCAAGCTATCAAGCACTTTAGCGATTACATTTGCAAGCGAGATGGGCCTATAATTAGCAAAGTCTGACACGTCTCCCGTCTTATTTTTAAGAAGCGGTACTACCACGGTTTTCATCAGCTGATCAGGAAGGTAAGCATGTCGTAAGCAAAGCGTAAAGAACATCGCCAAAACTCTGGGCAAGTGGGGCCCGGCATATTTCAGATGCTCGATACTGAGACCATCGTGCCCCGGAGATTTTCCCCTCTGCATTTTTTTAATAATAGTATTAATTTGTTTCGCAGTAAAAGTTATGGTATTTTCTCCGGCGACGGCCTCACTATTGCTCATCATGCCCTTAGAAGATATGCGTGAAGCTGATACAGTAAACAATTGCCTAAAACTGTTAGCGATATTCCTTTTGTCACTTACCCCACCGACGCTCACAGGGACTCCCGGCGTGACATTGTGTTTATTTGTATTTTTCCAGAAGGTCTTGAAGTCTTTAGCTGAGTGGTTGTCGGCCAGGATATCACTTCTTATTTGCTCCTGCCGGTCCTGACACCACTTCAACTTTGACTTGAAGACCTTCCGACTGCTACACATTTCCTCATAAGCAATTCCCTGAGGTGGCCGTCCAACTGAAATCCAAAATAAAAATTTATTTCTGGCATCCCTGTGTGCTTCAGCGACATACTTGTTCCAACCTGTTACATATTTTTTCTTGTGTTTTCTTACACTTGACTGCCTAGCCGCTTCAGTTAGAACATTAGTTATATTTGTATACAACTTGTCTAGAACAATGAAATGGTCAGAATCCTTACAAACTCCGTCCGCACAAGCGGTAAATTCCGAGGGAAACTGTACTTGTTTAAGCCCATCATGACAAAGCGATTTATATAGGTCAACTTGAGCTGCTTCCCGTTCTCCCCATAGAACCCCCTCTAGAGTTGATTCTACGACGTCACACTTTATTTGCACCTTACTCAAATCACATTCAATGATTAACGGCAGATGGTCAGACCAGTACACGTCCTCTTTCAACATTGCCTTAGTTACAGTTTCACGCGCTGATTTTGTGTCAACGCAATGGTCTAACCACCTGTTACAACCGTGTGAATCACTTATAAACGTATTTATATATTAATAGTATAAATTAATAGTGTAGGTACTTTTTAAATGTGAATATTGTTCTGTAATTTAAATCGTAGTAATGATAATGTATAAAATTTTGTATTAAATATAAAACTAATTGTAAGGTATATAGCATGCAATAATTCTCTATTTTTAGTTACTTAAGTAATTAAGTTTCACATGCCTAACGGTAGAATATGGGTGTATATCATTTTA
This sequence comes from Apotomis turbidana, assembly GCA_905147355.2. NCBI lineage: Eukaryota > Metazoa > Arthropoda > Insecta > Lepidoptera > Tortricidae > Apotomis > Apotomis turbidana. The sequence continues at coordinate 14,647,823 of LR990301.1, read as the reverse complement.
TCGAAGTTTCTTACATCGATTTTCATTTCATCGAAAACTATTCCACGAATGTCTTTTCATTTTTTTTTCGAATCACATAATCATCAATTCATTGCTTTTCGAACCATCGATCAACTATTCAACGTAAATTGTTTCGAATTTGTCTCAAATCGTAGCTTAACTATTCATCGTATTTACCTTTCATCGAAACATGATTCACAGATGGCACGTCCCATTTATACAAAAAAATAACCTAAACCTAACCCAACCAGGTCGGATATAGCCAAGTAGGGTTTCAGGTCATAAAAAAAAAATAACCTACACCTAACCCAACCAGGTCGGATCTAGCCAAGTCGGGTTTCAGGTCATAAAAAAATATAACCTAAACCTAACCCAACCAGGTCGGATCTAGCCAAGTCGGGTTTCAGGTCATAAAAAAAATATAACCTAAACCTAACCCAACCAGGTCGGATCTAGCCAAGTCTGGTTTCAGGTCATAAAAAAAAAATAACCTAAACCTAACCCAACCAGGTCGGATCTAGCCAAGTCGGGTTTCAGGTCATAAAAAAAAATAACCTAAACCTAACCCAACCAGGTCGAATCTAGTCAAGTCGGGTTTCAGGTCATAAAAAAAAAAATTACCTAAACCTAACCCAACCAGGTCGGATCTAGCCAAGTCGGGTTTCAGGTCATAAAAAAAAAATAACCTAAACCTAACCCAACCAGGTCGGATCTAGCCAAGTCGGGTTGCCAGTATGGCCTATGGTCTTAGCCTGTCCGGATGGACGAATCATTAAAAAAAAAAAAAAAACACGTTTCGATGAACGACTACGTCGATGAACAAATAAAATAATTAAGTGAAATTCGATGAATTGATTCTTGTGTGAAAGGTAATTCGAGCAAATGTACAAGCGATGTAACGAAAAGTTCGATGAATGATTCCTAAGTTGTAACAAAATTCTGCGAATAGTGTTATGGGAAACGATAATCGATGAAACGTTTTTCGATAAAGTGATGGATTACCGTAGAATATATTATGGAACCAAGTTACTACTGTAAGACCTTATATGTACCGTATATTCTGGTGAATATACGGTATATATATATATATATATATATATATATATATATATATATATATATATCATTCATTCATTCATATTTTCAGTACAAATCTACAATTGTGCTTATACTATTGCTGAAAGTAAGAAAAATGTATAGAAATTAAAATAAAATATTGAAAATATACAAAAATGGATGACGACGGCAGTGGGGGAGTTAAAGGTGGTGGAGGGGAAGGTTGATGGAAAAGTCTTGCTTAGTGAAGAATACCTGCTCCGTCTATACAATCGAAGGTCCTGATGTATCTTCTGGTGCCTCTCACTCTTCTGGAGACGGCTCGTATGACCGAAATTATTGCTGATGATTATCTATATGTGTATTTATATTATGTATACACAATTCTTAAGTGTACCTATACGTTGCGCCGTAAATACACATTATGTTTTGTTGAGATTGCTCTTTAAGGCCGCCTGTTTTAATGAACATTTTGTACCTAGTTGAGTTTATCTGTTGTAAACTGTTTTTGGTGTGCAGTAATGTATTATTGTACTGTTTGTGCGTACATATATACAGTCAAGCTAAATGCTGATGAGACTATTTTAACTAGAAATTCATGTATGTGCGCCGCTATGATTGGCTACCAACGCGCGCCGAATTCGCCTGAACAAACACTTTCCTGAAAGCAATACCGTGCGAGCAAGACAGGTGATTCTGAGTCGCGTGACAAGTAAAGTCACGGCAAGTTATGCAAGCCCTGTAGAATTATTATCCCAAGAAGAAAGATAAATACTAAAGAACAATAGTTAATTCACTAGCATAATAAATTAACAGACTAAATAAGTTTATTTTCCGCCCTTAAGTTGAAAAGAGCATCTAATTTAAATGCAACGATAGCGGTGCTCCGGGGATTGCAGTCGCAATGGCCGGGTAATTATCCAAGTCTATTGCCTTGCCAAATGCAGACCTCTGCATTTTAATGAGACTACAGATACATTAACCAGAAATATCAGAATGTATGAATTTGCATATACATGGTGATGAATTCAAATGGGTCAGTATGGTGAAGTTAGAAACTGTGAGAGATAGCGAAATCTATTCTGGCGTCGATTTAAGATTTAATAAAAACGGCACTATTTTTTTTTTTACTTTTATTACATAACCGGGATATATGTCAATATTTTGTAATTCTAATCGCATCTCGTATTTACAGAGATTTGACCTGGGACACCCGGTTACAGTCTGACCAAAAAGAGTAGAAATTATAAAGTGGAAATACTGTAGTGTCGTCCCCGTTTTCTTAGATTGATTAGAAAGGGACGACACTACAGTATTGCCACTGCCACAGACTGTATGTACCTATGGCATTAATGGGGCTAACTCTCATTGTCACATATATACAATTTAAGAAAAAATAATTTCAACGCGGCATCATAAAACCCGCATTTCAAACAACACGGGTTGCAAAACTACGCTTTTCCAATGCGCCTTTTGTTTCACAGTATTATCTGTTTTCATTAAAAGTTATCTTTAAAGAGAACCGTGTTTTCCGCACTAGGCCATAAAATGTATACACCGTTGGCATTAACGTCGTATACATCGTTTTTGGTGCGAATTTTTGAATAAGCCAATGTCGAAGTTCCGAGGATACAATGAACAAAGGCATTATTTTGTACGCTTGTTTAATTCATTTGTGTTAATTATACAAATATTTATAGACTGATTTCGGCAACGAATAGAGAAGATAACCTAACCTCCATCAAATAGTAAACCAGGCGACTAGAGAAACTAATTCAAGCTCAACATGTATTGATTTAATTTTTACTAACAACAAGTATTTTAATGTTGCAATAGAAGACTTGGGTATTTCTGATCATAAAAGTTTATTGTACACTTTTAAGCTAATACCGCCTCCTCTTAACACGTTCACTGCGGAACAAATCTTGAGGAACATTCAACTGGTGCGGTTGAGGTCGAATCAGCGCAAACCTAAGCTCTTTTTCAGTGCGGGTGAGGCCTTTTCGACCTCTAATTTCAGTAAGTGTTTAAATCCTCCATAACTTTGCCTATACTCAGACTAGGCATTTTTTTCATGTGCTCTACATTCACGAGTAAATGCTTAAAATACCCTTAGCGTCGCCCTTGGTTCTGACTTTTGGTTAAAGAAAAATAACCTTCAGAATCTTTGAGGCCTTTCAGGTCTCAAAACGCACTAGATTTTATCTAAACCTAGTGAAGAGAATGGCAAATATCGCTAAATTATCGATACGTTTATTATTTGTTTCCTTGTAACTAGAGTAGGTACCAACCTACATGCTTTACTTGGTTAAAAGGTTTGTTTTAATACTCTAAAAGGAAGAAATAAATCTTTCGATTATTTAGAACAAACCCGTTGATTTATGACATTCTGTAAACAATATAGTCACATGTACGATAAAAAAACACTTGTCTTCATATTTACTTGGGTAAAGAATATATGGTTCTTTATATAAGTTAATTTCACTATAAGCAATTTTTATAAGTATCAGTATATTTAAGGAAAGTTAAAAGAATGCTTATAGATTTATTAATTTATTATTGAGTAGTAGAATAAGACTTAAAAAACAAAACATTATCATACATTAAAAACATCTGTAGAAACAATGATTATTAAAAATATAATTAATCAGGCAATGTTGAGCAAAGTGATTATCGTGAAACACACATGGTTCTGCATCGATAACTGTGGCCGCACTAACGTGAAGCGATCGACTCCCGCGCCGCTCGCGTCCCGCTCAGTGCGGTTTTGAGGTCGCTTTTTTGAGACATTAATAAACCTCAATCCGCACTGAGTGAAAACAAAGTATACCCAGTGCGTTTGAGACTTAATAAGACCTCAAACGTTTTTCTTGTACCAACGAGTCCGGCTTTGGAAAACATAAATAAATGTATATTTGACTCTGTCGTACGCCTTATAAGTAAACGGCAGCAGCTCCCGCACAAGAGAGATAACACGAACTTTTAGCCCCGCACCAAGGTAAAGTCGCGATTGAGGCCGATTTGACTCAACCCGCAGTGAACGTGTTAAGTTACCACAAAAACAAAAGAGACACTTTACTTCATATAATATAAAAGCGTTTCAATCTGCTTTAACTAAAGTAAACTGGGATGAAGCCCTTGTAGAATCCAATAGCTTAAATGATAATTATAACTTATTTGACAACATATTATCCCAGTTATTAAACATACACATGCCACTTAAAAATACAAAACAAAAAAATAGAGCTCCTAAAAACTGGCTTACAACTGGTTTGAAAATTGCTTGCAAACGTAAAAGACAATTAAAAATTCTCGCCAATCAAACAAATAATACCGCTCTAAAAAAACATTGCACTAATTATACAAAAATCCTGAAAAAATGTGTAAACAAATCTAAAAAACTTACCTTCACTCAAGAATTGTCTATATCTAAAAATAAAAATAAAACTATGTGGAACATTGTAAAACAAATAACAAGAAAAAATTGACAACAAAGTCATAAAAACATAACATTAAAAGTAGACGACAAAACTGTAAGTTGCCCCGAAAAAATTACAAACTTATTCAATGATTATTACGCTTCAGTTGGTAAATTAGGCGGTAGAAACGAAACCGCGCCTCCGGGCGGTCGGCCCGCCATACAAACCTCAGTCAACACCATCTTTTTGCACTCTGTAACTGAAAATGAAGTTCGTGCCATAATACGATCCCTGCCCAATAAGTATAGTTGTGGTATAGATGAGATTCCCTCCATTCTATTAAAAACCTGCATAGATGAATTTACACACCCTATTACTAAATTAATAAACCAATCTTTTGACGAATGTAGCTTCCCTGATAAGTTAAAAATGGCAAAGATAAAACCTATTTTAAAGAAAGGCGGCAAAGCTAACAATCCCTCTCAATATAGACCGATAGCACTCCTTCCTGTAATATCTAAGATATTTGAAAAGTGTATGTCAAATCGCCTCTACAGTTTTCTTGAGAAGTATAGTTTGTTAGATGAAAACCAGTACGCATTCCGAAAAAAACATTCCACAAGCCTTGCCGTTTATAATTATGTCCAAACTATAGTTGAGTATTTACGAGACAGAAAATACGCAGTGGGTTTATTATTAGATATGTCTAAAGCATATGACAGAGTTTCACATAATATTTTACTAAACAAATTAAATGAAATTGGCATACGCGGTAAGGCCTTAAACTGGTTGAAATCATATTTGACATCGCGACAACAATACGTAGAAATAGAACACATTAGTAACCATACCGGAATATTACAGTCCTTTAAATCAAAAATCAAATATACTGATAGCTCAATCCCTCAAGGTAGTGATTTAGGTTGTGTACTGTTTCTCATCTACATAAACGATCTTCCAAAAATCACCAGCCATAAAGTAGTAATGTTTGCTGATGATATATCTCTATTATTTCAATGTTCAACTTTCAATAGCAATACATACATAGAAGAAACATTCGATTCCGTGACCCGTTGGCTACAGGATCACAACCTTATAACAAATACCGACAAATCAAAACTTATTCAATTCAGACCGAGACAAAAACAGCCACTTAATCTAGACACTGTAGCAAAAAACTTAAACATTGAAGAAGTCACCGATTGTACTCTACTGGGCCTCAAATTAGATAGTAATTTAAACTGGAAAATACATGTTTTTCCCGGAACCTAAACTAGAAATCTACAAAAATGGACCATACTACAGAGCAATTAAAATATACAATAAAATCCCTATTAATATAAAAAACACCCTAAAAGACTCGTCCTTTATAAGCAATCTAAAACGAATACTCATAGACAAATGCTACTACTCAATTGCAGAATTTATGGACGAGAAAAATATTTAAATAATTATGTACAAATCGATTGCACAGCACAATGTATATGACACACTATGATATCATGCTCATAAAAGTATGATGCTTGTTTTTAGTTATTAAATTTTAAAACAATTTTTATGTAAATTTAGAGAAACACTGTAAGTTGTTATCACTTAGTATAAGTTATTATTAGTAAGTTTGGTAAACCAGACTACAAAAAATGTTTACTTTTTGCTACACCCTGACAGGGTCCTTGTCCTTGTACCTAGTTATTAAGTACTTGGTTGCAATAAAGATTATTATTATTATCTCCTTTATTCATTTAAAATCTTAAGTTAGGTTTTTACAGTAAAGTTATATCAAAAGTAAAATACAATAAAGAAATTACAAAATATATAAACACATTATAAAAAACCTAACCTAGGGTGCCGCCGGCAGCGGGGCAGGGCCCAGGCTACCGGTGGTTAGGGCTGCAGAGAGAGGAACCTCCTGACGATGCGCGCCGTGTCCAGGAGTATCGCCTTTTGTATCTGGCCCTTGATCCAGCCATCTAGCGAGAGTCTCTTAAGATGTTTGTCGAGACTCTTCGCTATAAGACCGTTCGCCGAAACGACTATCGGGACAATGATCGTCGAGTCAACATCCCACATGGCGGTCACCTCGTGAGCCAAGTCAAGGTACTTGCTGAGTTTGTCCTTCTCGGCCTTCACGAGGTTCTCGTCATGGGGGATGGTGATGTCAACGAGCACTGCCTGGCGCTTGGATCGATCTACCAAAACGATGTCAGGCTTATTGGCTACAATAGTCCTGTCCGTGATGATAGATCGATCCCAATAGAGCGTGGCACGACCATTCTCAAGAACTGGCATCGGTGCGTACTTATAGTACGGCACCTCAGACCCCACAAGACCGTATTGAAGAGCAAGTTGCTGGTGAATGATCCTGGCTACTTGGTTATGTCTGTGCAAGTACTCGCCGTTAGCAAGATGAGAACAACCGGAGATTATATGCCTGAGTGACTCACCGGGACGGCGGCATGCCCGACAAATGTCGACCGTACCGTCCTTCAGGATATATCTCCGGTAATTGTTCGTCATCATTACTTCGTCCGCAATTGCACAGACGAAACCTTCGGTTTCCCCGAAGAGATCCCCGAAGCGTAGCCAGTTCACCGACGCGAGCAGATCTACATCGGGCCCCGTAAGGGCCTTGTAAAACCGCCCGTGTAGCTCCTTGCTCTTCCATACAGCCCTGCGGTCATCGATGCTAAGCACCTTTGGTCTGCGCCAGTTCTCGTTTGCTAAGGCTCTCCTCCCTAGCTCTCTCTAGAGGTGAGGCCTTTGTCAACTGTACTACATCGCGATGAATCCCACACTCGTTGTTTAGGAAATACTCCCTAAGACTGCACACCTCGCGGTTATGGAGGTCCTTGGCGTTTAAAAAGCCACGGCCCCCACACTTACGCGGGATGTACATTCTCATAACTGACGAGCGTGGGTGCCTCATGCGATGTGTAGTGAGCAGCTGACGGACCCTCGTATCCAGGGCGTCCAGCTCAGTCTGAGTCCACCTTAGTATGCCAAAGGAGTAAGTGAGCAGAGGCATCACCCAAGCGTTGAAGGCGCGTGCCTTATTGCCACCGGACAAAAGACTGTTAAGTACTTTTGTCAAACGACAAAAGAAACGCTCCTTCAACGCCTGCCTAATGTCTCCGTCCGCAATACCCAATGACTGTGACATACCAAGGTACTTGTAGGTTTCAACTTCGGAGATAGACCTGAGGGTCATTGTCTCAGAAAGCTGTAAGTTCGTTCGGTTCGTATTATTATTATTATTAAGATCAGCTGGACTGCAAAGGGTCAAACGAGGTGCTCGGTATGTTGATGGGGGACAGGTGAATTAAAATCCATACGAAACAGGTTTATTCACGTCGTAGAAGTCGAATATAGCTCGATATGTTACGAATCGATACGCGATTCATCATCAGGAGCTACGATCAGTCGCAACATTGTGTGTGATGATGAGGGTACATTTTCGCCCCCGCTGCTGGTGATACCCGCATCTAGCAGTCGCGCGGAGAGAGCGTTGGCCCGCATTCTTCGATTGACCGTAGCTCCTGATGATGAATCGCGTACCGATTCGAAACATGGCGATCGACATTCGACTTCTACGACGTGAGTAAACCCGTTTCAAATGGGGACAGGTGTATTTTAAATATAAAGGAAAACCATAAAGATATCATAGCTTCTGAATTACTCGCTTGATTTAAATGAAACAAAAACAAGTGTATTTTCTAAGCAAGTAAGCTATATGGTCATAATCATAAAGTTTCAAATGATTTGACGGACCCAGTCATATTTTTCATTATTCGTCCATAATTCAACTACTCGTATATCATCTTTCTCGCATTTTGCTCAGGCTAAAGTTTGAGACATCATTACGACAAAAGTTGGACATGGACATGTCTTAAGGCACGAGCGATAAGAACTTGTCACTAATGATGAGCGAATGGGATAGAGATTATCATTAAAGCGCAGAAAACTTCAAGGTTCAGACACATCAGACAATTCAGAGTGTGGAAAATATTCCCATGCGTGCCAAGAAGTTTCACAATTACTTTGTCTGCCAAACTATTAAAAAGTGCAACTCTTTGGCGGCATATGTGTTTCCTCCTTCTTGCAACATGGGATGGGACCCACGAAGTGTGAATGAAGAAGTATCTCTCGGGCCAGCATGGCAGTGTCAACTGACAAGGCACCGTTGGTTTCTTATCAGTTGCCATTGCGACTTCGGCTCCTTTCTCTGTAGCTTAATGTACTATGTTAGCATCAACTTACGTTAGTATAGTAGCAACTTACGTTGTTATAGGCAGTTCCATAAAAAATCTGTCCGTAAGAAGGTTCAAAGTCACTTGCACTCAAAGGGCAATAGAGCGAGCTGTGCTCAGAGTTTCCTTTCGTGATCCAATTCGAATCGAACGAACCAACATATCTCAGAGAGTTGCCAGACTCAAATGGCAGTAGGAACGCACGTTTCTTGTAAAGTAGTAACTTTAAATGTAATCTGTGGCGAAACCCGAGGCAAGAAATGAATGTAAATCCCCGTTACGTCTTAGGGGAGGGTCCTCCTTGCCCATTTGCATATTTTACGCACTCACGAAGGTTGTAAACAAATCAATTAAGTATGCCTCCATTTTACGCATTTTTCCGTCTTAAGGGCTCGCTGTGCTTAAGTCAGGTAGTCGAGAAAACGCATCTTCATTGTGCTTACGAAATTTAGTGTTATTTTTCTTTCGATATATGTATATGCATTTTTGATATTCGAGTTCCATTAAGACACATTCTGTTCGAGTCGCCAGTATGCAGATTTTCAGGGTGTGTAATGATTGGTATAACAACTTTTGATATATTTTCACTGGATATAACAAACATTTAATATAATTTCATTGGATATAATCACTCAAGGGACATAATAAACTTTTGGTATAACAACAATCAGTATAATTTCATGGCGTATAATGTTCAAGTACAACCTCACTAGGGAGGATACCCGAACAAAACCGAGCACGCCCACAGGCTCCAAGGTGGCAGCCCCGCCAGTGGGCTAGGGTATAGTGGGCTAATCACTCGCTTACCTGAACCCCAAACAGATTTTTGAAACTGATATAGTACGAAACCGGACCGATTACACTACGACAACCTTTGGCATGAAAACAAGGACACGAATTGCTTGTTGGAACGTGCGAACACTGAGCGAGGATAGCCGACTAGCCCAAGCAGAAGCAGAAATGCTACGATACAAGCTGCAAATAATCGGTCTCAGTGAAGTGCGCAGAAATGGATTCGGGGAACTGAGAACGTCCAGGGGCCTTACGTTTCTTTACTCCGGGAAGGAAGATGAAGAGGACGTGCGTGAAAACGGCGTAGGATTCCTCCTTTCTGACGCTGCGAAGAAGAGCCTGCTGGACTGGAAACCCATCTCAGAGCGAATCATTACAGCCCGGTTTAACAGCAAAGCCCGCAAGATAACCGTCATTCAGTGCTACGCGCCCACAAATCTGGCATCAGAGGAAGACAAGGACGATTTCTATAGTGCACTCAACCTGACCCTAAAGAACATCCGCAAGCAGGATATAGTTATCGTCATGGGGGACCTGAATGCCAAGGTCGGCACGGACAACGACGGTTGTCAAAGACACATGGGCACACACGGGCTTGGAGTCCGGAACGAGAACGGAGAGAGATTTTTGGAGTTCTGCCAGGACAACGACCTTACCATCGGAGGCACTTTATTCATACATGGAGACCACCACAAGTACACATGGACCTCACCCGATGGAGTCACCAAGAACTAAATCAACCACCTTGCTATCAGCTCCAAATGGCGCTCATCACTGCTCGACGTCCGCAACCGTCGAGGCGCGGATATCGACAGTGACCACCACCTAGTCGTAGCTGAGGTGCGGCTCAAAGTAGCTGCAGCTCGAGCATCCAGTGCGACCACCAGGATATGCAAACGATTTGAGGTCAACAAACTGCAGGATCCAGACGTAGGCAACGCCTTTAGACTCGAGTTGCGAAATCGTTTCTCCGCACTCGAAATGGACTCTACCAATTCTGTTGACGCGGAGTGGAACCACATCAAAATGGCCTATACAGAGACCAGCTCCGTCGTCCTTGGACACAAGTCATCCACACGTGAAGACTGGATGTCACAGACAACGTGGAACCTCATTGAAGAAAGGCGCCAATTCCATCTTCAACTCCTTGCACCCAGTGACGTGGCAGTGCGCGAAGACCGGAAGCTGAAATACAGACAGATTCGCAGAAAAATCTACCGCAGCACCCATCATGACCGTCGAGTATGGGCTGATAGTGTTGCGGATTGCGCCCAACGCGCTGCCAACTCCGGCAATCTCAGGGAGATGTACAAGGCAACGAAGGTCTTGGCCGGAAACCGGAACCAGAGGAAGAAGAAGCCCTTGAAAGACAAGAGAGGCCAGCTGATTGTGACATCGGGGGACAGCTTCAGCGCTGGCGGGAGCACTTTGAGGAGATCTTCCGAGTCCCCAACGACCCCGTTGCTACGGCTACAACTGCTGCCAACTTGCCCGCACAAAGCCTGGACATTGATGTGTCTCCCCCTACAGGAGAAGAAGTAGTGAAGGCCATCAAATCATTGAAGAACGGGAAAGCCCCAGGAGTCGACCTCATCGCAGCGGAAATGCTAAAAGCTGACATCCCCACCGCTGCGAACGCGCTGACGCCCCTTTTGAGGAACATCTGGTCAGCCGAAGAGCTGCCCGACGACTGGAACAAAGGCCTTCTTATCACCGTACCCAAAAAAGGAGACCTCAGTGAATGTGGCAATTGGAGAGGCATCACCTTGCTCTCGATTCCTTCTAGGGTGCTCTGCAGGATCATCCTAGATAGGCTGTCGGGGGCCGTTGAACCTCTTCTTCGCAGAGAGCAAGCTGGCTTCCGACCCAATCGATCGTGCACGGACCAGATCAACACCTTGCGCATAATTCTCGAACAGGCATCAGAATGGCAGAGGGAAATGTGCCTGACCTTTGTGGACTTCGAAAAAGCTTTCGACACGCTGAGATGGAGCTGTATCTGGGATCGGCTACGTGAAATTGGAGTCCCCGAGAAGATCATTAACATAATTAAGGCCATCTACGGGATGTATTCTTGTAGAGTAACTCACGACGGCCTCGTCTCGGAGGACATACCGGTCCATGCGGGTGTACGCCAGGGGTGCCTTCTTTCACCTCTCCTTTTCCTTGTCGTCCTGGATGGCATCATGAATAACACCACCAACAGCAAGCGCCGCGGCATAGAGTGGGGACTGTCCAACGTCTTGGAAGATTTGGACTATGCCGATGACCTATGCCTATTGAGCCACACGCGCGCAGACATGCAAGCCAAACTGGACGACCTACGACGAGAGGCTCTGGAGACGGGACTTAAAATTAACACCCGGAAGACCCAGGAAATGAGGTGCGGAGCGACAAGCTCTTTGCCGTTGCTCATCGGCACAGAGGGGGTGGAGAGAGTCCACAAATTTACTTACCTCGGTAGTGTAGTGTCGGAAACAGGAGGAACCGAAGAGGACACCGCTTCGAGAATCGCCAAGGGGAAGGCAACCTTCGCACAGCTCCGTCCTGTCTGGCAATCGCGGAAACTGACTAGGAGAGTTAAGCTCAAGATATTCCGGTCCAACGTGAAAACCGTGTTGCTGTACGGATGTGAGACGTGGAAGGTCACTAAAGACATCACGCACCGGTTCCAGGTCTTCATCAACCGCTGTCTTCGCCGAATTCTCGGTGTATACTGGCCCGAGAAAATCTCCAACGTAGACCTGTGGGAACGCTGTGGTGAGACTCCGATCGACCAGCAAATCAACCGCCGCAAGTGGAACTGGATCGGCCACACGCTCCGAAGGGGGGTACCTGATCACAGTCCAAGGCAAGCCCTAGACTGGAATCCCCAAGGAAAGCGGAAACGTGGTCGCCCTAAACAGACCTGGCGGCGGACGATCACTGCAGAAGCGAAGGCGATAGGAATGACCTGGAGCGAAGTGAAGCGCGAAGCCCAAGACCGTTCGGGATGGCGACGTACTGTGGACGCCCTCTGCCCCATCCAGGGGACATAGGACATTAAGTCAAAGTAAGTCATAATGTTCAAGTAGTATAATAAATTTTTGATATAACATTTAATGGATATAATGTCATAATTTTATTAAAACTTTCGTGAGACATATTTAATTATTGTATTAAGCGGTTTACACTCACGTGACCAACAAAATGGGCCGTTCCTGACAATTTCACGTGAGTGTAAACCGCTTAATACAATAGTTGGATATAATGTATGTTGAATATAAGTATTAGTGGTATAATGTTTTGTAAGATATAATTTATATATTAATACAAAAACTAAAGTATTATACAAAAGAGTCAGTTCTGGCCAGCTGGCTGGTCGCTGTAAAGTCACAGTTCCACCTAACACCGTAAGCCATTTCTTTTTTGGGGTCATAAAAAAAACCCTAACCTACCTAGTACCTATGTCTGCGAGCCATTTCTTTTTTGGGGTCATAAAAAAACCCTAACCTACCTATGTCTGCGAGCTGATTAGTAAGTATTCCAGGTTATGCCAATAGTACATTATACCAACTGAGCTTTATATAGAACAAAGTTATATCCCATGTATGTTATACGTTATGACTGTTAGATTAATAGTGGTTATATTACAAGTTCATTATATCTGCTGATAATTATTTTACATGAGAATATATCAAATGTTGTTATATCAAAAGTGCATTATATCCTTTGATCGTTATATCAAGTGAAAATATATCAAAAGTTTTTATATCGATCGTTAAGCACCCAGATTTTCATGCCAGGAACAATTATTTTATGTTTAGTTTTTTGAGGAATAAATCAAGTTGATTGTTTCTCAAGAGGCCTTATTCCTTTTAAAATCTTTCATATTGTGACAAATAAACTGAAAATTTCAACCAACTTTTTGAAGTAAATAAATACTTTTCTCCGAGTTCTAGGTAGTAACATAGCTATTTCATGCTTTCATTGCGTGCAGCCGAAAATAAGTTGAAAAAACAATTTTTCCGCGTGAATGTTAAGAAACATGTTTGATCATAGAGAAAATGTCTAAAACAAACCATTTAAAAAGGAATAAGGCCTCTTAAGGCTCCTTATCCGTTCAAAAATGCGGATTGCTTTAGACATTTTTCTCTATGATCATGATCAAACATGTTTGTTAAGATTATTATAGCAATGTTTCTACTTAGAACAAGGCCATTGCAATTTATACGTATACATTAGAAACCTACAGTTTGTATTTTTCAATGATAATTTTTGTTTAGAAAACTACTCGACAATCGACATTGATAAAAATCACGCAGGAAACTGGGTTTTTTCAACTTATTTTCGTCTGCACGCAATGAAAACATGAAATGGCTATGTAACTTTTTAGAACTCAGGCAAAAGTAACAATCACTTTAAAAAGTTGGTTGACATTACCTATCAGTATATAAATACTTTTATCATAATATGAAAAAACACATTTTAAAAGGAATAATGGAGGGGGCCCTCCTGCTCGCAAATAAGTACCCTCCCTTCTACAACAATGCCCCATACACAGAATGTGTCACTAAAGTGAAAAGAGTGATATCTGTGTTTAGGTCACCAATAGACATGTATGACTCATTTAGCTCAGTAGATCTGTAGACTATATCGTTCACGAGTGTGTAGAGAACTAGATATAATCTAGATTTAAAAGACGAAACTACCAGAAAAACGCGATAGCATGCGAGTAATATTGAGATGATAGATGAGATACCTACTTGAATCTTCAGTGAGCGAAAGAGCTAGTGAGTTAAACCGAATGATATAGCTCGTTTGAATCACTCACTTGCGAGCTACACATCTCTAATGTAATGTGCACATACCCCTCTAACCTCTATCCATAGTATCCATCCTATCTCAGAAATACATTTTTCCTTCATAAATTAACTTTTCTTAATCATTCAATTATATATGATAATAAAAATTAAGAAACATTTACTTATAGCTATGGAACTCACACTTTAGCAATTTGCAATCCCTTCCGGTTTGCGCTAATTAAAAAACTCTGAACATTGAGTAAGTAAACAATAAGTAGACTGCCTAATCCGAGGGCGCCCACTCTGTCGGGGGAGCCAAGTTATAATTGTGTCCATTTTTTTAATCTTAGGGTTGCCAGTAATGTTTAATTTTACGGTTTTTTGTTACAAAGATACTTAACTATACCGAATCCGCGCGCAATAGAGAGATGATGTAAGCTGATGCTAATTAATTTACGTCACCCTAGACGGTAAGTGGGATTTACTGCCCGCTACTTGGGGAGAAAACCTCATTTCCTGGCCATGGCAAGACGTAAAACTGATAGACAAACCACGGATTGTAATTAGTAAAGCCCAGGATCGCATATTTACTTTTTACACAAACTCCTGCGCTCTGGCACGTCCACTAATTCAGTACCCTATGTATGTAACTACTGGCGACCGAACAGCTGGCAGCTTCCTTAGCATTAGCGTTGCGATTAAACGAGGAAATGCTGCCAGCGTCTTCGGAACCATGCCGCGGGGGCACAGTTTTTCACACCTTTATTAATTTATTTTAAGCTTTTTTTATTGTGTAATGCACTAAATACGTGCAAACCATTACGAAATATTTTAATCCTAACTATTCCCAGTAGCTTTGCCTATGAGCTCACGAGTAGATCCCAAAAAGTTTTTTGTTGTCATAGTAAAAGCGCCTCCGCCTCGTTCTACGCCGAAATTGCTGAAATATGTTTTTTTTTTTACATTTTCAACCTCCATACATATCTGTATTCTATCAACTCCGATTTCCTCGCTTCTCTACTACCACCCCTGTGGCGTGGCGCGGAGATACTCGTACTCCCATTAGCGGGTTATACTCCCACACAAAGTCCGTCTCACTAGTAGTGAGGGCTAAACAGCCCAGATACAGTTCAAATCATTAAAAAAATCGCTTCTGTATTAACGCACAATTACGCATGCCCTGTACTTTACTCGCCCTCCATTCCTTATTTAGAAAAGCACGCAATAATTGACAGCCCTACCATAATGATGCCTCGAACTATAATTTCAGCACAGAATAAGTGTCGTTCTGAACTATTATTTTCTTTGTACAACCCTGACTGAAATGACACTTGGCCTCTAAAAATAATGACCGGCTGGAAAATAAAAACAACGTTTGAGTGAATATTTATAAATTGTATTATTCAGACGAAAAAACGAGCTTTTTATTTTTGCGCGACAATTATAAACGGCCATATTTGTCTGACATCTCTAAATGAGCCGGGGATATTGAGGATTTATTTTATGTTTATGATCTCTTAAGAAATAGTATTATGATTAAACTTATTCGGCTTTGTTGGTGAGAAAACACATTTCATAGATAGAAGGATAGAATATTCGTTATATCACACCTCAACAAGAAAGTAATAAAAATACAGATTAGAGGTAATTAATAGATTTAGATTAGAATAGATTTATTTATTTTATAATATAAAATGTCCGAATAAATTACGCTACGACAATTTACATGGCATTTATATTCTGATCGTTACAAAAATAATACCTAATGAAATATAATAGTAGTAAAAAACATAACAGTTGATATAATAGGCGATCTTATCGCTAAAATTTGTAATTTAGTAGATTAGGATATTTTTGCTGACGAGGTACTTAAGTATCTATTCTTATAGAACCGGTATGTACTTATGTATAAAGGTTCATCAATAAATAAATAAAAAATCGCTAAAGAGAAATCTCTGCCAGACAACCTTTGGTAGCGGATTTATAAATGAAAGTCTGAGTTGAGGTTCCAATGTAACCGTATTGCAAAGTTTATCTTTCTGCCACGGGCGGGCCTTCAATTAACCATAGCAGTAAAATAATAAAATTGTGTGGCTTTGTGAACTGCAGACCGCCCTAGTTTATTTCGAAACCAACGAAAAATAGATTTTCTACCCCAAATAAAAAAATGGGCAAGTGCGAGTCCGACTCGCGCATGAAGGGTTCCGTACCATAATCTATAACAAGTTTATTGCATGCCCTTAAATATTTATTTTATTTTATTTTTAGTATTTGTTGTTATAGCGGTAATAGAAATACATCATCTGTGAAAATTTCAACTATCTAGCTATCACCGTTCTTGAGATTACAGCCTGGTGACAGAAGGACGGACGGACGGACAGCGAAGTCTCAGTAATAGGGTCCCGTTTTTACATTTTGGGTAAGGAACCCTAAAAAAATCAAATTTTCGAAAAATTGGATCGACAAAATAATTTATTTTATACTCATCAAACCTCATCACAAAATTTCATGACAATCAGGTGTAAACAGCTGGAAAGCGTCAGGACACACTAAACATCCTACATCTATAAATCTAATACATAATTATAATAAAGCTGAAGAGGCTCGAAAGTCTGCACATGGAAGATATTCGAAAAAAAGTTGGCGGGGGATACTTAGAATCGATAACAGAACACGTTCCAACAGTTTTTAGAGTTTTTGTCTGTTTCTCTGGTTGTCTGTTTGTCTGTTTATTTGACTGCGCATCACGTGAAAACGACTGAACGGATTTTGACGAAAACTTCATTAATCTATCGAAAAAATCCCCGGCCAAATTATAAGCTATAAAAAATGTACTAATAGATGGGGAGATACTCTACCACACTCGATTGAGTTAAGTTTGCACTTGAATCTTATGGCGCTTCATAGGAAGGAGGTGCAAACTTTTTTCAAACATGTGTTAAGACTATCGTGTACCCTGATAAACTTACAGATGGCGCTGAAATTTATATGGTGTGACGTGATATTGATTTTGGAGTGTAGTTTTTTATTTAGTGGTAATTGTAAAATATTTTATCTGAATAACAGTCATCTATCGTATTCACTTTACTTTACTTCAAGTTCCGCCTAAAGGTGAGATGGACAGAAGTTAGGGTTGAATTAGTCGTTCACTGACACAGACCGATTTCCACGGTATACCTTCACTTGCCCGAATTTCATATGCCCGAATTTCGTCTGCCATAACATTCAATTGACCGAATCTTGTTTCTTATAATTATGTTTCCCATAATCATTGTTTGCCATATTAATCCTATGACCGAATCTTTGTTTCCCATAATATTAATTCCAATAATCACATTTTCCATAAAGATTGTAATCCATAATTGTCACATGCTATAATTTCATATGCTATCCAAATTCCAAATGGAACATAGGCCGAAAACCGACATCTGTAGGTTAGGTTTGTTTTTTGACCCCGTATAGCGGAGCGTCAAAATACAAACCCAATCTAATGTAGTTTTAGAAGAACTGCTACAAAATAGTACCTGGATCTAAAACCGAAAACTATAGGTAAGGTTTGTTTTGTGACCCGTATAGCGGAGCGTCAGAATGTTTGCTTCAAAATACAAATCCTAATTTAATTTACAGTTTCCTAATTTACAATCTAACCTAGTTTTAGAAGAACTGCTACCAAATAGTACATGGATCTAAAACCGAAAACTATAGGTTAGGTTAGGTTTGTTTTGTGACCCGTATAGCGGAGCGAGCGAAGCGTCAGAATGTTTGCTTCAAAATACAAATCTTAATCTAATTTACAGTTTCCTAATTTACAATCTAACCTAGTTTTAGAAGAACTGCTACCAAATACTACATGGATCTAAAACCGAAAACTATAGGTTAGGTTAGGTTTGTTTTGTGACCCGTATAGCGGAGCGAGCGGAGCGTCAGAATGTTTGCTTCAAAATACAAATCCTAATCTAATTTACAGTTTTCTAATTTACAATCTAACCTAGTTTTAGAAGAACTGCTACCAAATACTACATGGATCTAAAACCGAAAACTATAGGTTAGGTTAGGTTTGTTTTGTGACCCGTATAGCGGAGCGAGCGGAGCGTCAGAATGTTTGCTTCAAAATACAAATCCTAACCTAATTTACAGTTTCCTAATTTACAATCTAACCTAGTTTTAGAAGAACTGCTACCAAAAAGTACATGGATCTAAAACCGAAAACTATAGGTTAGGTTAGGTTTGTGTTGTGACCATGTAGTACATAGTGTCTATGTACGTACATACGTGGCCACAATATGCCTACAGAAAATAAGATGCTAAGCCAGGTTGGATTCGCACAGAAACAATATTTAGTATGGCGTTTAAATATTCTATCAAACAATATTATGGCACTTAATACTATGGAAACAATACTTATGGCATTCGTATCATTATGGCATATAATATTCGGGAATACAAGAGTATGTCAAATGAATTTTCTAGGAAACGAAACATTCGGGCAAATGAAATTCGGGTAAGTGAAATTCGAGCAAATCAATATTATTGCATATAAATTTCGGTCAAACAATAGACAACCGATTTCCACGCGTGCGGAGCCGCGGGCACGGCTAGTACGACAAAATGCTGGACCAAACTGAAACGAAGACGTTTCAATCGCTTCGCTCGCTCGGTAAATAAAGGCCATTTCAACTTAATGTTAAAGACAATCAAACACACATTATTTAAAAACCAAAAGTCTAGGCCAAACTAATGTGTCTGTCCAAGAAAAATGGTAATACCGATTTACTTACAAACAAGATTTTCTTCTCTCACATCAACCCTAAAAATACAACCCATTTATATTTAAATCGTGCAAAAATCTGAAAATCCTGGCTTTACGGTAAAATCTTTTATTATCCTTATTCAATTATTCAGTAAGAAATCCCTATAGGGCTTTTCGACTGTTCTAAGTTTTCTTTTCAGGGAAGTTTTCGATGTTTAATCGAGAAAGCAAGAGTTTAAGTGCTTTTAAGAGACTATGCGTCCAATGAACCTCACTTTTCATTTTCAGCAGTTTTAGTTTATGTAAATTCTTGCTCTATTATGCCGAACTACGTACAGTGCATTAGCTGAAAAATGTGATTGGAGTTTTACACCTGTGTTGCTCACGCGCATATAAGAACCTTCGCGACTATTTCTCGAGCGAGATAAGTACCCGTCTCTTTCTGTGCAGTAATGTTAGAGAGTGACGGGACGCTATCTCGCGCGACAAGAGTCGGGTACTTATCATAGGTGTGCTAGACGGGCTGACCTCCTGAGTGAGACTGAGTGAGAGAACCTCCTAGAGAGAGCTAAAGTTTGACAATATTTAAACAAGAAAAACCGGCCAAGAGCATGTCGGGCCACGCTCAGTGTAGGGTTCCGTAGTTGCTCATCCTTCACAAGAGACGTGCTTAAAACAGCGGTTTTAAGCCCGAGGTTAAGTTACGAGAAAGATTTCAAGTTCTGTAAAAACTTCGTAAACGCCAAAGTAACTGATTACAGTTGACTTCCAGAAGGTAATAAGTAATTATACTTATTACCTTCTGGAAGTCAACTTACGTCCTTTAAAAAGAAAATTATGAAATTTTGCGATAACTCAAAAACAGATGGACCGACTTTATTCAATACAGTTTTCATTGAAAGTACTTATAAGGCCTCATTTCCATGAATTTCTCTATATTTTTTTGACCCGTGGTTGAAAAGTTAGAGGGGGGGGACACAATTTTTTTTATTTTCGGAGCGAATATTTACAAAACTACTGACTTTATCAAAAAGTAATGTTTAAAGACCCCTATTATTTTTAACAGACCTATTTAACGATACCCCACACACTAGGGTTGAAACGAAAAAAAAAATTAACCCCCACTTTAAGGTGTATGAGAGGTACCCGAAAAAAATATTTTTTTTAGTTTTTATATTACCGTTGTCGGCATGATACATACACATACTCATACCAAATTTCAGCTTTCTAGTACCTACTAATGATCACGGAGCTAAGCCGCGGACGGACGGACAGACGGACAGACGGACATGGCGAAACTATAAGGGTTCCTAGTTGACTACGGAACCCTAAAAAGAGCAGGGAATTTTAGAGGATAAGAGTGCCGTAAGAGTAGTATAATTTTGCACAATCTTTCTAAGTTCGTTTTTGAT
Organism: Apotomis turbidana; assembly: GCA_905147355.2. Taxonomy (NCBI): domain Eukaryota; kingdom Metazoa; phylum Arthropoda; class Insecta; order Lepidoptera; family Tortricidae; genus Apotomis; species Apotomis turbidana. The sequence continues at coordinate 14,627,363 of LR990301.1, read as the reverse complement.
AAAGTCTGACGTTAAATACAGTATGTAACAGCCACTGCCGTTAAGTTTAGTGACTGTCTATCTACAACCTTGGTTCTCTTGCTGATCTCGTTTCTGATTCGATCACGCAAGGACGCAATAAGACGGAGCTGGGCTGAGCGGAGTATACTTTGACTCCTCAGTCCTCAACTCATCACACTGCTATGATTAATCAAACAGGGTCCGCTTGCAAGAAACCCACTTTCAGTGGGATCGCACCCTAAGGGTACGTTTCCACGGAGCGGAGTCATGCGGAATAGACCAATAACAAGTGAAGGTACAGATTTCAACTCGCACCCTTAAGAGGGCGCCAACGCTTTGGCTAGCTCTCTCTCACTGAGCGTAAGCGTGAAGGAGATGGAAGTGCGTGCTCGGAAGCGCGGAAATCATGTTTTTTGAGTTGTGTCATAAACGTGTCCATTTTATATTGAAAATAGTTTTACAGTTTTTGAGAACTTATATTGTGCATCTATTGAGCTAAAAGACATTGTTAAAAACGGAAGGGTTTTGAAGATCCAACCGAAAATATCTGAAAAAAAACCGCCAAGTGCGAGTCGGACTCGCGCACCGAGGGTTCCGTACAAACACTTTCCATCCCTAGGTGGTTAAGTTAAGTTTGCACCTGGTATGTATAGCGCCCTATATAAATTAGTTGCGAAGTTAGGTATTAAAAAACTATCTCGTTCAAAACAATTTTCGTTGGTAAATTTTATAGTAATGTACATCATATATTTTTTTTAGATTTTTCATTTTCTTATTTTAGAAGTAAGAGGGGCAACTTTTTTCCACTTTGGAAGCGTCTAGCGCAAACTATTCGGTTTAGAAAAAAAATATTCTAGAAACCTCGATATCATTTTTGAAGACCTATCCATAGATATCCCACACGTACGTGTTTGATGAAAAAAAAATTTGAGTTTCATTTCTAAGTATGGGGAGCCCCCAATATTTTTTTTTTTTTTTTTGCATCAAAATCTTAATGCGGTTTACAGAATACATCTACCTACCAAGTTTCAACTGTATAGCTCTTATATTTTCGGAAAAAAAATGGCTGTGACATACGGACGGACAGACGGACAGACAGACAGACATGACGAATCTATAAGGGTTCCGTTTTTTGCCATTTGGTTACGGAACCCTAAAAAGAGTTATGTTTGAAAGATAAAAGTATCGAGAAAATTATTACCAATCGTGTTTTCACGTTGACAAGATTGAAGAAAAACTGTTTAAGTTTCTTATTTCACTATGGATGTTGAGATCTAGGATCATTCACCTGACGAATTTTACATGGGTGGGCTCTTAAACTCCGCTCTAAAGCCTTGGCCAACGCAACGCTCTGAGTACACATTGGCAAAGTGCCCATCCTATGCCCATTTTCTTCCATAATTAGGGTAATTACTGAACTCATTTCTGTTTTCTTATGCACAGAGCGATGAATAATTTTGTCCAAAAATAAAATACTTAATATTAAAGCCCAACTGATGATGCATTCAGTTGGATCAGTAACTAGTGGAGGGTGCAGCCAGGCCTTTACCGAGCAATGACACAGCTATAGGCTAGGCAAAAAAAATAAAGCACCACCTAAATAATTGATGGAATTATAATAAGAAATATTATAGCTTATCTTCGCATATTATGCTACTGAAATCGATTTTTTATTGGCTGTTTATGTAAGCGATGGGGCGTGGCGTGGGGACGCGGCCACGCGTCTAGGAGTGGCTTCGAACGCGCCCCGAATTGCCTGAACAAATTGGAAATCGGAGCGGGCGCTGATACTGGCTGCTGAGTCGGTTTTATCTGTGACTCTGAAGCATATTAAGATAGTATACCAGCGAAGCGCATAGGAAAGCGCAGCGTGGACCAACCTAGTGGATGGATGACCTAGTCAGGGAAGCAGGGAGTCGATCGCACTATATGGCGAGCTATAGGGAATACCTATGTTCAGTAATGGACATACGGCGAAGAGAGGTCAACTACTATACTATGGACTCTACGAAAACCAGTCATCCATACACCTTATCTTGTGATTTCCAGTGATCTTCACTAGATGATTGGTATAGTACCTCATTCTTAATCCAAAGACCCCCTTTTTTCGAAAGCGAACCCCCTTTTTTTCGAAAGCGGTACCTAATAGTGCATTACCTATATACGCTACTTACGGTGAATTAGTAAATGTCCCAGATCGCAGGTGTTTGTGTGTGTGTGTCGGATTAATTATTAGATATGGGGCTTTACTAATTACCGCCCCTGGTTTGTCTAAATTTTATATCTTGCCTTGGCCAGGAAGTGAGAAATAAGAATCCCACATAAGGCTTAGGGTGACGTAACAATATTTATTTTATATACCTATAATTATTTACTATAATTATTTCAGTGCTAAGGTTAATAGAATAAAATAGGATAGAATAGGATAGAATAGGATAGAATGGGATATAATAGGATAGAATAGGATAGGATAGGAGAGGATAGGATAGGATATGATAGGATAGGATAGGATAGGATAGGATAGGATAGGATAGGATAGGATAGGATAGGATAGGATAGGATAGGATAGGATAGGATAGGATAGGATAGGATAGGATAGGATAGGATAGGATAGGATAGGATAGGATAGGATAGGATAGGATAGGATAGGATAGGATAGGATAGGATAGGATAGGATAGGATAGGATAGAATAGAATAGAATACTCTTTATTGCACACCTTAAGAAGAAAGAAATACAAATACAGATGACACTTAACAAAGGACAAAAATCATACAGATGACACTTTTTAAGGTTATACTTATGAAAATTGTTGCGCAAATTCTAAGCTTATAGTTAATTGGGCAATTAGCGGAGGTTTATTAGTGAATGGCATGGAACTCTGCCAATTAAAACTTCTCCCAATTAACATCTACAATTATTACATTAAGGATATCTGTCAAGGTGTCTGTTTTACCGGCTATTGTGATCCTATAATCTTATATATTTTTTTAATGCTAATATTCGGAAATCGAACAAACACAAACGTGAAGTGGAGCTGAGATACACATTTCAACTCAGGTCTATTCCGCACGTTCAGCTCCGCTTCGCTTCAATGAAAACGCACCCTAACGCAAAACACTTTTTTTTTTTTATTTATGTAACACAATAGTACAATAAACTTTCTTAATAACTGCCAAACTGCACAGCAGTTTGTTGGCAGAAAAAAATAGTGCCCTCCACCATTGCACATATTACTATTGAGTAGTATCGCATTTTATTTAACTTACAAACTACAAAAAGTACACTGTATATAAACAACAATATTGCTACTCGATAACAATGAAAATCCAGATTGCAATAAGAACATTTCAAAAAGTGTTAAGTTTAAACTAATTTTATTACTCAATTTTTCACCAACAACTAATATAAATTCAGAATTTAGCCTATATGTACCTACAAGATTCCCACCGGTTTCATGCCTTCATTGCATGCAATCGAAAATAAGTTGAAAAAAAAATAGTTTGTTGTGTCTTTTGTCAATTTTGAGTAGGTAGTTTTGGAAAAAAAATCATCAGTGAAAAATTCAAAATGTAGGTCTCAATATACACTAATATATCGCAATTTATAACCCTGTTATAAGTAGTAACATTTATTATGCTAAGAAACATGTTTGATCATAGAGAAAAATATCTAAAACAATCAGCATTTTTGACCGGATAAGGAACCTTAAAAGGTCCTAAAAATCTTAGAAGAAAAAAAAAGAAAGAAATAAGTTTATTTAGCATAAAAATAAAATTAAAAATTTAAAAAACCCCCGACATGACAACCAATAAAAAGAAAGAAATAAAATCTACGAAATGTGCCTATACAATGTACAGTAGAAAAAGAATCCAAGCATCGTTGCGTCGGGGGACCGCTAAGTACCTATTAAATGAAATGAAATATATTTTTCAACGCAAAATTGCATGTATGCATTTGGGCTTCCCACTTTACGATTTTCAGTACATTGCATTTCATTTACTTAGCGGTCCCCCGACGCAACGATGCTTGGATTCTTTTTCTACTGTATACATTGTATAGGCACATTTCGTAGATTTTATTTCTTTCTTTTTATTGGTTGTCATGTCGGGGGTTTTTTAAATTTTTAATTTTATTTTTATTTCATATTTTTTAAGCAAACGGAAGTTTCGTCCCGGATTTTTTTTCTTTTGACACTATTTTTGTTTTACAGCGTTTAAGGTCCAGGGTTTCCAATCCTTCGTCGAGCTTGATCCTTGACTATATGTAGGTAACTACAACAGGATCCCAAGCCAGTGGTAATGAATGCCGTCTTCTCTAAGATTGAAGTTAGGATATATTTAGATTTCAATAGCCTTAAGCAACATTCTGGGAAACAATCGTTAAAGTCAGACTAGTTAATGCTTACCTATGATGGCAAAATGGCGAAGTTATTAACCAAGACAATCAAAATATATACTTTAAATGCACTGCATGAGTCGCAAGAACTTGCTACTTATGGCCTAAAACAGAACCAGGTTTCTATTCTACAGGATCCAAATAGTAGGTACGGGTGGCTTACTTAGCTCCAATAGCTCCATAAAAATTGCAGTTGGTGCTAGGTAACTTGACTTAGTTTTGAGAGACCTAATCATTGATACCCCACACCATGGGATAAACATCCCCACTTTTGTTACGTTTAGGGAAGGTCTCTGAGCTAAGCTGTGGACAGACTGACACAAACTACAAAATCCTAAAAAGCTGTTATTCACTTAGGCAAGAGTACTTTTGCTAAAGCTTATGTGTCATTTAGTCGCGTTAAAATCTTGCAGAGTGTTGCTATTTGTGACCTCAATCAAAGGAACCTGTTCAATAGTCCTAATAACAATAAAATTCAGCTTTAGCAGAATTCCGAAACTTAAAAATAGTGACCCGGTACTGTGACAGAAATTATAATGAGTTTTTTTTTGTCACAATTTTTTTTTTGAGACTCGGTTTTATTATTGACTGTACTTTCTTACATAAATGTTAATTGCTCATCAAGAACAATCAAACGAGCCCAAACACCATGGGTTTATCTTGTGCTGTTTAGGAGTTCCTACGGCCATCTTCAGCTCCAAGGTACCAAATTATTGTACTGTCAAAAATTTATTAATCTGTGATTACGCTAATAAAAGTTAACATTTAACCAACATTAGAAATTCTTGGCTTAGATCCTTTCACAACTAGCTGGTCATCATGAGACCTTAATTTATTGAGTGATATAGAAAATGCTAATAATACTTAACATTTAGTCAAAACTTTGGAATCCTTGGCTTCAATATTGGCTGAAATCCATTAACAACTAGCTGGTCATCATGAGACCTTCATTTATTGAGTGATACGGAAAATGCTAATAATACTTAACATTTAACCAAAATTTGGAATCCTTAGTTTCAATATGGGCTGAGATCCATTAACAACTACCTGGTCATCATGAGACCTTAATTTAGTAAGTCATATAGAAAATGCTAATAATACTTAACATTTAATCAAAACTTTGGAATCCTTGGCTTCAATATTGGCTGAAATCCATTAACAACTAGCTGGTCATCATGAGACCTTCATTTATTGAGTGATACGGAAAATGCTAATAATACTTAACATTTAACCAAAATTTGGAATCCTTAGTTTCAATATGGGCTGAGATCCATTAACAACTACCTGGTCATCATGAGACCTTCATTTAGTAAGTCATATAGAAAATGCTGATAATACTTAACATTTAACCAAAATTTGGAATCCTTGGCTTCAATATTATCTGAAATCCATTAAGAACTAGCTGGTCATCATCAGACCTTCGTTTATTCAGTGATATAGAAAATGCTAATAAAACTTTTCATTTATCCAAAATTTGGAATTCTTGGCTTCAATATTGGCTGAGATCCATCAACAACTAGCTGGTCATCATGAGACCTCGATTTATTGAGTGATATAGAAAATCTTCATACAACTTAATATTTAACCAAAATTTGAAATCCTTAGCTTCAATATTGGCTGAGATCCATTAACAACTACCTGGTCATCATGAGACCCTCAATTAGCGAGTCATATAGAAAGTGCTAATAAAACTTAACATTTAGCCAATATTTCGAATTATTGACTTCATTATTAGCTGAGATCTCGTCACTTGTTCCAATTAAAGCTGAATATCTTGGAAACTACTAGTCCTATTTCCACCAAACATAGCTAAGAACCATCTCGACGGAAAAAACTTTCGATTAAAAAAAAACGCACTTAAATTGGTCCATCCGCTTGGGCGCTACGATGCCACAGACAGATACACAGATACACAGATACACAGATACACAGATACACAGATACACAGATACACAGATACACATGTTAAACTTATAACACCCCTCTTTTTTCGTCGGGGGTTAATAATATAGACATAAACATGATTAACGCGTAATACTTATACGTATATTAAATTAATGCTAAAAAGGTCGTCACTCAGCTTAATGCCATGACGTAAGAAGTACCCACTTCATGACGCTGATTTTCTTAGGCTCTACAATTTCATGCTGACATACCTAAACTTTACAGAATTTAATTTACATCTTCATAGCAAATAATCATTAAACCCCAGAGCCTTGTTAAAACCTATTACCCGTACAATAATCAAGGCGTCTTAAACAAGCTTATTAGAAAACTGCCTCCAAAATGGAACAATGAGAAATACCTTAGAACAATTACGTTAAATTTCCTTTGATTGTTCTTGAAATGGCTTAGTCTACCTCATTTGAGATGAAAGCCGCTGCATCCTTGATCCTTCCTTGTACATAATGGCATTAGGGCATTTGTCCTTCGAGAGAAGTATGGAAAATTGAGGAAAGATCTCATGTCAGTGCATTTATAGACGTTCAAAGGGCGTTTAAGGGTTCCGTACCCAATGGTTAAAAACGGAACCCTATTACTAAGACTCCGCTGTCCGTCTGTCAGTCTGTCTGTCGCCAGGCTGTATCTCATGAAACGTGATAGCTAGTTAGACAGTTGAAATTTTCACAGATGATGTATTTCAAACAAATACTATAAAAACAGAATAAAATAAATATCTAAGGAGGCTCCCATACAACAAACGTGATCGGTTGCGTTAACTTTGCACCTTATTTGTATCCGGCGGCATACATACAAACTTAACTTGCCAGTTTAGATGGGATAAGAATTTGTACGGAACCCTCGGTGCACGAGTCAGACTTGCACTTAGCTGGTTTTTTATAACCAGAACAGAGCGCCTAAGGGCTCGCTCAGCGCGCCAGTACCAAAGAATAAATATACTAACGTAAAAAGAAACGATAGCGACACTTATGTGCAGTGACTAAACTCGCGGCTATGTGTGCGTGTCGAGGGGAGAGCGCGGGCGAGCGCGGGATGCGTGCGGTGGTGAAGGGCATTCACGTGAATGCCTCGTCAAAGTATTCGGCGTTACAAGGTCATCGACGCCCGAGTTACACCGATAGGCCGCTGTCGCGCCTGTGCCAGTCTGGCTAAGGCCGGCCTTGCTCCTGCACCAGCACAACTGTCACAAGCGACTATTCCTCGCGCGAGATAATTGCCTGTTACTTTCTTTGCAGTAATGTGAGAGGGTGACGGGTAGAGCTATGTCGCGTGACAAAAGTCGCGAAGCATAGTTGTGCTAGGCGGGCTGGGTTAACCTTTTAAGATGATAAATGCTATTTTTTCCATACGAATCGAGGTTTCACTTTCGACTATATCCTCCTCCAAGACCAATCGTAATGAAATTTTGGAAACTGAATGAGAAGGACGTCTGTGTCGGGCCGATTTGATTTTTGCGCATTGTAGAATTTGTATGCTCGGCGTCTATTTGAAGCGAAATTTCGGCCAAAACTAGAAACACATATTGTATAATACCTAAGCGCAGAAATCGAATCGGTTGAAAGCAGAATATTTCCTTCCCATTCAGTTGTCAAAATTGCGTTACAATTTTTTTGCTATTAATTTTTTGGAGGAGGAAGCTGTCGAGAAGGAAACCTCGATTTCTTCAATTAGTCAATCAATCAATCAATCAATCAATCAATCAATCATTTATTTGCAATAAAACATACTCAAATGCGTGTAAATACAATAAAATAAAAGCTAATGTAACGAAATGCTCAATTAAAATAAATGCCACATAAAATGATTTCATTAATTACAATAAAAATTAAATAGCTTAAATTATAAACATGTCGTATTTGAATGAAAATGAAATAACAAAGATAAAATAATGAAATTAAACATTTAATTAAAATCAAACGTTTAATTAATCTACATAGCGCACTAGCATAAAAATCCTTAATTGAATATTATGGGTCTACTTGTAAAATAATCTCTTAATTTTCGTTGAAATATTCTGTAGCTACTACATATATTCCTTAATCCTAATGTACTATAAGCTCTTTTGTCTAAATATTTAAAATTACTTTTGGGTACTAAATAATCATTTCTTATTTCTTAGAATTTTATACGTGTTTTGTCTGGCGGCTTTTAGGTTGGTCTTTATTTTTAGATACACACAAGCAGACACAGTACAAATATAAGGAAACAACAGTCAAAATTGTGTTCTACAAACATGGATCTGCGAGTGACAGGACACCCCGTAAGAAATCGTAGGGCTTTTTTTTTTAAGAACACCGCACCAATGTTTGTGCAATTTCCCCAATCCTCTGTGCACGTGCAGTACCTCTTTCTCAGCCCGGTTACGAAAAATTTGAACCTCATTTGTATGCGACTCCATAGTTACCAGGTGCAAACTTTATGTAAAGGAACGGTAAAGAAAGATGGCTGTGGTATTACCTCTTAATGTACCAAAAACGTCCACTGTTTGCTGCTCTCGTCCAACAGTGGCTTCCTAAGATTTAATTTTTACTTTTTTATTTTATCACAAACTGACCGGCGATTGACCTCATTATCACCTGATGGAAAGTGACTACGGGGTCGAGGATGTAGCTCGCGGGTTCAGTACAGTACTTTTATCTCGCGAGCGCGGGTGAGCCATGTTTGTGTGAGTAGATGTACATGCACATTGGCTCTGTGTGGGTGAGCTCGGGAGCATTCAGTGCCGGCTCGCCGCCTCCACCACCGCCGCCACCCGCGCTCGTGAGATAAAAGTACTGTAATAGCCTATTCACTCTTACCTTGAAACCAAATTATAATTTTCTGGAAATACACACGATGGGAGCGAGTTCCGTTAAACTACCCAAATATAGTCCAGTCCGCACAACTATGGTCCAATTTATATGATAAAAGTACTGTAAAAAGAAAGGATTTACACGGATGAATTGGCGAGCACCTCCTAGTTTAACAAAAAAATCATGTGCAAACCTGTGCTAACTCGGGGCACGCTCGCTCTAGGGATTAGATATCGATAAAAAGATTTCGATATATGACATGTCTCATTGAAAGTTCTCGATTACTATAAAACGGTGCGATATCATGACTGATGAAGTGGATATTTTCATCTAGACGGCAATCTTTAATACCGACGAATATGGAAAAAATATTGATTTTATATTTACTACTATGAAAATTATTATAATAAACAAATTAATACACTTTTTAATTTGTTTATTCTTTTCATTCTGAAATTGAGGGAAAAAAATAGATATTTATGTTGATTAACATTTAGATGTTGACAGTAATATCGATATATTTATTTGTCGATAAAATATTTTGCTACATTTTACTTTAGTATCAGTGCCCCGAGTTAGCACAGGTATGTTCATGTGGCTCTTCTCACAACATTCTTTAGATTTTTTTACGTTCGTTGAATACTCTGTGCCCTTACTATGAGCACAGAATACTTGATAGTATTACATACTATGAGTTACCAGTGACAGTACTTGCTAGCGACTGCGACAACGATTTGTATGGAGAATTGTAGTTCTACAAAGTGACCGCTAACGGCGCTGTACTATTCTCCGTCGTTGTACGCAGTGGCTAGCGAGTACGGTCACGTTAACTCATGGTAAGGGCACTGTATTTTGGATATTGCTATTTGAGTTGCATTAGCAAGGGACTTTTTCCTCGAAGTCTCGTCAAGCAGACATAAAAATTGGATCCCGTCGATCCCGCAAAACGCCTCAGTGGGTCAACCCCTTTATCCCTTGATTGTCCGGCGTCGGCGGAAATCTAATTTGTCTCTTTAATAACACAAAGGGACAATCGGATTGCGATTCCCGTCCCGCGGGAATTTCCTTTGGGACGGGATTATTTGTTAATCTTGTAGTTTATAGAGTTGGAGTAATTTTGAGACTAGGATAGAAATATAATATTTTTGGTTTACCTTTTCGCCGAATTATGTTTCGCAAACGTTTCATTTCGCAAAAGTTTCATTTCGCCAAAAGCATTTTTCACTGAAACTGTAAACTATTTCAGATTGTTGTAAATATCATCCTTTAGATTAGGTTAGGTTAGGCTAGGTTTGTTTTATAACAATTCGAAATAGTTTACAGTTTCAGTGAAAAATGCTTTTGGCGAAATGAAACTTTTGCGAAATGAAACGTTTGACGAAACGTAATTCGGCGAAAAGGCAGAGAACCAATATTTTTATTTGCAAAATGTCACAATTCAATAATAAATAAATATCGGACAACCTCACACAAATCAATCTAGTTCCAATGTAAGCTCTAGCAGGCTTGTGTTATGGACATTAGACAACGATAAACATTCTTACATAGATAAATACATACTTAAATACAAATGACATTATTGACCCAGGCACAAATATTCGAGTTCATCCCACAAATATTTGTCTTTACCGGGATTCAAACCCAGGACCATCGGCTCAGTAGGCAGCTCCTTTATACCACTACGACTACCAACTACCAACCGCGTCGTCGGAATGACTTCAGGGTGCAGCGTCGATAAATGGACGATGCTTCATGGTAGCGGTCAATGTATTTGTATAGTCTAACCACAGACAACCCTCACTAGACGGAGCATGTAAGGCGACCCGCGCGCACCAACGATATGGTACGGCGGAACATTAAAGTATCAACACGGCGGCCACCGTTTAGTTGCGTCCATGTTTATGAGGTCTCTCTACACCACTTAACACTACAATTTACCATGTTATTTATTTGATTTCTTTTTTTGTTGACGTACGCTTGGATCATAAACAAGGACGCAACTAAACGGTGGCCGCCGTGTTGATACTTTAATGTTCTGCCGTACCATATCGTTGGTGCGCGCGGGTCGCCTTACATGCTCCGTCTAGTGGGGGTTGTCTGTGTGTCTAACATTGTCGGTCCTACCCAGGGATAGTGGCGGTACAAACAACTTTCATATGGCAATAATATGTGCATATGTCATATATTTGTATTAGTAAACATCAGTAGCGATTTTTCAAGGATTTGTCATCAACCAATTCCATAACATTATTTACCGAAATGCTGCTCAATCCTTCGTTCTTGCGAAATAAATACTGAATACTATTGGAAAAACTTGACTTTCATCACTGTGGATAGTTTTTGCTTTATTATGCAAAAGTTACTTGAACTTTGAGCAATATTTAGTCCTGTTTTTTTTTCTTGAGGCTTTCACTTCTTGCTGATCTTAGCAAGAGATATTTCTGACTTTCAACGTCCGTTACCAAAAATTTGACGTTGCCAGTAAAATAAATTCATCATCATCATCATCATATCAGCCTATAGACGTCCACTGCTGGACAAAGGCCTCCCCCAAAGTTCTCCACAACGATCGATGTTGCACCGCCCTCATCGAATTTCTACCCGCGATAGAATAGAATAGAATAGAATAGAATAGAATAGAATTCATTTATTTGTAAATCACAGGTAATTAGTGCAATAAGATCTTATATTTTAAAAACATACAGTGCTCTGTGTTTTGCCTTTTGGCGTACAAATTTTATACCTTACTAAAAATAAGGTTTTGACTATATAAAACTAATATAAACATTGTACACTCATAAAAAAACAATTCAATTATATTAACTCAAATTAATTTTCCTCTTTGGAGGTCTGTAAACACACACAATTACCGTTTTATGTTCAATTAGTTCTATAGCACAACACTCGAAAATCTCTGATATGGATAGTTTCCCAATTTCTTGTAGCACTTTATATTGAAGGCCCTCTTTTACTAGGATGCAGGAGCCACCTCGTTTCTTATTTTCTCTCGAGTAGTATGCAGCTAGTTGATAGTTAGGAATGGTTAAAAGCTCTTCATGTCCTGACATAACAAAATGCTCAGTTATACAGAGTATGTCAATGTCTATCTGTTTTAATTTCAGTTCGTTTATATGAATTGTCAGTGGATCAGTTTTGTTTATAAGGCCTGCTATATTTTGATGCATTATGTATAAAGAGTTATAGACGAAAAAAATCTTCTCGTTCCTTTCCTAATCTATCTTCTTCAAGTGTGTTTTCTTTGGGAATGCCTTCAAATTGATTGATGTGTTGTGATACTTCGTTGTTCAATTCGTCAACGGCTTTTATTGCTTGATTTATATTGATGAAGATGTTCCTTACTCCATAATTGTTAATTGCTCCGGTACGCTTGCGAAACATATCATTATCATATGACAAATGTTGGTTAGAATCTAGTAGATATGCATGGCCATACGTTTCTATGTCTAGGTAAAGAAGATTATTGAAGGTTTCAATTCTCCAGTTGTATATACTACTGTTGTCTATACATTTATATGTTGGTGTACAAATAATTATATTTGTGTTTATTATATTTATCAATTGTTCCCTAACGTATTTAATCAGGCTGCAGTAATTATTTGTAACTTCAAAGTCTCTTTCTCCTAACAGTATTATGCAATAATCCTTCATTGTCAGATCTTTTGTTTTTAAATGTACGTCTTTAAGCATATCTTTCACGCCGGCATTTGGTGATTTGTAGTGGCAGATTTGTGAAACATCTTCCAGTGAACTATTGGCAATTCCCAGTATTCTGTTTTGGTTGTTTGTGCTTAAGATGACAAATTTTTTTTCACTTTTGCTCTCTTTTTGGATATTTATTAAGCAACAAGGGGAAGAAAATTTTGGTTCTTCTGTGGCGGTTAAGTTTTTGTTCGAAACACAGTGATGCTGTTGATCATTTGTTTGGGGTTTTGCTGGACTAGCAAGTGGTGTACTACGCGGTATTATTGTTTTTTTCCCAAGAGGTGTCAGTTTCAGTGAGTTGTTTGAGTCATCACTAAAACATTGTCTTTTCTGCTTTTTAGTAAATTTTTGAGGCAGTGTTTTATTTGGTGTTTCATTGCTCAGTATTTTTTTGTAAGAATCCTTTTTTGTTGTACAATCTTCTACAGTTTTTTTCAAAAGACCAACCTCGCTGTTTAGTCTTGCGATTTCATCGTGTGCGCTTTGTAGTTGTATTTTCAAATAATCTATTTCATCTTTAAGTTGCTGCGTTCCTGATGAATTCAAGGTCGACATATTCGGAAGGCTATTACTGCTCCATATTTCTGATAGGTCGTGGGTAGATGTGTTCGGCAAGCTGTGAACTGATACATTGAGTGATTTTTTGCGTTCACGTTTTTTAGTTCTCTTTGTTACGTTATCCGTCTCTTGTGAAATTAGATTGTTTCTTTCAATAATCTCGCAAATTTCATGGGATGAGTTAGGTTTGTGTATTGTTTCGGGTATAATTTCCTTATTTTTATTTGACAATGTTTTGTTTCAGTATTTCTGATGCCGTTAATGGATTCTTGTTCGTAATTTTTCTTTTCCTCTATGTTTCGAGTTTCATTTGACGTGCTTGGAACAGGTGTTGTAGTGCTATTGCATCTAGAAGCAGTTTCGGGATTAGCTTTGATGTCTTGCTTTGGGGTTGTTTTTAACAAAGTGTTCTTATTGTTTGGGGTCTCAGTTTTACAGGCTAAACACTTCCATGCCTGTTTTTTTTCTTTTGTCATTAATGAGAAAACATTCGAGCCAATATTCGTACAGCTTATATGAAAGCTTTGATTACATTGCGAACACTTCATATAATCTCGTGTGGAAATTATTGATCGGCATTTCTTGCAGAATATAAACTTATTCTTATTTTCAATGTTTTTTTGTTTGTCCATTGTAGTTGCCATGATATTTTTTATTTGTTGGCAATTGAAACAAAAAATAAATAGTAAGAAAAAATATTATGCAAAAAGTGTCCAAAGTTAGGATTCGAACCGTGGTACCCCTGCACACATTCGTTATAGTGCGCTCTATAATACTCTTCGTACTCTGACTGCAGCTGGCGAAATTACGATACCATTGATAAATATTCTATTATATGCAAAGTCCGATGTAGTGTCTCGGGCGCTGATTGGTCACTGCACTCCTATTGTCACACACTCGCGATAACGATGCGCGAATAGATTTTTGATATTTTAACGTCTTTCAATAACATTGTACACTGATTTTAGTTAACATAAGTCATTGTTTTTGTTTCTTTTTTCTTAATATATGTAGCGTAGGTGTTTAGCTTTCTGATTATTATTGCAGTTCATGGTAATGTTCACTAATTTCACACTTTTACGATTTCTTATACAGAGCTAACAGATACACGTCTACTCGTTCGCGCGCGCGCGCGGGGGGCCTTAACCAGGTCGTCGGTCCACCTTGTTGGAGGCCTTCCAACGCTGCGTCTTCCGGTCCGCGGTCGCCACTCAAGAACCTTTCTGCCCCAACGGCCATCGATTCTACAAGCAATGTGCCCCGCCCACTGCCACTTAAGTTTGGCGACTGTCTGAGCTATATCTACAACCTTGGTTCTCTTGCGTATCTCATCATTTCGAATTCGATCCCGCAAGGAAATTCCGAGCAAAATAAATTAGTACCACTAAAACTCGCAATTTGGCGTGGGCTAAAAAACACCCTGTTGAGCTATGAAAGACACTATGATACCGATTGGTATGCATGTAAAAACAAAGTATGCAATCGATGTGCATTTTGTATGCAAGTAGGTCAGTCGGGTTCTTAAAAGTGTGATACTGCCGTCAGCCCGGAAATAGCTCCCGCTGTAGCCGGAAACGGCGCGGAAGCTTTCCTTTTCCTTTTTTATTTATCACACTGACGCAACGATGAACCAAACCGGCAAGAAAATATTGTGGCAAAGGCATGTGCGTGCGCATTTTAGAATAAATGACGTTATTTTGGTAAGTGCGATGTATTTCCACGATATTGTGGACTTTTGATCTCTGTACAAGTATTTTTGGCTCTGAGGGACTTTGTCCACATTATTTGACGACTCGGTTGGCGCAGTTTGTAGTACAGCAGTCTACTAAGCCGGCGGTCCTGGGTTCGAATCCCAGCAAAGGCAAATATTTGTGTGATCAATGCTAAATTTGTTCATGGCCGTTAATATAATATCATCGTCCAATACCCATAGTACAAGCATTGCTTAGTTTAGGACTAGGTCGATTTGTGTGTTTATATTTATTATGTGTATATCTCAACTTTTCCTCATTATCCGTTATTATTCGTCAATCTATTCTCATGCAATTTTTGCGATGATCAAAAGAACCTTCTGTTATTTTATTCTGTGATTAACGCAATATTCATACAATCTCAGATTTGATTTCCGCAAAAGTTACTACTGACACAAAAACTCTAAGTGAAATGAAAGACCTAAAGAACCCTAAAAGATATAATTTGCCAGCATTGTAACTTCATACCGCCTTTTGTACGATAAGTTTTATTTTGTGTTTAGATTAAATAAATAAAAGTTACATCATTTTATCATACGTCTGATTGTGATCGACCGCCCTATACCATCCCAGAGCCATTTTTTTTTACATACCCCACTTTTTTTAGATTTTGGATATTTTAGGTACCTATACATATATTTAGTATATTATGGTTGTGTCCCAATATTTTTACGTTCCATTCCGTTAACAGTTCCATACAACCTACTATAGCGGTAACGGAATAAACAAAAAAAAAAAAACATTTTGGGACAATATTTTTCTCCTAATTTGATCGAAAGAGCTCGTGATTCTGAGTAAATAAGTGCCCCCTGGTGTATCTGGCCTTGCGGGTGTGATGCCTATGTTCATGTTCACGAGTTACAGCATTTTATTATAGAAAAGAGAGAACCTTCTGTATTTTTTATTCGTCTTTTCCGACGATCGACCAATCTGACTTCTACCTACGCGAAGGCGGTAGGTATACATTGGACCGTATTTGACCTGTCTGTTAATAGCTGAGTTTATAAAGAATTTGCTTATTAATTTCGGACCATTTCGCCTGAGGTGGATTGGGTCGACCGATCGTTGTATAGAGCAGCGAGTAGGGTAAAGGCACCAGTGGTCAGCCCCCAATCGACTTTTTGAAGTTTGAACAGTTGGCAATTGTACAGTTTTCGTCGGATAATGAAACATACCACATGATTGGATGAATAGTCTATTGTAGTTTTTGAGCAATATATATCAAAAACAATCATTGTTTTAATAATATATATATTTAAGTTTAAACAAAAAATGGCACGTTTTCCCAGTGGTCAGCCTCTAAAATCCTATTAACATCCTCGCTGAATCCAGTCCCCAGCCCTTGTAAAAATTAATAAGAATGAGATCAAAATTAGCAATATTTATATCAAAATCAACGATATTATTTATGTAAATCTTGTTTTTTATAGCTACTATTCTCATAAAACAAAAAACTCCATTGATACAAAGATCAAAGCGCAAAAAAATGTGGTGTATCCACATTAAAATAATGAGACATTACGTATTCACAAATTTATAAGAGATAACTCGTTAATTGCTTAAAATAATCGAGACTGTATTAATATAATTATATTATTTGAAAAATTCGGCAATACAGACGAAAAATTTATTTTAACAGAAGAAACGGTCAAAAATTATTCAGTTAGGTGCCTGTATAGAAGTAAATTATTCCAGTCTAAAGTCCAATATACATGTAATTTACTTTTTATTGGAATAATTATATTTTTTTATACTTTATATATATTCCTATATATATATAGTTTCTACATTCCTATACAAATATTTACCTACCGCTTTAAAAATATCACATAAATTGGTACCAACAAGATAGTGGCTGAATACTGGAGCCGCAATAGCAATAATTGGGAGTACCCAGTGTTCAGCCGCGTAAAAAATAATTTGAAATGCGGCTGACCACTGGGTTTTCTAACGATTACGACAATACATGCCTTACAATTTTTTTAAATTTGAATTTAACGGTTCGAACGGTCGTTTTTACTCACAATTTAAAAAATAATTGAAATACCCAGTAAACAGCCGGGGAGGCTGACGATTGGATCATTTGCAAAAAAGTGGTACCCAGTGGACGGCCCCCTCAGTTTATGCGTAAATCAGTGATATTTTCATTAAAATGCAATATAATTCAGTACATGAAGTAATCGTAAAGCTAATTTGTATAAGCAACAATCACTCTTTTGAATAAAACATGTCTTTTCTTACCTTTTACGGGAACACCACGTGTAACACAAAATATGGCGGACATGACACTTCTGCTCTGGTCGGTGGAAAGCACCTGTCTGAACGAGTTTATTTCTCCTCTCTGATCCCGTGCTGCTCTTGTCGTGTGATATATTAACCAATGAGGAATCAGAGCACCATTTTAAGTATACGTGATTCGTTTATTTCAACTATAGCGATATTTATGACCAATAAACGACCCAAGAGGCTGTCCACTGGTTCCTGGCTGACCACTGGTGCCGTTACCCTAGGCGTTGTTGCAAAGTGTGGGTAGAAATAACAAGGGCCTAAATATTTCATCCATTTTCTATTTCCATTTATGACAATGGCAGTTAATATCTTATGCTGTTTCCACTGTCTGTTACTTTATAAGTTAAAAGGAAAACTTGAAGCGAAAAGTAAACGTAATATCGACATTGGACTTTTAGGAGTGACAGGTAAGGCCTACGGAGATAGGGAATTCCTAGATATCGATAAACTTTGTATTTATTAACAGAGTGAGCGAAGCGCGTCAGAAAATATAACGTTTACCACTATAGTCATTAACCCCAGAAGCTTCACGCTTCACACTTATTTTTGGCCGCCCTGTGTATACGCCATCACTGAATTCATACTACTAAAATTTTGACGACGCGTTAGGCTCGGTTTGTAGACACCTACCTACTGAGCCGGCGGTCCCGGGTTCGAATCCCGGCCAGGGCAAAGATTTGTGTGATGAACTCGAATATTTTGTGCTTGGGTCATGGTTGTTCTATGTATTTAAGTATATATTTATCTATTAAGTACGTATATCGTCGTCTAGTACCCATAACACAAGTCTTCTTGAGCTTAATTTGGGACTAGATCGATTTGTGTGAGGTTGTCCGATATTTATTTATTTATTTAAAATGGCGGAGACATGGGGATTTGAAAATGCTCGAGAGGTGGAGAGCTCACAGAACCACTACAACAAAATGTCAGGATGCGACTTTTTGCTTAGATGTACGTAGTTAGATAAGATAATATTCATAAGTATATAACTTCCTAACCGGGACTATCGTACATTCCAGCTATATTCACAGCTAGAAATGTCTCATTTATATGGAACCCCCTCGCCCCTCGAAGAAAACTCGTGGATGTAATTACCCGTTCACGTATGCCGCATTTTCCTCAACACTGCTTCCAAATAGGCAAAAAAACGCTTACGTTACGTTATTCTGAGTAGAAAGGGTATCCGCAGCGCAAGTTGTAAGAGTGAGAGATATGCTTTATCGTGAAGTATTCAAGTTTAGCCTGAACTGTGGTAAAATTTCAACTGAGATCATTGGCGTTTTTAGGGGGGTTGGGCCGTGCCTAGTCTAGTGCCCAGCCCAGGGTTTTTGGGTAACCCATAGAAATTCAGGACTTCATCTCATAGACCATGGCCAGACCACCCAGGCTCCGCCTGAAAAATAATCTTAGATACGCCAATACCTGAGATGGAGGATGGGCTCTTTCTCCAATATGGAAACCTCTTCTTGGAGTAAGAAAGACCATGATATAAGACCATGATAATAAAAAAAACAGTTCAAATATGGAAATCTCTTCTTGGAGTAAGAAAGATCATGATATAAGACCATGATAATAAAAAAAACAGTTCCAATATGGAAATCTCTTCTTGGAGTAAGAAAGACCATGATATAAGACCATGATAATAAAAAAAAACCGGCCAAGTGCGAGTCGGACTCGCGCACCGAGGGTTCCGTACAAACCTGCAAGGTTTACAAAGTTCGTTCATTACGACAATCGAAATCGACATTTACAAAAAAATATATATTTTGTAATGTAACTAAAAATTTAAGGTTTTCGGAATTTTTCCTTTATGTGTGCTATAAAACGTTGCTTCATGCCAAATTTCAAGATTCTAGGTCGACTGGAAGTACCCTTTAGGTTTTGATTCCCTTGCGAGTACTTGCGAGTTTCAAAATATGCAGCTTAAATTGCTGTTTCTTTTGATTGCGTTGACATAGAAGTTTGATTTTGTTACAGCTTAAAGGTATTATAGACCTGAGTATTTGGTATGAATTTCAATTTAATACCTCTACGCGTTTATGAGGAAATGGGTAGTAAGTTTAAAATTATAAAAAAAATATATATTATGTGATGTAACTAAAAATTTATGGTTTTCGTAATTTTTCCTTTATCTATGCTATAAGACGTTGCTTCGTACCAAATTTCAAGATTCTGAGTTCACGGGAAGCACCCTGTAGGTTTTGATTCCCTTGCAAGTGTCGAAAATTTGCGGCATAAACGGCTGTATCTTTTGATTGCGTTGGCTTAGAAGTTTGATTTTTTCACAGCTTCAAGGGACAGTAGACCTGAGTAATTGATATAAATTTCAACTTCATACCTCCACGCGTTCCTGAGAAAAAGGGTCTTGACAGACGGACGGACGGACAGACGGACAACAAAGTGATCCTATAAGGGTTCCGTTTTTTCCTTTTGAGGTACGGAACCCTAAAAAACAGTTCCAATATGGAAATCTCTTCTTGGAGTAAGAAAGACCATGATATAAGACCATGATAGTAAAAAAAATCAGTTCCAATATGGAAATGTCTTCTTGGAGTAAGAAAGACCATGATATAAGACCATGATAATAAAAAAAAACAGTTCCAATATGGAAACCTCTTCTTGGAGTAAGAAAGACCATGATAATAAAAAAAAAACAGTTCCAATATATATGGAAACCTCTTCTTGGAGTAAGAAAGACCATGATATAAGACCATGAGAGAGATGATGAGACCATGGTATAAGAAAATAAGGTATGTCACCCGGCTAGTGAGACTTTCTGCGTCACTGATTTGTTGCTGCTTTATGGTAACAATATAATTGTAAAGAGAAAATTGTTTCCCGCCAGTCAGTTGACTGAGTCCAGTCAGTCGTACAAAAAATAATGATTATGAATTACGATTGTCATGTTCTTTGACTAAGTTATATTTCGTCGTAATAATTAATTTAAAGCACTCACGATTTTATGAGATTCACAGGTAACAAGAGAATCGGGGAGTTCTTCGAGTGGTCTCCTCTCGTGAAATGCCGTAGACTCAGACATGTAAAAACTGTTTTACGAAAATCATGTTAGACATCATGTATTTATGTTACCAGGGCATAACAAGGCAGAAAGTACAAAGTTCTAAAAACAACGGATGTATGAGGGGTTGTAAAAGCAAAAATTACATATTTCAGCCATTTAATAAGAAACAGGGAATCCTAGTTCAGGCGCGCGTCATATCCCAGGTAGCAAACAGGCTGTATAGGTGCTTGTTGTTGTTGCCGTCCTATGGTACCCCAGTGGTCCAGAGCCCAGGTAGCAAATAGGTTGTATATGAGCCTATACAGCCATTATAACTCTAATTTTAGCTGTATAAAGGTTGTATAAGTGCATTTGCGGCCTGTGTGCCACTTGGGAGGGCCTTCGAGAGACGTCGCCCCTGTCCAGTTGGGATATTCTGTCAAGCAGAATGTGTTTTAGTCTATAGTTATAATTACTGTAAATAAATTATTATTCAATAAATATCTTATCTTATTTCAGATTTACAGCTCAAAGAGCCGCTGACTATGTAGGTTTTTGTCAGAGTCCGCTATAAGCTTGTGACTTGCGCCTCGTGAGGCTAATGAGACAGGGCTACACAAACATTGTTCATCTCACGACACACGTTACCGGCGTAAGCGTGGTCTACACTGATGGCATGTCCCGGGGTTTTGGGGGCACAGATGTTTGACATTAGCCAAAGAGTAGGTACTCACTGGAAAAACAGAGCTCTGTTGAGAGCAGATTTTTTCCTCCTCATCAAGGGCTAGTATTACTGAAGTCCATTTACTTTTATTTGGTATAGCTTTATATTATTGTCGACGTTTGTACGCCTGCCTACTGAGCTGGCGATCCCGGGTTCAAATCCCGGCCAGGACAAATATTTGTGTGGTGAACTCGAGTATTTGTGCTTGGGCCATGGTTGTTCTATGTTGTCTAGTACCCATGACAAAAGCCTTGTTGCCAATTATACTAATTTCACGAAGTTAAAAGTTTGACGTTGTCTTGAAAATCAATTATCAATATCAATGTCACCCCGTCAAACAAATATCCCCTTTCAATCCACGCATGTGTACACGGCCTAACCTTCAACAGGTTACCATGAGTCCAGGTCCGAACTTTACCCCAAGTAATTTGATTGCCTTCCAGACTCAAAACAACAACGCCATAAGTACATCAACGGAACTGTCACTTAGGATGTTTAGCTCCATGAACGCCTTTACTTGTCAAGTAATATAGCCTTGTTAAAAGAAAAGCAGTTATTAGTTTTCTTTTTATGGAACTTGGATGGTTCTTTGGTTTTTGTGACATGTTTTGTGGATATTGAATTGAACGATTGCTTTTACGTTAATAACAACGTACTTAATATATATTTTTACTGAGTGATTGATTGGTAATTACATCAAGAATTGTTTGTTTTTTGCGCCTACGCCTCGCCTTAAGAGGCCTTATTCCTTTTAAAATTATTTTTTTTCATATTATGACAGATATATTGATAATTTCAACCAACTTTTTGAAGTGAATAATACTTTTTCCCGAGTTCTAGGTAGTAACATAGCTATTTCATGCTTTCATTGCGTGCAGTCGAAAATAAGATGAACTAATGACAAATTTTTCTTGGGAATTTTGTCAATTTCGAGTCGTTTTTGAAACAAAAATTATCAATGAAAAATTCGAACTGTAAATACTTACTTCAAATATATTATATCAATAAATCCCAATAGCCCTGTTCTAGGTAGTAACATCAAAAATTGTGCAAGTGCGAGTCCGACTCGCGCATGAAGGGTTCCGTACCTATATATAGTATATATATATAATCTATAACAAGTTTGTTGTATGGGAGCCCCCCTTAAATATTTATTTTATTTTATTTTTAGTATTTGTTGTTATAGCGGCAATAGAAATACATCATCTGTGAAAATTTCAACTGTCTAGCCTAGCTATCACCGTTCTTGAGAAACAGCCTGGTGACAGACGGACGGACGGACGGACGGACGGATGGACGGACGGACGGACGGACAGCGAAGTCCCAGTAATAGGGTCCCGTTTGTACCCTTTGGGTACGGAACCCTAGTAATATGTTAAGAAACATGTTTGATCATAGATAAAAAATTCTAAAACAATCAGCATTTTAAAAGGAATAAGGCCTCTACAAAGTCGCATCGTATCCAAGTAAGTATAGTAAAAAAAAACAGAGAGCCCTTTGATTTCTAGTTTTTTTTTTATCGAATATTTCATTTCGACGAATAATGATTTCGCAGAATTTTTGTTCCTCTCTGCAGTCACACATTTTTCATAATTCTTGCAAATATCATCATATTGATTAGGTTAGGTTAGGTTTG
Organism: Apotomis turbidana; assembly: GCA_905147355.2. Taxonomy (NCBI): domain Eukaryota; kingdom Metazoa; phylum Arthropoda; class Insecta; order Lepidoptera; family Tortricidae; genus Apotomis; species Apotomis turbidana. The sequence goes on along the minus strand of LR990301.1, from coordinate 14,604,530 downwards.
TTTTATAACAATCTCAAATAGTTTTCGGTTGCTTTCTACGAAATTATATTTCGGCGAATAAATAATTCTAGGAACTAATAAATACCCAAAAGAAAAATGTAGTGCGCATACTCCTCGCGCGACAAACGATACCTGTCACTTTCCTTTCGATACCGTGCGAACAAGACAGAAGATGCTGACAAGTGAAGTTGCGGCAAGATATGCTAGCCCCACAGGTATCGTTTGTAACTTTGTTTGCGATAAAATCGAGCCTGACCAAATTCCAATAAAAACTTCGGTCCCTCTTCAATATTTCCAAAGATATCTTGACAAATTGTGTTTGTTTTAACAAGCCACTTGCGTTGTGAAATATTGACAAACACGTTGGCAAGTTTGGACCTGGCATAAATCTTCGCTTAAAGTCTAAAGTCGCGTGCACACCGCGTCCATCCATCGTGGCAGCATCTGTGTGAGGGTTAATACATAATACTTGTAGACCGATCAACGAAGGAAATGACACCCAAATATTTCGATGTTTTTTTTTGTCTACATGCATTTTCCCTTAGAATAAACACGCCTAGAAACCTAGCTAGTCAGCGCCTGAAAGCGAAGCCAGTTTTGGTTAGCCACGGGCTAAGTTTCGTCCGTGTGCGCATCTGTCACAGCAGCGATGTCACAAGCAACACGTCTCTCTGATTGGTTCGTAGACACGCACACAAAAACCAAAAGCAGTTACATCTTTCGCAAATCTGTTGTATGAAAACTCTCGTTCTAGGCGTACTTATTTATTATAAGAATTTTCCCAATTTTCATCAATCTGAAAGTAGTTTTTGTAGAAACTAATCATATTGTTACATATTATAATTAAGTTAGGGTTGTATGATATCGTAAAAAAAAAAAAACTTTTCTAATGTGGTTTTTGTAATTATGAAAATCTTGAATAATGATGCTCTCGGACTAATAAAACTTATGAGTATTGTGTCTAGTGTCTGGACGGCTCACTACGTGCAGCTGATGTGCCAGCGCGCACCGCGGCGCTTCCCATTCTGGTTTTATCCAAGCAAAACAGCGCACGTTCGTAGCCAGCCGTAGCGATGCGCATGCATCGACCGGTCGCGCTGCTACGACAAACATCAAATCTGATTACAATTACAACGACAAATGAACATTCGCGTCTGACAAACGCCATAGAGGTCGCAATTGATGGAAATAGTTTCATGAAAAAATCGTCCTCATTAATTGGGTTACCGCTAACGGTGATCCATCGTGAGGAAACCCTTTTAGCGGCCGGTTGGACGCTGCGATATATTACGGGGTGATGTTTAAAAATAGCCCGTGGCCTCATTCGAATAAGACAGGGTATGAGGCGGTGCCGCCACCTATGTTTTATCTTTCAAGAATCTAGATATAGGAAAAAGAAATGAAACAGAAATTTCAATTTACCTAACAACAAAATCTATTCTTTACAATGGAACTACTATGATTATGATAAATCCTAACTTCTAACCTAAACCTCTGGATTACCGATCCAACGCGTTAACCGCTCCAATACCCTAACGCCATAACCTTTCGAATTTTTCCTTGCTTTGTGTGTTGATATTTGCATTGTTTATTTAAAAGGCTTTGCACCTTAGCGACCTCTTTGTGGGCGTTAATATTCACGCTATGTTGTTAATGTTTGAGAAAGATCGAAATGCAATTAAATTGAACAGATGTTTGGAAAAGGATCTTGTATAGGCAATCGCGCATTGGCAGATTTTTTGAATTAGGTATTGGTCAGGACCAATAATTCAAAAATTGTGCCAATGGCCAGGGCCATTCTATTTGATTCTATGCTTTTCATAAGTAAATCATATTCATAAATTTCAGTACTCCCTGTCGCCGTATTTTAGAGTGACCCGTATCACTGACCCCTTGGGGATGGGCATCAAAATGGCGGGTGACTAATATCCAGATGTAACACAGGATAGTGCGTTAATTCTTCTCACATTAACTATGTTTAACAAATCTTTCGTAACTGTTTTATTTCCATTATTTTTTAAGCTAAATTACTAACTGTTTGAGAAAACGTTTGGAAAACAACTTAAGAGGAAATACCGCTGCTAATTTTTCCATACAAATTGAGGCTTTGTTCTTTTATGTTTCATCCTTCAAAACTAAACCAATGTTTACGAAATTTTAGTAACTGAATGGGAAGGATATATTCTGTGCGGACCGTTCCAAATTTTACTTCTTATCATGAAATTTGTATAGGTTCTGTTTTTGGCAAATTCTTTAATCAATAATCACTTGTACTAAAATCAAAACGGTGCGACAATGAAAATTTCCTTCCCATTTAGTTACTTAAATTTTATACATATTAGTTAAAAAGTTTTGGAGAAGGAAACAGAAGACAACGAAACCTTGATTTTTATACGCCGGTTACGCTAAGTTTGGGCCTTATTTGTATCCGACTCAATAGTCACCAGGTGCATTTTCGGAGCGAATATTTACAAAACTGCTGACTTTATCAAAAAATTATGTTTGGAGACCCCTATTATTTTTAAAAGACCTATTCAACGATACTCCACACACTAGTGTCGGAACGAAAAAAAATCCTCCCCCAGTTTAGGTGTACAGGAGGTACCCGAAAAAAAGATTTTTTTTTAGTTTTTATTTTACCGTTTTGTCGGCGTGATACATACACATACTCATACCAAATTTCAGCTTTCTAGTATTAATGATCACGGAGCAAAGCCGCGGAAGGACAGACAGACAGACAGACAGACGGACAGATGGACATGGTGAAACTATAAGGGTTCCTAGTTGACTACGGAACCCTAAAAAGACTGGATAGTATTTTGTAACACAACGTCCTTAGGTAATATGTGATAGTTTCTGAACTTCCCCTCATTCAGACTTGTGAAAGAGTGAATTCTTATCATATTATGTTTCAGCAAGAAAGATAAGAAAATAGACATTTCAAACAAAGGCTGTCGCGGCGTAGTTTAAAGCGGCCCGGCTAACTTGCCCCTTGGGGGGAAGAGCGACAATAAAGACGTCAGTTTGCTCTACCCGGGGTGATAAATACTTGTAATCCATGAATACGGCAATGTACTCGTATGTTACCTTCTGTGTACATACTGTAAAGAAGCAGTACGTTATGGCACGAATGTTACGATGTACGACGTTATTTTCGACGTCATGACGACGCAACGTACTAAAATAAAACTAGTTGCTCTATGACCTGTAGACCTTGCGAGTTTGTTCCAAAATGGTAGAAGTACAATACAATGCAATACAATATAAAATGCTTTATTGCACACCAAAAAAAGTTTACAAATTGAACACAGAAACAATAATTTTAGTAACGGTAGACAATAGTATTTATATTTTATTATTTTAATGTTTATGGCACAAAGGAAAACTTATCGTACCAAAGGCGAACTTGATGCCATGAGGTTCTCCTAGTCAACTTTAGCAAAGCAGACAAATTGAATATAATATGTCTTTTTAGGGTTCCGTACCTCAAAAGGAAAAAACGGAACCCTTATAGGATCACTTTGTTGTCCGTCTGTCCGTCCGTCCGTCTGTCAAGACCCTTTTTCTCAGGAACGCGTGGAGGTATGAAGCTGAAATTTATATCAATTACTCAGGTCTACTGTCTCTTGAAGCTGTGAAAAAATCAAACTTCTAAGCCAACGCAATCAAAAGATACAGCCGTTTATGCCGCAAATTTTCGACACTTGCAAGGGAATCAAAACCTACAGGGTGCTTCCCGTGAACTCAGAATCTTGAAATTTGGTACGAAGCAACGTCTTATAGCATAGATAAAGGAATAATTACGAAAACCATAATTTTTTTTTTAATACCTAACTTTGCACCTAATTTATATGGGGCGCTATACATACCAGGTGCAAACTTAACTTAACCACTTAGGGATGGAAAGTGTTTGTACGGAACCCTCGGTGCGCGAGTCCGACTCGCACTTGGCCGGTTTTATTTTATGATTTAATCCTCGACAAACGCTATTTTGAAAGAAAAAAACCGAACCGGCAAATAACATATCTATCGAACGAAGATAATTTCATGATAATTGGTTAGGAAATGCGACCAGTAGACGAGAACAGCCGAAGATCTGAACATCTACACGGACCCCGCCCAAAGCATTTCAGTTTTCGCTTTAATATAAACTGGCCACTGGAGATTCGTATGGAGTAGGTACATACGAAGCATATTTTCTCAATCTGAGCAACCACGCCAAAGATATAATAATTTCTTGAATTTGTATCGCAGTAAAAATCCTCCGTCATCACACCGAATCACGACCACCCCCTAAATACGCCAATGCACACCGCTAATTCAGTCTCAGGGTAACCCTGTTAAATATCGATCTTATACCCCATTACATAATCTGACACCTGATCCCGTCGGTGTATTAGCGATACTTATAGTTAAGATAAACAGCTCATTGGCGGTAGTGGGTTAGTAGCGGATTATATCCACTACCGTGTATCAACCCCAGATATAATTTATACTATATTCACACTACTAGTATAAAGGTGACAGTTTATGAGTGTGTATGTTTGTTACTTCTTCACGCTCACACGGCTAGACCAATTTTGATATAACTTGGTACAAAGGAAGCTGACATTCAGTACTAACAAATATGCTACTTTTTATCCCGAAAAAAAAAGTGTTCCCGTAGGATGAGCGGGGTAACGCGGGGACGCGGGTAGTTCAGTTAAGGGTAACCCAGCTAAATATTGATCGTATGCCCCATTACGTAATCTGACACCTGATCCCGTTGGTGAATAAACGATACTTAGTTAAGATAGACAGCTTATTACTCATTCGCGTTAGGTTAGGAGCGGATTATATCCACTACCGCGTATCAAACCCATACATCCTTTATATTAGGCCACTCCTATTATAAAGGCGAAAGTTGGTGAGTGTGTTTGCTTCTTCTTCGCGCTCAAACGGCTGGACCAATTTCAACAAAACTTGGTAGGGAGGAAGCTGACATCCTGGATGACATAGGCTACTTTTTTATCCCGAAAAAAATTTAGTGTTTCCGTAGGATGAGCGGATAACGCCGCGGGGCATGGCTAGTTCAGGCACAGATTATATACAAGTTACTACGTAACAGATACACCACTTGTTTGGACGGCAGGCGTTGCCACCGCTATCGATGCCCCCTCCCGCGGGTGACGCAACGTCATTGGAATGTGCGCTAGGGTTGCCTCCGTTATGTAAACGCTAGCTTTTTCTCGTGCCTTCGCTCGTTTGGTCAACCAGTATAGTCAGCAGGGCGTGGCGTCCAGACAACCCGATTCCCACTGGGTTGCCCACTTCAGGACGATTAAACACCATCATTTGGTTACCTTTGCATCCGACCGTTCCCTCTTTCCGCTTCTCTGTTCTTCGTTCTCCGCACGCATTATTGAATTACAATTACACCCCAAGTAAAATAAATGCATTGAGTATGTCGCATGTCCTTTTATCTAAAAAATTTAGGGCAAAGAACTTGGCGCCCATATAGATCTCAATTCTTTTGTCGGCGAAGTCGACAACGGGGCATGCGAGAACTTGGCTCTAATTTAACATTTATGTTTTTGATGGGATATCATTACTTTTTGTACATAAATTATTATGATGTGTTAATTATTTAATCATTACTTGTGTGTGTGCTATTCTAGTACATCTTTTAAACAAACAAAGAATTTTCCAAATCGGTTAGTGTTGGATTCTTGTGTGTGTGTGTGTGTGTGTGTGTGTGTGTGTGTGTGAGAGAAAGAGAGAGAAAGAGTGTGAGCTATGCTAATACATCTTTAAAACAAAGAAAGAATTTTCCAAATCGGTTAATAAATGACGGAGTTCTGAGGCAAGAAGCATAAATAATAATAATAATTAAAAAAGTAAAAAAATCACTGTTTTCGATTTTTTTATGTGTACACACACAATTACCAAGCTGAATGCCAAATTTCACCTTTCTAGGTTACCTGGAAGTGGGTTAGGTTTTTGATTACTAGTCAGTCAGTCAGTCAGTCAGTGATAAAAATACCGTTTTTTGGACTTTAATATCTCAATACCTATTTCACCTATATTTATGAAATTTGGGGTTCTAGTTGTTCTAAAGGATCTAAATACATAAGCCAAATTTTATGTTTTTATGTTAAATAGATTTGGAGTTATTGAGGGGTCAAAAGTGGCTCCAAACGGTTCGTGTAATATAACACACGGCTGCTGCTCGCCAGTTCTTGGGGTGAACTTGGCTGGACACGCTGCCGCGTGTCTAGATAGTTTTTATAGTGCGGTACTCTAAGATGTTCTAGGCAGGGACTAGACTTACAAAAAGTCTTATCTTATTTTTCCTAATATTAATCGAGAGAAAGTTAATCGAATTAATTAATCGATTAAAAGTTTAATCGCTAAAAATTAATCGACAATTAACTTAATCTTTCGAGATTAAATCATTCGGAACTCGTACGATTAGATTAACTCATCGTCAATTTTAATCGTTAATCGAGATTAAAAAAGTTAATCTTAATCGTTAATCGATTAACTTTTGCCCATCTCTGCTGGGAGCGCGGAAATCATGTTTTTTCGGTTTAATTATTAAAATAATACAGATTTTGAAAATGTAAGACGTATACATTATAGTTAACATCTCGTATGTTATTATTAAAAAAAACTGATAACTTTCCCTGCAGTATTTATGACATACTAAGGGTTTATGTGGCCTTTTTGAGGTAACTTTAAAATAAAAAAAAATAATGGAAACTACAAGTAATCGTGTTTCTAAAAGATAATGAATAATAGAGTAAATCTTTAAATATTTTACTTATTGATTGTATAACTAAACATTCAGTAATAAACAACACAGCATGGAATCAAACCAACACAATTAATTCGAAAAAAAGCTAGGCGCCCCCATAAAGATTTTTAGAGAAATACCCAGACTTAGTTACGCGTCAATAGTGCCCCATTAAAAGTTAATTCTTAAACAAAATCTTTTATTCCGGAGAGTTTAATGTGTTCTGGAACAAATGAAATCATTTTCAATCGTCTTTGTTGCCACAAAAACAATATGCCCGACTTTTTGGTTGCGCGGGAAACGTTAACTGTACGCCGTCCGCTCGCCGCGAGGCGTGGCAGCCCACTGGCATTTTGTCCCGCCGGGTAGCCACTTAGAGATTGGAATGTTTCGCGCGGCCGAAACGCGTGGGGATAGCCTGGTTCAGGCTAAGGGTAACCCTGTTAAACGTTGATGGTGTGCCCTACGTAATCGGATATCTAATCCCGTTGGTATATTAGCAATACTTAGTTAAGATAGACAGCTCATTAGCGATAGGTTAGGAGGGGATTATATCCACCAAGTACCAACCACATCCATCCTATATATATAACACATACACACTAATATTATTAAGGCGAAAGTTTGTGAATGTGTTTGCTACTCTTTCAATGTCAAACGGCTGGACCAATTTTGTTAAAATTCGATATAAAGGTAGCTGATACCCCAGATTATAGCTGCGGGCAAACTTCTTGAACAAAAATGGCGGTCTGCGTATGTACATTTGTACCTAAATCGGCTACTGCGCAATTGCGGTTGCAGTCAAGAAGTTTGGCGGTAACTGTACAAATATTCTAATTCTAATTCTATTCAAACATAGGCGTTGTGTGCATGCACGTACATGCATGTTTACCTTGGTCGCACCCGCAAATATGGCAATGTGGTTCAGAGTGAGAAAAGTGACGGCCTGAAAACCAGCGCTGCGCAGACGCCTGGCTGTCGCAGCACATGCTGAGTCCGCTCCTTTTGTCACACGGAATCATTTGGGTGGGCAATGTACTGACAATGCTGTTCTTGCCTATTCCGTGTACCTATTTTATTTTTGGTATGGCAAACTTTCTCCTTTCTCCTTTCTCCTTTCTCCTTTCTCCTTTCTCCTTTCTCCTTTCTCCTTTCTCCTTTCTCCTTTCTCCTTTCTCCTTTCTCCTTTCTCCTTTCTCCTGTCTCCTTTCTCCTTTCTCCTTTCTCCTTTCTCCTTTCTCCGTTCTCCTTTCTCCTTTCTCCTTTCTCCTTTCTCCTTTCTCCTTTCTCCTTTCTCCTTTCTCCTTTCTCCTTTCTCCTTTCTCCTTTCTCCTTTCTCCTTTCTCCTTTCTCCTTTCTCCTTTCTCCTTTCTCCTTTCTCCTTTCTCCTTTCTCCTTTCTCCTTTCTCCTTTCTCCTTTCTCCTTTCTCCTTTCTCCTTTCTCCTTTCTCCTTTCTCCTTTCTCCTTTCTCCTTTCTCCTTTCTCCTTTCTCCTTTCTCCTTTCTCCTTTCTCCTTTCTCCTTTCTCCTTTCTCCTTTCTCCTTTCTCCTTTCTCCTTTCTCCTTTCTCCTTTCTCCTTTCTCCTTTCTCCTTTCTCCTTTCTCCTTTCTCCTTTCTCCTTTCTCCTTTCTCCTTTCTCCTTTCTCCTTTCTCCTTTCTCCTTTCTCCTTTCTCCTTTCTCCTTTCTCCTTTCTCCTTTCTCCTTTCTCCTTTCTCCTTTCTCCTTTCTCCTTTCTCCTTTCTCCTTTCTCCTTTCTCCCTTCTAATTTCTCATTTCTCATTTCTCCTCGCTCCTTTCTTCGCTCTTCTGTCTTCTTACGTCTATTTCCAGGCTAAAAACTTTGGCCCGAGCGCAGCTAGTGTAAGTACAAGGGTGATTCTGTTAAACGTTATCTGCCCCATTATGTAATCGGATCCCGTTGGGGTATTAGCGGTACTTAGTACGATAGACAGCCCATTGCCGGCACGTTAATAGCGGATTCCATATAACCCCGTCCATTTTATCTACTGTAGAAATATAATTATAAAGGTGTAATAAGATATATTATTCTAATAATCAAGTTCTAAATTTTTATGCTTTATATAAATAAATAATAAATGAGAATCACAAACAGTTTGTACAAAATTGAGACTTCAATTAAAGTTCAATAAGTATAATTTTTCTATTTCGTTACCAATTATTTTTGTAATTTTCTATAAAAGACAATTAAGGTTCTGTTATGCTTATACTTTTTTAATTAAGTATAAGTAATATACAAATAAATAATAAAATCTGAAATCAATGTATCGGAAATTACAAAGTAAATTGGTCACAAAATTGACGTCTTAATTTTGTATCATCTTTTTGAGATGTGCTCAAATATCAGGCAACCTTACAAAAATCGTCCTAGTCCCAGGCATGTGTTCTGGGCACTAGGCGACGATATACAATAGGTAATACCTACTTATTTAGATAAATAAATATATACTTAAATACATAGAAAGATCCATGACCCAGGAACAAATATTCGAGTTCATCGCACAAATATCGAAACCCGGACCGCCGGCTAAGTAGGCAACTGCACTACCACTGCGCCAACCGCGTCGTCATTATATTAATGGAAACTGTATGAGTATGTTTAATTAACTTCAACATGTATTTTAGGCGAATCGACTATAGACTAGTATACCTACATATAGACATAACTTGATATAGGGAACCAAGTCGATAGAGAGAACGCACATTCCATGAAGCTAGTCTAAAGTCCATTAAGCCGTGCTTTTGGTCGTTTGGTTTTGGATCCGATCGGTTATTTTCTCGTGTCGGTTTCATAACTTTCTTTGAGTTTTCCGTGGGAGGGGTGTTAACCCGCCGCACAACCCCCGAAATGCTGGAGGACCACTACCTACTTTGGTCAGCGAGTCCATAGACATACTTATATCTAAATTATAAGGGACGGGTGCTAGTGTGGGATGCAAACTGTGTAGACACACTGGCCCCGTCACATCTCCACCGATCCTCAATCAGGGCTGGAGCAGCAGCAGAAGCGGCCGAAGGTATAAAGCGGAATAATTACAGTGGTCTTGGCGCTGAGTACAATTACCTTTATACCTTTTGGCGTCGAGACCCTGGGACCGTGGGGCCCCAGCGCATTAACCATCTTCAAAGATATTTCGAAGAGGCTTATTGATGTTACTGGTGACCGGAGAGCTGGCGGTTTCCTCGCTCAAATAATCAGTTTGGCGATTCAGCGAGGACATGCCGCCAGCATCTTTGGCACTATGCCGCAGGGGCCATTTTTAGATTTAGTTTAAGTTTATTATGTTCGAGTTTAGTTTAATTTTTAGGTGTAGTTTTATTGTAAGTATTTTAAGTTGTATTCCTCGATTAAAGTTTGTTAAACCTTATTAGGTCAGAATTTTAAAATTATAGGTCTAATCTAGGCCTTTAGATATAGGTCTGTGACGATACAATTAGGTTTAGCTATCTAAAAATACGAATATTATAAACTGCAAGGTTAAAATGGCCGTGTACCGCAAAACCACGACCGATGGCCCACTCTGGTGTTATAGGCTGAAACCTACATTAGGAATACAAAAATACGTAAGTGGCTTGATCGCACTGAAAAAAAAAAATAGCTCAACTAGTTAAACTTAAGAAATTACCAAATAGTGCTTAGTAGTAACCAAAATTATGCTAATTTCACGTAACTTATTTTTCTCAAACAATAAATAAATAATAATAAATGAATAATAAATATCGGACCTCCTCACACAAATCAATCTAGTACCTTAGTAAGCTCGAGTAGGCTTGTGTTATGGACACTAGACGACGATAAACATACTTATACCTATAGATAAATACAATACTTAAATATAAATAACATCCATGACCCAGGCATAAATATTCGAGTTCATCACACAAATATTTGCCCCTGCCGGGATTTGAACCCGGGACCGTCCGCTCAGTAGGCATTACAACATGCAAACATGCAATGAAATGACATAGCGTGCGTCATTGTGTGGCTTCGAAGTACCTATCACGTTTCGGGCGGAACAACTCGAGAGAGCTGTAAGTGAATTTCATACAAAATTGAAGGCCTAGGCCGGGAAGTATTTTCTTAAACATGGCGTCTGTGTTCATGAACAGGCTAAACAGCAGAATTATTTTTAGTGTTTTTTTTTTATTACCTTGCATAATTATGTTTGAGAAAAGCACTAGACATGCCTAGTCGTCAAAAGGGCTTGCCGGCTTCTTATCACTATCCGTCTATCTACCTACTCATCCGGCAAGCACTTCTTTGCCGGCGTCTGCAGTAATGTACTATTTGTAATTGTAACTAGTAGCCCTCAGTCTGTTAGTCCTCCGATTTATACAATTTGAGTCCTGTAACATAAGCAAAAAATTAAAACATAGATTTTACTCGTTAAACTGAACAACATTTGTTCAGCAACTTTAAAAAAAATCCGGTTTTCAAAATTGTATTATTTCAAACAAATTAAATAGTATTTCAATGTATGTCGTCCAACGTTGACATTCCCTGAGCATTGACATAGCTGTCACGGGTGCGCCAAAGTTCACATAATTTTTCAACCCCGATTATTGGAGCTCCGAAAATGTTACTCATACAATTTTTCATCATAATAGTCACTATTTATACTTAGTCACTATCACTACCGATCATAACTCCGAACCATTTAAAATCATAATGTCAATTATCATAAATATCTCTAATACTATTTTTTGTTTTCATACATTTATTCATCATAACTGTTTTTGATCCTATTTTAGACTAATAGTTTGTACTCATAACCTCCACAATCCTATATTTTATAAGCAGATTGTGACAAAATGCAACGTGGCTCAAAAACCGAAAACTGTAGGTTAGGTTAGGTTTGTATTATGACCACGTATAGCGGAGCGAGCGAAGCGAGCGGAGCGTCAAAATGCTTGCCTGCTTGCTTGCATGAACACTTGTAAATAATCTACTATTACATCAAATTTTTATAAGCAAATGCAGAGCCAGGATGGATTCGGGAAGAAACTTTATTTACTAAGTGTATAATGCCGTTAGGAAGAGCTGCGCCAAAATGGAACGTGGTTCCAAAACCGAAAACTGTAGGTTAGGTTAGGTTTGTATTGTAACCACGTATAGCGGAGCGAGCGAAGCGAGCGGAGCGTCAAAATGCGTGCATGCTTGCTTGCATGTACACTTAACTCGCTATAACTCAAAACAAGTATTATGAATAAAATCATATGGAGAAAAACTGCATCGATGTTTAAATGTTATGATTGACAAGTTTATCGTAATTTATGATTCTGAATAAAAGAAATATGAAAATCAGCATTATGAGTACACACATAATCTTAGTGACGACATTATGAATTACGATGTTCTGAAAACTGTCTATTATGAACTCGGTAGGTAGTAGTACAAATTTATGAGGGACAAATGTATGAAGTTAAAAATTCGGAAGAGTGATGATTCTGACTAGAAATCGGTAGTAGAAGAAAAATTCGGAGGATCAATTTTATGTGAGCCAATATGGACCCAGCTGTCACTCTACTAATATCTGACATTTCGCAATACATTGCTTCTTTGTCTAAACTTTATTCTACAAAATGTCATTTAATAATACACGTTATTTACAGAAGTTGCTTAACAAAAAAATGTTGTTTAGTTTCAAGGGACGAATCTATGTTTTAATTTATTGCTCCTGTTACAGGGCCTACCCTTTATAACTAGCAGCTAAAATTTGGGCTACTGTTAACAAATCTTTTGAGTGCGATACTTTTGTAGCTTAATCAATTGGTATTTCACCTTTCTTATACCAACGCTGTACTTAAAATATCATTATCTGTATGCTCCTCACACAACGTCCAGACAAACGATAAGGCAGTGACCAGCTATGATTGATAGCTATCCCTTGATTGATATCGCTCGGATGAAAGATTACGGCTACACTTCCAATATTAATAACTTACTTGTACCCGCGGCTTTAACTGCGCTCCTGGCAAGCAAATATCTGTCTTTTTTTTTCAATCTGGAACCAGATCTATCATGGTGTCATTCGATGTTTAATGACATCTATTCTAGAGATCTCGCCACTTTATTTCTACCATCGAGATATATCTAGTCAACCTGTAGTTTTCAAATATATACCAATACATGCCAATAGCCCTGTTCTAGGTAGTAACACCAATAATATGTTACAAATCATGTTTGATCATAGACAAAAATGTTTAAAACAATCAGCATTTTAAAAAGGAATAAGGCCTTTTAATGATATTAATATTTATTTCGAAACACAATTGTGTTTTGTTTTTAAATGTGGGTAAATTAACAACGCACTGCATCTCTGGTCGAAAGGTTGAGACGTCGTTGGACCGGTAACCCAAAGCTACCAGGTTCGAATCCTGGTTGCTTTTATCACGCGAGAAATAAGAGACAAAGAATCCGTCACGTTTTGACAAAATGCGAGTGTGAGTGACAGATGCTTTAGTCACTTATTTATCAGGTGATAAACGCAACCATCAAACGCCTCCTAGTGTGGACCACGTATGAGTGCAATTCAATGTTTCATTGCGAGTTGATTTTTGTATCTATATAGCAAGTAATGACAATTATTTTCAACAAAAGCCTTTCACGATATTTCTCCATTAATTGATTCCACGAACAAAGATCGCAACGAAATGATTGATGTGCTTCATATCGGCTGGACGTTCACCTTAGCTTAGGACAAACTAAACAATAGTCTATTCACACAAGAAAGAAATCTAGACGCCTAGTGCTTTATCGTAAAAGCTGCCATTACCGATAATAGGTTTCGCGTTAAACCTATTTTGATATCTAAATCACATTTTCTGTCAACCCTTATGTGATAAGGTTGGCCTTTCAGCTTTTATGAATAGCTTCAATCGAAGATCATCACAAGAATTTCGAAAATCCTAATGGATTTTTTTAAGTAGTTTTAAAAAGGAATTTTTGAAAAGGTATTATCTACTCAGAAAAATATTTAAAGACACCGTTTTTAAGTTCAGTACATTCTTAAGAAATTACCGACTTTTCAGAACAGTGCACATTTATGGTTCGCGTTGTTATATAAAGAAATAACGACTTTAATTTTGGCATAGACTTTTCCATCCGAAAAAATGCATATTATCTTCTCAAAGCGCTAACCAAACTACATTGTGAACACATTGTTCAGAGACCATAGAAAGATTTCCATTTCTGCAGTCGTTTGTTTTATTTCCTCGCAAGCGTGATGAAAAACATTGTATCCTATACTCTGGTGGTAAAGTAATAACATACTCGTGTCATCAAAGCCTTCCCATGCAAAGGTGTCTAAAGCTCAAACAACCGGCCAAGTGAGAGTCTGACTCGCGCACCGAGGGTTCCGTACAAAAAATACTTATCCCATCTTAACTGGCCGGGTTGAGTTTGCACCTGGTATGTTTGGGAGCCCCCTTAAATATTACAGATAGACAGACAGACGAATGGACAGGGGAGTCTTAGTAATAGGGTCCCTTTTTTTACCCTTCGGGAACGAAACCCTAACAACCACGTTACTTATACCATTTTTAAACATTTATGTTTGCCAAAAATCGTACAAAAGAGTGTAATTTTAAGCCTAAAGTATCATGAGAGTTCAACTTGAGGGTACTAATGGGTTTCAAACGGACAAGGTCATTATTTTGATTGTTTTTTACTTTATTGAGTCTTATTCGCCAGTTGTACGCTTGCGCGAATTTATTCGTATTTCCCACGGGATTTTCCGTGTAAAAAATATCTTGAGCCTGAATACTTGACATACATTTTATGTAGAATTCCATTCGTATTTGCAGAGCGAAGCTCTATAAATTGTGTAGTTTGCGTTGTAGGCCAAGTGATAGACTTCAAATTTGCCAGTCAGGTAAAAATTCAGGTTTTTGTATACTGAAAAAATTATATAGCAGGATAGAATAGAATAGAATAGAATTCATTTATTTGTAAATCACAGGTAATAAGTACAATAAGATCTTATATTTTAAAAACATACAGTGCTCTGTGTTTTGCCTATTGGCGTACAAATTTTATACCTTACTAAAAATAAGATCAATCGCAAACGCAAACGTTCACACACAAATCGACCAAGTTCCTATTCCTTAAAGTAAGCTCTAGTTGTCGTGTATTATGGCTACTACGTATTTAAATAGATAACTCAAAACATAGAAAACAACGACCACCATAATTATATTAAAAGCCAATAATTCACAAATATTCTATGCACCGCTTTGCTATTCTGCAAGTACAGTCAGCTACAGAAAAAAGTTATTGGTTCAGCCATAGTGTAAATTCATACCTTGTTATTCTTCCCACTATGCGACCTGTGCATATACCCAGATGGTTCGTACATATTAGTTATACCACTGAGTCAAAATCTATACCGTTTTGTTTATATAATATAACAATACATAACAGGTAACTGTACAGCAGTAAAAGAAAACTAAAAGGAATAAACGTCTGGCAGCTACGTGAGTAAAAGATATATTTTGCTCCCTAGGGACTCGGAACTCCTTTCCAGCACAACTTACCTAAGTGCCGAAATGTGTCGAGGCAACCAAGCCATTAATTTAGAGCCTTTCTTTTCTAAGCTTTCAAAGAATGTTCTTAATAGTTTAGCCTTCGATTAGGTTTTACTGTCAACGTCAACTTCAGTTTTACATTTATGAATAATTTTTTATTGGGATCAAATGCATTATATGTAATCAATGATTGTACATAAATAAACAGTAGACAACTACAAAATTAAACGTTATTTAAAAGATAAAACTAAATAACTAAAATCTAAATTAAATTAATACAAAAAATGTAGGAACCGATAAAAGATTCTATTAAAATAAGTCTAAAAAATTGGGCAAGTGCGAGTCTGACTCGCGCACCGAGGGTTCCGTACAAACACTTTTCATCCTTAAGTGGTTAAGTTGCCAGCTCTTCGGTCACCAGTACACTCAATGCACCTTTTGCTGAGGTTGTGCTTATTATGAATAAATTGGGTATAGGAAATAACGTTTCACTAACCACTGAGCCCGGACACATTATTGATAATCCCAGCGAGGCAGTCCCGGGAAATATCGCGTCAGCAAATTATATCATCAGTAAACTGCTGCGACAGGGGTTGTTTCAGTGTGAGCCGATCACGGTGTGTAGGCATACTGTATACAGAAATTTTCTACTTTTCTCTGAAACAAATAACTTTTCAGGATTGTTATAATAGTATAAACCTAGGTTAGGTTAGGCAAGCTAATGGATTTTACTCGTAAAACTCGCTTAAAGTCATGAATTTCTGAGTCACAACTAACATGACAAACAATACGTTATGACCATCAATCATTATATGAAAAAATGCCCTCCCGGTTCTATCACGAGTGACTTAATAAACAAGTTACACATTATGTTACACGGATTGACTTACAAGATTTGATTATGTTACTAACATAATCAAATGTAAGCATTAAATACAAAGATCAAAGCTTAAAGAAAAATTGAAAATGGAGCTACCTGGGGAAGAGACCGGCAATCGAACCCGGTACCTCTGGATTGCCGGTCCAGCGCGTTAACCATTTCGCCACCCTAGCTCCAGGAAGATCTGACGAATTTTTCCTTATGCTTTGTGTGTCGATCTTTGCATTGTTCTATTTGAAAGGTTTTTACACCTTAGCGACCTCTACGTGAATACGTTAATATTCACATCTTGCCGCACCACTTTACAGCGGTGAACGAGCAAGCGAGAGAGGGCGCTGTTAGTTTTTTATAAATTTATGAAACATATAATGTCTCATTTTTAATGTGGGTAGGTACACCACCATTTTTATTTAAGCATTAAATACAAAGATCAAAGCTTAAAGAAAAATTGAAAAAGGAGCTACCTGGGGGAAGAGACCGGGAATCGAACCCGGTACATTACAAAACCTTTCAAATAGAACAATGCAAAGATCGACACACAAAGCATAAGGAAAAATTCGTCAGATCTTCCTGGAGCTAGGGTGGCGAAATGGTTAACGCGCTGGACCGGCAATCCAGAGGTACCGGGTTCGATTCCCGGTCTCTTCCCCCAGGTAGCTCCTTTTTCAATTTTTCTTTAAGCTTTGATCTTTGTATTTAATGCTTAAATAAAAATTGTGGTGTACCTACCCACATTAAAAAATGAGACATTATATGTTTCATAAATTTATAATCAAATGTAATTTGTAAATTATGTTACTTGCATAATCAAATCTTGTAAGTCAATCTTAAACTACCGTAAAACCAAGTGGGTAAGAAGCGAAAATTTGAGTGTTGTCCCACGCAGAATATTTTTGGCAATAGCATAATATAGGAAAGCAGACATTTTTTCGCTACACACTCAATTTAACACCAATCCGTAGGCGGCCAGAACACACTTTATAAACTCCGTCCTTCATTTGACGAATAACGCCCTCGAATAGATAAATTTCATTTCATCCCCAACAATGTGGGTTCAAAGATTTATCTCAATAAATACTTGACATTGCAAACAAGATATTCCTGTGATGTAAATAAATTATTCACAAGGGATCTGGAACCGAATAAGGAAAATTGGGACCGCGGATATTAAAGCGTATTAGAAATTTGAATGTTAGACGCCATAACCTTTTACATTGAAAATACAAGGGAATGAAAATCTCAGACGTAGGTATGTACGTTAGGGTGGAGCGAGAATTTTTTTTTGGGAAGTTCAACTCAAAACCGCCCTAAAACGTTGCATTAGGCTGCCATCAGGTGTACGAAAAAAAATAATAATAAATATATTCAATACTGCTTTTGGCCCTCTACTGTCATCTTGAATTACGAAAACACGTTAAATCGAGCCGATTTTGAAAACTACGGAATTCTACCAAAAACTCGTTTTTTTTTAATGAAAGTCAAGTGAATTTGTTCCAAACACATAATACTCGAAATAAAAGATATCTATTAGGTACATAAAAATATAACAATACTCGTATATGTACTATATATATTTTTTTAAACTGAATTTTAACTTAAGTAGCAGGTTCACGAAGTAGTTGCCGTAAATATAAAATGACCTTAAAACATTTGAACTTGAAACCCTTTTAACAACCCCATAAATCGAATACTAATTTTGGTAAAAAAACAGTTTACTATTTTTGAGTAAAAAATTAAAACTTTAGAGCTCAAGTAGAGGGCTAAAACATATTTAAAATAAATTACATATTTTATATATTCATAAATTAGGGAAATCACTTTAATAATTATATTCTCAAAAAATAATCACGCATTACAAAAACTTCACCAGGGCACAATCCGCCATCTTTTAGAAGAGAGAGCATGAACCAGTGTTGGCAGTATTGGCTTGCGAAAATTCCTATATAAAATATCTCATCTAAAGGCAACCTAATTATTACAATGGTTCCAGGTCAATCAGACCACTTTTTTTTCTCCATACATCTACGCTCCACCCTCATATAGCAGAAAATTATGCGTTTC
The DNA here is from genome assembly GCA_905147355.2 of Apotomis turbidana. Lineage (NCBI taxonomy): Eukaryota > Metazoa > Arthropoda > Insecta > Lepidoptera > Tortricidae > Apotomis > Apotomis turbidana. Next base: position 14,586,268 of record LR990301.1, on the reverse strand, counting down.
TTAAATATCTGAACACGCACTGCAATGACTGACAACAAGAGCCATTTAAATAAAACAATGTAAATGGATTATATCGCGTATATTTAGTATTTGATTCGTGTTCATCACACAAATATTTGCCCTTGCCGGGACTCGAACCTAGGACCGCCGGCTCAGTAGGTAGCTGCTTGACCACTGCGCCAACTGCGTCGTCAAAATTAATATATTAAAATACGCGATATACATAGTCCGTTTAAATTGTTTTATTTAAATGTGTGGCAGTGACGGAAACCGAAGAAAATATTAACAGTTATGTTAAGATGTTTACGGATGCACTATTTGCTACTGATGGCCTGTGGAGAATGGAGGAAGAGGCCAATAGACAATTGCGTGAGACAACGGACTGTCGACAATCGAAGATGATACTGGGAGGTATAAACAGAAATAGGACCAGGTATCTCCTGGAACTAGGTAAGAAAAATCTCAGATTATTAACATGCATAATCGAGGGACATAAGAGGCTTTATTCCTTTTAAAATGCTGCTAGTTTTAGACATTTTTCTCTATGATCAAACATATTTCTTAACATATTATTGATGTAGCTACGTACAACAGGGCTATTGGGATTTATTGGTATACATATATTTGAAACCTACAGTTTGAATTTTTCATTGATAATTTTTGTTTCAAAAACTACTCGTTAATGAAAAAGTTCACGCGCAAAATCAGTTTTTTTTTTTCAATATGTTACTACCTAGAGCTCGGGAAAAGTATTATTCACTTCAAAAAGTTGGTTGAAATTATCAATACATTTGTCATAATATGAAAAAAATAATTTTTAAAAGGAATAAGGCCTCTTAACAATCTTAACAGGCACCTAAACATTATGGGTGTAGTAAGTAGTACTGCTTGCAATGCGGCCAGGAGGAGACAAGTAAGCATGTTATAGCAGTGTCGCATGTATGGGGCAGTACGATATAGCATCTTCAGGGAAGGTGAACTAGGAGAGGAAGAGCTGAAGGACATTAACCTTAAAGATGTCCTTTCTTTCTGCAGGAGAATAAGAATATTTGAGGCCTTCTTCCTCTGGACTGTATGAGAGCGCCGCCGGAACAGTAACCGTTGGCTCTAACTGGGAATTGGGCTGAATGAACGCAGTCAGGCGATCGACAGCCCGTCTGTCTCCGGCCAGGCGTCCCTACACCAAATCATCATCATCATCATCATCATCATCATCATCATCATCATCATCATCATGAGTATGAATTGTATTTTATTTAATATTAATATCGGCTCCATAGCTTTCTTAAGTCTTACCGTGCTAACACAAGTCCGACACCTATTAATGTCTATGGTCAACGTTAATTAAGACGCAACGCCAATCGAGAATGAAACTCAAGATCGATAGACAGAAACTCAAATATCAAGCCATTCTGATTGACTGACACGGGAAAGTAACATCTTAATTGCTACCTTTCAACGGAACGCCCGATTCGTTGGCTTGCAATTTGCTGAAAAACTTCGTGTTCCCTTAAAAATAGCTCATTGAAGTATTCAGCCGTGACAGAATGTCGAGGGCCAACGCTTTAAAAAAAATACTGGTGCACGTATGTATTTGGCTGAATGAAATCAGTGCCTTTAAAAAAAACTGCGCATATGAAACTCGGATTTTGACATGTAACGCACAAGCTTATCGGCAGCCAAACCGTTAAACCTTTATCCGTGCTAATTAACAGGTAGAGATTTCGGTTCCTCGTTAATTAATGGCGATATTTTCGTGCTATAAGACTTTTATGACGTAGATGCGTGTCAATATAATAATATATTATATTTTTTACGTCCATCACGCATATTATTGTATTGCCGAATTTTTATTAGCTGCCAAGTCGAGCTCTAACAATAAAAAAGTGCTTCTAGAAAAGTAGGTTAGGTTAGGTTTGAACTGCGATCCCGAGCAGAAGATAACTGCTGCGAGAAAACTAGAAAAGTAGATTTTCGGCATTCAAAAGACAAAAGTTATGCGTAAAGATTTTCCGGCGAAAATAAATTATGATTATAGATAGACAATTATTTATTTATTTAAACTTTATTGCACGTTACAAATAAAGTACAAATAGCGGACTTAATGTCGTGAAGCATTATCTACCAGTCAACCAGCACCTCTAGCATAACTGTTATACGCGACTATTTCTCGCGCGAGATTATATCTCATCAAAATTATAATTATCCGTCTTTTTCTGTGCAGTAATGTGAGAGAGTGAAGGGAAGCGCTATGTTGAGCATTATTGTTAGTTGTGCTGACTTGAATGGGTGCGTCCCATGAGATATAACTACATAATATATAATTTCATATTAATAACGTTCACAAGATATAATAAACTTTTGCTATAACATCAAAATCAATATTTTTATTAGGAATAACGGTCAATTAGCATAATACTCATGTTGTAGAATATTTTTTTATATAACACTCAAATACTCTAAATTCAGTTGATATAACATACATAACCTATATCGATCATAGTATATACTTTCTTTTAGTATAATGATTAGAAAATATAATAGCGCATGTTATACTAAATAGGTTACAACTGCTACCCCTATGCCCCTAAAATGGAACATGGGTCAAAAACCGATAACTGTAGGTTAGGTTAGGTTTGTTTTATGACCATGGATAGCGGAGCGAGCAAAGCGAGCGGAGCGTCAAAATGCTTGCTTGCATGGAGGTACCTACATTAAAATTTAACAGCGAACTATTGCATACGATATACGTATGTTCACAATTGATAATGGCTGATGAAATTCTGGCAAGTAAGAGTATACCGTTTGGAAGAACTGTGATAAAATAGAATATGGGTCAAAAACCGAAAACTGTAGGTTAGGTTAGGTTTGTTTTATGACCATGGATAGCGGAGCGTCAAAATGCTTCCTTGCATGGAGGTATATTAAAATTTAACAGCGAACTATTGCATAAGTATGTACACAATTTATAATGGCAGATGAAATTCTGGCGAATACGAGTATACCGTTTGGAAGAACTGCGACAAAATGGAATATGGGTCAAAAACCGAAAACTGTAGGTTAGGTTAGGTTTGTTTTATGAGCATGGATAGCGGAGCGAGCGAAGCGAGCGGAGCGTTAAAATGCTTGCTTGCATGGAGGTACATATATTAAAATTTTACAGCGAACTATTGCATAAGTATGTACACAATAATTGATGTGCAGGCGGTTATTCTATACGAGCATTATGCATTTTGGTGTTAGATGTATTGAGTAATATACATTATAAATCTGAGATATTATGAACGTTATACGTTATGATCGTTATATACAATGATATTATACTTAAATAACGTTATACTTAACAAAAATAGATATTTTGATGTTATATCCAACGTTCGTTATACACCTTGAACGGTATACAAAACAAGCTTATACAATATGAGCGTATATAATATGAATATTATAGCATAAGTTCTTATATCTTATATTACTTACCCGACTTGAATCGTAGAGAATGGCCTTATGGCCAAACAGAGGCATAGTTGGTGCAGGATGGTGAAGAAAAACCGGCCAAGAGCATGGCGGGCCACGTTCAGTGTAGGGTTCCGAAGTTGCCCATCCTTCACAATAGACGGGCTTAGAACAACGGTGTTAAGCCCGAGGTTTAAATTACGAGAAATATTTCAAGCTCTATTAAAAGGTTCGTAAACACCAAAGTAACTGTAATTACTTTTACCTTCTGGAAGTTATCGATTATACGCGCCAGATTGCGCGGAATGTTTTCATGCAGTATGGCACTTAACTAATATGTGTAACGTTCGAAGTATCTATAAGGACACCGCGCAGCACTTACGTCATTTTAAAGAGAATTATGTAATTTGGCGATAACGCAAAAAACGGCTCGACAAAGTACTTTAAGGCCTCATTTTCATGAATTTTTCCATAATTTTTTGACCCGTGGTTGAAAAGTTAGCGGGGGAGGGACGCTATTTTTTTGATTTCTGGAGCGAATAGTTACACAACTGCTGACTTTATCAAAAAATAATGTTAGGAGACCCCTATTATTTTTAAAAGACCTATTCAATGACACACCACATACTAGTGTTGGAACGAAAAAAAAATTTTTTTTAGTTATTTTTTTACCGTTTTGTCGGCGTGATACATACACATACTCATACCAAATTTCAGCTTTCTAGTACTAATGATCACGGAGCTAAGCCGCGGACGGACAGACCGACAGACAGACGGACAAACGGACATGGCGAAACTATAAGGGTTCCTAAGTTGACTACGGAACCCTAAAAAAAGGGATTGGGATTATGAAGCTCAATCCAGTGCTTTATGACTTATTCAGCCGACGGTTCCTAACAGCCGCGATATGTTCCTTGACTCTTTCAGCTATAGTCCGCTTTCGTCTGTCCAATATAAATGTAAACGCCTGTATGTAAATGTTATGAGCTTACTTTGTTCGGAATAAGCAACTTTACCAACTCACCATATTTTATTGAAATCTGAGAAAAAAACAAAATCGACAACAAAATAAAAATTTGCCATTATATGATTCATTTATTTAGGTGACCACGGGGATGAAAAACAACGGAAGTTAAAAACTTGTTCACAACTAGGGAATGCAACGTTTCGGTTAAAACCCGGTTTTTTTCATACTAAAAATAACCGATTGCATTCCCAATTCACAACTTTTAAACACGAAACACTGACAACTTTGTTCGCCGCCTCGGGAAGTTAATTTACAACATTTTATATTTTTTACCGAGCTTTTTATCGATATTATCAAAATAAAGGATTAAAAATGAAATATTACCGATTATTTTTACATTTTCGAAAATATCCCAATTTGTGATTGAAAATTTAATGAAAAGTTCCTCATTCTTAATAAGCGTAAGCGACCAGCAATTGGTCACAGCGCAGTAAATCATACAGTCGGACTACCTATTTATTGCTACGGCGGATTTAGTATGGAAATTGTATCATTGTTCTTTTCGTAAGTTGCGACTGTAATTTTTTCCAACAAGGTGACGTTCTTTGAGACTTTTGAGAGCTGGTTCTTAGACGACGCTGCTTAAACTTTTTTCATATATTTTCGAAACTTGTCTGTATAATCAAATAAAAAAAATGTAGTGGGTTCTGTGATAATAAAGTAAAGAAATTAGTTTAAAATTAACACAGAAAATTTGAAATGTTGTCAATTGTAGAGTTTTTAAATTGTTGTCATACTATATAAATAGTATGTAGTTTCTTCATTTGTAAAAATGTAATAAGTTTATTTATTTATTTATTTTATAATTATATGCAATTTTACAGTTCACATGACCAAAACATTTGCAGGGTAAACACATGGAACACAGAAACACAATTAAACATAAAAGCAAAAAACAGTAAGACTAAAACATAGAACAAATTAAAAGTAAAAGACAGCAATAATAAAAACAAGAAAAACAAGATTAATTCTGTAAGTACAAAAAGAAAAAACAACTATTTACAACTACTTCTAATAAATAAAGGTAAACGTATATTATCGACTTGTGTAGATCTATAAGTGTAGGTATACAATATGTTTTCTACTTCTCAGTCTCGTCACATAGCACGTTTTTGCCGATTTTACCATTTTTTTTGCTCTAATATAATATAAAAAATATAAAAGATTACAAGAAAATCGGTTGTAAAATATTGCTGCGGAAAATTCTACAATTTTCCTTTCACCTGTTTAAATTTTTCATTCTAGAGTTTCATTTTTAGGGTTCCGTAGCCAAATGGCAAAAAACGGAACCCTTATAGATTCGTCATGTCTGTCCGTCTGTCCGTCTGTCCGTCTGTCCGTCCGTATGTCACAGCCATTTTTTTCCGAAACTTATGAGCTATACTGTTGAAACTTGGTAGGTAGATGTATTCTGTGAACCGCATTAAGATTTTGATGCAAAAATAAAAAAATAATAATAAATATTGGGGGCTCCCCATACTTAGAACTGAAACACAAAATTTTTTTTTTCATCAAACACATACGTGTGGGGTATCTATGGTCTTCAAAAATGATATCGAGGTTTCTACAATATTTTTTTTCTAAACCGAATAGTTTGCGTGACAGACGCTTCCAAAGTGGAAAAAAGTTGGGCCCCCCCCCCCCCTCTAACTTCTAAAATAAGAAAATGAAAAATCTAAAAAAACATATGATGTACATTACTATAAAAACTACCAACGAAAATTGTTTTGAACGAGATCTAGTAAGTAGTTTTTTTTTTTACAATTTAATACCTAACTTTGCACCTAATTTATATGGGGCGCTATACATACCAGGTGCAAACTTAACTTAACCACTTAGGGATGGAAAGTGTTTGTACGGAACCCTCGGTGCGCGAGTCCGACTCGCACTTGGCCGGTTTTTTGTTGCATAAAATACCTATAGGTACTTACTTAAACTAACAAACATACCATGACGAATATTCTTGGTTTTGCATATTTATTTTAATAATTTTCGTAATTAAATACCTAATCAGTACTAGGCGTTAATTGGGTAATCATATCGTATTTTGTCAGTTAAGAAATACCATAAATTGTAAATACCTCTTCTCGTAAAACAACCGTCACCACAGTTCAAAAATCACCTCATTCCATTTTCAAAATCCATTAAAAAAACTTTTAAAAACTTACCACCAAAATCCAAACAGCCACAAACATTCACATCACTTCACTGCACAACACTTCATAAAAATCATATGTGTGTTCGGAACTCGAACGCAGTTACGTCGTTTTGGATCCGGGTTGTCGGCAGCCGATGGCGTGCGGACGACGCCGTAGTCTGGAGCGAACTGGCTGCATTGGGTTGGCGGCTTGGCGCAGGTTGGGTGTTGCATTCGTTGCCTGGGTTCCTTGGCATTTCGGGTAAAAGTAGGCTTATAACTGCCGAATTAGGGGATGATATCTGATAAGTGTAGCCTCGGCGCTACACTGCTCGCGAAGATGACCGAGGTTGGGAAGATATGATAGTGCAGTTCGGTGCAGAAAACCATACTTCGGTCAACTTTGCGATAGTGTGGCCGGGGTAACGCAAGTTACCATTTGATTGAGTGTTCATTTACGTACTTATGTGTCAAATTTAAGTTTAAATCTACTTATAGCTATAAGTGTTACATTTGTCCCAAATGACACTAAAATTCTCGCCATAAATTAAATAAAACGCAATTAAATGGTAACTTGCGCTACTCCCCGTCATGGAATTTCTCATCTTCTAAAATGCCATTGATTGGCATTGGCATAGGTCTGGCATTGCATTTGCTACGCCTGGGTTCCGTGGCTTTTTGGGTAAAATTAGGCTTATAAGAGTCGAATTAAGTACTTACAAATACAAAATACTCTTTATCGCAGAAAAATCAATAAAAATAATAAATAACTTGAGACACATTAAAACAACAGGTGGTCTTATCGCTGAATTCTCTTCCAGACAACCTTTAGGTAACGGAGTAGTTAAAATTAATGTTTGAAATTTAGGTAGAAGTAGTACCTACTTAATGATATCTTCTGAAATGCCATTGGGTTGGCGCAGCTTTGGCATTGCATTCGCTATGCCTGGGTACCGTTCCTTTTCGGGTAAATGAAAAAAACTTCATAAATCATAAATCATTTATTTGCATAAAACATGGTAATTACATATGTCTTCGGTTAAATAATGTCAGCATCACATGCTTTGTCACAGGCTGACATGCAAAATATTAAATGTACATACAATTTTAATTCTATATTTTTGACAGTTTTGCGATATATATAATTGTATATATATTTTTTAATATCGGACAAACTCACACAAATCGATATAGTCCCAAATTAAGCTCAAGAAGGCTTGTGTTATGGGTACTTGACGACGATATACGTACTTATATAGATAAAATATATATAGGTACTTAAATACATAGAACAACCACGACCCAAGCTCAAATATTCGAGTTCATCACACAAATATTTGCCCCGGCCGGGATTCGAACCCGGGACCGCCGGCTCAGTAGGCAGGTGTCTACAAACCGAGCCAACCGCGTCGTTTGGTTTTATTTAAATATATATATGTCAATAGCTTCGGCCAATTTCGTTTCTTTTCAGAAATTTAGACACCGAGTAGAAGCATTCACTTTGTGCCATTCATGATAACAGTTATTAGCAAACAGTTTTGTTTTTACCTTGGGCATATATAAATTAAAAGAGACGAATAAAGAAGATGAAAAACTTATAAGAGACGAATAACAGAATGATATCTTATTAAAAACCATTTTGCAAGTTGGCTGTTGCATTCGCTACGCCTGAGTTTCTTGGCTTTTCGGGGAAAAGTAGCTGTATGATACTCTACGGAGATGCAAAGAAAATTAAAATGATCATTTTGTAACGCATAATTCCTATTTGAATTAGTGAAAGGTTGCTAGTAGTTATCGCACGAATTCAATTACTTATTAGTTTCCTCGCTCAGCGTCTTAGTATAGCAATACAGTGAGGTAATGCTGCCAGCGTCTTTGGTACAATGCCACGGGGGGCATTTTTAGGGTTCCGTAGTCAACTAGGAACCCTTATAGTTTCGCCATGTCCGTCTGTCCGTCTGTCCGTCCGCGGCTTAGCTCCGTGATCATTAGTACTAGAAAGCTGAAATTTGGTATGAGTTTGTGTATGTATTACGCCGACAAAACGGTGAAATAAAAACTAGTAAAAAAATTTTTTTTTCGGGTACTTAAACACCTAAAGTGGGGGTGAATTTTTTTTTTCGTTTTACACTAGTGTGTGGGGTGTCGTTGAATAGGTCTTTCAAAAATAATAGGGGTCTAAACTAAATCATTTCGTATTCCAAAATCAATATACATAACACCAGAATAATTTTACGTTGAGCCCGTATATCTTTTTGGTTCCCAAAATGGATTTTTTGCTGACCAAATATTGTTTTCATAAAACATCAACATTAATACCAAAAACTGCAGTCTAATTTGCTTTAGTGTAATCAAATTATCTAACCTTTAGTCAAAATTATTGTCAATCTAAAATTACAATAGCTTCCCTTTATTTCTTTACCCGCAACCCGCCCCCCGCCCCCACCAAGCGACGCACAGGCCGGCAGGCTGATTCTGATTCTGATTCTGCGGCCAGGCGAGCCGCGCAGGTCCGACTTGCTTGGCTTAGGTTAGGTATGACGACGAGCGAAGCGAGTGTCAGGTTGAACTGCGATCCTAACGAGCGAGCGAGCCGTGCAGGGCCGACTTGGCTTACGATTCCTAACACTACCCATTTCACCTTAAGGCAGGTCCGACTTGGCTTAGGTTAGGTACGATGACGGCAGGCTGACTTTAAATTTTTATTTACGGCACTCAAGGCACAGATTATATACTGCTCAAGGACAGTGTCTCTGCAATACACAATTTATTATTAATATTTATTAGTTTTAGGGTATAAAGTCATTTTGGTGAGTACTATATCATATATTAATTTAATGCATAAAGCGATAAACAAGTTACTTGTGTTTGGGGTAAGTAGTAATATGTTTGGTATAACAAAAAAATTCACGGTCAACAGTTACTTTTTGGCTTGTGTTTAAACGCCTACCAAATATGTTGATAAATTACTTCCAATAAATTCTTAATGCTTGCCAAAACGGATGAATGCTCACCAAATAGTGTATCACAAACTATCGTATAAATAAAGCTAATATTTCTTTTTCTTACATGCTATAAAAATATGTGAACACCGTTATTTCAGACCAAATAATCTATAATATTGTTAAATGGATGTCACCAATATTTTATATTATTACTTCCATTTTAGTCATTTTTGCTGAGGCAAAAAACTAACTGCTGACCATGAAATTTTTTGTTAAACCAAACATATTACTACGTACCCCAAACACAAGTAACTTGTTTATCACTTTATGCATTCAATTAATATATGATATAGTACTTAAATAAATATTCGCTACTATTTAAATGCTCACCAAAATGGCTTTTATACCCTAAAATTAATAAATAAATATTGAGGTTTCAATTACGGGTAGTATTTAAACGCACATCAAAAAAAACCTTTTTCTATGCAAAAATAATCAAAATTTATATCGAAATTACTGATTGCACAGCAAATATTGCACTCAAAATGTTACTAAATATACTACAATTTATATTTGTGGCGTGCATCTATTTATTTGAAAGTAAAGCATATTTAAGTAATGCATAGCTAATAATGACTACCGCACATTATGGAGCGTTTTTTAGGGATATAAAAAAAAACTAACCTAACCTAACCCGGCCGAGTCGGATCTGCTCTGAAAGGTGATCAGAATTAGATGGTTACCTAGCTGAAACACTATTTTTTTTCGAAAACTGTTAATTTTTCAGAATAATTATGAAACAAACCTAACCTAACCTACTGGGTTCTTTAAAAAGATGAAATGAAATGAAATAATTTATTCAGTAAGTAGGCCACAGGGGCACTTTTAAAAGTCAGATTGTGAATGCAATAAAATACTTTAAAATTATTAAATTCCCTCAGAGATGTATAAAGTCTCTGAGTGTCATACTACACTAAGCTGTTTCTTAGAGATGTATAGTCTCTAAGAGTTCAAAAGGTAAAAATCAACATAGAATAACTTCAATCGAGTACAGGATGAAGTTTCACACTAGTATGCGGTTGCTACATATTTAATTTGGCCCTTGCTAGCATGAACAGACCGGACCCCACAAACGGCACCCGTTCACGAGTATGACGCATATCTCAGCCATCGAAAGTAATGTCGTGCTGATGTGTATTTTCTAATTATCTGCAGTATAATTTTTGCCAGGCATTTATTTTATTTGCTGTGCAATAATAATTTTAGATTGACAGTAATATATTTTGACTAAAGGTTAGATAATTTGATTACACTAAAGCAAAATAGACTGCAATTTTTGACAATATTTTAGATGTTTTATGAAAACAATATTTGGTGAGCAAAAAATCCATTTTGGGAAGCAAAAAGATATACGGACTCAACGTAAGATTATTCTGGTGTAATGTATATTAATTTTGGAATACAAAATGATTTAGTTTAGGGAGCTCTGTATAGAGTGGGTTTAATTTAAATGGAGGTAATTCATTTTACTTGGAATTTAGTTTTAGAGTATAAAAGCCATTTTGGTGAGCGTTTAAATTGTAGCGTTACTTTTTTGGCTCAGCAAAAATGACTAAAATGGAAGTACCTAATAATATAAAATATTGGTGACATCTATTTAACAATAATATATATTATTTGGTCTGAAATTAACTTTAACGGTGTTCACATATTTTTATAGCATGTAAGAAAACGAAATATTAGCTTTATTTATACAATAGTTTGTGCAAGTATTAAGAATTTATTGGAAGTAATTTATTAATATATTTGGTAGGAGTTTAAACACAAGCCATTTAATTTAAACCTCTCATCCTTCACAATAGATGGGCAACCACGGAACCCTACTTACACTGAGCGTGGCCCGACATGCTCTTGGCCGGTTTTTGTTATATACAGGCGAATGCTTGCGGTGACGACGCTTCATTAGACAGATTTATTTACCTATTTATTTAAACTTTATTGCACATTATAAAAAAAAGTTAAAATAGTGGACTTAATGCCAGGCATTCTCTACCAGTCATCCATAAGGCCAAACAGGTACATAGTGGATGCCTGATTGGTGTACAACAAAACGTGTATGCATACGATGCAAATAGCGAAACGACAAAAAACATTAATTACATTGACATATGCAAAATTACATACCTACTCTTAATGTTATAAATTATATCCCGGGGGTTTCGGCGCTCAATTTGACGCCTACTGTCCTAGTATTAAATCATTTGACGACGCGGTTGGCGCAGTTTGTAGACACCAGATGTATGTTATCTATATATGTATTATGTATATCGTCGTCTAGTACCTACCCATAGTACAAGCTTTGCTTATTTTGGGACTAGGTCGATTTGTGTATGATTGTCCCATAATATTTATTTATTATTATTTATTCGGGCACCGAAAACCACGGGGTATGATTATTATGTTAATGATATACAATGACAATAACATGACATCGAAATAATACACTTGTATACTTACTTTTTAAGGAACCTTATCCGTTCGAAAATGCTGCTTGTTTTTGTCATTTTTCTCTATGATCAAACACGTTTCTTAACATATTATCGATGTTACTACTTAGAACAGGGCTAACCTAATATTGAGATTGATTGGTATATATTTGAAACCTATAGTTTGAATTTTCATTATTATTATATATTATATTATATTATTATTATTTTTCATTGTCAATTTTTGTTTCAAAAACTACTCGAGATTTACAAAATTTACGTAGAAAACAGTTTAATTAACTTATTTTTGTCTGCACGCAATAATAGTACATTACTGCAGACGCCGGGAAATAAGGGCTCGCCGGCTGAGTAGGTATAGACGGCCGACCGTAAGGGAGGCCGGATAGTGATACGAAGCCGGCAAGCCCTTTTCACGGCTAAGGCATGTATAGTGCTTTTCTCAAACATATGCGATGAAATAAAAAAATACACCACTCAAAAAAACAAAATTCAGCTGTTCAGCCTGTTCATGAACATAGACGCCATGTTTAAAAAAAGTATTTTTAATTTTCCCTCCAATCCCTCTATATTTTTTTTCTTTAAAGTCGTTCACGTTTGTAGTGCTCGAATATTAGGGTCATTACACACAACCTGATGATAAGAATCTTAATTAAATAAATAAATAAAAAATAAATAAATAAATATCAGACAACCTCACACAAATCAACCTAGTCCCAAATTAAGCTCAAGAAGGCTTGTGTTATGGGTACTAGGCGACGATATACATACTTATATAGATAAATAAATACATAAATACATAGAACATCCATGACCCAGGCACAAATAAATAATTGCTATAATAAATAAAATAACGGCAGAGGATTTTTAATCTTGTCTATGGTCTCTGGTGACTTACGTACCTATAGACAGTATTTTAAATTTATTCATCAACACATTGAATCATACAGATTTGTTTTCTTAATATCAGTCCGTGTGTACTAGGCATTAACGCGGATATTGTTGGTCCGATGGCTGAATGGGTAGCCACTAGAAAAAAAATACTATATCAGCTGTTCACAAACACAGACGCCATGTTTACATTAATGATTAGCATGTAAGGTTTAACTGTTAGTGCTAATTATTATATAAAACAAATTACTTCTCGGCCTAGGCCTTCAATTTTGAATGAAATTCCTTTACAGTTCTTTCGAATTGTTCCGCCCGAAACTTGATACTTCGAAACCTGTTTTAACGCACGTTATGACGATATTTCATTCCATGTTTGAGAAAAAGCATGAAATCGCTACGTCACTTTCTAGAACTCAGGGAAAAGTATCATTCCTTTAAAAAGTTTTTTGAAAATATATAGTTATTGTCATAATATGCAAAAAATAAAATTTAAGAGGAATAAGGCCTCTTAAACACGTGTATGTAGGTGATTTATTCATATGAAAGTGCACATATTTATTTTATGCATAAGATGACAAATGATAATGACAACAATTGAACAATCGACGATAAAACTTTATTATGTCATTAACAATACAACACGTGAACATTTGTATGCATAGTACAAATTTATTATTGAAAAACTAGGTCCGTAAAATATAAGTGGATAACAAAAGTGTATAGTTATACATAAATGGTTACTATACCCTTACTATGAGTAAGTGACCGTACTCGCTAGCGACTAGGTAAACAGTTTGTATGGAGAATTGTAGTTCTACAAAGTAACCGCTAGGGGCGCGGTACTTCTCCATGCAAATTGTTTACGCTGTCGCTAGCGAGTACGGTGACTCATGGTAGGAGTGCCGAGGTAAATTCTGACAATTCGCGACTCCCATAAGAGTATTATCTTATCGCTTGATGTTTTTCAAATACAAGTACAAATACAAATCATCTTAGCCTAGAATGTACAGCCCCACAGGGTATGTATCAACCCACGACATATAGCGGATTTTTTGGGTCCATATTGGCTCACATAAAATTGATCCTCCGAATTTTTCTTCTACTACCGATTTCTAGTCAGAATCAGCACTCTTCCGAATTTTTTACTTCATACATTTTGTCCCTCATAAATTTGTACTACTACCTACCGAGTTCATAATAGACAGTTTTCAGAACATAGTAATTCATAATGTCGTCACTAAGATTATGTGTGTACTCATAATGCTGATTTTCATATTTCTTTTATTCAGAATCATAAATTACGATAAACTTGTCAATCATAACATTTAAACATCGATGCAGTTTTTCTCCATATGTTTTTATTCATAATACTTGTTTTGGGTTATAGCGAGTTAAGTGTACATGCAAGCAAGCATGCACGCATTTTGACGCTCCGCTCGCTTCGCTCGCTCCGCTATACATGGTTGCAATACAAACCTAACCTAACCTACAGTTTTCGGTTTTGGAACCACGTTCCATTTTAGCGCAGCTCTTCCTAACGGCATTATACACTTAGTAAATAAAGTTTCTTCCCGAATACATCCTGGCTCTGCATTTGCTTATAAAAAATTGATGTAATAGTAGATTATTTACAAGTGTTCATGCAAGCAAGCAGGCAATACAAGCATTTTGACGCTCCGCTCGCTTCGCTCGCTCCGCTATACGTGGTCATAATACAAACCTAACCTAACCTACAGTTTTCGGTTTTTGAGCCACGTTGCATTTTGTCACAATCTGCTTATAAAATATAGGATTGTGGAGTTTATGAGTACAAACTAGTCTGCTTAAAAAATGTATAACAGTGAAAAATAGGATCAAAAACAGTTATGATGAATAAATGTATGAAAACAAAAAGTAGTATTAGAGATATTTATGATAATTGACATTATGATTTTAAATGGTTCGGAGTTATGATCGGTAGTAATAGTGACTAAGTATAAATAGTGACTATTATGATGAAAAATGGTATGAGTAACATTTTCGGAGTTCCAATAATCGGGGTTGAAAAATTATGTGAACTTTGGCGCACCCGGATTTTTTTGGTACCTACTGTACTAATTTATTTTACTGGTAACGACAAATTTTTGTTACCTAACTGACGCTAAAAGTCGGTGAATGTCACTGATGTAAACAAAGAGGAAACTGGGCTAGACATTCCGCAAATTGCATCCTAATTTTTGCATAATAAAGCCAAATCCATGACGACAGTCAAGATTCAGTATTTATTTCGCAATAAGAACGAAGGATTGAGCAGCATTCCGGTTAACAATGTTTTGAATTTGGTTAATGACAAATTCTTGACAAATTTATAATGACGTTTAATACTGTAAATATAATATGACGTATGCACATTATTGCAGGGCAGGACCGAAGCACCTCAGCCACTAGTAATAAATAAATTACTACTTAGTAGCAGTTGTCACATCTACCAACGTTTCAGTAGATCTACCTATTTTGCATCCGTGCTTCCTATCTACCACCCTCAGCATCAAATCTACCTATTTTTTTAAATTTTGTGATCGTAAACTATTCTCAACGCGTGGAACGAAAGAAAGATAGAGCCAAAGCCTATACATATCTTGTAATTGATTAATCATTTAAAACGGAACGCATTAAGTGAATATGTGTGTGACGTGTGACTGAAATACTGATTTGACAGCTTGTACATTTGAAACACTTAAACACTGTTTGCGCATAGTTAATCATTAAAAACCTTACTTTACCTTATTACCTTATTAAGATGGACAGATGACCTTATAAAGGTCGCCGGAAGGCGCTGGATGCAGGTCGCTTCCAACCGGTATATATGGAAGTTCAAAGGGGAGGCCTATGTTCAGCAGTGGACGTCCTATGGCTGAGATGATGATGAATCATTAAAAACGTAATGACCCAAAGTGGTGGTAGATCTATTTTTCATTTCAACTTCTACCAATTTTTATTAATTTCTGCATCCCGTTCTACCATTTTTCGAAGATTGTATGTGACAACACTGCTGTAGCACCATTTTAGATGATTGTGTACTATTTTTTGTAGGAACAGTCAGCTAAATATTCCGCCGTTCATTCGATTTTACTATATATAGGTATTATATTTTAATCGCCTGAGATCGTCGATTTGCATCGAGAATGAACCGAATGAATGGTATTAGATTACTCGCCTCGATTGCTACAGACTGGATAATAATTCACTCAATCTGTTCAGAAGACTGAAAGAGTATTTTTTTTTACATTCTAGTGGTTTGTGTTCGGCTGGACAGCCGACGATATAGGCGTAGACCTATCTGTATACCATTATAAAGTTCTGACAATGAAATTATATTTGTCCGCGCTCGCTTGGCTCGCTAATCCAGATAATAATTTAATTTACTAATTTATTATTAATGGATATCTAAAAGTAATGGGAACTCATGTTTTACATAGAAAACTACCGTGACTCTCAGACATCATGTTCTAAAATAGTCAAGCTGATAGGATTCGATTTCCATTAACATCTCACCACTGGTAATTAAGTACCTACATCAAGTCACATTCTTAAAAATACGATATGTGGTCATAACGTGCGTTATAACAGGCTCGAAGTACCTATCACGGTTCGGGCGGAACAACTCGAGAGAACTGTAAAGGAATTTCATACACAATTGAAGGCCTCGGCCGGAAAGTAAGTTTTTTTTAAACATGGCGTCTGTGTTCATGAACAGGCTAAAGAGTTTAATCATATATTTTTTGAGTGGTGTAGGTATTTTTTTATTTCATTGCATATATTTGAGATTTATTCATTGTCTATACCTACTCACCCGGCAAGCGCTTGTTTCCCGGCTTCTGTAGTAATGTACTAATAGAAGGGTCAAAAATGGCATCAAGTGGTTCCTGTAATAGTACACGGCGCTGGCTAGCCAGTTCCTTTGCTTGAACTTGGCTTGACACGCTGCCGCGTGTCTAGATAAATGCTGAGTCCGCTCCTTTTGTCACACGGAATACTTTGGGCGGACAGTGTACTAACAATACTTCTTTCTTATTCCATGTACCTACCTATTTTATTTTTGGTGTGGCAGTAAAATGTTTCTGTCTTTAATATATTTTCTTCGTTAAAGCTACCCAAACGTGGCAGGGAGGCTCAAAGAATTAATATATGCGATATAATCCGTTTGAATTGTTATATTTAAATGTTTCTTTCTTTCTTTCTATACATTTCCCTGAAAACTCTGTAAATACACCAGACCTCTCCCAGGAATCAGGGCCTAAACCTAAAAAGTCCCACCATGGCGCGTTCCTTGAATAATTCATGCAATTATGAGGAAGCTTGCACTAAGATGCTCGTAAACCTGTACAATATTTTATTCACTACGCTCTGCACACCTCAATCCAGGAATTAATGTGGGGTAGGCCTCAGAGGTTGGAATAATTTTTAGGGTTCCTTTGTTGAACTAGGAACCCTTATAGTTAAACTAGCTTTTGCCCGCGCCTACGTCCGCGTGGAACTTGGAAGTATGGAAGCAACCTCGTACAACACGATACATATCCACCTAATCACCTTAATTAATAAAAGGGGGCGCCTAAGCAAATGTAAGAGCAATTGTGCTTTTGGTCTAATCATTATATTTTCTACAGGGTCATCAATGTCATCATGAATTACTTATTCAATTTTCATTCTTTTTAGGGATAATTTCCAGGATGAAAACTATCCTATGTCCTTCCTCGGATCTTAAACTATCTCCATGCGAAATTTCATCAAAATCGATTCAGCGGTTTAAGCGTGAAGAGGTAACAGACAGACAGACGCACTTTCGCATCTATAATAATTAACTAATTAAGTATTATATTATTATAATATTAGTATGGATTAATAGATATCGGAATGGACAACCTTACACAACACAAATGGTTTCAAGTCCCGTTCAGACGTACTGTGAATCGCAAGGCACGTGAACGTGTCGAAACGTCAGGCAATGAAGATTAATAGAAAATATCGCGGTATATACCTTGTTCAATAAGTTTTAATTAATCTCACACAGATCGGCCTAATCTCACACAGATCGGCCTAATCCCAAATAATCCCTAATTCAGTTCTAGTAGGCTTGGGTTATGGACACTAGACGACGATACTTATATAAAATACATAGAACATCCATAACCCAGGAACAAATATTTGACACTAGTAGAGTCTCTTCTCACACCCACACTTCTTTAACAATTGTTGACCACGCGGTTGCCGCAATGGTAGTTGTTTGTAACAAGAACCACGATACTCCACATAGAAAAGCATGGGTAGATGTACCTAATTAAATAGAAAATAATTACATATCTTAAGATTAAAGTTGAAAGTAAAAATTTAATTTGAATGAGCGGACAAAGACATTTTTCCCGGCAGATGGCGCTGACGGTTGGCGCCGCGCGCTCGTAGAAATGAATGAATGAATGAATAAGCTTTATTTACTGAAATAAAAAAAAGTTGCACAAATTCGGCCCCTGACGCGGCGTATAAAATGTATAAATTATTACATAGGTAGTTTACATACTAGACAATATCACACAATAATATAAAATATAATGTAAGTTAAAAATAATAAAAAAGAAATTGTAAAAGATTGAATGAAATGCATAACGCTGTTAAGATTTATTCTGAAATAATAATCTCCTTAGAAAACTGATTCTATACAATTTTAGAATTTTATAATAGTATAAAGCTCGCAAACATCCGAGTTTAGCGTAGGTATGATGGAAAGATGTCACCAACATCCAACGCTCCACACGAGCGCCACTTGACCCGCGAGCGCTAGGGCTGTCACACGCCTTACCCTAGTTTTTACAAGCTTTTAAACCAGTTTACACTCACGTCAAATTGTCAAGAACGGCCCGACATGTTTCGAACTCGTATGGATCTCTTTATTAGGAACTTTGTCACTCTTTGTGACATTGTGTCGGGCCGTTCCTGATGACAATTTCACGTGAGCGTAAACCGCTTAATAGGTACAATAATTAAATAGGTACATATGTCTCACGAAAATTTTAATATAGCTTTAATAAAGCTATAATCTAGCTTTTATACCGAGTGATCAATCCAAATAGGTCCCTACTGACCTATTTGGATTGATCACGATCAAGAAACAGTCAGAAACTATAAGATAGGGAAATCTTAGATTTAATAACTGCTGCCTTACGAATGTCGTCGCTCCACCTTGCAACAGGGCGCCCTACACGTTTACCGATTCGCGGCCTCCACTCCAGAACTCGTTTGCCCCAGTGGTCAAGTTGATGTCAAATCACTTGATGGATGTTCGAAGATAATTACAGTCGACGATATAAGTTTATCAAAAAATCTGAATTTTTTAACGGAAACTTATTTAGAGAAAAGAAAGTACTCAGGCAAAAATTTTCAATTGTTTAATCAAAATGCGTAGGCACCTTGCTTTGGTTAACTTGACTGTGTTAGGTTCTGACCTAACCTCGCCTTAGAAGCTACAATTCACATATGCAACCCGTCAATTTCCAGTTATACATCACAATTATACCCACAAATATATGTTTGTGATAAAAAAACTTATTAATCACAAAAACTAACCCCAACTTACATTGATGTATAGGGACTAAAGTTTTCCTACCGTAAAGTTAAGTTTGTCGCTTAGTATGTATAGCAATATGCAGTGCTTTCATAGTTAGCACGGAACCCTCGGTGCGCGAATCCAACTCGCGCATGACCGGGTGTTTTTAAGCGCCCATGCACTCATTTAAACATAATTTAAAAAATCAAGCGTGTGACAACCCTATTGCTCGGACGTGTGGAGGGTCACGGTTGCCTTCTCTTTGTTTTTCTTTGCTTTACAAAGTCACTAGAAATAGAATACTTCCTTTTCTTATTGGCGTCTCAGCTCGTTTCCAGCTATAACGAAAGCTATCGTTGTGTTAATTTTTGTATAGAAATTACCGGATTGCCGGTAAATTACCGGTAATTTCCACAGAGAAAATTGCCGGTTTGCATTCCTTATGTACGAGGCTTTCGCCCGCTGCTACGCTCGCGTTAAGTTTTTTTTTTTTTTTTTCATAATTAGCATATAAAATAGCTCTGTTCCGAATGTCATGCAAATATGTCCAGCCATTTCAACGTGAAGAAGTAACAAATATACTCACACGCACACAAACTTTTGCTTTTATAATATTAGTGATTTATTATTTTGTAATTTCTGTGTTGTGACTTTCTTCTCTGACTTTTTTCTTTATCTTATAGATTTGAATATATTGTATAAGGTATAATGAAGGTAAACTTTATATCATATAGTTATTTTTTTTTAATACTAAATTAGAGATGGGCGTCGCAGCCGGGGCAGGCCTATGCGGAGATGGCGGGACGACCTGGACACGTTCCTCAACGGCTGGCCGGAGGAGGCATCTGATCGGAAGTCGTGGAAATCAAGGGGCCTTTGCCCAGCAGTGGGACACTCAAATAGGCTAAAAAATATATAAAAGGATCATATTCGTCCCTTTTTCAACTTTGAAAAATCATTACTCTGTACTTATTAATAATTGTAACGGTTTCATGTATTTTAATCAATCTTCATTTAATAAACAAGAATATAGTATTTTTCTGCCAATAACTGATAATAATAACAATTATTATTATCAGTCTTTGGTAGCAAAGAAAATGTTTCCCGTCATCGAAATTTACAATAAGTAAAGATAAGATAATAAACGTCTGTGACTGACTGATTGTCATTAACCTACATAGCATACTAATTATAATGTTATATAAAAATGTTGTGATTTACATTTGGTACTATTAAAACAGGTAATCAATCATAATTATTACAATGTCATCTTAAGAGAAATTTTGCAATAAATGTCCGTTATAGATTGAAAATGGCAGCAGCGTGTTTTGCTCGAGTTTTTCATCTAGACTACTATAAAATTCTACATTTGTATTGAATTGAAAATCAATTTTCTATAAAGAGGGATAATTTTTCAGGAAAAATCTTAATAGCGTGATGCAGGATCGTCTCTTGTTTTGTATGGGCGCGCGGCGTCATGCTTAGTCTGGGGCCATCTGCTGGGCGCCGAAATGGCTGGACAAATTTTAATCGATTTTTGTACGGGGATAGGACATCCAAAGATGGTTATAGGACACAGTTTACCCAACTATGGTTTAAAAAATTAAGGGTACAAAGTTGCTACTAGAAGGTGCCCTAGTTACCTATAAAAACGAAGGATGAAGAGGATATTTTCCTGGATTATAAACCAAAAAAGATCGTGCTTCAATTTACAACCCGGTTACAATATCTGTGGACCTGGCGTCGATGACGTCACGTCGGCGCTCTGGTACGGTGCGCGACGCGACGGGGCGAGCGCGGGTAGGTACAAGGGTAGGGGGAGGGGCTTCACATTCCAGCGAGATCCACAGATATTGTAACCGTGTTGTACAGTGGATTACTGTATGGTACTTAGTAATTGAGTTGTGGTAACGATCCTCATTATTAAAATATTGAAATGCAAAATATGTGTTTTATTTATGTCATATAGGTTAATAGAAAAATATAAATCATCGGTAACTGAATACACTGTGTTATAAAACAACCTGTAGGTACATGAAATTACGTCACATCTATGTCTGCGGCACCAAATGTACGGGGTCTACGTGATAACGATCATCGGTGATAATATTATCAATTTAAGAGGGGGAGAGGGCTTATTCCTAAATCTTTTTTCATGTTATGACAAAATATGTTGATTGTTTCAACCAACTTTTTGAAGTGAATAATACTTTTCCCCGAGTTCTAGATAGTAACATAGCTATTTCATGCTTTCTTTCGTGCAGTCGAAAATAAGTTGAAAAAACTAATTTTCCGCGTGAATTTTGTCAATTTCGAGTAGTTTTTAAAACAGAAATTATCAATGAAAAATTCAAACTGTAGTTTTCTAATTTAAACAAATAAATCTCAATAGCCCTGTTCTAGGTAGTAACATCAATAATATGTTAAGAAACATGTTTGATTATAGAGAAAAATGTCTACAACAATCAGCATTTTAAAAGGAATAAGGCCTCTTAAGATAAGAACGCACTGAATATTTGTAAATTGCGATGTTGCTAATTGGCGGGGCTAGCATGATCATAATATCGTATGAATAAACCATACGATTCCCAATCAAGACTATGTAATATTCCCTAAGTACATTAATTTAATAATAATTTCAATATGCCAACAAATATTTTACAAATTGTACACAATAAAGAACCTACAAATCTAGGAATCTGCAACCTTTTTTTTTTTTTCAAATAACATGACACTTAAGAGTCCGCAGCAAGGTCCGCTCAACTCCGCGTTGAGATCGCGCGCTTACGCTTTAAAATGTTGTTGTTTCACCTAGAGGAAGACAGGGCGCTAGCAGTAAAGCGAGAGCGCGCTAGCGGCGGGCGGTGCTTACCGCCGCCCCCCCGGACCGTTCCCCGCGCTAGAGTAATTCGCTGCAGTTTCGCAACAATTTTTTGTAATTTATTTTAAGGTTTTCGTAGTTACGCTCTCATTTTAAAACTACGAGATCAATTTTGATAAATCTTTTTTCTTATCAAACTGCATAGTTTAATCGACACCGGAAATAGGTTTTGACTTCAATCTAAACTATATTTTGGTCCTAGTATGCCGCCAAACTGAACAACTTTCTGGGGTCTAAAAATGCAAAACTTGTACTCGCTCTATTTTCTTTCTATTAACATTTCAAGAGTCATAAACTAGTTTTAGCCCTAGATATATCTTATCTCATTATATTTAGAGAATTTCATGATAATGTGACATGTTATATTAAAATAAGGACGTAACTACGTTTGTATGAAGAATCGAGCTTGCTGCGGACTCTTAACACTTCTCGTGTACCGCGTGTACGTTTTCGCGATTTTGCGTAGGTACTATATTACTAGTCGGGATTTTCGCTTGCATTAGTTTTCTTGTTATTTGTTTTATTATTGATCATATTGTTGTTTCATTTGTTCTGTTCATTATTAGTGTTATCAGTTAGTTGTTATTGTCGTGTTAGTTATTGTTTCACTGCTGAAAATGAAGGAACCTGTACCAGGTATAGTCGCCATCAGATATATCGTAGCAGTCGTTCATAAATATCAACATGTACAGTCGAGTTCATTTACATCTACACACTTACGAGAACAAAAGTATCTGAACACGACCCTATTGTCAGGAGCATAAAGTCGTGTTCAGATATGTTTGTTCTCGTAAGTGTGTAGATGTAAATGAACTCGACTGTACTGTAACGCCCAGTCAATAAGAGTCGTGTTCAGATATTTATGAACGCCTTATATGCTGCGATATATCTGATGGCGACTGTACAAGCCGGGCTAGCTCAGATGGATGACACAGAAGAACGGTTCATTATTAATGTTGGTGATGCTTCCTCGTCATCTTTGGTATCATCTAAATTAGGCAGCAATAGTGACAGTTCAAATTAAACTATGATTACAGCTACTGAACTCTTTTATTAAATAATAGTTTGCCCCAAAGGTAAAAAAATGAAACTATTTAACGTATTTTTTTTTAGAAATAACGTAAAGTGTAGTTAATACACACCTACCTGCGTTAGTGTTTGTAAGCAGTAAAGAAAAAAATACATTTACAATATTAAATATCTATTCACACACAATATCTGTGTATTTATTTCTTTTACGTATATCACTTGGCAAAGGCCATTTAATTATTTTTCTACTTTGCCGAACCTTGATCAGAGTCTGACTACCAAAAAAATAATGGCAAGTAAGAATTAAAATTTAACAATTGATAAAATGTTGAGTATACCTGAATATGTCAACTTTGACAGCCAAGGTTTGTTTACATTTAGTTAAATACCTATCGGGATAGAGTATACGTACAGTGCGACAAGAAAGAGAGACATTGGCGTATTTAGGGGGGTGGCCGCGGGTGGGCCTGGGCCGTGCCCACCCCAGTATGGTCTAGTGCCCACCCCAGGATTTTGGGTAGGTACCCCATAGAAATTCAGGAATTCTTCTCATAGACCATGGCCAGGCCACCCAGGCCCCGCCTGAAAAATAATCTTAGATACGCCAATGAAGAGAGAAAGTTTTCATCAATTTCACTGCCCAAAGGTTGTCTGGAAGAGATCGCTCTTTAGCGATAAGACCGCCTGTTGTCTACCGTTATTTATAAATTGTATTTATCTTGTTTCCTTTTGTAAACTTTTTTGGTGTGCAATAAAGTATTGTTGTATTGTATTGTATTGAAGAGAGAAAGTTAAAAAGTGGCAATACTGTAGTGTCGTCCCCTTCTAATCAATCTAAGAAAACGGGACGACACTAACAGTATTGCCACTTTCTCATTTCTACATTTTCTTGTCGGACTATACAATCTATTTTAATTAAGCAAAAGAGTATTTTAAACAAAGTGGCTTCCTTCAAAAACGTATACGAATGGTACGTATAGTCAAAGTAGAAAACCCCTTTTATTACAAAGTCGGTTGATGAGCAATCATCGGAAAACACAAACAAAAGTAATTGTAGATATATTGTGTTTATATCCACAATAATACGAATTATCTTCTAATGCAGGGGTTCTCAAACAGTGCGCCGTTGAGAATAAAGAGAGGCGTCGTGAGACCTGTACTTCTTGGTTACTATTCTAAAATAAATAAATAATACTTCTAGGTATAGTAGTAGTAAGTATGAGCGCGCGTCGCAAACCATGGACCACCATCTGTTAGTAGAAATTTATTTGCCGCTCATCTCTTCAAAACGACTGTTCAGATTTTAACGTTTTTTGGTGCAAGGATAGCTGGACATCCAAAGATGGTAACAGTTAGCGGATGCTTTTAAACCCAACTATGGTAAAGAAAAAAAATTGGACAAGTGCGAGTTCGACTCGCGCATGAAGGGTTCCGTACATATATATATATAATCTATAACAAGTTTGTTGTATGGGAGCCCCCCTAAAATATTTATTTTATTTTATTTTTAATATTTGTTGTTATAGCGGCAATAGAAATACATCATCTGTAAAAATTTCAACTGTCTAGCTATCACCCTTCTTGAGATACAGCCTGGTGACAGACGGACGGACGGACGGACAGCGAAGTCTCAGTAATAGGGTCCCGATTTTACCCTTTGGGTACGGAACCCTAAAAACATTACGCGGACGACCTTTCGGGCACCTTCTAGTGCCATAATTCTATTTCATAATACTATTGTTTGCTACAAAAAATATTTCAGGCTAGGATGCCGAATATTATGCTAAAACCTGCCATGCTAGCACATTTTGCCGCGACTACGCTTGTCGCGCGACTCAGCATCACCTATCTTGCTCGCACGACATTGACAGGAAAGTGACAGGTAGTATTTGTCGAAGAGCCGCGTGTGACCTGTGTGACAGTTACCTATGCTATACGTGCTGTAGTGGCGTCGTCGAGACTCGCGCGCCGTCGCCAGCTGAAAAGTTCGAGAACCACTGTTCTAATGCGCAGATAATGAACCTTTTGAGCTCTTTAAAAACCTGAAGTGTGATAACAGTATACATATAACTAGGAGCAGCGATACACGTTTCGACGCTCGAGTGAGTAAGAGGGTTTGGCGAGGATGTCGCTGATATGGGGGCTGGTGGCACTTTAGTAAGTAAAATACTTTTTATTACTATTCACACGCAGTTTTACTGAACGGAGTTGTTATAATTTAGAATAAAATTAGAACCGAGATTGTGGATGGTCAGTGCCCCTCAACTGAACCGTTTTGGATACTACATTGGTGGTTAGTGTGCACGAGACCTTAGCAAATGAGTGTTGTGCAGGTACATATGGTTATGGTTATGGGCTCCGTAGCCCGTCTATATTCGGGCCGTTGCGTAACAGATTTGCCACCTAAGACCGTTGTGTACCTACAACCCGATTGACATTGTGTGTGATGATGAGAGTTGATTTCGCCTCCGTCGGTGACGCCCGCGTCGAGTAGCCGCGCGGACAGTTTGCCCGCAGTGCTCGGTTGGCCGCCGCCGCGATCGGCTCTCCTGATGAAGAATTGCGAACCGATTCGAAACATGGCGAGCGATATTCAACTTTTACGACGTGAGTAAACCTGTTTCGTAGGTAGTTTAATATGTCTGCGACTCACGGTAGTTTTCTATGTAAAATTAGAACCGATCGGGTATGAGTTTAATTCCGCTTATAGAAATGCGCCAATCGCAGACAACTTCAAGGGCGCGGGTGCAAAACGTTGAGGTCCCTAGTCAGTCCACGATTCGGTGGATGAGGGTTCATCATATCAGCCGATAGACGTCCACTGCTGGATAAAGGCCTCCCCCATAGTTCACCACAACGATCGGTCTTGCGCCGCCCTAATCCAATTTCTGCCCGCGATCTTAACTAGGTCGTCGGTCCACATTGTTGGATAGGGGTTACCTATGAGGAATTGAGGAGTCGGCTCGGCACCGTCTATTGCTGTAATAAGCTACGGCACTTTCTGAATGCAGCTCGAGCTAAGACGATGGCACATCTGTTATAATGAGGTAGAACCGGGCCAGATAAAAGATAGACAACATTTCCTTGCTCCCACCATGATCATGGGCTAATACGGTATTCGACAGTAGCGAAAATATATTGTATCATTCAAACCACTAATTACACATCCAAAAATCCACATATAAAAATACATTCACGCATACATCAATTGAACTACCACAAACTTTTGGACAATACACTATTTGAACAAAAACTAAAACAAGTCGCGTTTTGCTACTGATCGATGACGTCACAAGCCAGTCTCCACAGAAACTTCATACTAAGTAGCAGATCGTTTTTGACATAGAGTAGCTGACTTGAGCTGTCACCAAATGCCGTATTATGAGCAGGAGGATTGCCAATGCCTATACGAAGTTGCGTACCTATTTGTTGAGATGTCGCCAGTGTTCAAAAGTACCTCTGCCTGTATCAGATTTATGCTTCATTCATCTATCGAGTTTTTAACAGGTCGAGATTATAAGGGTTTCGTACCCTTATAAGATCACATTGTTGTCCGTCCGCCCGTCCGTCCGTCTGTCAAGACCCTATCTTGGGAACGCGTGAAGGTATCGGAGCAAAATTAGGGTGATGGAGAGGTTAACACGCTGGACCGGTAATCCTGAGGTTCCGGGTTTGATTCCCGGTCTCCTCCGCCAGGTTACGCATATCAATTTTTCTTTGTGGTTTGATCTTTGTATCATTAGTTCAAATTTACAAATAACAGCGCCCTCTCGCTTGCACGTTCACTGCAGTAAAGTACTGTGGTAAGATGTGAATATTAACGTATTTACTTAGAGGTCGGTGTTTTTTTTTATGTCATAGGGAGCAAACGAGCAAACGGATCGCCTGATGGAAAGCGATTACCGTCGCCCATAGACACCTGCAACACCAGAGGAGTCACAAGTGCGCTGCCGGCCTTTCAGGTGGGGGTACGCTCTTTTCTTGAAGTTTTGAAGTTTGTATCGGTTCGGAAATACCGCAAGCGACAATTCACTCCACAATACAGTCGTGCGAGGCATAAAATTGATAGAAAATCGCACAATGTAAACCAATATTGCATGTATCGGACTATTAAATCGCCCGATGAATGAGACTGTTCATTTACTATTACAGTGTCATTTCGCAAGTGAGTGGTGATGAAAAGAAGTTTCCTGATAATTTTCTACTGGGGGCTTCAACATCTGCATACCAGATTGAAGGAGGATGGAACGCTGATGGTAAGTATCATCATCATCATCATTGGCCTTTGACATCTATAACAAATAATAATAAATAATAATAATAAATATTAAGGGACAATCATACACAAATCGACCTAGTCCCAAACTAAGCAAAGCTTGTACTATGGGTACTAGACGACGATATACATAATATATAAATACATACATATATAGATAACATCCATGACCCAAGAACAAATATTTTGCACAAGTATTTGCCCCGGCCGGGATTCGAACCCGGGACCGCCGACTCAGTAGGCAGGTGTCTACCAACCGAGCCAAACGCGTCGTCATGACGAAATGAACCAAAGCAGCATCTAATAAAGTGCGGCATTTACGAAGATAGGATAGCCCGATACGAGAGCGACAGCCACGGTCGTATAATTGACAAATACTTACTCGTAAATGTTGCGCCTATCGATGAAGGGGGAAGAGCTGCACGCTGGTGTCTCAGGTTGCGCTTGTGGGAAAGAGAAGCAAACTATGCTTCGTCAATAATGAATAGCCGAGCCAATAGTTACTATTTTAGGTACACTTTGAACTAAAAGCGCATGTCGCAAAACTAATTCGGTTCGTGCATTAAAATAGGTATGCGTGTATCAGCATTAAATTTTAGTAGATTTTAAAAATGGAGGAGGTACATCGCTTTTTTTTACGTATATGTTCCCCGATTATTCGAATACGGCTGGACCGATTTGTGTTGTCGCTTTTGGAGCACATAGGTTATTTTTTTTAATTACATTTTTTTTACTTTAAGCGTTGTTGTCTGAGTTTAATGCCTGATTAAAATATACATCTAATAAATAACATTGTTTTAGATAAGAATTAGCAGTTTATCTAATTCTTATATTATTTTAATACCAATGAATGAATAAACCTCTTAACTCTTACCTACATATCTCTAATATTACCTATCTCTTTCTTCGCTGTACTGTGAGAGAGTGACGGGTGATACTATGTCGCGCGACAAGAGTCGCGAAACGTAGTTGTGCTAAAGTCTAGACGAGCAGCGTATCAATCTGATAATCAGACCACGACAACTCTTCCAAGACTCAACTGACCCACTTTGTATGGTTTGACAGTTCATTTGCTTCGAAGAGTTAACGTAGTTTGACTCCACATAATTTCTGTATTTTTTGTCCTATAGGGAAAGGCGAGTCAATGTGGGATTCTTATCTCCACCAACAACCAGAAATAGTCGAAGATTGCACCAACGGTGATGTAGCTGCCGACTCCTACCACCTTTACGAGCGAGACGTGGAACTGCTTAAATATTTAGGAGTGAACAGTTATAGATTCTCCATCTCTTGGACTAGAATCCTTCCTAACGGCACCACAGA
The DNA here is from genome assembly GCA_905147355.2 of Apotomis turbidana. NCBI lineage: Eukaryota > Metazoa > Arthropoda > Insecta > Lepidoptera > Tortricidae > Apotomis > Apotomis turbidana. The sequence goes on along the minus strand of LR990301.1, from coordinate 14,557,225 downwards.
CTACATGAACCCCCTCGGTATCGACTATTACAATAGACTGATTGATTCACTATTAGCGAACGATATATTGCCTTTAGTGACGATATACCATTGGGACTTGCCAATTGCATTCAGTGATGCAGGAGGCTGGATGAATGAAGACATTGTAGGTTGGTTCGGGGAATACGCAAGATTTGTTTTTCTTACGTTTGGAGACAGAGTGAAACATTGGATCACAGTCAATGAGCCATACATGCACTGTTCTTCTAGCTACGGCTACGGAGAAGTCCCTCCATTGGTAAAATCTCCAGGGCAAGGTTTCTATGAATGCGGGAGAAATCATATTTTAGCTCATGCGTATGCTTATCGTATTTATGATACAGAATTCAGGGAGGTTCAAGGAGGGCAAGTGGGTATCACTTTGGACTTCCAATGGCCTCTAGCAGCCAGCGATTCTGAGGAAGATATCGATGCTGTTAAGGACTACCAAGCTTTACATGTAAGTTGATGATTAAGATTCCTGGAAGTGAACAATAATAAGGGACATGGAACGTAATGTAACACGACACGCGATGCATTGTAAATACTTTTAAATAATATTTAAGTATAATTTGCTTAAGGTTCTGTCCATTCGTACAATCATTGATGCTTTCTGACTTGAATAAGTGCCCTTGTGGCCTACTTACTGATGAAATTCCTATTTAATTTCAATTTAAACGTAGACTAGGTGAACATGAATACCCGTCATTGCTTGGTAAGTATACAAGAACACTACATAATCTTATATTCAAACTTTTGTCAGACATTCAGGAACGGTTCGACATGTTTCGAACTCGTAGGGAGCTCTTCATCAGGGTCTGTTTCCCGTAGTACCGTACGCCGGCGCAGCAATTTTGTCACTGATGCTTTGATTGACACTATTAGAACGTCGGCGCGCGGTGTACGAGTTAGCAGTCCCTGATAAAGCGCTCTGTACGAGTACGAAACATGACAGGCCGTTCCTGTCAATTTCACGTGAGTGTAAACCGCTTAATACAATGATTAGAACACGAGAATAGACTGGTAGTTCAAATAAATAAATTCAAGTCTAACGGCATTTTGTGAGCCATTTTGGCAACATGACTTTTTCGAAGTAAAAAAGCCTGCTGAATTCGATTCTGGATGTTGCCAAGCCGAATTTTGCCCCCCTTCCCCCATTTCCCCCCTTTTTACCTCAAAATATGTCCCTAATCACGGTTTTTACGGTTTTATACAAAAAGTATTATAGCTAGAAAAAAAGTGTCAAAGACAAGAATGATCTCTATAAAATTTCCTATAACATGGTGTATAAACTTTTTTTAGTAGGCCTTATGGTTTGTGAGCAATGTCTTTCCGAACTTCATTATTAAAAAAAAAATGATAAACATGGTCGAGGCAGTGAAGTACACTTATTTTGGGATAATTGGTATCGCACAGGATCCAGCCGCTCTGCAGCGCTTGACGCTGACATCCAGTTGGCGTGCTGCTTATTATCTGTCAAGACTCACGAGGCTTTCAGTCATAAGTAGTCGTCAGATTTACACGCAGAACCGTATCCAAGTCGGGCTAAAAGCCACGTAGAAAATAAAAATGCTTTACTTCTGACCATGAAGTCATTCAAAATGCTCAGTTCTACGCCAGATTCTCCAGAAATGTGCCTTAGAAATGCAGTTACCCAGGATCTTGCAACAGAAAAAAATAAAAGAGGCAATTCTCACTGCTAAGCAGCTTGGCTCACTCTAAGTAACGAAGTTTGTTTCCGAAAGGCTCACCAACAGTAGGTCTACAATACAACGCAAAGTTCAAAATGAACAAAGGCCCGACCTTCAAGACCTGTACAAGGCAGGTCGTTCAAAATCTACCATATTTGCGTCTGATGTGGGGGCAAACGCTCAGGCGCTGGAGTGGTGCCAAACAAAGTATAGCCTGCATCGTCACATACTCGACTTGTACAGCAGGGACAGGAACTTCTCAGCCTTTCGCTCATGGGGTGTATGCCGATCTAATTGAGTAGTTCACAGTGCTTTTGATATATTACAGTCCATGCTCCACGTTTGCAAATACCTGAAAACGGAATGACTTCATGGTCAGAAGCAAAGCATTTTTATTTTCTACGTCCCCTTTAGCCCGACTTGGATACAGTTCTGCGTGTAAATCTGACGACTGCTTATGACAGAAAGCCTCGTGAGTCTTGACAGATAATAAGCAGCACGCCAACTGGATGTCAGCGTCAAGCGCTGCAGAGCGGCTGGATCCTGTGCGATACCAATTATCCCAAAATAAGTGTACTTTACTGCCTCGACCATGTTTATCAATTTTTTTTTTAATAATGAAGTTCGGGAAGATATTGCTCAGAAACCATAAGGCCTACTAAAAAAGTTTATACACCATGTTATAGGAAATTTTATAGAGAACATTCTTGTCTTTGACACTTTTTTTCTAGCTGTAAGTAATACTTTTTGTATAAAACCGTAAACATCGTGATTAGGGACATATTTTGAGGTAAAAAGGGGGGAAATGGGGGGAGGAGGGCAAAATTCGGCTTGGCAACATCTGGAATCGAATTCAGCAGGCTTTTTTACATCGGAAAAGTCATGTTGCCAAAATGGCTCACAAAATGCCGTTAGGACGGTAAAGGAAGCCGATATTTGGATTTTTCTACCAGTCTAGAAGTTAAGTAGTTTCTTGTAGGACGCTTCTAAATCAACTTGCGTATTATCACGTGTATTACCTATGGTAGGGTACGGTAGGGTATTTGAAACTAGCCTTATGATTGACTAAAGTTCAGTAACCTTCTAGTTCGGACAATATATGGACCCGATATTCAAAGGCGACTATCCTCAACGGCTGATCGACCGCGTAGCCGCCGCAAGCGAAAGACAAGGCTTCACCAGCTCCCGACTTCGGCCCTTCAGCGAAGAACAGAAGGCGTCCATCAAAGGGACAGCTGACTTCGTTGGCTTAAACCATTACACTAGCGTTCTCGTGTACAGAAATCAGTCAGTGATCGGGATGTACGATCAGCCTTCGTTTGACGATGACGCTGGATTCGGCAGTTTTATGGATCCGCGCTGGCCTGAAAGCGCCTTTTCTGATATGAGGGTAAGTTACTTTTAAACCCCTGTCGATAAAAGAGGGGTGTTATAAGTTTAACACGAGTATCTGTGTGTCTGTCTGTGGCATCGTAGCGCCCATACGGGTGAACGAATTAGAGTGTGTTTTTTTCATAGAAAGCCTGATTCACCGAGGTGGTTTCTAGCTTTGTTTGATGAAAATCTGAGCTCTCGTCTCCAAGATATTCAGCTTTTAGTGGAACAAGCGACCGGCTCGAAGCCGATATTGATGCTTGGAATTCTAATTTTTGTTTTTATGTTCAATTTTAGTAGAATTTTCTATATCACACAGTAAAAGGGGTCTCATGATGACCTGCAGCTACTTGTATCGGGGGTGTGTTTAAAAATTTTCAATTTAGTTTATTACTCGTTTATCTCCAGTAGAATAAGAATTTGCATGGACTGGGGTTACGTATCTAGATAACATCCAAGACCCAGTAACAAATATTCGAGTTCATCACACTTGGCGGCTCAGTAGGCAGGTGCACTACAAACTGCGTTAATCGCGTCGTCAATATTACATGGTTGTATGTTTCACTTTTAACGAATTTAAATTTGAGCATTATCGAGGAACAAGTTCTATTAACATAAGTACCTAAAACATGCACAAGCGCAAACATCCCACTATTTTCTTTTTATAATTAGGTACCTACCTAACCGGATATTTCTCTTACAGTCGTACCCACCAGGATTCTACTCGATGTTGGTATACCTCAAAGACACATACGACAATCCTGTGGTATACATCACGGAAAGTGGATTCCCTTTAACCGCAGCCGAGGGTCTCAATGACGACGGCAAAGTTCACTATCTAAGGGGCTATTTGCACGCATTGTTGGATGCGAAAGAAGCTGGATGTAACTGCCAAGGATATTTCTTCTGGTCCTTGCTGGACACCTTTGAATGGTCGAGTGGTTATGGGTAAGTCGGAAAAAATTTAACAACCATTGCTCCACTTTAAGTATGAAACATTACAGGTTTTTCCCTTTGATTATCGCAAATGCCGCCTGAGAATATTTTATTGGTTGTTGCGGCGCAATTGGTTGTGCGGTCAACCGACCTACGTGTGTAAGCTACTTTACCGCTCGCAGCGCGCGAACAAAATGCAGAAAGCGGAGTAAACACCATGAGCGTAGGCTAGTAGAGCGTCTCGTGTTATTGCGTAATGGACAGACTCCATAGCAGTTCACAAAACAGTCGGCTGTGGCCGTCAACAAAAAATCGTGCCCCTGACGCCACGTCGGCCACAGCCGTCCAAATTTCAATGATCAAAAACTTTGTAATTCTAACCGCTACAAGTATTTTTCAATCCCTGTTGATTTTGGGGCACATCTTTTTTTTTTTACTCTGGCGTCAGTGGCACGGTAAATTGCTAGACCGCTTGGCGGTCAATAGGTTAAAAATGTGAAGGAATGTAGATATAATTATGTACCTCACATGAGACGTGCCGGCAACGCACTTGTGACTCCTCTGGTAGTGTTGCAGGTGTCTATGAAGGGCGGCGGTAATCGCTTTCCATCAAGCGATCCGTCTGCCCCCTATGATATTTAAAAAAACCGGCCAAGAGCATGTCGGGCCACGCTCAGTGTAGGGTTCCGTAGTTGCCCTTCCTTCACAATAGACGGGTTTAAAACAGCGGTTTTAAGCACAAGATTTAAATTACGAGAAAGATTTGAAGCTCTACAAAAAGGTCGTAAACGCCAAAGTAACTGTAATAACTTATTACCTTCTGGAAGTTATCGATTATACGCGCCAGATTGAGCGGGATCTTTAAATGCTGTATGGCACTTAACTAATATGTGTAACGTTCGAAGCATAAGGACACCGCGCGGTACTTACGTCATTTTATAGAAATATATGAAATTTTGCGATAACTCAAAAACGGCTTGACCGATTTTATAAAATATAGTTTTCATTGAAAGTAGTTATAAGGCCTCATTGTCATGTTTTTATTTTCTGAGCGAATATTTACAAAACTGCTGACTTTATCAAAAAATAATGTTTGAAGACCCCTATTATTTTTAAAATACCTATTCAACGACACCCAACACACTAGTGTTGGAACGAAAAAATTCACCACTTTAGGTGTGCCTACGGGAGGTACCCGAAAAAAAGTGTTTTGTTTAGTTTTTATTGTACCGTTTTGTCGGCGTGATACACATTCTCATGCCAAATTTCAGCTTTCTAGTACTAATGATCACGGAGCTAAGCCGCGGACGGACAGACAGACAGACAGACAGACGGACATGGCGAAACTATTAAGGGTTCCTAGTTGACTACGGAACCCTAAAAAACGATACAATAATTTGGTATCTTGGAGTTTGTCTGATGATGGAAACGGACGTTGGCCGTAGGAACTCCTAAACAGCACAAGATACCTACCTAAATCAATCGCGTTTCGGGCTCATTGGTATTTTGTGTGAGAAAGTACAGTAAGCAATCAAAGTGTGTCGTAAAAAAACTTACCTAGCACGTTTTTTATTCTCAGGTACAAATTCGCTTTCTACCAAGTTGATTACGACGATCCAAACAAAAGACGAACGGCGCGCAAATCGGCCCTCGTCTACAAGGAGATCATACGTAGCGGAGTCATCGACTCCCAATACGATCCAGACCCTTATGAATATGGCGCAGAAACACATTTTTGAACAACTTTACATGACATGACAACCTAAGATTAAAAGTAATATTATTATGTTTATTATAAGTAGTGACTTTGTTTGACATCATGTACGTACTTAATTATAAACTAAGTTAAAAATTTAAAACATCTCCGACCGACACATGTAGCTGATCATCAATTCGTCATGAGACCCTTATTCAATGAGTGTCACAGAAAATGGTACAAAAAATTTTGAATTCTTAGCTTCAATATTGGCTGAGAAACCCTAATAGTACAACGGAGACGCCACGACTGCGCGACCAGCGGCGCGGTGACCGGTTGAGCGAGATCCCAGCGCGGCTGCCATCGAGTGAGCGAGACACACGTCCCGCGCACCGTCTATCTTACTCCTAATTCTGCCATAAGAACCTAAATTCAAAATTTTCTAACATCCAAGAAGTTGGTCATCAGGAGACCCTTGTCAAAGTTAGGGATTCTTACATTTCTTACCTTGAATATTGTCTACTGAGAGCTGAGATCCTGCCACAATTATTTCAATCAAAGCTGAATATCTTGGAAACGGCTACGGTTATTTTCCCCAAACATAGCTTACAACCATTACAACAGACAAGGCGATTAAAAACCGCATTAAAATGGGACCATCCGTTCGGGAGCTACAATGTCACAGATGTACATGTTAAACTTTATTTTTTGTCGAGGATTAAAAATTACAACTTCCACTAACGGATTGTAATTTAAAAAGGGATATTATTAAATGCACATCTGTATAATTTTTCAGCACACTAGGTAACTCCACTAATTAACTGAATGCATACTAGAAAAATGAATGCTGTGCAAAAAAAACAATTCCTACAAAAAAACTGAAACATCATACAAAACGAGATGACCTTTTTAACCGAATTCACACCAAAAATATGGTTCGTACATCGGATATACATATTTGAAAGTTTCACCAAAAATACTGACTTGCACACTAATTATCCTCGCTCTGCACACTAAGATCCGACTCGGCCGGGTTAGGTTAGGTTAGTTTTTTTTTTATATCCAGTAATACCTTTAAATAGTATATTTAAATCGCATTATTTAGTGTGCATAATTAGTGTGCAAGTCAGTATTTTTGGTGAAACTTTCAAATATTTTGATCGAAAAAAGGGAATATACAGATATCGATTTAAATACATTCCATTTAAAAATACATAATTGTGATCTAAACATTTATTTTGTATAACATTAGATTAAACTACATCACATATAGTTAATGTACAGAAAAATTTCATAGGTGTTCTATGGCTATAAACGTTGAAAACATTTAATTTCATAAAATGGAGTATACAATTATACATTTAACTACTAAATGTAAATAGGTAAATGGTGTATATCAATACATATAATTAATATCTAAATATGTTGGACATCAATATTGGATATAATTGAATATTATTTAGAGAGAAAGAACTATAATAATTTTATTCAATAAAGTGGGTACAATACAATAAATTGATGTTAAAAAGAACATTCAGTCGATGTGCGGTCGTCGTCGAATCCCAGGGAAATAAAAAATCATTAAAATCATTGAATATTATTTTCTCTTTGTGCAATAGATTTTTATATAATTTGGTACAATTAATATGGGACATTGAATACTAGAATTACACAATGATTATTATTATTTGTACCTACATAGAATAGTGTCATAGCATTAATTATTTTGAACTACACAGAAACGAAAGCAAACGACTGTTCATTCTACAATCAGCATCAAATATAATGTCGAAATTTCTAGAAAATGATACCCTATACCCCAGACGGTGATGATCATACCCCAGGGTTTTCGGTCACTAATGATTTGACGCCTAATATTGCTTAAATCCAAAGTTTTTATATGACTTATGTATTTTTGTCAGGCTTACAAAAATGCTGATGTGACATCAATACCATTACAGGGTGAATTTTTGAAATGTCAAATGAAGTATCCCTGGGATCACCAACTGGGGTACAGAAGATATTTCTCAACATCATTAAGGTTGATCAACCTTATGTTGTTGTGCAATAAACATGGAAATATTGTAACAACATAACATGGTATTCTATCTTGGCTTTATATTAAAACATACATTAACACAAAATTTCTGATAATTGAGTACAAGAACATTAACATTTAATATGTAACATCCAATCTGATTTCAACCAGCTAATATACAATATTATATCCACTATAGTGATTTAATCTATCTGAGAACACTGTTGAAACACCAATATATGGATTAAAATGAGATTTCCTCCAATTTTCATTGTCCCGTCCAACATCCGGTATACTCTTCACATAACTATTCAGTCTTCTTTTACGGCAAGGCTTTACAAGCCTTTGCCGCATGACTCCTAGGAGTCATACATGAGTCAGGATGGATCATCATCAGAGTCCAGTTCGGACAAATCTTCAGACGAATCAGTGCTACTCGAATCTGATGATGACGATACATCATCGGATGATGATGATGAATCACTATCGTCATCGCTTTCATTATTGTAAATTTCATTGCTTTTCTTTAAGCCCAATAAAGACATTGAGGCCATACGGACTGCCATCTCATTCTCCATCACTTCAATCTCTTCTTGCTGTACCATATCAGCTGCTGACTCCAACTCGTCCAACTCTAATTCCAGATCCCGTTTCATTATGTCAATGTTAGCAATATTATTAAATAGTTCCATGAATTCATCACTACGGCATTTTTGCAGAAATACCAAAAAGTCTTTTATGTAAAGTTGGTTAAGAATGTATCGTGCATCATTGCTGTTGTTGAACATCTGATGGATTTCAATCATGCATTTGATAACCAGTTTCTTGCCTTTACGGAACAGTGACGCAAGATCATTTTTAACTTTGTTACAAAGATCAAAGTTACGAAATATTGGATATACAAGTGCTCTTCGGTAGCAAGCAATCAACACTTGCTTTACATCGTTGAATGTGCAGAACCAGCTTAAAGTTGAAGATAACTTGTTAATTGTCCAACTCGACTCTACATTGCTGTCATTCATAGTCGTCCTTTTATCGTAACAATAACCATACAATATATCAACCAGACCAAGCAGAACCTGCTGATGCTCTTTCTTGTTAAACAGATAGTGCTTATTTGGCAGATCTTTTAGAATAGCAACTTCCTGTTCATTGAAATCAGCATCTTTATTAAATTCTGGGCTATTCCAAAACAATTTCCCCGTCAAGTATGGAGCAATCAATTCCTCATCAAAGAAATCAGCCAGATAATGATCAGATGAGAATTTACTGTCTTCATATTCTATGCGCAAGCCGTTCCTCTCCTCTTTAGGCACTCTCTCAGGGGTTTTAAGCTCAAATATTTGTGGAAACTCACTACCAATCTCGTGGAATTCTGTAGTTATTTTATCAGCAAAACCATATGAATAGTTGTTGCTATTATCATTATCCTGGATACTATCATCAATTGTGATGCCATCCTCCTCAAGAACTTCCACCAGATCAGGATTCAGATCAGGAATATCTCTAGGAGCCAGTAGACTAGTAATCATGTCTAGATTCTCGAAAAATTCGCCGGCATTTTCTTTGTCAAATGTTAAGTTAAAATCTCCGGAATCGCAAGTGTATGAACCCTTAGAGTGATCATTTTCAATTATCCTACCAGGGAGACGAAGGCGCAAGAAGTAAGGGCTCGATACGAACAAGAAATTCTCACCATCTACGTCGATTTCGGTATCACCAATGTTTGTGTATGGTGCATGAACTGTGATATACACGTGGTTGTCGTCCTGCGTCAATTTAAACCTGGGAGTCAACATTGTATTAACAAAGTAACTTAAGTTTATGTAAATAAATCACTACTGTCCACTCTCTATGCTTATTCCACCAAAATTAAAAACATATTCAGTTTTAATTCATGAAAAATATAGAATACGCAGAACAACCACAGACTCAACTCAACAGTTTTTTTTGACAGATGACATTGACAGGTGAATTTTCATAGTTTATTGATTGCTTTTTTTTTTTTTTTAAGATTCGTCCTTCCGGACAGGCTAAGACCATAGGCCATACTTCCTCAATTTATTGATTGCATAATAGTTTCTATAAAGTTAGACCAAATGTCATTACCCAACATAACAGACTAAATACTCGATTTTCGACTATAGCTTCTTTTAAAATATAAATTTTGAACTGCATAAAAAAAAGTTACGTTTTAAATAAAATATATTGAAAACAAAACAGTTGAAATTACTCTCTATATGTTCGTTAATAAATAAAGATAAAAACGCGTATATTCACTTGCCTTGATGTTGTCGAGCCTGTATTAATCACATACTCACGTTCTTACGTTTATAGGAATAGGCATTCGCAAAGCGTTTTGTTTCCAAATAAATACTTCTCAAACTTCAAACTACAAGTTGTAGTCTACAACTAAGGAAATAAAAATGGTCCGCCCAGAAATAGCAAAACAGAAATAAATAAGTTGACAATAGTACCCCACAAGATGCTGAAAGTGGGATATTTTTGTATATTAGGGAGTGCCTAATTTTATGGAATGCTCAGAAGAACCCTTCCCTTTCCTCTATTCTATTTTTACTTGAGTAGGCGTACGTACCGCGTAGGTGTAAAACTTCTTTCACCTAATATGCTCAGTCATTTTTAATTGTGTTATGTGTTTATTGAACTGACACAAACATTGCCGTTTATTATTTTTGAAGTTTTGTGACCAATTCAGTTTTTATTTTTTATTTATAAATTGTTTGCAAAATGCAAAAATTTAACGTCGCATATGTCTGATTTGACATTCAAATTAAAAAATTGACGAATTCGCAATCGCAAGACTTAATCAAAACATCGGGAAATTTTGTTGGTAATTTTAAAATCCTATCTAGTGTGAAATTTGGTTTGATGAATATTAAAAGAGCATACGGGTCGAAAAATATATATTTTGGGTTCAGTAATGCCACCAGTTGGTAGAAAACGGTGGAATATTCATGGTAAGTAATATATTCTTTTTCAGCTTTATTATAAAAAAGTAAGAAAATGTGTGTTGTGTACTTACACTCATAAGAAGTGGATTCATTTAGATTAATTTCAGTATTTCACACGTTTGGCAAATATTCGGCTGTTCAAAATAGTGACCTTGTATGGATGTACTAGATAATTCTGTATTGTCACAAAAACGATAACCTACTTATTTCAACTAAAAATAATTACATTTATGACTGAACTGAAAATCATCTTTATTTATAGCAAACTACTTCCTAACAAATTATAACAAGTATATGGTAGGTTTCTTCTAGTGAAAGAAATTCTTACTTTTTGGTTTTATCATACAGAATAAATAAGCACTAGTACATCAATTTCCATAAGAAAATAATAGCTAGTCTCATTTCTATCTATGAGTTTTCTGCGGCGCCGCTGCAGAGTATGCTCCCTAGCAGCGCCACAATCAATGTCCATTATACTTTTTTTTTAATTTGCCTTTTTATTAAAATAGAAAGTTGTACTTTTTATGATGTTCATTTGTTTCAGATGGTCCACAAGGGTCTCTCAGGAGGCTCCGCAACCAGCTCGCTGAGGACGGCTGCGCGGAGTCCCAAGTAGTTCTTGCTAAACAACTTTTGGAGGAAAAATGTGGTTGGTACCATTTAGTATTTTATAAGATACCTTATACCTTACAGCACAATCGTACTTACTTTTCGAAAACAGTAGTTGCAATTAGAACATTAGCGAACAACTCTATGTGGTTTAATTGGCGAAATTTTTGTATATAGTTCGAGTGTGATCTTAGGTATCAATAGGAGGAGTGTCTTTTCAAAAGCGTTTGTTTTTATAAGAGTTCCATGGAGATAAATATAATAATAATAATAAAGCTTTATTTCGTTCCATACAGATTAAATTTAAAAATAATTTATGTTTTAGGACTGGTCGTCCGTCCCTACGGGTAAAAGGGTAAAAGCCTCCTCCAATGAAAACCAGTTTTCTCTGTCCTTCGCGATGTCTAGCCATGTTTGACCGGCTACCGCCTTAATTTCGTCAGCCCACCTGGCGCGCGGGCGGCCTCTCGCTCTGGTGCCTCTTGGTCCGGTCCACGCTGCCGATCTTAAGGTCCATCTGTCGTCGCTGTATCTAGCTATGTGGCCTGCCCACTTCCATTAGCCGCGTCCACACTGGGCGAGCCGCCTCGCGCGGCAATTGCCGCGCGCGGCGGCGCGCTGTGTGTGTACGCGCCTCGCCCGCGGCGCCCGCACGCTTTGCCTCGGCCGAGCGCTGCCGCGGCCGAGCCGCGCGCTGTTGGTTTTTGTCCGTGCTCAAAGGTGCCTCGGTCGTTTGCCGCGCGCAGTGTGGACGTACACGTGTTTGCTTCGGTCAAATTATGACAGATAAAACAAAATGGCGTGCGACACTTACGTATTACGCGAAACGGAATAACCGTAACTAAATATTATGTGCTATTTGTTTGTTTTAAACATAAAAAAATATTGAATTAGCTTTTTTTTGGAAAATTCTTTGTATGAACGTAGCAACAAGTCAAAAATCAAAAGCTGATTGCGTGCGGCGGCGCCATATTGTTTTATCTGTCAAATGGGCGAACAAGACGGCTCGGGCTTGCCGCGCGCGGCATTCGGTGAGCGTAATTTCATCCAATGCCCGAGGCATGCGCCGAATGCCGCGCGCGGCAATTGCCTCGCGAGGCCGCTCGCCCTGTGTGGACCCGGCTATTTCCTTTGCCGGGAGAATGTTAAAGCGTCTGTTACTTTAGTTTTCTTGCGAATAGCTGTGTTTTTGACTCTGTTTTTTAATTTTATATTTAAGCAGCTTCTTTCCATTTTCCTCTGTGTTGGGCTTTTATCTCCATGGCCATGCCTGCCATGGAGATAAAAGCCCTTTTGAAAAGACTCCTCAACTGGGGTTGGTGTATGTCATCCGCTTGCGACTGTGAACATCCAGATTATGCCATCGGGCAAATAATCATGGGGGCACTCACAAAGTTCATCAACCAACCCAAAGCCGGTATATTACTTACATATGTGGTATTGAATTGAAAATACATAAAAGACTGCACCATACAAATGTTTCTGCTTAGTCCTATGGTTGACTGCTACAGAATGCCTTATGGCATTAAGTCCGCCATTTGTACTTTTACTTGTGTATTTTGTTTAAATAAATAAATAATAAATATAGTTTAGGGGTGACTCATCATAAAAAATACTTTTTTTTTCGCGCCACACAGACCGCGCCGCCGCGCGCGGCATTGGCCTCGCGAGGCGGCTCGCTCTGTGTGGACGCGGCTATTGTCCATACATCAGAATGCTGACGCGAATTACGGCGTTACCACAACATCTATGAATAATTCGTGACATACTGAAAGGGGTGTATCCACTACAATCTTGTGCCGCCATCATCGAATTTCTGCGCGCGATCCTCACCAGGTCGTGGGTCCACCTCGTTGGGGGCCTTCTCACGCTGCGTCTTCTGGTCCGCGGTTGCCACTCAGGAACCTTTCTACTCCAACGGCCATTGTTTCTACGAGCAATGTGCCTCGCCCACTGCCATTTAAGTTTGGCGACTGTCTGAGCTACTCGTATATCTACAACCTTGGTTCTCTTGTGTATCTCATCATTTCGAATTAGGATCCTGCAAGGAAACTCCGAGCGTAGCTCGCTCCTTGCCCTTTGAGTAACTTTGAGCCTTATGAGGCCCATTGTGAGCGACCAGGTTTCAGTGCCGTATGTCACTGGCAACACACTTTGCTTAAGAGTCCGCAGCAAGGTCCGCTCAACTCCGCGTTGAGATCGCGCGCTTACGCTTTAAAATGTTGTTGTTTCACCTAGAGGAAGACAGGGCGCTAGCAGTAAAGCGAGAGAGTAATTCGCTGCAGTTTCGCAACAATTTTTTGTAATTTATTTTAAGGTTTTCGTAGTTACGCTCTCATTTTAAAACTACGAGATCAATTTTGATAAATCTTTTTTCTTATCAAACTGCATAGTTTAATCGACACCGGAAATAGGTTTTGACTTCAATCTAAACTATATTTTGGTCCTAGTATGCCGCCAAACTGAACAACTTTCTGGGGTCTAAAAATGCAAAACTTGTACTCGCTCTATTTTCTTTCTATTAACATTTCAAGAGTCATAAACTAGTTTTAGCCCTAGATATATCTTATCTCATTATATTTAGAGAATTTCATGATAATGTGACATGTTATATTAAAATAAGGACGTAACTACGTTTGTATGAAGAATCGAGCTTGCTGCGGACTCTTAAGATGTCACTACAATTTTATCTTGCAGAACTAGAAGCAGACAAGGTATCGAACTTCAAACAGGCACTGGAATGGCTGATCTGCGCCACTGAGCAAGCTCACCCCGAAGCCAGGAGGATGTTGCGCAAGTAAGACTAATTAAAGTCTGACCAGATATATGAGGATTGTTAACCCTTAAATGCATGAATAAAAAAAAACAATATTAAAAAATATTATTTTGTTTCAAATAAATGTTTCTAGTGTTCAACCAGTAATTCATTTTTGTTTATGTAAGCTGCATCTTACACTATACATTTAAGGGTTAAGAGGGCGCTATTTATTGCAAAATTGTTGCCATATACATTTTATAATTTTTATAAAATGTATATGGCAACAATTTTGCAACCAATCACAACAGCACTATAATGACTAATTAGTTTAAATACCTGTCAGTTCCTATGGTAACCTCTTAATATCATTTAATGGAATGCACTCTTTTCCTGACTGTTTTTCGTGTAGTAAACACGTGTATACTTTATTTATAATATTACGTTCACAACTGTGAATGGTTTTCGGCATCTTCTTTGGATATTTTTAAATAAACCACCACGACATGAATGACATTGACATTGTTGACAAACCATCATAAAATCATTGCCAGTGTAAGAAATTAGTTCCAGTGAAATTCTGCAATATGGCGCATCCTTATATACTTCTGGTCAGGCTTTACAAGCTTTTGTTTCGTCTGTTGGCAACCAAAACTAAGTGACAAGTACTAACTTAAAACAAGCTCTTATCTCAGTATCAATCTACAAACTATAGTCTGTAATTTTAGGTATTTAAAAAAAATGTAAACAAACCGGAGCTGTCAAATTGACAACAAGCAATGGCGAATGTCAAACCGGCAAAGTTAAAAATCACGTAAAGGTAGGTGTTGCTACTTTAAACCTGACTTTCTATTTTAGTCGTGTTACTTCCAATATAACGGGTGATAACAAAAAAATGAGAATCCGTTCAGAGGTGTAAAAAAATACTCGTGTATCTTTTTTGTACAATTGGATATTATTGGAAAATATGTACATAGAAAATGTACATATGTACAAAATCATCAATGCACATTAAAATTGGACTCGTGGTCAGCTGTTCCACTCAGTATAGACATGTAGGTGATTGATTGACGTTGTTTCCATAGAAACAGCGAGATTGACGCCTGAGCGTTTGCTCTGAAAAGAGCAGGTTGTTTGTCTTGAAAAAGACAGTTGTATAAATATATCTTCAGTCATCATCATCTTCTATCTTCGATCTTCAAGTTTCGAGTCTTCGAGCTGAAGCACAGGAGACACGCTGGGACGAGTGAACACGATGAGCGCCGGCGACGAAAAGGTCGCGCGCTTTTGCTCGCATTAATTTATAGGCGCGCGATCGCGCGCACACAAGCTCAGAGTGTTACGTAACCGCAAGTTTACGACACGTATACACTCTCTCCATCGAAGCGCCATTTTGTATCCCCACCAAGTAGCATCATGCTGGGTGCTACATAGTCTAAGTCTATTGTAAATATTGTACATAAAATAAACCAAAATTTTGTAAATAAATTATCTCAAATCTGACATCACAACGGCACAACGGAGTTTCTCTACAACCAACTCTCTTCCCTAAAGTGGTGACCCGCGACTCAAGAACTGCAAAAGAAGATAATCAAGCAACATGAACAACGAAGCTCCTGCACCTGCACCTCAAGCCGTAGCACCGCAGCTTCAGACGCAGCCGCCCGCGCCGTCTGAATTTCAAGCACCGTCGTCGCACGAAGTCTCCGGCATATCACTGTCGCTGCGAGTACCGCCGTTTTGGCGGGATCAACCGCGACTGTGGTTCTGCAGTTTCGAAGCCGCTACTGCCGAACTCAAGCGAAGCCAGGCGCAACTCGCGCAGATGGTCATCGCCCAACTTGAAAAACAAGACATACAAAATATCTCCGATCTCATCTACTCGCCGCCGGAAAAAGAATACTACAAGGCCATTAAGGAGCGTCTGATATCTCTGTATGAAGAATCAAGCAGCACACAGACCAAGAAGCTGCTGTCGCAAGTCGAGCTAGGCGACCAAAAACCGAGCCAACTCCTACGGCGGATGCAAAATCTCAACCGAGAGAAATTTCCGGAAAGCACGATACAAATGATGTGGCTGGACCATCTACCGCCCCACGTCCGCTCCGTGCTCACAGTCAGCGAGGCATTCCAAATCAAGACCACGCTCGACGATCTGGCTCTCCTCGCCGACAGGATGATGGAGGTGTCGCACACGCCGTCAGCGCACATCGCCGCAATAGCGACGCCCGCGCCAACCGCTGCACCCCCCATGCCCGCACCTCTACAGCCGCCGCCGCCGCTGCCACAACAACCAACCTACCAACCGCATCCACCATTCGACCCGCAATATCTCATCACCGAAATTAGAAGACTCTCCCTGGAAATCGCCGAACTCCGATCGCGACCGTACGAAAATCCACGTCCGTACGAAAACCAGCGAGATAGCCGACCACGCCGCCGTTTCCAATCGCGCTCAAGAAACGCGTCGCAGAGCCGCAGCCGCAACAGTTCACCCATGCCGTACTGCTACTACCACCACCGTTTCGGCATGGACGCGAAGAAATGCACGCCACCGTGCAGATTCAAGCCCATCACCGCCCCGCAGCCGGAAAACTAAAACTAACGCTAGCTGTGGCGGACGCTGGCGTTTACGAAACCTCTCACCGCCTCTTCGTGACAGACAAGCAAACGAAGCTCACGTTCTTGGTAGACACGGGTGCAAATATTTCCGTACTACCGAGAACGAAAGGCACGCAAGAGCAACCACTACCGTTTCAACTGTACGCCGCAAACAACACCGTCATACCTACATACGGCGAGAAAACACTCGATCTCGACCTCAACCTCCGACGTTCATTCAAGTGGAAATTTATCATCGCAGCCGTATCGAAGCCTATCCTGGGAGCCGATTTTCTGAAGTACCACAATCTCATCGTGGACATCAAAAATCGCAGACTCATCGACGGCAAGACGCTACTCACAACAAACGCACAAATCTGTTCTGCGGACATACCTACCGTTCGTAGCATAGACGTGCAACAATCATATCACAACATACTCGCCGATTTCCCCGGAATAACAAGAATTACATCAATGAAACTCAGTCCAAAACACAGCGTCGAACATTTCATCGAGACAACCGGTCCGCCCCTCCACTGCAGGCCACGCCCCATCGCGCCCCACCGCTACGAGCTTGTGAAGAAGGAGTTTTCAAACATGATGGCACAAGGCCTCTGCAGACCAAGTAAAAGTCCTTGGGCATCACCACTACACGTCGTACCTAAAAAGAATGGGGAAATACGCGTATGTGGAGATTACCGAAGGCTAAACGCAATTACCAAGCCCGACCGATACCCCATACCGCGCATGCGCGACTTCACATACCAACTCGCCGGGAAGCAAATATTCTCAACTCTCGACCTAAACCGCGCATACCAGCAGATACCTGTCAGCGAACAAGATGTTGAGAAGACCGCCATCATCACGCCATTCGGTCTGTACGAGTTTCCTCGGATCTGCGCAGGACTCAAAAATGGGGGACAAACGTTTCAACGCTTCATCCACGAAGTTCTACGCGATCTCAGCTACGTATTCCCATTCGTCGATGATATCCTCATAGCTTCGACCAACGAAGATGAGCACCAACTACACCTACGCACAGTACTGCAACGACTGGAAGAATATGGCATCACCATCAACCCATCAAAATGCGTCTTCGGCCAATCATCTGTCAAATTCCTCGGCTACCAAGTCTCGCAACAAGGAATCCAACCACCCGAAGAAAAAGTAGAAGCAATAACCAATTTCCCGAAACCACAAACAGTCGAAGAGTTACGCCGTTTTCTCGGCATGCTAAATTTCTACCGAGAAAATATCAAGGACGCCGCAACTATACAAGCACCACTCCACGCATACCTACACAACGTCAAGAAGCGAGATAAAACAAAAATCGACTGGACCGCTGAAGCAAACCAAGCATTCGAGGCATGTAAAGTCAGCATCAAAAACGCAGCTTTACTCGCCCATCCTTCGCACCATGCGGCATTGGCGATCTTCAGCGATGCTAGCGACAAAACAGCAGGAGCCGCACTAAACCAATTTGTCAACAACGCATGGCAACCACTCGGCTACTTTTCGAAGAAATTCACGGACGCACAGACACGCTACTCCACATTCGACCGCGAGTTGACAGCAATTTACATGGCAACGAAGCATTTCCGCAAGATGTTCGAGGGAAGAGAAATTATTATCTACACCGATCATCGACCGCTCACGTTCGCATTCACCAAGACGAACACAAGCAACGAATTGCCACGTCGGACACGTCAACTGCTATACATATCCGAATTTACCACGGATATACGGCACATCAGTGGATCGCTGAATGCAGCCGCCGACGCTCTATCACGCATAGAAACAATTTCCTGCCCATCACCAATCGACTACGAACAACTCGCCGAAGCACAAGAAAGAGACAGCAACATAATCGAAACACTCGCACAACAAGAAAATCTATCTATCAAGAAAATAACTTTACCCGGATCAAACACAAAACTACACTGCGAAACATCAACAGATTGCCTACGTCCATACCTACCAGAAGAATATCGCCGCATCGCATTCAACTCCATTCACAACATAAGTCATCCTGGAGTCAAAACTACTCGCAAGCTAATCACGCAGCGATACTTTTGGCCAACGATGAACCGGCAAATCGCGGAGTGGGGGCGAGCGTGCTTACACTGCCAACGTGCGAAAATCGTTCGACACACATCGAGTCCGCTGTCCACTTTCCCGCCAACCGACCGCTTTCGGCACGTCCATATTGATATCGTCGGCCCACTGAGTACAGCAGCAAGCGGACACAAATACCTACTGACGATGATAGACAGAGCAACCCGATGGCCCGAAGCATTCCCGTTATGCGAAATAACAGCAGAAGACGTCGCCAAGACAGTTTACGACGGATGGATTTCGCGTTTCGGATGTCCCGCTACAATCACTACGGATCAAGGAAGGCAATACGAAAGTCGAGTATTTGCGTCCCTTTCACGCTTACTCGGCATCGAAAGAACCCGGACAACACCATACCATCCGCAATCTAACGCCATCGTCGAACGCTGGCACAGAACACTCAAGGCCGCATTAAAAGCAAGACTACAAACAACAAGAAGTTGGATCGACGAAATACCTACAGTCTTACTGGGAGTTCGCACCGCGATGAGAAGCGACACAAACGTCAGCGCTGCACAACTAACTTACGGCTGCAGTGCGACGACTACCGGGCGAATTCCTGGAATCGACGCCGCGCGGCGACCTCGCCGCCGAATCCAACATGGACGCCGAATTCGTGGAACGATTGCGCGAAGTAATAAGCAAATTGAGACCTATGCCGAACAAATCACATAGCAACACAAGACCTATCTTCGTACACCGTGACCTTCAAACATGCGACAACGTTTTTGTACGAGTCGACGCCGTAAAGAAGCCGCTACAAGCACCTTACGACGGACCCTATCGAGTGCTAAAACGAAATGGAAAGGTTTTCACGCTGCAACTACCTAACCGACAAGCCAACATATCAATAGACCGTCTAAAACCCGCATACACCATCATCGAGCAAGAATTACAAGAACCTACTTCGACGCAGACTACGCAGAGTTCCTGTAACAACGCTACCGACAAACAAAATACATCTACATCAACGCAGATTACACCGAGTTCCTGTAACAATACGACCGAGAAAAATACACCGACGCAGAATAATAACACCGTACAAGATACAACGACGCCGAGTGCCTGCAACAACGAGAAGAGCAAGAACGACAAAAGCAACCAGTACTCAGACAAAAACAACCTGAAACAAAAAACAGAAAAGAACCTGAAACAACAAACAGAAACCAACTCAACACCTACCAAAGACAACCAAACAACCCGCCGTGGACGTACTATCCGCCTGCCGGTACGTTTTCACTAGGAGGGGAAGCATGTAGGTGATTGATTGACGTTGTTTCCATAGAAACAGCGAGATTGACGCCTGAGCGTTTGCTCTGAAAAGAGCAGGTTGTTTGTCTTGAAAAAGACAGTTGTATAAATATATCTTCAGTCATCATCATCTTCTATCTTCGATCTTCAAGTTTCGAGTCTTCGAGCTGAAGCACAGGAGACACGCTGGGACGAGTGAACACGATGAGCGCCGGCGACGAAAAGGTCGCGCGCTTTTGCTCGCATTAATTTATAGGCGCGCGATCGCGCGCACACAAGCTCAGAGTGTTACGTAACCGCAAGTTTACGACACGTATACACTCTCTCCATCGAAGCGCCATTTTGTATCCCCACCAAGTAGCATCATGCTGGGTGCTACATAGTCTAAGTCTATTGTAAATATTGTACATAAAATAAACCAAAATTTTGTAAATAAATTATCTCAAATCTGACATCACAACGGCACAACGGAGTTTCTCTACAACCAACAACTTCCCTAAAGACATGACGTTGGAACAAGACTCTTGGACGGAATTCTTGTCCATTTTCCGCACACATGTTTTAATTCTTTATATCAGTTGGGTACAATTTTCAGCTCTCCAATTATTTTTGTATACTAAACTGCTCAAATAACCGAAGAAATCTTCAATCGGCCGACATTGTGCAAGGTTTATGGGGTTTCGGATTTTCGGTACAAATGGTATATTATTAGCGTCTAGGAAACGCGTCGTTTTTTTGGCGTAATGCGACGATGCTTTATCCGACCAGAATATATTCTCCATCTGAGTGATGTTTGCGAATAAATGCTATAAGTATTTTTTTCAAGCATTCGCTCTCATATACTTTTTGGTTGACCGCTAAACCACTCGGTTTGAACGACAGTTTCGAAAGACCTATGTTGGATATAGCCACATAAAGCATAACTTTCTGCTCAAACTTGTGCTTATACTTGTGTTTTATATCGTCTGGTGTTGTAACATTATTGCTGGTGTAGTATCGGTAATTTCCAGGTATATGTGTTTTACTCAAAGGAAAATAACTTTCATCGTCCAAAATGACTGATTTTCCTTTGTAATTTCGGATCATCCAGCGACACTGTGATATAATAGTCAGTTTTTGCTGTTCAGTGTACTTATTCCGGTGCTCTCACCTTCTTGCGGCATTTCAGACCTATCTTTTTCAAGAACTAATAAGTGCACGGTTAGGAACACTTTATTTTTTCTCGCGGCATCTCGTTGGCTCTTAGGATTATTATCGTTAAAAGTGCTATGGAGTAGGTTCATCCTTCTCTTGGTCATTATCTTCGCTGGTCGCCCGCTACCACTTTTGTGATCTATCGTCAAGGATGCAAGAATTCTATAAATAGTGGAGACTAAGTTCATATTCTTTACTAAAATGATCTACAGTAGACTTTTTCCCCCAATTATAGTTTGAATTATAAAAATGTTCAACATTTTCACAAATATTAATGCTTGAAAAACAAAATGAAATGAAGTTTAAGAACCTTAATAGAAGTAGTAACAACTTCATAAACAAAGTTTTTTGTCTAAGTGAATAGTCTTGTTTTGAGGTCCATAGAAAGTTATTCTCATTTTTTGTTATCACCCGTTATAATGCAGCCTTTTGTGTGAAACCTCTGCAAATTTGGGTACTTTTTATTGACGATTTACTGAGAAAAAAAAATATATTTATTGAATGTGATAAAAATATGTTTGTATTCGTGAATTTGTATATATTCGGTAAAATTAAGCGATAACACATGTTATTTAAATGGAACGGACTGCAGTAGTGAGGTCAATAATTTTATAATATGAAAAAATTAACAAGAACCAAACGTTATCTTATAAACGACCCTTTTAATATCTGTTTACATTTTTTTTAATACCTAAAAGTACAGACTATAGATACGAGGTTTTGAGGAGAACAGAAATTTTAGTGAGTTTTGTTTTCACCTGGCGATTTACTTTCACCCCCTGGTGTCTGTAATCAAATCTTGTAAGTACAAAAAAAATGTAGCAAGCAAGATTCGAATTTGAACCACTTCCCGGTTACGGCCTTATCACACTTGCGATTTGCGAGCGACTTTTGTATGAAGGCGATCACGCAGCGGGCTCGCCGCGTCGCTTATTTGTATAGAAAACTCGCTCGCAAATCGCAAGTGTGATAAGGCTCTTACCGATTGAGCTGAACTTTGGTGTACCTAATTAACTTCGATGACAATTCAATAATATGGTAACATGAAGCTGATCTGATGATGGAGTCGAAAGCGGTCATAGGAACGCTGTAATAAGACGATGCAATCCACGTGTGGGCTCTTTAGAATCGCCTCGAGTATTTTACATAGAAAACTACGGTGAGTCTCAGACATTAAAATACCTACGAAACTGGTTTACTCACGGCGTAGAAGTCGAGTATCGCTCGACGTGTTTCGATTCGGGGTGCTCGGCTGGCCGCCGCCGCGACAGATCGGCTCTCCTGATGATGAATCGCGAACCGATTCGAAACATGTCGAGCGATCGTCTCGAATAGATAGTCGTCGTAAAATAGCTATGTTACTATCTAGAACTCAAAGAAAAGTAGCTTTAAAAAGTTGGTTTAAATTTATCAATACCTATATGTATATTTGTCATAGTAATATGAAAAAAAAACTTTCTAAAATGTAAGGCTTCTTAAATCGGTCGATATCTGAATCAAAACAAACCTAAAACACTAACCTATTCCCGCACTGTCAACAATTGCCACATGTCAACTGCCGTCACAATAAAAATGTCCGATCGACGTTCCAACACAAATATTCAACAAATACCTCGCGATATCGCCCTGACAATGCTATGAGGTAACCCGTTGTTCTCAACAATAATACAAACAAGACATATCTTAAGCTCTGTTGGTTTATTTGAACTAGTATCTTTCCTTGAGACGGACGTGTGGTACGAACTAGGAATCCGTAGAAAAAAAGATCTGTGTTTCGTGCTGTTTTTGATTTATAGTGTGTTTATATTGGTTACTCATCTACCTATCTATGTATTTATTTATCAGTGGCGTCAAATGAATTTTTGGGCAAGTCGCGGTAGAGCATAAAGTGTCACGACTTCGGGGGCGAACGGCAGCGGTGAAGATGGGGAGAAAGGTCCGAGCGGGTGTCTCTCACTCGTATGACCGCCCGGGTACACTACAATTCTCCGAAGTTTCATTTATCCGTATGCATCATCATTCCGAATTTTCATAATTCCAATAACCACGTTCTGATGAACTATTTAGATTTTTTTTTCTTTGGGGATATCATATGGGATATTAACTTATCTGCTTTGCCCGATGGTTGACTGGTAGAGAATGCCCATGGCATTAAGTCCGCCTTTTGTACGATTTGTTTTCATTTGTGCAATAAAGATTAAATAAATAAATATTATATATAACCCTAACCTAACCTAAAAAAGAAACTAATTCGAACTACCTGTGATCTACTAGCTGGCGCGTTTCTCGGACAAAGGCTCAGTATTGCTGTGCAGCGGGGAAACGCCGCCAGCATCTTGGGATCATTTCCGCCAATGACCGACCTTGGCCAGAGTTAGATTACAATACAACAATACTTTATTGCACACCAACAAGAAAAATATTACATGAGAAATCATAAATTAAATAATAGTAGACAATGGGCGGTTAGTGTAGGTTCTAGGGTTTTAAGTTGGATTTGTAATATATATTTGTTTTTTTTTTATTTATTTTTTATATTTTTGTTATTTACCTAACCTAATTATAGTAATGTACATATGATCCATGGCGAAAATGACCGTTTCGCGATATTTCACATTCGGGATTTTGAAAAACTGGGCTATTGATGATTTCGGATAAAATAAACTTCGGGATTTTTGAGTGATCCCATGGCCATTGCTCGCCACTGCCGCTTGCCGCCGAAGTCGCGGCCGGGCCGTAAGTTAGCAATGCAACAAACGCGTTCGTGTGTGCGTTAAACGCAAACTTACACTTGAGTGTCAGATTTGGGTGCAAATACTTTCTTTTCACATAACTGTTTTTCCAGTTGTCTTATCTCCTAACTCACGTTTTTTCTCTGAAATC
The DNA here is from genome assembly GCA_905147355.2 of Apotomis turbidana. Classification (NCBI taxonomy): domain Eukaryota; kingdom Metazoa; phylum Arthropoda; class Insecta; order Lepidoptera; family Tortricidae; genus Apotomis; species Apotomis turbidana. The sequence goes on along the minus strand of LR990301.1, from coordinate 14,533,092 downwards.
AAAAAATCTTAATCGTAGTGTAACGTTCGTTTTGATTTCTACTATTACTAGCTTCTGTCAGCGCCTTCATCTGCGTAGAATTAGTTGATCGAAGCGCCTTCATCTGCGTAGAATTAGTTGATCGAAATAGGGGATTAAAACGTCTAAATATAATTGATTCAAGATAAAAAGTAGCCTATGTATTAATCTAGTCAGCTACCTTCATACCACAATTTATCAAAATTGGTCCAGCCGTTTGGGCGTAAAGAATTAACACATAAACACACTCACTAACTTTCACCTTTATAATATTAGTGGGATTAGTAATGGATTATTACAGTTTTAGAGAAAGAATATGAAACTAAGCCGATTGAAAAACTAAATTCCAACTTAAATGCAAACTTCATCAATGTCATCATCATACCTGTGCTAACTCGGGGCACGCTTGGGATTTGATATCGATAAAAAATATCTCGATATATATGAATACATGTCTCATTTAAAGTTCTCGATTACTATAAAACGGTGCGACATCATGTCTGGTGAAGTGGTTATTTTCGTCTAGACGGCAATCTTTAATACCGACGAATAAGGAAAAAATATTGATTGTATACTTACTATGAAAATTATTTAAAATATACGTTTTAATTTGTTTATTGTGTTCATTCTGAAATGAGATAAAAAATATGTCGATTAACATGTAGATGTTGACAGTAACATCGATATATTTATTTATCGATAAAATATTTTGCTACATTACTTTAATACCAGTGCCCCGGGTTAGCACAGGTATGGTCATCATGGTTTAAGAAAACAAGGTATGCTTCTCCGGAACGACGCATCACGCTGTGATTGGTTGGTTTGTTCCGTCAATCCGTTTCTGTGATGCCAATGGTGTATCATAAAATCGTGAGTGTATCATCAGGTAACCCTTTAGTGGTTACTGGCAATATAATTGCCGTCATAATTTATTTCATTCACTGAATATACATAGAGACTATTTTGGAGATTTATTACATAATGCCAGAAAATATAAACATATGAATCCATAAAAACATCCACAGCTCGTAAAACTTGTTTTTTCCATTGGTAATAGGGTTTTTCTTCGACAACATTTGCAGGATATCTTAATTGATGTAACTGAAGAAAAAAAGCTAGAAAATAAAATTCGTATCGTCTGATTTTGTTACTAGTCATATATTAGGCTTTCGGAGATTATGGTGGTGGTGAAATTATGTTTTCATGATAAATTACATCGTCGCTGTGTCCCCATAGATTATGTATGGCTGAACTACGAATTGTCAGTCGCTTCACGGACAGCGGCAAATATATTGCTGTCTTATATCTCGGTAATCTCAAGGAAAATTAAAAAAAAAACTCTCCGTTAAAAATCATTCATAAAATCAATTGAACCGTACATACTGCCACAATTTGAATTAACCACCGTAGAAAAAAAAATGTTTAAAGGGTTAAATTAATTATGAATTATGACGACAATATAAATTTTTGTCAAAGAACATGACAATTGTAATGCATAAAAGCTAGATTTTTTTCTACGATTGGTGGTAAAGCCTGACCAGAAATATATGAGGATGCGCCATATTGCGGAATTTCACTGGAACTAATTTCTTACACTAGCAATGATCTTATGATGGTTTGTCAACAATGTCAATGTCATTCGTGATGATTTCTTTAAAAGACAAATATTTAAAATTATCCAAGTCTTCCGGTTTGTGACTTAAGATGGCCGCATGCGTTTAAGTTGCGTTGTTCATTATTTATTCATTTTTGTTGTTCAATGTGTAGTATTGATAGCGTATTGTGCAGTGATCTAACGTATGAGTGAATAGCTAATGAAGAATTCAACTTGAAGCGTTCATAGCCCTTCCTGGGTCAAGGCCCGATAGTCCGCGTGGTTTTTTGTAAATCGCTATCACTTTACAAAAAGCAAAACCTCACCGAACAACGGCATGCTCTACGAGCAAACTTGAAATTGGCGAAATCATCATTAACCTGATGGAAGCCATATTTTAAAATTAGAATAGAAAATTATCCAAAGAAAATTCCGAAAACCATTCACAGCCGTGAACGTAAGATAATTAATAAAGTGTACACGTGTTTACTTTTTTTTTTTTTTTTTTTTTATACTACGACGGTGGCGAACAAGCATGCGGCCCGCCTGATGTTAAGCAGTTACCGCCGCCTATGAACGCTTGCAACGCCAGGAGCATCACGCGCGCGTTGCCGACCCTTTAAGAACCTATTTACTCCCCTCTTGAAGAACTGCATACTGTAGCCCCCGGGGAAAACCTCGGCAGGGAGCTCATTCCACATGCGAAGCGTTCGCGGTAGGAAGTTCCTCTGGAACCGGACAGTTCTCGACCATTTAGGCTCTAGCATGTGAGGATGAACACCCTGCCGATGGCGAGCAGTGCGGTGGTAGAAGGTAGCCGTGGGCATCATGTCAAACAATTCCTCAGAACACATCCCATTATACAGACGGTAGAACACACACAAGGAGGCAAAGTCTCTCCTCAGACTTAAAGGCTCGATTCCGTCTGTGAGTTTAGGATTGTCAACAATTCGCACAGCACGTCTTTGTACCGAGTCAAAAGGGCTAAGCTGGTATGCGGGGGCTCCTGCCCAGAGGTGACTACAGTACTCCATGTGGGGTCGGACTTGCGCTTTGTACAGCAGTAGCCTTTGACCAGGAGTGAAGTACCGCTTCGCTCTGTGCAGTACACCAAGCTTTTTAGATGCCAGCTTTGCCTTATCCTCTAAATGACTTCGGAACTGAACGTCACTGGTGATGTCAACCCCAAGGATCCCAATACTCTTTGAGATGTTGAGGGATGTGTTCTGGAATTGCGGGGCCACAGTAAACGGAGTTTTCTTAGCGGTGAACGCGCAAACTTGTGTCTTAGAGGGGTTAAACCGGACCAAGTTATCCCGCCCCCAATCGGAGACTCTAGATAGAGTACTCTCAATTTTAGACACAAGTTGCTCGCGGCTTTCTTCCACAACGGAACGAGGGATGTTAGCACGGCCTGTGTAGAATGCATCCCCAGTGCTGTCGTCCGCATAGCAATGAATGTCACCAACGGATAACATATCATTGATATGAATCAGAAACAGCGTTGGAGATAGCACTGAGCCTTGTGGGACGCCAGCATTTATAACCATGTGTTTAGAGCAGCTGCCGTCAACTACGGCTTTTATGCTTCTGTTGGTTAAAAAGCTGGCGATCCATTTGCACAAGCCCTCGGGTAGTCCGTAAGATGGCAGCTTCGACAGAAGACCACGATGCCAGACCCGATCGAATGCCTTGGCTATATCTAGGCTAACTGCCAAGGCCTCACCTTGACTCTCAATAGCTGATGCCCATCGGTGTGTAAGATATACTAGAAGATCACCAGTGCAGCGACCGTGGCGAAAGCCGTATTGATGGTCGCTGATCAGATCGTGCTCTTCCAGATATCTTAGGAGCTTCGTGTTGATTACACGCTCCATCACCTTTGAAAGAAGGGAGGTAATAGCTATAGGCCTATAGTTCGATGGGTCTGATCTGTCCCCTTTTTTGGGCACAGGATGCACGTGGGCAGTCTTCCACGAAGACGGAACTTGCGTTTTCCGGTAAGAAAGCGCGAAGAGGCGCGTTAACACAGGGCACAGCTCGGGAGCACACTGCTTGAGCACCACTGCTGGTATGCCGTCCGGCCCACTCGACTTATGGATGTCTAGACTAAGCAACTCCCTTCGGACATCCCTTTGAGAAAAGGTAATTTCCGGCATGGAGTAACCGCAACATGGGATGATAGGTGGCACGGTGCTCCCGTCATCATCCAAAGTCGAGTTCGAGGCAAAGATATTACCAAGTAAATCGGCTTTCTCTTTACTACACGAAAAACAGTCAGGAAAAGAGTGCATTCCATTAAATGATATTACGAGGTTAACTTAGTGAAACTGACAGGTATTTCAAACTAATATCATTATAGTGGGTTGTGATTGGTTGCAAAATTGTTGCCATGTAAATCTTATAAATTGCGCCCTCTTGACAATCCTCATATATTTCTGGTCAGGCTTTATGCCTTGATCACACGTACCGAGACAGTGGGCGAGACAGTGCTCTCGTCCCTGTCACACACAAGACAAACGGGCGAGACAGTGCTCTGTTCTGTTTACTCGGTACGTGTGATCAAGGCATTACTTTGTTACTATAAAGTGGCAACTGATCACTGACGTAGAAAGTGTCACTAGCGGGAGTGCCATACCTTGTTATCATATACCATGAACATGAGTTGATTATGTCGAATAATATTTTCATCCACCCTCAATCCCCATGCCCACGGATATGTTTTTTATTTCGTTTTTAATGTAAACAGATTGAATGTCGTTTTGCCGTCAGCTGATAATTTCATGCTTCTAAACGCAGTGTTATGCTGTGCGGTGTGTTGATAGCTTAGTAATTCGATCAAGTAGATGAGTGCCAATACAACCTATTTTGTGATATGGAAAATTAAATTCGACCAAGTTCGTGATGAACTACGAAATAAAATGTGAGATATTTTATTTATTTATTGTAGTAGATGAACCAATTAGCAAACTGACGTGGCAGTTGGCGGGCACATAGCACGTAGAACTGACGGCCGATGGGGCAGAAAGGTTCTCGAATGGAGGCCACGTACCGGCAAGCGCAGCGTGGCCCATCCACCCACAAGGTGGACAGACGACCTGGTAAAGGTTGGAGGAAGCCGCTGGATGCAGGTCGCTTCCAACCGGCCGATCTGGAAGTCACTGGGGGAGGCCTATGTTCAGCAGTGGACGTCCTGTGGCTGAAATGATGATGATGATGGTGAACCAATGCAGAAACTAGCGCCTCTGCGAGCTGTAGACCTCGCGAGTTCGTTTCAAAATGGCGGAAACTTGTAATTATTTACGTTTTCCATTCCCATTTTTATAGTATTGTTTTATTTTATTTATATGTATGTTAGTTTTAAGGTCTCTGGGCCGCAGTTCAATTAAAAATAAATAATATTGATAGATTGATATCATGAAACATTATAGATGGTTCTGTGTTTCGCAAAAGCCACTTGATAACTTAGCCGAAATTTTTTATTGGTTGCTAGTGTAAAATAAGACGCTATTGGTCGAGGGGCGTGGCGATGCCACTGGCTGCAATTATCCGTATAAGCTGAGGGTGGAGCAGTCTCGCGCGTCTTTGTACCAGTTTCAAAGCAACACTATCATCACACAATGTGTCTCTTTCTTTCACAGGTGTATCCGTAGCGGAGTGATAGAGGAGGACAGCGCGGCCATCGTTCGCGCTAAGTCCTGCCTCGCCGCGAGTCGACAGGAGACTGTGGCCCGAAAAGCTGCGAGGGATCTGTTCGCGAGGTGAGTCTTCTACACCAGCTGCCGCAGACCGGATGCCTTGTGGGGAAGCCTTTGACACAATGTAGCTTTATTTTCAATATGTAATTTTAGTACTAGCTTCATTTAAGAAAAAAAAAACTCATGTTTTTTGCTCACATTAGTTGTGAAAACTACTAGGTACCTATGTTTAGTCTCGGCAGAAAATGTAATAGATAGATTCGTATTATAACTTATAATTTGAATCCCATTTGCTAAGTGAATCCCATTAGCTTTGTACCCGATGAACAATACTTATTATCTGTATTGTTAACGGTGGCCACAGCTGCCACTTCGAAATGTAAGGCGTTATAAGTGCAAATTACTTTTACACTAAATTAGTCTTTCAATCAAACAAAATAAGGTTTACTCTTAAACAAAGAGAACACAGATGTTGGTCACTTCGTAAGTGAAAGAGCAGTGAAGCTCGTTTCGATGCTTATAATGACAATGAAGTGATCAACATCTATGTTCTCTTTGTTTAAGAGTAAACCTTATTTCGTTTGACTTAAAGACTAATTTAGTGTAAAAGTAATTTGCACTTATAACGCCTTACATTTTGAAGTGGCAGTTGTGGCCACAGCTAACAATACAGACAAAGAGTATTGTTCATCGGGTACAAAGCTAAGTGGATTCGCTCAACCAAAAGAATTACTTCTATACTCGTTTATCTATAGCATACTTTCCGGTCTCAGCATACTATTTCTTAATAATCAGTCTATATAACTATAGTATAACTAGCTGCGCCTACATTTTAACGGGATAAAAAGTAAATTGGTCCAGATGTGAGCGTGAAGAATTAACAAAGACACAAACTTTCGCCTTTATAATATTAGTATGATTCTGATGATAAGTTTTGTCTATATGACGATGCGGTTGGCGTGTAGTTGTGGTGCACCAGTCTCCGGAGCTGGCGGCCCTGTGTTCGAATCCCGGTTAGGGCAAATATTTGTGTTATGTTATAAACTCGAATATTTGTTCCTGGGTCATATATGTTATGTCTAAGTATATATGTAAGTATATCTGTATAGTTTTATTTATCTATGTTTATTACCTTTGTCTTTTATGGTAGTCGTTCATTTAGTCCTTTTATTACTATGCACCACCTACTAATTTCAAACATTAATTTTCAACTACTCCGCTACCTAAAGGTTGTCTGGAAGAGATCGCTATTTAGCGATAAGACCGCCTGTTGTTTACCTCTGCCTGTTATTTGAATTGTATCTCATGTTGTGTTGTATATTCCTTGTTGTTGGAGGTGTGCAATAAAGAGTATTTGTATTTGTTATCTACCGTCGTCTAGTACCCATAGTTGCTTAGTTTGGGACTAGGTCGATTTGTGTAAGATACCCCCTAATAGTTATTTATTTGGGTGGATCAATTTTTTCTTGTTGTTATTCTGCCCCGTCACCCAGGAGACAATGGTGATTAAACTTCTTAGAAAAGTGTTGATAATTTATAATATTGGTATTTTCAAGAGATATTCTAAATAAGAATGGGCCTATAACTGCTGCAATTACAACATTTCTGTTGAATATTGCTGCCGAAATCGTAGTTTTGAAGACTAACCCAGGGGACATCACCATGGCAACAAGCAACAGAAAAAAGTTGATTGACCCATTTATAAAGACTCGTTCTGGGCGTTTTTATTCAAAGTTTGTTCTATACAGTTTGTCGAACGGGGATGAGTTCATAACCACGGCACAGCTGGAGCGACGGATCCGCGAAATTTGCAACACCACGCTTCAGAAGGAAGACGACAGTACCGATGATGACTCGCCGGGTAAGCCATCATATATATATTTTTAGGGTTCCGTACCCAAAGGGTAAAAACGGGACCCTATTACTGAAGACTTCGCTGTCCGTCCGTCCGTCTGTCACCAGGCTGTATCTCAAGAACGGTGATAGCTAGACAGTTAAAATTTTCACAGATGATGTAATTATATTGCCGCTATAACAAGAAATACTAAAAATAAAATAAAATAAATATTTAAGGGGGGCTCCCATACAACAAACTTACAGATAATAAGATAAGATAAGATATTTATTGAATAATAACTTATTTTACAGTAATAATAACTATAGCCTAAGACATTCTACTTGGCAAAAAAATTACATGCGCCTGAACTAGGATTCCCTGTGTTTCAGGCATAAAGAGGACTAACTTATTAACAATTTCTTAAATAAATAATCATAAACACATGAAACAATAATTTAGTTCTTATTAAATAGTTTGATAAATTATAGATCGGATACAAAAATATTAAATTAGAATGAATACATGAAAATCAACTTAGAACAATCAGTAACTTCTCTGTATCTTCGTATGACATATTTTGTAGCGCTTCTTGGAGTGTTTTCTTACATTTCGCGTAGCTGAGCGGATATATATCCAGCTTCGTATTAAGCCTACTGTACAGAAGAGGACCCAGCGAAACAAAAAATCTAAAACAGAAGTGACTTCTTCGAATAGTTTTAGAGCAAACAATATCCTTTCGCCGTTTATTAGTATAATCAGTGCTATAAGGGATTGCAGCGTGCTGTTTAAGGACCGTGCTTAGTATAAATAGTTGCCGAACGGTTAGTACTTCACAAGACTTATAAAGAAGATTAGTAGGGTAGAGGAAAGGACGGGAAGTGGATACCTTTACAAATTGCTCTTTGAGCTCTTTCTAAGTTTATTAATGTAGTTTTGGCCAGCCCGCCCCATGAGGAAATGCAGTACGTTAATATCGATAATGGTACGGAACCCTTCGTGCGCGAGTCCCACTCGCACTTGGTGTATTCGTTTTAATGCAGGCTTTTTTATTTATTTCTCTGTAGGGTCAATACATTTGGTAGCATACCGTGGTTCTAAAATCCGTGTCCGAAGTCTACAAATATATGGCGATATAAGATACCATGGTTTGTGCGAATATAATGTGAGTGGCACAAAATGACTTTTAGTTATGTTTACATCACTGTGACTGCAAGAAAATAATAAAAAATACTTTTCTCAAACATCCAAGGAAATGTCGTTCTTATGATCGTGGTAACAGACCGCGAAATACGTCTTTGTATAGCAATTGTTGAAGATTCGTTCTAATTTCAAATTAGAACGATATAAAGGAATTTCATACAACATTATTGGCCGTAGCCAACAAAGAGATCGTCTTTTGTTTCAGTGGGGTTTATTTCTTTTATTGATAATCTATGGCATACTGCCAATAAAAATAAACTTAGTTTGTGCATGTATATTTACGTTTTATTTCTTACTAGCATTAACCCGCGGCTTCGCTCGCGTGCCTATATAATATACATCATCCTACGGGAACAATGCTCTTTTTTTTCAGGATTAAAAGTAGGCTATTTGTTAAGTTAGGGTATAATCTGCAATCTGCATTTCCCTCATGCATATCCGTCCAGCCGTTTTAGCGTGAAGAAGTAACAAAACATACACAGACTTTTGCTTTTCTAATATTACTGGGAAATACTTTTTATTTTATCATAACTCCACTTTATCAAATCAAACCGAAAACTCAAGCACTCAAATCAAGCGATCTCAGCTTTTACTGTACCAAATAAAGTTCACTTCAAAATTCATAACTCGAAGTGAAGCAAAGACACCGGGATAATATGTGTGCATTTTATTTGTATAAAGCTTTTATAATGCCCCCTCCGCTTATCGGTTTAATGATTCTAAGCCATGTTCTAAGTTACGTCATGTTCTATTGTAAGATATTGAGGTTCTCTTCGTTGATGAATAAAAAATGTATTATTCTGAGCCAGATAAACGTAATTCAGAATTCTGAAATGACTTATTATTGAAAAGCTTGAATGTATTTATTACGGATATCCCGTCCCAACGCGCCGCCCGCCTATAGGTACCGATTGACGACGATCGAGATGCCACCAAATACATTTTTTTAATCTATCAGGATAACGCGAGTATCTATCCATACCTCAAAAGCAAAAAAAGAACCCCCTTATAGGATCACGTGTAGCTGTCTTTCAGTCCGTCTGTTACAATCGATTTGCTGCAAAACTACTGGACCGATTAAATTGCAATTTGGCGCAAATGCTTTCAAGAATTTTCATGACCACAAATAAAATTTCAAAATCGGTGGCATTTTCGTAATTAACGTCCCAACAAACCATAAAAATTACACCCGTACCCATATTTAGTCATTTCAACCCCATCGCACCCCAACAGGCGACCCGACCCGATAAACCATAAAAGCATTAGGTACCAACGGATTTTCAGACTTTGTCACCACATTTCTCCCTTTTAGGGGTTGAATTAAAAAAAACCTGAAACACGTGTTTACTCATTTATTGTTAGAAATACTCCTGTGAAGTTTCGAATACAATAGTCTAACTAATCTTGTTTCCCCATACAAACTCTGGAACCCCATTTCACCCCTTTAGGGGGTGAGTTTTGAAAAAACATTTCTTAGTGCACCGCTTCACCTTATAAGGAACCTACGTGCCAAATTTGAACTCTCTATAACCAGCGGTTTAGTATTTAGACATTTCAATCCCATTTCACCCCAACAGGGGAGATGGTAACTCACGTTGGATTTTAAAATCGTTGTGGTTTTCGTAATCAGCGACCTGATAAACCATAAAAATAATACCCATGCTGATTTTCAGACTTTGTCACCACATTTCTCCCTTATAGGGGTTGAATTTTCAAAGAACCTGAAATACGTGTTTACTTATTTATCGTTAGAAATACTCCTGTAAAGTTTCGAATAAAATAGTCTAACTAATCTTCTTTCCCCATACAAACTTTGGACCCCCATTTCACCCCTTTAGGGGGTAAATTTTGAAAAATCCTTTCTTAGTGCACCCCTACACCTTATAAGGAACCTACGTGCCAAATTTGAACTCTCTAGAACCAGCGGTTTAGTATTTAGACATTTTAACCCCATTTCACCCCAACAGGGGAGATGGTAACTCACGTCCGCCACGTTGGATTTTAAAATCGTTGCGGTTTTTGTAATCAGCGACCCGATAAACCATAAAAACAATACCCATGCTGATTTTCAGACTTTGTCACCACATTTCTCCCTTTTAGGGGTTGAATTTTCAAAAAACCTGAAACACGTGTTTACTCATTTATCGTTAGGAATACTCCTGTGATGTTTCGTATAAAATAGTCTAACTAATCTTGTTTCCCCATACAAACTTTGGAACCCCATTTCACCCCTTTAGGGGGTGAGTTTTGAAAAATCCTTTCTTAGCGGATGCCTACGTCATAACATCTACCTGCATGCCAAATTTCAGCCCGATCCGTCCAGTGGTTTGGGCTTTGCGTTGATAGATCACTATGTCAGTCAGTCAGTCACCTTTGAGTTTTATATATATAGATACTAGCTTTTGCCCGCGACTACGTCCGCGTGGAACTTGGAAGTATGGAAGCAACCTCGTACAACACGATAGATATCCACCTAATCACCTTAATTAATAAAAGAGATTATTTAAAGCGCCTAAGCAAATGTAAGAGCAATTGTGCTTTTGGTCTAATCATTACATTTCCGACAGGGTCATCTATGTCATCATGAATTACTTACTCACTTTTCAATCTTTTTAGGGATAATTTCCAGGATGAAAACTATCCTATGTCCTTCCTCGGATCTTAAACTATCTCCATGCCAAATTTCATCAAAATCGATTCAGCGGTTTAAGCGTGAAGAGGTAACAGACAGACAGACAGACAGACAGACAGACACACTTTCGCATTTATAATATTAGTATGGATTTAACTAGATTATTAAATTAGATTAAATCAGATATTCAATAAAATAAACAAGGAATCACGTTTATTGTTAAAAAATATAACAATATCTAATTAATAAGGTGTTGTCATTTTTTAATAAATAGAATCATCTTAACATTTGGTGGCAAAAACATTGACCCGAACAGCTTAAAAAAATGAATTTGATTTTTTTTATTAAATTTGAAATAAATTTGTTTTTATATGAATATATAAGTTGAACATTTGTATTATTTCCTTGGATTTATTTGAGAAAAGCACTATACAAGCCTCGGCGCGAACAGGGATTATCGGCCTCGTATCTCTAGATGGCCTCGTTATCACTCGGCCATCTATTACTACTCGGCCAATAATCCCCTATTTCGCGGCCTCTGCAGTAATGTACTATTAAAATGATCTAAGTCATGCTGGCGCCCCGTTTCTCTCCCATTAAGTTACTTTTCTAGTTAATAAACATGTAATGGAATGTCGTCATAACGTGCGTTATAACAGGCTTCGAAGTATCACGTCTCGGGCGGAACAACTCGAGAGAACTGTAAAGGAATTTCATACAAAATTGAAGGTATTTTTTTTAACATGGCGTCTGTGTTCATGAACAGGCTATCCAGCTGATTTTTTGGAGTGGTGTATTTTTAGGGTTCCGTAGCCAAATGGCAAAAAACGGAACCCTTATAGATTCGTCATGTCTGTCTGTCTGTCCGTCTGTCTGTCCGTCTGTCCGTCCGTATGTCACAGGCATTTTTTCCGAAACTATAAGAGCTATACTGTTGAAACTTGGTAGGTAGATGTATTCTGTGAACCGCATTAAGATTTTGATGCAAAAATAAAAAAATAATAATAAATATTGGGGGCTCCCCATACTTAGAACTGAAACTCAAAAATTTTTTTTTCATCAAATACATAAATAAAATGATACGAGGGTCAAACTGAAAGTTTTTAGAAAATCAAAAACTGAACAAACTAGCAAGTTGTTAGTGTTATTATATCTTTTGGGAATAGTTTCCCTTCACATCAATGCATCGCTGTATCCGATGGAACCACTGACAAAAGCGCTTTGCCCACTCGTCCCTAGGGCTCTCTTCGACTACCCTTTGACAAGCAGCCACTGCTTCCTCGGCGTCCATAAAACGTTTTCCTAGAAGTTTTTATTTTATTTTCGGAAATAAATAAAAATCGCAAGGTGCGAGGTCGGGGCTATACGGTGGGTAACCCAGTAATTCCACGTCTGACGTCGCCAAATAGTCGATTGTTTGCTTGGTGGTGTGTGACGAGGCGTTGTCGTGGTAAAGGAGGACTACTGCGAGGTCGCTTCTCCCGAACTTTTTCCAAGACATGTGGTAAACAATTGTTAGTGTTCCCGTCTGCAGTAACTGTGTTTTGATCCTCTATAATAATTGTTGCGATATGACCTGTCATTCCGAAGAACGACGCCACCATATTTTTTCCCACGCTTCGACCTCTCTTCACTTTAGCTGGCAACTCCTCTGAAGGAAATACCCTCTGAGCAGACTGCCTTTTAGTTTCAGGTTCATAACAGTAAATCCAGCTTTCGTCACCCGTAAGCATGTTGAAAACAGCATTTGAGTCATCTCCGTTAAATCTTTGAACCATTTCACGGCACCAATCAACACAAGAGAGTTTTTGGGACTCTGTCAAATTATGAGGTATCCACCGGGCACAAAGAATCCTGACTGCTAAATGTGCATGGAGGATTTTGTGCACTTGACTCATACCAATGCCTAAGCTCATCTGAATCCGCTGATAGGACATTCTTTTGTCAGTCTCTATCGCACGCCGCACAATACTGATATTGTCTTCAGTCGTCGCAGTCGAAGGACGGCCCTCACGCAGATCATCGGTGAAATTAGTGCGACCACGGTTAAACTCATTAAACCAGTTATAAACAGTGGCACGAAATGGGGCTTTATCATGAAAGGCCAATCGAAGTCTATCATAACTTTCTTGTTGACTTTAATGACATCGAAAATAATAAAAATCACTGCACGAAAATTTTCTCGCCAAAAATTCATGCCGACGTGAAAGAGACAATTTTCAATTCACCGCCAAATCGTAAAACAAATGACAAACGAATTAAATACATACACCATAATATTCGCAGAGGGATGCATTTTCAAAATCTAAACTTATTTTTTTATTATATCGTTTACAAGTGGCCTGTTCTAAAAACTTTCAGTGTCACCCTCGTATCGAGGTTTCTAAAATATTTTTTTCCAAACCGAATAGTTTGCGTGACAGACGCTTCCAAAGTGGAAAAAAGTTGGTCCCCCCCCCTCTAACTTCTAAAATAAGAAAATGAAAAATCTAAAAAAAACATATGATGTACATTACATTACTATAAAAACTACCAACGAAAATGGTTTTGAACGAGATCTAGTAAGTAGTTTTTTTTTATATTTTAATACCTAACTTTGCACCTAATTTATATGGGGCGCTATACATACCAGGTGCAAACTTAACTTAACCACTTAGGGATGGAGTGTTTGTACGGAACCCTCGGTGCGCGAGTCCGACTCGCACTTGGCCGGTTTTTTTATTTCGTTACATATGTTTGAGAAAAGCACTATACATTGCATGTCTTAGCCGTGAAAAGCGCTTGCCGGTTTCGTATCTTTATCCTAGTCTATACCTGCAGTAATGTACAGTGCTTTTATCTCACGAGCGCGGGTGAGCCATGTTTGTGTGAGTAGATGTACATGCACATTGGCTCTGTGTGGGTGAGCTCGGGAGTGAACAGTTCCGGCTCACCCACACAGAGCCAATGTGCATGTACATTACTCACACAAACATGGCTCACCCGCGTGAGATAAAAGTATAGTACTAATTATCTAAGCTAAAGCTAATCCACTTAAGAACTGAATACCATTGAACAAACCACAACTGGTAAACCACAAATTAAGATAACGAGCTCGTAGTAAAAGCAGATTATAACCACCTTGGAAGGTTAATATAGATTATCGACTCTATTTCCTTGGACATTCGACTACAAAATGCACTAACAGAATAATGGTGATCATAACTTTTTGGAATTTTACAACCGTCCGACCCTCCACAAGAACGTATTCTCTTGAAAAAGGACTACGATCTCTCGTCAACAAACATTTTAAACCTATTCAACAAGGAATAACGTTGAACATTCAATATCCACGCAATGTAGTTCTAACCTTTTTTTGTAAGTAACTGGTTGGCGCCAGGTTGGCGCTTAAGAGAACAAAAGCAGATAGGATTGTATTAGACACAATGTAATTGTGAATGCAGGTAAGTGGATTAGCTTAGCTTAGATAACTAGTACTATAGTGTACTATTACAAGCGGAGAAGTGACGCAGTGACGTATGTGCCGGCAGAGGAAGCGCCGGCGCTGGACGGCGCGCACGCGCTGGAGCCGCGCGGCGCCGGCGACGCGCATGCGCCCAACGGCGCGCTGCGCGCTCACCACAGCGGTCACGAAGGTACAGTACAGTACCCAATACTGCGTAACCTTCCAATAGCTTAGTATATCACACATCTAGCTACAGCATCGTTTTGGTAGATTAAACTAAAGACCAAAGTCCACGGATGAATGCCAAACAAATACGCACCAAAAACGACCACTCACAAATTAGTTAACCCGGGAAAAGCGCTCGGAAAAATTCGAAAATCTTTTTTTCTTGCTCGAAAATCATTGTTTTATAACTCTGTCTGATGAACCGATTTGAATGCGGTTCATTTAATCGAAAGCTTTGTCGTTAGAGATGATTTTAGTTACGTTTGGTAATGAGCAATCAGGGTAAGGAAGCAATAGTTTTCAAGATATTCAGCTCTGATTAGAACTAGTGAAATGATCTCAACCAATACTGACGCTAGGAATTCTGAATTTTGTTAGGTATTATGCTCTGTTTTAGTATTTTTCTGTCTCTCATTAAATGAGGGTATCATGATGACCAGCTAATTGGGATTGAGGGTTATTCTTTAATTTAAATTTTCGTTATTCATTATATCTACACATTATTCATTGCATCACTAACCAAACATGTTTTCTTTCAGACTACGACGACGCCTGCCAAGGCGCGGTCATCCGTAACTTGACAGTCGACAACCTAGTGACAGCCGCCGTCGACTACTGTCAAGGGGAACTACCCCTAGTCAGCTACGAGCTAACTTTGACAGACCCTGGCGTCAAATCACTAGATCATGTACCTTTATTGCACCAAGCGTTCCTCCATCCCCTAGTCTTCATACAAGTGTTATACTTGAAACTCTTATACTACTTCGGTTCCTTCACATTTAGGTTATCCAACATCGAATTGTCACTAGTATTAATAGCGTATTTGTCCGTCAGTACTGACAGTCTGTATCACTTGGTGCCACTAGTTCTATACTATGTCAGTTTCGCCGCGATGGTGATTTGTACCTTCAAGATGTTTCACGCTAAAAGACAGTTTATCGATTTCAGAAAATGGTCGGGACTGTTCTTGAGATATAGCGATGGGAATCTACAGCCAGATGAGTCTGAAAATCTTTTTGTTCGGAATAATCTTGGGCCTTTTTTGCAGTTTTTCTTAGCGCTGTTCATCAATTTGTTCCTTTACCCTTTCATAGCAACGCAATGGGTGCCTTTCTCTGAATTTTGCGTGCTGTCCTTCTCTCTAATGTTCATGTCTCTCTTATCATTCGGGACGAATGGCAGCCCGTATCCGGATCTATTAGCGTTACTATCGTTTGGGATAAACGTTTTAGCCAAATATCCTTACGAGAAAGACACAGTCGTCCACCAAGGTTGGAGGTTTCTGGATCTCCACATATCCAACTACCCTTCTTACATTCTTGGGAACAGCATTGAGTTCTGTCTGAACGCTCGAATGTTCTTCTCGCTACTCATTCCCGTTATCCTGGTGTTTATGGCTAGAAGGAGCAACTGGCAAGGGTTTTTGAAGTACACCCTCCCACATTGCGTGACTTTAAGCTGGTTGCAGATGTTCATAATGTGTTCGCACGGTTGTACGGCATACGGTCTCATCAGAGGAACATTGGGTTTGGTGTGTTCCTTCCTATTTCTTCCTCTCATTGGGATTGTGACTTTAACCCTGCCTATATTCGCGTGTCTCCAGTACATCACGATCTCTAAATTGTTCTACACGGCCACCATTGTTGTCGGGTTTGTCGTGAGCTTGGGTGTGACATGTGTGCTCGCCAAGATGGATGCTACGAAGAAATTCGTCACACCTTTTCAGGTATGTGTTTACTTAACTTTTTTCATTATAGGACCTAAGAGAGCTACCAACGTAACGTCCGCTGCGACAGGCTTAGCAACAATAGGACTTAACAAGACTTTCTGAGAATCTCCATGAATATCCTGTTTTCCGCATTACGCCTCTTACCACCAATGTTCTCCCAAGATAATTTATAGGAAGGCCAAGATCAAAGAAGAGCCCAACTCATTCAAGTGGATGTTAACCACTAAATGCATATGGTATCAAAAATGATACCACGTTTTACTTTTGAAATGACTTAAATAACAATCTAATCCAGGTAAATTTTGAATCTGAGACGGCTTGGCGAAGTCTCAATTGACTTTGACTTGATTTTCGATGTGTGTCACTTCAGTATTGTCTTCTTTGATATTTCATGCACCTAAGGGTTAATAATTATTTATACTACCCCAAAATTAATTCCTCTAGTAAATTAGCAATGTGATCAACCGCCGAACCCGACAGTTGCTGCTATACGCTACGCGTAAACTCCCAGTGTCCATTACAATGTCCAAGATTCATTCGGTGCATTCTATTCGTCTAGACCCTAGAGCATCTTAAAAAACATTAAATAAAACCTAGTTGAGATCTTCACAAAAAGAAACAAGTCTTGGGCCGCAGATACGTGTACAGATTTCGTAGGTTGGAATGTAAATTGGGCGTTTAAGCTCTGGTTTCAGAAGTAAGTGGGTCAATCAACTCTTTTCTGTTGCTTGTTGCCATTGGTGATGTCTCCTGGGTTACCCTTTAAACTATGATTTTCGGTGGCAATATTCAACAAAAATGTTGTAGGTAATAAGCCCATTTTTATTTAATATCTCTTAAAAATACCAACATTATAAATTATCAACACTTTTCTATGAAATTTAATCACCATTGTCTCCTGGGTGACGGGACAGAATAACAGCGAGAAAAAATGGGTCCACCCAAGTACGGAGTATGGAGATGGCCGCTATGTGACGGCACCGCTATCCTAGGAAACCAGAGCTTTGGGCTTTATGGTTTTGGGCTTTGGCTTCACAAGGTTAATTTCTCCAGCTGGTGTTTGGACTGATCAGCCTCATATACTTCGGGCACCAGCTGGCGGTGGACCTGGAGGGCGAGGCGCTGCCGCCGGCGCTGGTGCGGCTGGCAGACAAGGCCGGCGTCAAGCACTTGCTGAAGAACGAGTTCGCCAACGACTACGACAGCACCTACTACGTCAGCTGGGAGGACTATTACAGCCAATGTGAGTGGGTCTCATGAGTAGGCATCGGAGTTTAGTGAGCTATGGAGCATATGCTGGTGCGGCTGGCCGACAAGGCCGGCGTCAAGCACTTGCTGAAGAACGAGTTCGCCAACGACTACGACAGCACCTACTACGTCAGCTGGGAGGACTATTACAGCCAATGTGAGTGGGTCTCATGAGTAGGCATCGGAGTTTAGTGAGCTATGGAGCATATGCTGGTGCGGCTGGCTGACAAGGCCGGCGTCAAGCACTTGCTGAAGAACGAGTTCGCCAAAGACTACGACAGCACCTACTACGTCAGCTGGGAGGACTATTACAGCCAATGTGAGTTTCTCGTCTTCCATGAGCCATCATTCATCAGAAATTTGGAGATCAGCAAGATAAACAAGGTCTATTTCTTTATTTATTTAATTTTTGTTGCACAAACGAAAACGTATCGTTCACAGTTGACGTTCTGTACCAGTCAGCCTTAGGGCTAACCAAAAAAATTGTAGGCGGTGCAACTAACTTATACATAAAGTTGTAGATATAGCTCAGACAGTCGCCAAATTTAAATGGCAATCGGTGGGGCACATTGCTCGTAGAACCGATGGCTGTTGGAGTCTTTGGAGCAGAAAGGTTCTACTGTGGTGACCGCGTACCGAAAGACACAGCGTAGGAAGACGACCCCAGCCTACAACAGGGTGGATCCGCGCTCTGGTTTAGATCGTGGGAAGGAGTTGGATGAGGGCGGTGCACGATCGATCGTTGTGGAGAACTTTCGGGGTCTTTTTCCAGCAGTGGACATCTTTCGACTGATATTGTGGCAGCCGGTTCGACTCCTACATGTAATTTGTTGAGCACAAGGCAGGGGCGTTCGAAGCGGAGCGGAGCGGAGCGATAAATAATACCTACCGCCTACAATTTTTTTATTATTCTTACTTTTATCACCTTTTATGTCAAATTGTATACCTACCCATAAATAGTATCTCATAAATTGCTGCGCCCTACTTCAGGGTACATGATGTGATCTCAAATTTGTAACTTTACCACCTGTTTTGTAAAACCATTATGTACAATAAAGTATTGAGTATTGAGTAATATTCACGCGCTCAACAACAATTAATATAATAACGTGTGCGTGTGGATTGAGTGAGCACCCTTCAAAAATGAGAAAATATGTGCTGATCATTTATATAAGTTCTAAAACAATTGTAAAACTAATTGATTAATTTGTAAAATGATAAATAAAAAAAATACATTCATTAATGTGTGCTCACTCAGTTCTCACAAACTACCAAAGAAATCTGTGAATGTGTTTATTAAACACTATCTTTTGCCCGCGGCTTCGCACGCGTTAAAAAAAATACGTTCACTTGGCATAACTTGGCATTTGGCATTGGCTTGGCATAACTCAAGCCCCCCATATTTTGTGTTTACTGTATCTTTGGAATATTTGAATGCTTTCACGTACATGATTCCTTGTTCATTTTAGATTCAATTTCTACTTTCTTGTTTTGTTTTCTCAATGCGAGGCCTCCGACATTTTTGTGCACTGTCTCAATTGGTTACTTAAATAAAATCATGCTCTCTTCTTTCCGTTGTGGTATATTGTCTTGCTTAGTGCCCCCGCTTTTTTCGGTCATCATCTCCTTAGAATACTTAATCGTTTGTTCAGAATTGCTTTCCTGTTACCGTTTTAAGGTTTATGTATTCTCAATGTGAGCACTACTGCATTTTTGTTATCTATCTCTTCAGATTACTTGAAAGTTACACCAGTCTTGCTTTTTCTTTCCGTTTGTTATTTTGTTTTTTCTTCGCGCCTCCCGTCTGGTTTGGTCACCATCCCCATTTAGAATCCTTTAAAGTTTGATCAGACTTGCTTTCTTGATTCCGTTTTAGGGTTTTGTTTCTATTTAATGCGAGCACTATGCCATTTTTTTTCACTATCGTTACTTTAAAGGTTGAGCAGAATTGCTTTCTCGTTAGCGTTTTTAACACTTTGCACGCCGATCACGAGAACCACTCGGTACGCATTTTTTCTCAAATTCGCCGGCTATTTTAATAACTGCCATGTCTAGCTCGCCGATGACGAGTACCACTCGTGACACTTTTTTTCTTAGAGTCGCGGATAACGAATAGTACTCGTGATCAGATTTCATACTGTTTGTATTGAAATATCGAACACAGTTCGTGATCCGCTTAATAGCAACGTGTAGAAGAACGTTTAAGCTACCCGCACACATACAATTTATTAACGTGGGGGGTGGGGGGACGGCATGACGATGCGTCGCTCGCGCTGCCTCGTCAGTGCGCTGCGCGGGCTACCTAACAAATCCATGTTAGAGTTTTTATTTTTTCATAAAACGAGTTCTTTTCATCGACAGTTTTAAAATAAAATAAATATAATAAACACAATGTTTTATTTTTATCATTATAAAATACTAAAACACCTCTTAAATAAAAAAGAAATTATTCTTGTATCTACGCTAATTATTATTTTATAAATCTTACAATATCACCGAAAATCGCCGGCGAACCATAGGTGGCGCCTTAAAAAATGCGCGGCGTTCTTGGGAAAAAGAGCATCACGAGTGGTGCTCGTGATCAGCTGTTGGAGCGCGGTACCGATTATAACTTACGGCGTGCAAAGTGTTAAGTTTTGTGTCTTCTTAATCAACATATCTACTGGTAACTTAGGCGTTTCAACCGATTTACTTATTTTTTTCAATTTTAGCATGTAATGTTTTTTTAAAAGCGATCGGCTCTGCCCC